>OY992877.1:78806699-79199021 GCA_963921405.1 Cepaea hortensis
TTCTTCTTCTTCTTCTTCTTCTTCTTCTTCTTCTTCTTCTTCTTCTTCTTCTTCTTCTTCTTCTTCTTCTTCTTCTTCTTCTTCTTCTTCTTCTTCTTCTTCTGGTGTGTTTGCGGGGAGATGTGTGTGTGGCGGGGGGGGGGGGGGGGGGGAGGATGTGTGTTAATAGGCAAGGGTGGGTTTGTGGGTGTTTGGGTGGGGGTGTGTGTGGGTGAGTAGGGTGTGTGGGTGGGGTGTGTGTGGATGAGTGGGGGATGTGTATGGCTGAGTGAGGCTGTGTGTGGGTGGGTGGAGTGGGTATGTGGGTTGGTGGGGTGGGTGGGGGTTGTGTGGGTGGTGGGTGGGGAATGTGTATGTGGCTGGGTGAGTGGGTGGGTGTGGGGTGTGTGTGGGGTTGGGGGATGTGTGTTTGGCTGAGTGGTTGGAGGTGGGTATGTGTAAGCTGGTGGATGGGTGTGTTGTGGGGAGATGTGTGTGTGTGGGGGGGGATGTGTGTTAATAGGGAAGGATGGGTTGGTACGTGTTTGGGTGGGGGTGTGAGTGGGTGGGTGGGTGGAGTGTGTGTGGGGGTGTGTAAGGCTGGGTAAATCAAATCAAATCAAATCAAATCAACTTTATTAGGGTCACAAATTGGGCGCGCAGGCCCGTCTTACATTCGGCCCTTCCAATCACTCGTCTTTCGTTCATCAAGAGCATTATACATTTACATAGGAAGATAAAATAAACATTGTGAAATGAATGTTGTAAACATAAACAAGGCTAATTACCATGTTATGAAGCCCATCTCCCACCTATCCATACATCACCCCACCCACACAACACCCCCACCTACCCACACACACGCGCACCAAGGGACACATACACACCCCCACCTACCGACACACACGCACACCAAGGGACACATACATACCACACCAACCGATCCATCCCCCTCCCGCACATCCCCCACCCACACATCCCCCACCCACACACACTGCCCTCACCTGATCCCCCAACCAAAACACACTCGCCACCCACAAACATTCCCCCACCAACCCACACATCCTACGCCCATCCACATACACATACTACCCCACACATCCTCTCCCCACCCACACCTCAAACCACCCATCCCCCAGCCACATCTCCATCGACAACATATTCTCCACCCATGCACACAATCCCCCACCAACCCACACATCGCACATCCACTCACACATTCCCAAACCATACACACACATCCCCACCAACTGTCATGTCCCTACCCCCACCCCACACACACACATCTCTCTAACCACCCATACATCCCCAATCCACTAACACACACCCCACCACCCACACATACAACTTCCACCCACCCACACATGCCTTAACCTAATCCCCCACCACACAATCCCCCACCCGCACATCACATACACCTCCTATCATGCACTATTCCCAACCCACGCACCACACACACACATATCCCTCACCAACACATCCCCACTTACACACCACACACATATCCCCCACCCAGATACCACACAATATAGGCTGTGTGTGGGTGGCTGGGGTGGGTGTGGGTGTGTGCGGGTGGGGGATGTGTGATTGGTGGATGGAGGGTGTGTGTTAGAGTTGGGTGATATGTGTGGGTGAGTGAGGTGTAAGTGGAGGTTGTATATGGGTGGATGGGGATGTATGTGGGTGGGTTTGAGTGTATGTGAGTGGAAAGAGGTTGTGTGGGTGGGTGAGGGATGTGTCTCATAACATTGTAATATGCTTTGTTTATGTTTACAACATTCATTTTACAATGTATTTTCCTATGTGAATGCATCATGCACTATTGATGAATGAAAGATGTGTGATTGGAAGGGCCGAATGTTAGACGGGTCTGCATGCCCAATTTATAACCCTTTTAATATAATGTTGAATTGAATTGAATTGAATATAATTGAATCATCATCATCTTCTTCTTCTTCTTCTTCTTCTTCTTCTTCTTCTTCTTCTTCTTCTTCTTCTTCTTCTTCTTCTTCTTCTTCTTCTTCTTCTTCTTCTTCTTCTTCTTCTTCTTCTTCTTCTTCTTCTTCTTCTTCTTCTTCTTCTTCTTAACTCTTGGTTACCCCTCGGCTTTTTTCCCCCTCCAACTTTCCTGTGTTCATGAGATACCTCAGCATCTTCCTTCTTATTATAAGCCCTTAGAATGTAGACTATTTTCTTCTAATGCGATTAACCAGTTCTTTTTGTGAGTTAACAGCTTCAAAATACCTTCATGATTCTTTCTATCCGCCCGCGGTCTTCTCGTCCTTCTGTTACAAAAATCACAAATCCGCAGCTTTCATATACTTCCTCATTAGTCTTCTCATTGTCCATGATTTGTTTTCGTAGATCAGGATTGCTTCAATATCGTCATCATCATCATCATCATCATCATCATCATCATCATCATCATCATCATCATCATCATCATCATCATCATCATCATCGTCATCATCATCATCATCATCATCATCAAGTGCTATGCCAGCTGGCATAGGCGTTCATGACTCTCCACAGATTTCGTCCTTGGTTTTCTGGATCAACTCTGCTGATTATATTCCTTCATGCCACCGTTACAATCCATCCTGCATCATTTCTCTTGGTCTGCCTCTGCCTCTGTTCCCCTCGAACTTTCCAGTTGTCACGATGTTCTCCAATGCCTCTCTTCTCATCACATAACCAAAGAAAGCTGTCTGTCTCTTTCTTATTGTTGTATGCTATGTTCTAGTTTCATTCACCTTTTTTCAGCCAAACGTTGTTAGTTACTTTGGCAGTCCAAGGAACCACATCTCTGTTGCTTCTAAGTTCTTCCTAATTTGTTCATTTACATTCCAAGATTCACTGCCATACAGCAAAACTGGTTCTATATAGCAAAAATTAATTTCTTTGTACAAATTGTGATTATCATGTCTGTCCAGAGTATGGGTCAAGTTAAAAAGTAATCCCAAATCTATTAGTTCGCAAAAGACTGAACTATTCAAAACGACGCTTTTCAAAACAGGAACATTAATTGAACAAATACATAGTAAATTACAACCACTCAAAACAATATTAATACATTTGTGAGCGTATTGATCGGTACCTATATAAGAGGAAAGAAGTTTGTCTAGATGTATGGATGTGCCTAATAGTTTTACATACTATGTTGTTTAATGCGGTTTCAATATCGATTTATTTATGCTATTGGTGTAAGTCAATCCTTTAAAATGATTCTCCCGTGAAGACCCAACGTTCGTAACTGACACTAACTCTGCGAAGCCCGTGGGAATACCATCCATCCACATGCCAGCAGTATCAGAGACTGTGTTAGACATTTCAGCCAAAATATGATTCATCCATTCAGCCGGATCTGTGGCAAATGGGTTACGGGCGCAATTCGTAATCCAGCTTACCGCGTTCGAAACACAGCTGCGGGCGATTTGGAAGCAGACCGCCTTAATTGGTTTCCATACAATGGCTTTCATTCAGAAAGCAATGGCAAATTATTGAACATAAACTTGCCAAGATATCACAAACAGCCAAAAAGTACTGGGGTTGACTGACGTCCTGTAAAGGATATGCAACCAGTTAACTATTCACTATATCTGATGTGTGGGACGCAGAGGTGTTTCCAAGGCACCAGGGCCAGGTTCTCTACTGGTCAAGACCTATTGACGCATCCTCGCCGAGCGTTCTAGGCAACAGGTCCCTTTGGGGTCCTGGCTAAAGTCAGTAGGATCGTTGATTCCTCCGAAGTCGGAGAGTGTCTGCCTGCACGGCGAGGAACTACCAGTCTGCACACCAATGAGCCAGACATGGGACAATGGATACTCACGCAAACCTCAGGTCCTGTTTGACGTCACACTGATGTTGGACAACAGGATGTCTTCATCCGACATACAGGACTTCACGCTGGTGTTCATAGTCAGCGAACACAAGCAAGCAAGCATCTGATGTGTAATTCTGCAGTAAGCACCTGACGAGATGCAGTGAATACGCCAGGCAATACATCGTGCAACCTGTTGTTTGTGGCTTCAGTGGTTAAGTTACAAAATGTGTCATGCAAGACATAAAAGAAAAGTAGTTCATAAGACACATACGATGATCTTACCTCCCAGCTTCTATCTGATGGCTGCTTCGACCAGCGCGGGCGTATCATTCCTGCAAGCTTGTTCACTCCGTGGTCAGATTCTGAATCAAGGACTATACAGCCTGGCCTGATAAACTGTTTCTTTATAAGCAAACACAGTTACAAGCTGACACTCGTGTCACTTCAAAGAACGGAACTTTAAATATGTATTAGTTTCTATTTTGTCCCTCTCTAATTGTTCATTAGCTGTTCTGTTTATTTGTTCCGCACAATTTACACAGAAGATTGATTATGTTGAGTTAAATGTATCCTGTTCATCTATACATGGTTCTATAAGCAGAAACGGTAGAGTTAACTGTCGTTATATCTGGCTGACATATTAGTGATTCACTTAAAATACAACATCCGCCGTGGGAAAATAGTTCTTCCATTGTCATGAATGCATATGGTTCCGTTTTACTTGCACAGATGAATCTCATAGTAACTCTGTGACCTGCCGACAATAAAACTCAGATTTCACACAGGGAACGAAACTGAGATTGCTGGAAAACGCCGCCTGCAAGCCCGAATTCCTGCCACAGAATGAGACTACGGGTGGAACGAGTCTTGTATGCATTCCCAATTAAGAACACGTAAGCTAGACGGGGAGGGGAGAACTTGCAGGCATAGTGAGCACGGGCGTGGAACAAGCAGAATGAACACAGAGACAGTTAACCCTTTCATTACCTGGGCTTCACGCCCTAACTACCTGCTCTGTGCCATCTTGTTGACAACCGGTTGCTATGCGACATCCAATCATATCCTGCCATGCCGGCCGGTGCTCACCACCGAATCCAGACAGTTCAGGACAAGCACTGACGCGTTCTGCTCTACTCCCGCCTCCTCTCCGCTACGGTGGCGACAGGGGCATGTGCGTTTTGACACGGTGGTTTCTTCGTGGGGGGAAAACGCCTAAATCCTTCGCTCACCATTACTGGGAGATGCTGCCTTGGCGAGGCAGCACAATAGTAAGGATAACAAGAGCTACATTTATTACAACAGAAAAAATGGGCGGGCGAGGGTGGAGAACTCTTTGATCAATCAAGCATATCATCCACAATCAATTATCTCTTTATTTATGGTCAGTTAACACATTTACAAACCGTGTGTAAATCTATCAAAAAACACACTGGCACTTAACAGACCTATTCACTGATATTACCGAGACAACAATGAACAAGCGAAACGATCATTTCCACAGAAACCAAACGTCCACTGTGTGTGCTCAATGAGCAAATGTAATGTTACCGTTATCACTCGGTTATACCAACAAGGCAAGCGGCTACACGTCTTATGATGAATACGGTAACAACACTGACAGAAAATGGCAGCCGTGGTTGCGTGGAGGCCAGACTCTCGCCTGTTTGACAGGTGATCATGAGTTGGAATCCGCATCAAGGTGTATTTATAAAATTGACCTGGGCTACCAGGTCGAACCCGCCAAAAAAAGTTAGCAGGAAATGACTTCGGACATAAAGGCGGCCAGCGTAGTGCTGATGACATGACCCACCAAGAGTTATTGTTTTTGTTTTTGTTTTGTTTTTCTTCCAATGCCGTTAGGCGCCGTAGGGAGGGGTAATTGAAGTTCCAGAGTCTGTGACTAGCAACTTTCCTCCAATTTCTTCCATAGATCTTGAGAAAATTTACTAGGATCAAGTAAATTCACTACTGGTTTGCTAGACCAGCCGTAGGATTCTTATCTATTTAACCCTTGTATATTTGCTACTACCACTATGTCACACCACTGGTCGCCTGCTGGAAAGCTTCGAGCTGTGACAGGTATGACTGACCGAGACCGAAAACAGAAACTTGCCCTCACAGTGTACTCATGTCCAAACAATAAAACAAACGTGTACTCATTCCAATTACGGGGCCTCGATAGAGTCAAGTGTTGTTAGTTTTTGTCACTACCTCCCCGTGCCGGGAGTGACGTGCCGCTTAAAAAACTCCGCCGCGGCGCAAATGCGGCAGGGGGCTTATGATCGTCAGACGTGTACGAACCTCCACCATAGTTTCCTCTGCGTTCGTTCTACTCAGGCATAGAGTTATTAGTCTATAAAATACGTTTCTAGCAACATGCTTGCTCCGTGGCGAAGAGGTTATGGATGCAGTTCGTAATCCCGCATACTCGCGTCCGAAACACAGCTGTGGGAGATTTGGCAGCAGACCGCCTTACGTTTGCTTTTTTATGAAATGATATGGGTGCCGGTCGTTTAGAATGCAAAGGCAAACTACTGAATGTAAACATGCACAGGAATCACGAACAGCCAAAAAATGCTGGGGTTGCCTGCTAGTTAGTTAGTTAGTTAGTTAGGTAGTTAGTTAGGTAGGTAGTTAGTTAGTTAGTTAGTTAGTTTAGTTAGTTAGTTAGTTAGTTAGTTAGTTAGTTAGTTAGTTAGTTAGTTTGTTTAGTTAGTTAGTTAGTTTAGTTAGTTAGTTAGTTAGTTTAGTTAGTTAGTTAGTTAGTTTAGTTAGTTAGTTAGTTAGTTAGTTAGTTAGTTAGTTAGTTAGTTAGTCGACAGATCATCTTCATTGCACATCGAACAATTCAGTCCATAAGTGCTCGAATCCCCTCCTCAGCAAATCCCGCAGCGTGTAGCTTCTCACGACATCAGTTCTGTGTTGGTTTATCAATCTTCTTTGACTTCCTGCGTAGTGTTCTTGTTTGGCCACACCTCTTTTAATTTGCTGTTCTCGCAGTCTGGCCATGGTTGTAGATTCACAGTCATCACTTGGTTCTCGCAACAGTCTTGCTTCTCGTAGAGCATTCAGAATGTCAGCCAGGTCCATGGCGCGTCCGCACTCCACAGTAGCCTCACCTGCGAGCTTGTCAGCTCATTCATTTCCTTGTACTTCTTCTTCTTCTTCTTCTTCTTCTTCTTCTTCTTCTTCTTCTTCTTCTTCTTCTTCTTCTTCTTCTTCTTCTTCTTCTTCTTCTTCTTCTTCTTCTTCTTCTTCTTCTTCTTCTTCATCTTCTTCTTGGTGTGTGAGGATATGTGTGTGTGGGTGGGGAAATGTGTGTGGGTGGGGGATCAGTGGGTGGGTGGCGGCATGTATGTTTGCCTGGTTCTGTGTGAGTGCGTGGAGGTATGTGTGGGTGGGTGGGGGAGGTTTGGTGGGTGGGGGATGTGTTGGTGGCTGCGGGATATGAGGGTGGATGGGGGATGTGTCTCACAACATTGCAATATGCACTGTTTATGTTTACAACTTTCATTTGACAATGTTTTTTTTTTTCTCATATGAATGAATCATGCGTAATATGCATTGTTTATGCTTACAAAATCCATTTGACAATGTTTTTTTCCCCTATGTTAATGTAACATGCACATTTGATGAATGAAAGAAGAGTGATTGAAAGGGCCGAATGTAAGACGGGCCTGCGTGCCCAATTTGTTACCCTTTTAAAATAAAGTATGTTCGTTCGCTCGTTCGTACTCCCGCATTCCCTGGCACGAAGATGAAACTAATCTTTGCCAGCCGAGATCGCTCTAGAGACAGCAACCATTCTCTTCGGATCCACCCCATCTTAATCCTCTTGAGCATGCTCATTGAGTCACTAAGGAAGCAAGCCCTAGTGAATGTCTTAATCTCGAGCCATGTTATTGCTTTACTTACTGCCATGACTTCCATGGTCAGGTTACTTGTGGTCTCAACAAAAACATCAGAGTCCTCCTTTACAATTCTCCCTCCGGCCTGAGCCGTAAAGGCCCATGAGCTTCTCACATGTCGGACGACAGACCCATCTGTATAGATGGCAGCATCACCGTCTAACGAATTCTCGAAAATCAATGCTTATACTTCTGCCTCACAGCAGCCGGATTTTCTTGTCTGCATTTTCTGTCTAGTTGGATGCAAGCTGAAAAGGACGTACAGAAATCTGTTGGCACTTGTACCAACACCTCGTCAGGTTCTAAGTCCTCAAGTGCACATACCTGTTGAAGAATGTCTTCGGCTTGGCCCATCCAAGACCATCCTCTTTTTAACCTGCTGCCCTTCACCTTCAAATTTCACTATGCAGTGTATGTTGCGTGTTTGCGTTAACTCTGAGGTAATCACGTGCTCTGCATATGTGTATTCTGTCTTCAATGGTTTGAAAATCAAGAAGGTAGCGCATCGCCCTGCATGCTGTATCTCTTGTACATCCAAGAATAATGCGCATAGCTCCGTTCTGTATCCTTTGTATCCTTTCTATCTGCTTACGGCTGAGAGTCAGGATCGCCATCGCATACTCAAAAACAGAAGACAATTGTTGTGAAAATTCCACATTACCCTTTCAGGTAGATGATCATCATTCCATCTCGGCAGTTTGCTCCCTGCCAGAGGTCTCCTCCATTCCATAGACCTGAAATTATATACTAGAGTCAACCTAGTATGTGTGAGCTGTCGGCGTTCCTTAATGCACTACATGTCCCCTCAATCCCTCCCCTCATGAACGAAAATACTTCCGGCTGTCCCTTAACGGAATAAATTCGATAGGACCAGCAAAGGGAAGAAAGAGGAAGAGCACAGGGCATGAATACCGACCCCTTGTACACGAACACACCATAACATCCGCCTCGGCGATGTTCCCTCTTGCACCTGCCGAATGACACCCTCGACACACGAACTCCGTCGTAGACGGCAATACGACACACCTATGACGACCATTCAGACTATCCGACTAGGCCTATCCAGATCCGAACCGCCTGCACCAGGCCGCGACGGACCCCGCATAATTTGGCCACGCGCCCACTCACAACAGCGAGTGTCTTACATTTTTGCTATGTTTATATTTAACGAATCGGGCGAACCTCGGTGTGGTAAATATCTATCACCCGAACAAGTACATTCCGATAAATAGAGGACAATTCACTATACCTTCTACCGATGACTCTCCTTCCTCTCCGCTTTCAGAATCAGTCCAGTTTCGTCCAAAGCTGTCAAGAGACGGTGTCTGACGGTGCACCAGTATAAGACTTACACTACCTTCAATGTCTGGCTTGATTTTAAAAGCCCTTTAGACATTCGCTGGGCACCCAAGATGAACAAATCGGTTTAACAACAACAGCTGACACGCACTGACGTCACAATTTCAGTGGGTTGCTTCCGCCGACGTGTCGTCTCTTCCGAGGGTTAGGGGAGAAGCTATTATTACATGAAAGAACTTTTCCTCGAGATTACAAGATGTAATTCTGATAAATCTAGATTCCCCAAAGAGCAGGACTTTCTGAACGTTACAAATTCTGCCAGAACCACACTTCTAAAAGAAACCAGAATCTTCCAGGGGGTTTCAGACCCCGGGACCTAAAAATAGCCAGGCGATTCTCGGTCCAACTAAATGCCGAAAGTACAAAACATACAGGTGATTTCGTGACAGTTCATCCAAATTAAGGATTTTAGATACAATTTTTGTCGTCACTTGAGATATGTCCGTCGGAGATCTTATAACTGAGAAAGTCAATTTCGCTGCAACCTATCTCAACTTTACTTGGCTTTATTGTCAGTCCGTGTTGTTTGATCCGGTCAAATATCTGTTGGAGTGTTGTAATATGTTGTGTCGTGTTGTTTGTATGGATGCAAATGTCATCGATGTATGTCTCAAAGTTTTGTATGTCGAGTAGCAACAGTTTTGTCATCAAAAGTGGCTGGCGCATTAACTAAAAAAAATTGAAGAAAAAGCCATTCGTACAAAACCCCAAGGTGTAGCGAATGCTGTTAGGTGAATAGAGTCGTCTATCATGGGTATTTGCCAGTACCATTTTGTCATATCGAGTTTTGAGATAAGTCTAGAGTCTGTCATGTTCAAGATAAGGTCGTCGCAATTAGGCATAGGGTCTGCATCTAATTGTGTGATGCAGTTAAGTTTACGATAGTCCACGCATAGGCGGGTGGAGCCGTCGTTCTTTCTCACAATGACAATCGGTGAACAGTATTGTGAGTGTGACTTTCTAATGATTTTATGTTTCTCAGGGTCCCAAATTTCCACGCATAGGCGGGTGGAGCCGTCGTTCTTTCTCACAATGACAATCGGTGAACAGTATTGTGAGTGTGACTTTCTAATGATTTTATGTTTCTCAGGGTCCCAAATTTCTTTCTGAAGTTGTTCTCTATAGTGCAGTGGTATAGAGTACGGTCTGCATTTAAATGGTGTCTGACTTGTGAGTATAATCTGGTGTTTAAGCAAGTCAATCTTTCCAGGTTGATTTGAAAAAATAGTTGTGCATTTTTTCAGTACTTGTATGCAGGTGTGTTGATCGGTGAGAGTTTAATATCTCATAATGTATCCGTTGTGTCGACTGTTGGAGCTGGTGTCTCGTACGTCTCGTCAGTGTCTGTATGGTCGACCTTTGTGGTTGTAGCCGGTGTTTCGGTCTGTTGTTCGTCATTGTCCTTGTCCCTATTGTAATAAGCTTTCAGCATATTTACATGGTATATTTTGTTGCGGTTATTAATAGAAACGTCATAGTTGATTGGTGATATTTGTCACATAATTGTAAATGGTCCTTGCAAAGAGATAGCAAGTAAGTCTCTCGTATCTGGTAGTAGTAACAAAACGTCCTGTCCACAGTTTTAGCCTTTCTGTTGGCGTAGTTTCTATACACCATGCCTGTCTGTTGTGGTGCTCTCTTGGCAATCATACATGACTTCATAATTCGGTCTCGAAATTGTAGGCTGACACAGTTTTATTGCCAGTACATTTACCAATTAATAGTTCTTTATAAATTGTTAAAGGGCCAAGTGGATTAGCGCCATAAACAAGTTCAAAAGGTGAGAAACCTGTTCTACAATGCGGTGCTTCCCTGTAGGAAAAAAGTACAGCAGGTAATGATATGTCACAGTCTGCTGGGCATTCTTCTGTAAATTTAGCCAACATATATTTTCTACTGCGCTCCCAGTTTCTTCTCCTTCTTCTTCTGAGGGGGAACTATCTAAGATTGCTGCATTTGCTCTTTTCAATTGCTTTCTGCCTTCACACCCAATTTGCCAGAGCCAAAAACTTTTGCAAATATACATTTGGAAAGCCTTTTGTAGTTGTTTTGTTTGGCTTGCTGCTTATTTATCATCTTCTGTAGATGGTTTTGGTGCTATGGGTTTTGGTCACACATTTCGTGTTCTCCATGTTGGTTATGGCAGTATTTACACTATACCTTTTTAAAGTTTTCACCACTTTTTACTTTTATAGTAACTGTGGGATTTATGTATATTTACTGTCGCTGCTGCAACAAACTCAGTAGATGTAATGGAACAAATATCCCTGTCAGCTGTAAAGTATGCAGCTCCTTTTTTCGCTATTTCTTTAATGGAATCACACTCATTCTCTTGGAGAAATTTAGAAAAGGGTGTAGGCAAAGATGAAATTTATCTCTTAAAATAAAGTCTTTCAGTAAATCAAAGTTATTATTAATCTTGGCTGCTGCAAGCCATTTACTGAAAATATCTTGAATTTCAGAAACGTAATCCAAAAAAGTTTGTGTGGATTTGGGGGTTAATTAAAAAAATTGAAGTCTGTATAATGAACTATCAAGAAGAAAATGCTACATAATACGTGATTTAATGTAGCTATATCTCTTCTAAGGCCTGAAGGGATGGTTTCTATCACTTGTAAGGGTTCACCGGAATGGTGCTTCATGTAAATGATATTCCAGTCAGTCATTGGAATTTCGTAATGTGTCATTATAGTTTCGAAATTCTGCGACCATGCGGATATGCAGTCGCCCGTGGTGAAGTTCTTTACAATACCCTGGTATTATCTTAAACTTAGTTTCTTTTTCTTTACTCTCCATTTTCCTTCTGTTTCTAGTTGTTTTAATTTAAGTTGAGTATCTAATTCTTCTTTTTTGACTTGGGCATTTATTTCCGCTTCTTTGAGTTTTGCTTCTAATTCTGCTTTCTTTAATTCTCTATCCATTGCTCTTTCATATCTTTCTGTCTGTTCTTTCAGTTTATTTTCACTCCATTCTGCTAACTCTTTTCCTGTTAATCCAATTCTGATACCCATATCTATAAACTCATTTAAGGCTGCCATAGTAAATATTTAATATTATACAATGACAATGTACAAAAAGTGGTATCAATGTAATGCAAGATGTAGATACTTATTACAATGAAGAAAAAATGATGGAGTGTGGTCCTAATTTATAGGCAGAAATTTAAAAAAAAACTACTTAGCTGCCGATAGTGTTCCTCCAGGTTTGCGTTCAAAACAAGGTCGACCTGTGTGTTGTTGGTTCACTCACTGTGGCGGTCCTGGCTGTGGATAGAAAACGGTTATTATGTTTGTCTAAAAACTTCAGTCGTGGCTGTGGATAGAATTGATTATAACTATCCACTGTCTTGTAGTTTGTCTAGGATTTTCTGTTTGTAAGTTTCATAGACCAGACGTGGTCCCCCAAAAATTCTATCATAGACTCACTGTTACCACGTACCTTCAACCTGTGTGGTCTATGACAGATTAACGCTTATTTCACTCACACAATAAGCGCACGCAAAGACAGGCAGACTCTTCGGTCCAATTCGGACCCTTCCGTCACTATTAGTGAGCGTTGCAACAATCCAACATGGATTGTCTGCTACGCGAACGCCATTCCGACATAAAACACAAAGGTCGGAATGAATGACATTTCAATGCATTGGAAATATATACAGCAATGTATTTAGATACGAACGTTCACATTTTTGCACTGACTCGACATCACATTCAATTAGCATACACTGGCTCTCTTAGTCGTACTGGCTGGCGAGCTCACAATAATACACTTCGTATTCTCAACCACTATCACACATCTGTCTCTGTCGATAGTCTAACTCCGTCTGTTTAAGTTCGGGTCGACTGTCCCGCATCACGGGTTCCCATGCCAGCCTACTGTCTTCCCTGTATGCTGTCCATTTCGTACTGTCTATTGTGTTGGGTCTCTGACAGATATGCAACATAAAAAATAACAGAAATAGACAAAACAATTTGTTACCTCCTCGCACACGCATGCGCGCGTGCACACACACACACACACACACACACACACACAAACACACACACACACACACATATATATATATATATATATATATATATATATATATATATATATATATATATATATATATATATATATATATATATATATATATATAAAAGACGTTGTATGTATGTCCTTTCTTTATAAGTTCGCGAACGGTCCATCCGATTGAGATGAAATTTTCTACATGTTTTCTTTTGATTCCCGTGCAGCCAACTGTCAGTGTTAGTGTACAATCAGCTATTTACTTACTGAAATTTAATATTTAAATTTACATTATCATTTCTATATAGCGAGGGGACTTAACTTAAGAAAAGTTATTTCAAGGGGCATTTTCAACCCACCGCCCACTATTTATTGGCTCTTCATGATATCTTGGTAAGTTTACTTTAGATAGATCTCTTCCAATCATATTTTCTACTATCAATCTATCTATTCTTCTATTCTATCTATATTTTTAACGGGAACGGGCCGAACATAGATAGATAGATAGATAGATAGATAGATAGATAGATAGATAGATAGATAGATAGATAGATAGATAGATAGATAGATAGATAGATAGATAGATAGATAGATAGATAGATAGATAGATAGATAGATAGATAGATAGATAGATAGATAGATAGATAGATAGATAGATAGATAGATAGATAGATAGATAGATAGATAGATAGATAGATAGATAGATAGATAGATAGATAGATAGATAGATAGATAGATAGATAGATAGATAGATAGATAGATAGATAGATAGATAGATAGATAGATAGATAGATAGATAGATAGATAGATAGATAGATAGATAGATAGATAGATAGATAGATAGATAGATAGATAGATAGATAGATAGATAGATAGATAGATAGATAGATAGATAGATAGATAGATAGATAGATAGATAGATAGATAGATAGATAGATAGATAGATAGATAGATAGATAGATAGATAGATAGATAGATAGATAGATAGATAGATAGATAGATAGATAGATAGATAGATAGATAGATAGATAGATAGATAGATAGATAGATAGATAGGGAATGGAAGCTTATATGACTACTTATATGAATTAAATGAGATGCTCCCCACCAGGGCCTGGGCGAAATCGGGCCGGGTCGGACAGACAGATAGACAGACAGAAAGATAGTCGAGAACGGGAGCTTATATGACTACTTATATGAATTAAATAAATGAGATGCTCCCGACCAGGGACTGGGTGACGCCGGGCGGGGTCAGACAGACAGACAGACAGACAGATAGATCCCCGCCAGGGCCTGGGCGAAGCCAGGCTGGGTCAGCTAGTATATATATATATATATATATATATATATATATATATATATATATATATATATATATATATATATATATATATATATATATGCTGTAAACAATCAATGTCTTCTAACACTATATACAAATTCTATAGGTGAATTAGTGGGAATGGAGAAATACACATAAATACATTTACATAAAGGAGTGAAGTATTTTCCCCTTGTGTTTATGGTAGAATTTCATAATCACCTTAACTGATAGAAGTAAGTGAGAATCTAAAATAAATCCCCAAGTAATCCCCTAGACACAATTAAGCCAATATTCTCATATATTAAATTTCACATCCCACAACAATAATGGGTGTTGAATGTACACAGGCATTAATTATCATGTTAATCGCTCTGAATACTCCACAACAATAATTAAATGGAGTATGACAACGAAAACTGCCATCTCCCGCCATTGAAATAACACATTACAGCATGCGATTTTCATAATTTTAGTGTGAGATTGAATGCCAACTTAAATGATGAAAATTACAACATACACGTAAAAATAGATGCTATATTTAATAATTCTTAGCACAACAATGTAATACGTCTTATAAAACGATATTTACGGGTTTACTTACCACTTAGAATAGGCAGCATGGTTCTCCGGTATAGCAAGGGTTCTCGACTTGCCAGAAATGCAGAACGCAAAACTGGGTGGGAAAAAACTATATCAAGTAATCAGTATCGGTTTTAACTCGATCTTGAAATAGTCGTGGAATTTAACATTATGAGTACGCTTACTGTCCCCATATCGGAGACACACAAACAAACAACCGAAAGTAACCGCAAGAAAAATTTCGGTAAAATACGGCAAACCGGAACCAAATTACCTGTCTAAGTCCGTTAATAACAAGGGCACCAACTATAACTTCTAATACAGAGTCGCTTAAAGTCGCTTAAAAGTCGACAGGGTCGACTTCATTGCACCGGGATTTTTATCCCATAGGGCTCGGTCTCTTTCCGCAGTTCGGAAAGCTCCCTCATAGCACGAACTCCGTAGCTCTAGCGACGACCCACAGGAGTCTCCGAAAAATTTCACTCGTGAACCGAAGGACGCGGCCCGGAATCGAACCCACAACCTTCGCAGCCCGAGTCAAACGGCTTGACCACTTCGACACGGAGACTCCCAAATCCTAATACAGAATCAACTAGTCAAGAAGGGCACCAACATATTATAAAACTATAATTTTTAAGACAGTCAACTAGTCAACAAGGGCACCAACAAATTATAAAACTATAATTTATAAGACAGTCAACTTGACAACATGGGTATCAACATAATATAAAACTATAATTTATAAGACAGTGTAAACAGTCAACAAGGGCACCAACACAATATAAAACTAGAATTTCTAATACAGAGTCAACAGTAACAAGGACACCAACATAATCTAAAACTATAATTTATAAGACAGTCAACTAGTCAACAATGAATGAATTACCGAAAAACGAGAAGTTGATTGTGAGCTTTACTAGAGCACGACTACAAGAAACAATTCCCCCATTGATCATAATATAACTAGTAGACAAGGGCGCCAACATATTATAAGACTATAATTTATAAGACAGTTAATTTGTCAACAAGGGTACCAACATAATATAAAACTATAATTTCTAAGACAGTGTCACCAGTCAACACGGGTACCAACATAATATATATATATATATATATATATATATATATATATATATATATATATATATATATATATATATATATATATATATATATATATATATATATATATATATATATATATAATAGAATGTTTGTCTGTATGTTCTTTATGCGTTCGCGAACGGTCCATCCGATTGAGATGAAATATTCTACACGTCTTCCTCTCATTCCCATGCTGCCAACTGTCATAGTTTTTTAGTGTACAAACCGTTATTTACTTAATATTATTTAATATTTCAATTTACATTATAATGTATATATAGCGAGGGGACATAACTTCTAATAGCATTGCTATATATGTAACATTGTTGCATATTTCTCAAGTAGGTGGACCCTTTCGCTACAGTTATCTACAGGCATATGCGTTATACTCCTCTCTCCTCCACCTACTCCCTCCACCCTCCCCCCCCTCCCTCCTCCTTTCTCTTCCTCCTCCCTTCTCCTCCCCTTCCTCCTCCCTCCTCCTCACCTCCACCTCCTACCTCCTCCCTCTACCTCCTCCTCCAACCTCCTCCTCCTCCTCCCCTCTCCTCATTCTCTCTCCTCTTTCCTCCTCCTCTTAATCCCTCCTCCTCCCCCTCCATCATCTCCCTCCTCCTCCTCTCTCCTCCTCCCCCTCCTTACCCTCCTCACACTCCCTCCTCCCTCCTCCTCCTATCTCTTCCTCCTCCCCCTCCCTCCTCCTCCTCCCTCCTCCTCCTCCCCCTCCTCCCACTCCCTCCTCCTCCTCCCTCTTCATCCCCCTCCCTCCTCCTCCCTTCTCCCTCCTCCTCCTCCTCCCTCCTCCTCCCTACTCCTCCTCTCCCTCCTCCTCCCCCTCCTCCTCCTCCTCCCTCCTCATCATCCCTCCTCTCTCCTCCTCCTTCCTCCTCCTCCTCTCTCCTCCTCCTCCCTCCTCCTCTCTCCTCCTCCTTCCTCCTGCTCCTCCCTCCTCCTCATTCCTCCACCTCCCTCCTCCTCCTCCTTCCTCCTCCTCCTTTTTCTTCTTCTGCTGCTGCTGTTGCCGCTCCATTTATCCCAAGTTAATTGTTGGGGGAAGATGTAAAGATCTTTCAAGTGCTCTTTCTAATGCTTTTTGTAAGTTGGTCTTCGTTTATCTAAGGTTGTTCTAACTGCAACCAATAAATTATTAGACAGACAGACAGACAGGCAGACAGACAGACAGACAGACAGACAGACAGACAGACAGACAGACAGACAGACAGACAGACAGACAGTCGGGAACGGGAACTTATATGACTACTTATATGAACTAAATTAGATGCTCCCCACCAGGGACTGGGTGAAGCCGGTCCGGGTCAGACAGACAGACAGACATACAGACAGCCCAGACAGACAGACAGATAGTCGGGAACGGGAACGGGAGCTTATGTGACTACTTATGTGAATTAAATGAGATGCTCCCCATCAGGAGCTGGGCGAAGCCGAGCCGGGTCATACAGACAGACAGACAGACAGACATATAGACAGACAGACAGACAGATAGATAGATAGTCGGGAACGGGAACGGGAGCTTATATGACTACTTATATGAATTAAATGAGATGCTCCCCACCATGGACTGGGCGAAGTCGGGCCGGGTCAGCTTGTAAAATTATAATTTTGAATACAGATTCAACAGTCAGCAAGAGCACCAACATAATATAAAGCTATAATTTCCAATACAGCGTCAACAGTCAACAAGGGCATCATCACATTATAAAACTATAATTTCTAAGTGAGTCAGGCATTCCAGAAACTTATTGATGCACCTCGTGTTTGTCATTGTATGTGTGTGTGTGTGTGTGTGTCCCCCCCCCCCCCCACCGGGGGGGGGGGGGGCATTTGTTGGCTCTCAAATAACCAGAATTATCTTTCTTATATTATTGAAAGGGACATCCATGAATACCAAGAAAAACAAACAATGGTTACATCAAAGAAAAAAAACAACACACACACACACAAACACACACACACACACACACACACACACACGTGATATTACAATAGAACGAAGCATACTTAAATCAATAAATGTAAATATTTAGAAAGCTAGTCATAACATTAGAGGGAAGATGCGTGTCAGAGATTAATAGCAGAAAAGACCAAATGAAAACAAACAGGTGCATTTCAAAAGATGAAAAGTTGAAGAGCATCGACAGAAATCATCAGCGGTCGAAGAGGCAGAGGTTTACCAAGATAAATAATGCTTGTTGTTCACAGGCAATGGCTTGTGGGAATGTCATCAACAGAGTCTGCCCACAATAAGAAAGGCCGATTTTTGTGGAGAGACAAAATCACGTGTGCGAATTTTCAAGGAATTTGATTAAGATGAAATGATGATGATGATACTCTTGATATACTGCCATAGATCAAACTTGCCACTCATTCGTTCTCTGACCCAGCTGGGTTAAGGTAAGGACGGCAGTGAATGCCACTCGTCTGCTTCACTCACGGATCGGACAGAAACCTGGTGCACTCCACTTAAGAACTATAATTCACCGTATGCGCCAGGGAAGAACAATGAAGAACGAGTTGAAAGGGGAAAGAAAGAAACGGGAATCGAAGAAAAGAAAGAATCACAAGCGTGGTGGAGACAAGAAAGGACCACAAGCGAGGTTATGTATCTAGATAACGTGAACACCTGACTGGATGGAGAGATATGGGTGAAGGAAAACACGCTAAATGTGGAGTTAAGAGAGGACCGTGATGGATTCCAATAAAAAAAAGTAAAGCTCTCAGGTCAATGCAGTGTACACATGAAATTCTGCAAACAAAGTCACATTTAATTTTAATGAAGCCTGAATACGTGGCTAGCGATAGTCGATGGATTGTCCTCGCTGGTTGTATTGACAACTTCATTTCCACCGAAAGAAAACGTGGTAACAAATGAATGACTCAGCGCGCTCTGTTTTCCCAAGGCGAAGCTATAGCAAAACAGTGAACTTGGTGCTAATGTACTGGGCAGTCATAAACGATGCCAGCGTTGTTCGTTAGCACGATCTCCGGGTATTAGTGTTTGAATAACTATGATTGAGCGGCGGTTACATGGTGGCCAGCACACTTGCCTTCCGGCCGGTCGGTTATGTATTCGAATCTCTTTCGAGGTTGAAATGTGTTTCCCCCATTGATTCAGGGCTCCCAGATCAACACAGAAATAACGTGGGTGTCAGAAGATGTCCTGGAACCTAAAATGTGTGGAGTTCAGATTGCTCTGGAACAGGGGTCACCAAACTGTTTTCACGGCGGGCCGGATAACTGGCAAAATGACGAGCGCGGGCCGCATAATAATTATGTACAATACTTGCGCCGTCTTCGCGACGAAGGTTTAACGGACGCGGTTCGTAATCCCGTATACCCGCGTTCGAAACACAGCTGTGCGCGATTTGGCAGCAGGCGGCGTTTCGCTGGTTTTTACGCTATGTATGGATGTCGGTAGTTCAGAAAGCAATGCCAAACTACTGAAAGTAAACTTGCCAAGACATCAAAAACAGCAAAACATGCTGATGTTGACAGCAAACGTCATGTAAAGGATATGCAACTAACTTTAACAATACTTGCAAGCCAGAGTGAAGGCTCTGGGGAAAAAAGACGAACAACTAAATTAATCATGGGTGAGTGGCATGCAATGCACACACAAAAAAACAAAGACAACCAACATATTTATTTACTAAAGAAAGTTATCAAAGAAGGCGAGGTAGCAAACAGATAGTTACATCAGACCTAGTGTGCACATATCCGAATCTCACAAACTAAGCAGCAAAAAAAAAAAAGGTTAGTGAGATTTGTGAAATTGATATTTGGCTTTCAAGATGTCATCAATGTTTGGCTTGGAATTGCTGCATCCAATCAAGAGAATTGCTTTCAAATGTCCATAAGTCAATCTCGTGCGATGTGTTGACGTCACATATTTCATTTTTGAAAATGTTTCCTCATAGACATAAGTTGTTCAAATACCGATGACATAGCACCGCCAAATTTCTTCAGTTTCGGAAACTCACCATCGGGTAAGCAGCGGTAAAATTCAAAACTTTTTCCTTTCCCTGTGCTTCTCTTTCAATAATTCATTTGCTTGCAAATCAATGCGCTCCAATTGTAGTTCAATTAGCACATCATCAAGTTTACAATCAAACGGATTCTGGAACAAAATAATGCCACTCTAAATTATGTCAGGATCTGAAAATCTCTTCAAAAAATGCTTCTTCAAGTCTTCAATGCTTCTTGATGATTCTGTAGAGATCACAGACGAGGTTATTCTTTCTCTGAAGTTTCAAATTCAGTTCTTTCGTGTGGCATGTGATGTCGAACAAATATGACGACTTTGACAGCCAGGTAGGACATGACAGCTGTGGATCAGCTCTATCGTTTTCAGTTAGGAAAACATCTATTTCTTTTCGGAGCTTGTAAAAACGAAACAGGACATTACCGCAGCTGAGCCATCTCACCGATGTGTGATAAGGCAAGTCACAGAATTCAGAATCAATTTCTTAAAGAAAAACCTGGAACTGACGGTGATTGAGTGCATATCCCCGAATGAAGTTCATAGCAGAAACGACTGGTTTCAGTACCCAAGAAATGTCTAAGTCTTTCCCACAGAGTACTTCCTGATGTATGGTGCAGTGTATGAACAGAGCGCCTAATCTGCCCCTTCACACCCTTCCTCACTACAGGCATAGTTTTTCCTCCATCAGCTGTAACGCCTCGAAGCTAATTCCATTGAAGGTTATGATCTTGCAAAACGTTTTGCACTTCCATGAATATGTCTTTTCCAGTTGTTGTTCCATGCATGCTGCAAACGGATGCCAACTATTCCGTTGTCTGAAAGTAGAAATTAACACCACAAGGACACGAGAAGTTGTGACGTACTCGAGAGATCAGTAGACTCATCCAGCGCCAGAGAATACCACAAGTTCGAATTTTTCTCGCGTATCTATAACACTATGTACTCTCCAAGTTCTTCTGTTCTTTGCACAGCTGAACTTGCCGACAAGCTGATAGTTCCAAACAAATCGGCTTTCGCAGGACACAAATCATTTGCTACTTCCATAATGCACTATTTGATGAAGTTGCCGTCAGTAAACGGTTTTCCTCCTTCTGTCGGATAAATAGTTGATGGCTCAACCCCAAAGAGATCAAGGATCCTCGGTTCCTCTTTCTCAACGTGATCCTGCCCGTTAAAATTAATTTAGCTGTTACTGGCTCAATGATTTGAGACCATTAAATAGTGTTTTGGAGAACCAAGGAATACCTCCAGGAAAACACTGAAAATTGTACTGAGTATCCCAAATGTCCTTAGGGGTGGTTCCTTGCCTCTCCTCTACCAACTAAATAATTAATCTAGGGTAATTTCATACAACAATTTTACTATGACAAGAGAACTCTCAAAAGAGAAAATAACTCGATAACTCGTAATTTTCATCATTTATTATATATATATATATATATATATATATATATATATATATATATATATATATATATATATATATATATATATATATATATATATATATATATATATATATATATATATATATGGAGGTGTTGACTATACATGTTATAACATTCAACAATCAATACAATACACTTACAAGATTATTTAATATTCATCTCTAACTAATTATCTATCTTCTGGCTGTACCACTGTATCATACATTGTCCTCAGTGTTAAATCTGGTTTCAATTACAATTATTGGGCCTCTTCTGCTGGCCTAAGTCTAATCTGTGGAAAGAAACTGGGTACACCCTAGTTGGTCTCCCATCCAGTTCTTGGATCTCAATAGCACGCAGTCAGTGTAGACTATTTTCTTGAGTGTTCTTTTATTTTTTTTCCCGGTTTGATTTATTATATCTCACTGTGTTTCCTCCACACTTTACCTAGACAAAAGGATATGTGATAACTGTCCTGGAAAAGGTGGTGAAAATTGACAGCAAGTTGCTGTGGAATAGTATTTGGCTTCACTATCTCAGCTGCCTCACTCAGTTAAGTGGCTACTGCATTCAGTCAAGCTGCTACTACTACGTTCACAAAGTGCTGCATTCACAAAGTCAGGTCTGGATAATGACCACTACCCGAAATTTTAGCATCCATCATAAATCTAAAAATATCAGTAATATGAACATCAGAACTGAAATGTTCTATATTTTTCTCAAGAACATCACAAAGAAAATACCTAAAAGAATTGTGATCCTAGGAAAATAAACAGTGGAAGGTAAAGAGTCTTGGTGCTCTCAAATAGTTATCCACAACATAATTGGTTGCTCTCCATTCCATCTTCCATTATGTGGTGTTCAAGTTTTAGACTAGCAGATGTGCAGTTTCATCTTCACCTATGCCTGTCTTCAGGTCTACCGGTTAAGTAATACCTTGATTGATTTGGAATTGACAACTATGTTTCCCATCCCATTCTGTACCTAGTTAATTCTCTTCATCTATTTCTATGTAAGAAAAAGGGTCTCATACATTAAGGGCTTTTAAAAATCAGTTCCCATTTCAATGAGTATTTGCTTATAAACAATTTAAGCACATTATGGTATCATTTTTGTATAGAATTCAGGTGTATTCCTCTTCATTAAATGCTTCAAGTGAGAAGTTTTCTTCCATTCTCATGGATGTAATATTTATTATCATCATCAACATCATCATGGTTTCCTTATATGATTGTAATTACAATCATTATCATTATTATCATGCTCATTATATTATTGCCATTACAATCATTATCATTAATCATTATTATAATTATCATTATTATCATAATCATTACAGTCATCATCATCATCCTTGTAGTACATTATTATCATTACACTAGACCATATGTGTTAACAGGAGTGACTTGAACTACAAAGTGGGATTTTGCTTAAATTACAAACACAGATGCTGGTAGTATGCGTAATATATGATATTGGTTGTGTCGTGCTTAGCGCACAAAACTAGATGATTATAGCATGAATTATATTTTATACAAAGTGTTGTTATGCGCCGGAGTGTACTAAATTATTATTTAGTTTATGGGTTCAGCCGAACCAGTTCTCTGGTGATAGTCATGGCATTACACATCAAAGTTGCCAGCTATCGTGAGATTGACTGTTGGCCTATACTCCCTCTCTCTCAGCCTGTAACTTCACTCACTCACTCAAACTCCTCATGCATCAGTCAACATATCCATCTTTGCATGTGGGGTCAATTCGCTCATCTCAGACATCATTCATATGTATGGATGATTATTTCACTCAGTCTATAGACACATTCATATTGGTATAGGTGATCATATAGGAATCATTCACCACACATCCTTCATACGGCATGTAACGTGGGCAATTATACTTATGTGATTTCCAAATGATAACTTAAAACGTTTACCATCATTGATATCACAATGAAATATCTCCTTTCACAATCACTCATCATACACATCATATCTGTAGGAATGACAATCATGCCTATGTAGGTGCTTTACACAGAATACATTCACATCTGTTTAACACACATGGCACAAGCATGCTCTTCAATGACATAGACATGTGATCATTAGGCACACTTATGAAATTCACCCAAGATTTAGCAACATGAAATCCATGAGTCACCACATGCTCTCATCAAATACATACAATGTATGTGATATATTCCACTTCACATTCAGGCATTATGAATTATAATAATTCTTGCATGGCAGTTGATTACGCACTATGATGTGGCACAAATACTTTTATTCCTCATGGTTGCCAACATTGAAGTACATTTGCCTCAACAATTGGGTGCTTTAACTCAACACACAAAATTATGATCCCTGTAGAATCTATTTGGTTCTCTTGTGTTCATGAATTATAAGAAAACTATTTGTTTGTCCATGTGCTCATGTCAAAAAGTAAATCTACTGACTAATGTACTCAAATCTACTTGACTACGCACATTACACTAATTTCTCTATCAGTGCTGGCACAGGTAAACTAGTTTTAAATCTTACCAGTAGGCACATGTACCATATGTTCTTACCACTGCACTAAGAATTCTGAGTTTTCTTAAGTCTTAAGTTACCACTCTAATTCATTATAGATTGAGTTTCATGCTTAAGAAATAAAATGTATAACATGTGTCTAATGTTTTATACATTAACTAAGTTGTTTAGCTGGGAGAAAATAAAACACTGTAGTTTTCTCCTAATGTACAGTTTATCATATGACTATGATAACTGAGTATAATATTATTTAGTTTCTACTAGATTAATTTTTTAAGAACTAATCATTCTAAATCATTGTAGATTGAGTTGCTTAAGAAATAAATGTACAACTTGGACTAATGCTTATACATTACATCAGTTGTTTACTTTGGGAGAAAATAAAACTCACTATGGTTATTCTTAATGAATAGTTTATCTATAAACTATAACAATTAAATATATTATAATTAACTCCTTAAGAACTCACCACACGTGTTCAACAAGTCGACTTACCAACTCTTCTTCTGGGAAAAAGACTCACACTAATCTAAGATTTAAAATAAATTAAAGTAACTATGGTGTTTACCTTATTTATCAGAATGACTTCAACATGTCGACACGTTTCCTGATCTGAATGAGATGCAATTTCTCACAAGCGATGTCGTAGGCTGAGGATTTTCTTTTCTTGTGAATTTTGATTTTGAAACTCTCTCACTCCTTCCACTATTTCAGGTCTTATGTCTCGTGTTGGCTGATAAACAAACAGGCTGTGTTGCGGTTGTTCGCTGCTATTTATACGCTGGCTTTTCCGGTTCACGTTTTTCATTGCCAATGGGTTATATTAAATCTTGGATCTTACAAGTTTGGAACAAACAATCCTGTTGCAGTGTTCAGGCTTTAATTGTCGACGAGATATTACAGCATGTTACGTTTGTGAAAATAAAGTATATCACACGTTCTTATGCCATCTTATGCACTATTTTGTAACTTGTACTCGTGAAGAGATTTCTTTGAGTTTCTAAAACACGTTTCATGGACTCATATATCTCAGAGCGTAACTTTCCAGAAAACTTTGAATATGTTGATAGATGTTTTGTTTCTTAGTGACGCCGAAAATTGTACTCTTTCAAAACGGCAACACTTTCGCTGCATATTACGCAACTGGTTTTCTGGTCATTTGTTTCCATAAAGAAGTACTTTACTCATTATTCTTCATTACCAACGCGACACTCGGCGTCCACTTTTCTTTTCTAAGTTTCCATAATGAAAGGTGAAAAGTACACGGGATCTGAAAATGAAAAATAAAAATGAAAAAAAAAACATTGAATTAGAAACATAATTAAAATCCAATCGAAACACAAAAAATGCAGAGGACTAAGGGTCTCTGGTGAAGCTACGGCTCACCAAAGGTACACATAAAATTTGCAGGTACCTTTGGTAATAGAATATATCTCATAATAATGTTTGCAAAATATATAAATAAGACCGGTCTAAATAAACAGCCTAGAGCAGAGTTTCTCAACCGGGGTTTAGCGAGTGGCAGCCAGGGGTTTCGCCGAAACTAACGGAAATCGCCTAAATGCAACATTTATGCCCATCTGGTTTATAACATAAAGTAGGACAGACACTTGGATCATCGCACAGAGTTCCTTGAGCAACGTAAACATTTGCGTAAGGGTCTGCTCCAGCAGAAAGGTTGAAAAACACTGGCCTAGAGACCAGCTCGATTAACACCGTGGCCGGGGAATTCTTCTGAGCTGGGGATTCATCATTGGCACCTTTCCGTCTTGACAGACGATAGTTTGGTACATTGTGCTTCAAAAAGGCTTAATAACTACGATCCGTGGCGGCGGCGAGTGTGGCTGGTAAGGCCAATTCTTGCTGCAAATGTTTGCCCACAGTAGGTGCATGTGAAAACATGGTCACTTCCACCATTTTGCACCATCTTACGTCTCTCACGCTCTGTGTGTGCTTTATCTGCAATCATTTTCTCCTTTGTCTTTATTCCATTTCTGATAGTTGCCCTCCGTGCAACACGTTCAGCGGCGACGTGCTCCCAATGTGCATTATTAATGCCTGTATCAATCGTGTCCCGCTTACACGCATCTTTGTATCAAAGTAGAGGCCAACTCTGAAATCTCCTACCCATCTGTAATTCACCAAAAAAAGATGTCCTTTGGTATTCTACCATCATCCATCCTCCTAACGTGTCCTATCCATCTAAGTCTACGAAGACTGAGCATGGAATACACCGTCACACAACCTGATCTTTCCAATACTTCAGTATTTGTGATTTTGTCTTGCCACTTAATACCAAGTATTCTTCGCAGACACCGCATATGAAAGCTGTTTAAACGTTTCTCTTGGCGTGAGTAAGTTGTCCAGGTTTCACTGCCATAAAGAAGAGTACTAAGGACACAGGCTTGGTAGACGAGGACTTTTGTTTTGGCAGTAAGCTTCCTGTTCTCCCAGACTCTTTTTGCTAACATATTCATTGTTGTTGCTGCCTTGCCAATCCTGATGTTGATTTCCTGATCGAGGGATAATTTGCTATTTACCTCTGATCCTAGATATGTTAAATGGTCTACTATCTCCAGTTCGGCGTCGTCAATAAAGATTGATGGTACACCATGTGCACCTTGTGACATAATCTGTGTCTTCTTTTTGTTAATTGTTAAACCAAATTCAGAACAAGCATTGGAGAATGCAGATAGTAGATGTTGTAATTTATCCTCAGAGTGGGTCGTAATCGCAGCATCATCCGCAAAAAGCAACTCTCTGATTAGTACCCTGCTAATTTTGGTCTTGGCCTTCAATCTCTGAGCATTATAGAGGCCACCATCTGAGCGTGAGTGAATGTATATACCGTCATCCTGATCACGAAAGGCATGTTTCAGTAGAAATGAAAAGTATATCCCAAAGAGGGTGGGGGTTAGTACACAACCTTGCTTAACTCCACTCTTGATTTCAAGAGCATTATAGAGGCCACCATCTGAGCGTGAGTGAATGTATATACCGTCATCCTGATCACGAAAGGCATGTTTCAGTAGAAATGAAAAGTATATCCCAAAGAGGGTGGGGGTTAGTACACAACCTTGCTTAACTCCACTCTTGATTTCAAACTCTTCTGAAGTTGAGCCATCAAACTTGATTATACCCTTCATGCCTGTGTGGAACGATTCCAGAATGGACAGAAGAGTTGGTGGGTAGCCAATCTTCTTTAGTGCTTTGAACAGACCCTCACGACTGACCAAATCGAATGCCTTTGTGAGGACGATGAAGGCAATAAACAGTGGCTGATTTTGTTCCCGGCATTTTTCTTGCATCATATCAATATCAATAGATATATCATATCAATGGTAGACCGGTTCTGACGGAAGCCGCACTGTGATTCGGGGTAGACTTGATCTCCCAGGACTTGAAGTCTGTGCAGGACAATTCTGGCAAATACGTTCCCAACAATACACAGAAGTGAGATGCCCCTATAGTTGTTACAGTCGCTCCGATCTCCCTTGCTCTTGTACAGCGTTATGATGTTTGAATCTTTGAACTCCTGTGGGACTTGTCCTTCTCGCCAGCATAGCTCTATTAGCTGGTGGATCTGTAGAGCGAGTGTGTCTTGCCCACTCCTGATTACCTCTATTGGAATCCCATCCTTACCTAGAGCCTTGCCAGATGCAAGCTCATTTATAGCACACTTAACTTCTGTTATAGTGGGAAGTGTGTCCAGGTGGTCAAGAGTTGGCAGGGCCTCTATGGCGTTGAGGGCATCATCCGCTAGCTTGGTGTCATTTGAGTAAAGCTCTAATTAGTGCTCGACCCTCTGTCCATCTGCTGTTTCTTATCAGTGATGATTTCTCCAGTCAAGGTTTTCAGCGGTGCACTTCTTTTGATCATTGGACCACAGGCTTTCTTTATCCCTTCATACACGCTTCTGATGTTTCCCTTATCACTTGCGGTTTGAATGGACTCACATAACTTGATCCAATAGTCATTCGCACACTGCCTGGCAGCCTTTTGTACATCCTTCCTCGCTTGCTTCAGCTCACTCAGAGTGTTACGCGTTGGTCTTTCCTTGTTTCTTAAGAGATCTTTCTTCTTTTTATCAATCAAGGGCTGCAGTATCTGGCTGTTTGCCGCAAACCAGTCCTGCCTCTTATGATCCACGGTGCCGTAAACCCCTACCGCTGTTTTATAAATAGTTTCCTTAAGTTTACCCCATTTATCATTTACTATACAATTTTCTGATGTATCATTGAAAGTGTCTTCAAGTTGCTGTTGAAATTCAAAGCACTTTCCAGGATCGTGAGTGTTAGTAATATTAACCCTGGGGCTAGACTTGTGTTTAGCTGTGTAGATTCTCTTAGGTCTCAGTCTAACCATTGCAACAACCAAAGAATGATCTGTATCACAGTCAGCACTGTAGTAACTTCGAGTTAATGATGTATGGTTCTGATGTTGTCTCCGTGTGATAATGAAGTCCAGCTGATGCCAATGGCTGGATCTTGGATGTTTCCATGTGACCTTATGCATCTCTGTTGTTTTAAAAAAGGAGTTTGTAATACATAGGTTATTTCTAGTGCAATGCTCCAGCAGCCTTTGCCCATTATCATTCATGCGACCGATGTTGTATTTTCCAAGGCACACTAGCCATGAACTCGAGTCCTTGCCCACACGAGCATTGAGATCACCGAGCATATAAATGTAGTCGGATTTTGGAACTGCCTTGATCGCAGAGTCTAGCTGCTCATAGAACGCATCCTTCACATCATCAGAGGAAGCGAGTGTCGGTGCATATGCAGTGAGAATGGTGGCAAATCCACAAGAGGTTGCCAAGCGCAGTGATAATAATCTTTCATTACCTCCAGCTGGGATATCAATCATTCCCAGTAGCGAATGCTTCACTGCAAAGCCCACACCATGTTGCCTTTTTTCTGCCTGCCCCCTTCCCTTCCAAAAAAAGGTGTAATTGTTTTCCCTGAGTGACCCTTCCTCAGCGAGGCGAGTCTCCTGCAGGCCAGCAATATCAATGTTAAGACGATTGAGTTCAGCATCAATCACAGCCGTTTTTCTCAAATCGTCAATATTTGTCAAGTCAGTGGAAAATCCTGGACACATGGTTCTCACGTTCCAGGTTGCAAGCCGTAGCTTGAGGTTTCTATTCTTTTTTATTAGTACCTGGTGCATTGGTTTTACAGCCTGCGATTCAGATTTTGTCCTAGCCCCAAGCACCCATTGAAGCAGGCAGGCTGTGGCGGATCAGCACCCAATTGGCTGGGGGATGCCCAGCTTGAGGCGGGCGGTAGCTGATCAGTGACACCTGTAGGTGTCTCCCACCGTCAGAGGCAACGCGTGGCGCCCCATGTCTACGCCAACTGACAAGGACTTATAACCCGTAACAGTTGCCTCCCGCTTTGATTCCGAGACCGGTTAAGACCAGGGATGGAGTTATTGCCTCTCCATGGCACAAAGCCTGGGCTAAAATAAAGAAACCATGTGTTGCCCATGCAGCATGATCCCTCTCTCGACCTGCCTAGTTCACTCCAGAGGAAAGTTGACACCTATAATCTGGAACAAGACAAGCTGCAGAAGCTGCCGGATCAGCAAAGAAATGCTCTAACTGTCCGCCTGTCGGAGCTTCGATCCTAGACCAGCTGCCAACCAAGGCTTAGGGCCTGGTCTGCCCTGCCATGACTTATTTTGTCTTTGGGTTGCATTTCCTCGCACCAGGATAAGGCTAGTACCCTCCCAATTGCGCTCTTCCGCCCGAAGCCGTTGGCACAATGTGGGGTGTCGGGTTTGGTAAGCGCCGCCCAACATTCGGCGCTGACAGAAAGCAGGTAGTACCGTCTACTGTCATATGGTAGCTCAGTCATATCTGACTAAGACCTGACTATTATATTTTCGTTATAATATGAGGTTTCTATGGCATTTTTTATGCTATGTTTGCTATTTTATTGCCTCTATTCACACTAGTAGTTCACTTACCTATCACTGTCCAACAAAGTATTCCTTGCCACATACCCATAAACTGGATGACTGGCAAAGTGAAGTAAATATTTCTTGAGCATCGGACCTGTGTTGACAGCCAGATGCATCTGGGGGAGTGAAAGATGCGCGTGTGTGTTGCCATGGAAACCATGGTAACGTCAGAGTGTAGGCGGCGCTACACGAACCTGGGAGGACTTGGGATGGCGCGAAATAAGCAAACATTACAATAAACAAGAAAATCTAGATACAATAATTTATAATTGAAAATAGTAAATATAAGACACATGGCAGCTAGGAGGTCTCCGCACCTGTGAAGATCTCATAATATTTTAAACATAATATTTACATTTAAATTGTATCACAACGCTCGTGTTCCATTGGTTATATCAAGCAAGTTCAAGTACCGTCGGCGGGCCGGATGAAATGACGTGACGGGCCGGAGCGGGCCGTAGATTGGTGACCCCCTGCTCTAGAATATGTTATTAGCTACATATGTCTGCCGGTCTCTGTGGCGAAGTAGTTACGGGCGCGGTTCATAATCCCGTGTACCCGAGTTCGAAACACAGCCGCGCGCAATTTGGCAGCAGACAGAGTTGCGCTGGTTTTTTTTTAACGAAAAGTTATGGGTGCCGGTCGTTCAGAAAGAAATGGGAAACTACTGAACGTAAAACTTGCCAAGACATCAACAACAGCTAACAATGCTGGTGTTGACTGACATGTCCTGTAAAGGATATGCAACTAACCATATGTCAAATGCTCAACAAGGCGTGGAAAGGTCCCCTTTACTATTTTGCTACTACTACTACTACTACTAATAATAATAATAATAACTCTGTTACTGCTGCTGCTGCTGCTGCTGCTACTACTACTACTACTACTACTACTACTACTACTACTACTACTACTACTACTACTACTACTACTACTACTACTACTACTACTACTACTACTACTACTACTACTACGACTACTACTACTGCTGCTACAACAACAACAACAACAACAACAACAACTACTACTACTACTACTACTACTACTACTACTACTACTACTACTACTACTACTACTACTACTACTACTACTACTACGACTACTACTACTACTACTACTACTACTACTACTACTACTACTACTACTACTACTACTACTACCACTACTAATACTGCTGCTACAACAACAAAAACAATGCTATTACTACTACTGCTCAGTAGCTAGACTTTCAAGCTACAAATATAGAGACACTGTTCCTTAAAAGACCAACCCTTTGTCTGTCTTCTTTCTCATTTATCCTTCTTCCTCGGGAGCGCTCGGAACATGTCAGTATCCAGTGCCTTCTCAACATTGTGAAAATATTTAACAGCCGGGAGTGGGCACGTTCGCGTATTGATAAGGAGCTGCGCTGATAGTCATGGTTGCGGTCGGAGGAAAGATCAACACGTGTGTTCATTGTCTCTCTAAGTGAGAGAAAATCTGGCCCTTTTCTCGTTGCAATCAGGCTTCAAAAGTGTGATGGCCCTATCACATCATTGTAACATCATTCATACGTGACTTGCAAAGGTACACAGACTTTCGTGTCTCTGCACAGTATTTTGGTATTCCTCCATGTCATCTTGTTAGACCATCAAGCGTCACTTCCCTCGGCTTGCTCTTCCGCTGATCTTTCCAGTAGTCACAGTGTTCTCCAATGCCCGTTTTCTCATTACGTGACCAAAGAACGCATGTCTCTTTCTTATACTTTGGTATAATGTTCTGCTATGATTAGCTTCGTCCAGCAATGTTGCCAGTTACAGGGTTGAATTTAGTCAAGAACTGACATCTTAGCACTTGGGACATTCCAACTTGTGTTTTTTCCTCATCTTCAACAGCCAGCGAAGAGGCCCAATACTTTTGGTACCAACAGTAGTCTGGTTATGTGGTGTCCATCAGGCCTTTCCTCTGAGTATTGAGTGTCGTCCAGATTCTCTGGCCACTGCCTGCAGTACCATTCTCTTTAGGCCATGACGATGTATCTGTGCTGCCACACTATACATATGATACCACACGGCCTTGACCACATCTGCTTTATCATGCACCAATACGCCACCTGTAATTGAAAACCCGACTGATCTGTCTGCCTGCTCGTTTCCCTCCACACTAGGATGCCCTGGAGAAAAGATCCAACAGATGCTCCGAATCTTTGATTGTTTAATTCAAGCATGGCACTCTAGACCAAACATGCTTGTTTTCACCTTTCTCGGGAGTTCGTGACAATGTTAATCACTCCAGCCGTCTTGGGTATTAACAACATTCGTTTCAAAAACTTCATCTCCGCCGCCTCTAAGCGCTTCCAAGTGTCTTTAAATGCATTCCAAGATTCACTGCACACACAGCAGAACAGGTTCCATAAAACACATTAGTACCGTCTTTCTGACAATCAGTGAATCTGATTTATTACATAAAACACTTTTTATTTTCTGAAACGCAACTTTCGCTTGGCATATTCTGCTATGCACACACACCCACCACCACCACCACCACCACCACCACCACCACCACCACCACCACCACCACCACCACCACCACCACCACCACCACCACCACAACCACCACCATACATACACACACATATATGTATACGACTACTGAGTCCCATGGCAACTACTAGTTTTAATCAAGATATAAATTGACAAATTCAAAAAGCCTTTTGGCCATTCGTCATTTTTGTTTCTATTACAACTGTTTCGTGTTAGAGAAAAAGGGAACTGTATGCAAACACTGCTAATAATTGCAGTATTGATTACAGATTACCAGACTGAAATGTATTGTTCTAACTAATTAAATAGAACAGCGCTCATTCAAGTACACCTGCTACATTTTAGATGAGAACGTGCTTATAAGAAAAAATACGATTGAAACAAAAATGCGGAAAGAAATAGAAGATGAAACACAAATATTAATCAGGTGACATAAGCGGTTAGGCATCAGGTGGACTACCGTTCCAGCCTACCCTTCACTGTGGTTCAAGAAGGAAAATCATAGAGGGCTCAGCTGGTCGAAGACGCAGATCTCGAGACTTCAGAAAATCAAACGAATCAATAATACTGCATGTTAGTACACCAGCCAACGCCATGAAAAGAGAACGGCGAGAATGGGTAATCTGCATCTGCCCACAGAGACCAATCACGCTACTCAGCCCTGGATTGATTTCTAATCAAGGGCTAGGATAATCACGCACATGTGGTAGAAAATTATATACGCAACCCGGATTCACGATTAAACACTACCAGAGGGAGTGGAGAACACCGACAGATTCCCGAGGCCATTACAGTGATATGAGAAATAGGAAATACACGGGCCATCAAAGTGGGAAGATTCATGGATTTATAGGCACTGAATGACACACACAAAAGGGTGCAAGTAAATATTAGATAGAGAATACTTGAGCAAATGGAAAGAACGATAAGAACTGGTCTCCTCCAAAATTTTGCTTTCTTCTAGGAAGGAGCTCTTCTTCCTCCTCCTCCTCCTCCTCCTCCTCCTCCTCCTCCTCCTCCTCCTCCTCCTCCTCCTCCTCCCTCTCCTCCTCCTCCTCCTCCTTCTTCGTCTTCTTCTTCTTCTTCTCCTGATATTTATTAGAGACAGTAACCATACATTGTTTCTTAATTTTTTGACTTCTGAAATAACCCCCATATTGTGAGAACCTGCTATTTGGTGTTCAAATTCGGTTACATTGAGTTCATGAAACCACTTCAACCCTATAACAATTGCTGAGAGGTATGTACTCTAACGTGATACATGAGGCAGATATGCCAGCCACCGGGAACCCCCAGAGACCATTAAAATAACATGAGAAATATATATGTGGGTATTGATTAGCACGCACAGAAGACAAGGAAAGATATGTTGAGATCAGATCGGTACTGGGCAAGTGCACAATTGAATTATGTAGGAACGCCTAATTTCCGTCTCCATTTCGTCATGTTTCGCCAAGCTTGGTCCAAATCTCGAAGCAAACTTAGTCGCTCGGCGAGAAGCAAACGGTATTTTGAGGAGATGGGTTCGAATTCCTGTGTGCTTGTGAAAGGTAATTTCATAGCAGATATTGCCGTAGGGCTGTGAAGAGTCAGGAATTCAAATCTTCTGGCATATTGAGATCTGGTCACCAGTTTCCGTACTCGCCGTCCTTCCTGCCCAGACAATACTGACAATTAACGGATAGCAGTTGTTTGCGGATGAAAACACCCGGGACTCGTTGAAAAATCGAATTCTACGACTGCTGAAAACTGAACCTATAACACTGTGTTGTTAAGAAAGCGTGCTAACCACTGTGCCACTGCTGCTCCTGGTAATGTTATAGCTTCTCATTTCTATGTTCTGGGTGTTTATTTATACGAAGGGGAATTCAAATGAAAACCTTAATGTTTTTTTGGTTGAATATATTCTGAAAAAGTAAAGAACAAATGTATCATTTTTCGATGTAGTCAACACTGCGTCCAATGCAAGTCCTCCATCGCCGATAAGGTGCTAAGGTCACTGTAGAAAAACAATGCCATTATTGCACCACCTGCTGTACCTCTTCATCGGACCGAAACGTCTTTCCTTCCGATGACTCTTTGAGTTGTCCAAGCAGGTGGAAATCATTTGGATATGGGTCTGGTGAGTAGGGGTGATGTGGTGCACACTGAAAGTGGAGGTCTTCGATGATTTCAACCGCTGCACGGGCTGTATGGGTTCGAGCATTGTCATGTTGGAAAAGGACTCCCTATTCTTCGAAGTCCAAGTCGTTTGAATTTGATTGAGGGTTGAAGATGGTTCATGAGAAGATCTGTATGCCTATCATTGGTGACAGTTTTCCCTCTTGGCGTGCAGTACTCAAAATTAACGCCTCATTCATTCCAAAAGAGAGTCAACATAACCTTCCCTGCAGATGGCTGCATACGAAACTCTTTGATTTCCGTGAGGAGAGATGGCGCCATTCTTTGCTCGCTCTCTTCCTTCCCGGCTCGTGGAAGTCAGCCCAGATGTCATCTCCAGTAACAATTTTTGATAGGAAACCATCACCTTCTGCTTCAAAGCACTGCAAAAGTTATTCACAAGCATCAATGCGTCGTTGTTTCAATTCTGGATTAAGCTGCCGTGACCCCCCCCCCCCAACCCACCCCACCCCCTTGCAGACACTTTACGGTACTGTAGCCCATCATGGATGATATGGTGTGCTGAACCTTGACTGATGTCAAGATGTGTGGCAATGTCACTGACAGTCAATCGGTGGTTTTCATGTACTAGGCCTTCAATGGCTGTAATCGACTCTGGGGTCACAACTCAGTGTGCCTGACCCGGTCGTGAACAGTCTGTCACAGAAGTCACGCCGTTTTGACATTTCTACTCACTCATACACTTGCTGGACAGACAGACGTGCATCACCATATTTGACCTCCATTTGCCGATGAAATACTATAGATTTCACCCCTTCACTTATCAAAAAACGGATAACAGAACATTGCTCCTCTTTGGTGCATGTCAAAAGTAGGGCGGGCATCTTTAAACTGTCATAAGGACAGTCACCGTGTTCGTCTGCACCGTGATGACACGTGTTTAACAATCTTGACATCATTATCAACAATATTGACAGGTTACAATATAATAGCATGATTACTGTAATTTCTCTCACACTTTTAAGGTTGTCATTTTTAGCCCCCTCGTATTTCCTTGTCTTGTATGACTGCGGTTTAACACTTGTGAACTGTTTCTCGTATGTTATGTTATGTTATGTTATGTTAGTCATGTCATGTTGTGTTATGTTGTTATGTTATATCAAGTCATGTTATGTCAAGTTATGTCATGTCATGTTATGTTATGTTATGTTACGTTACGTTATGTCATGTTAAGTTATGTTATATCATGTCATGTTATGACATGCTATGTTATGTTATGTTATGTTACGTTATGTTATGTTACGTTATGTCATGTTAAGTTATGTTATATCATGTCATGTTATGTCATGCTATGTTATGTTATGTTATATGTTATGTTATATGTTATGTTATTTGTTATGTTTTTGTTATGTTTTATGTTATGTTATATGTTATATTATTTGTTATGTTTTATGTTATGTTATGTTTTTGTTATGTTTTTGTTATGTTTTATGTTATGTTTTATGTTATGTTTTATGTTATGTTATGTCGAACGACTTGAATGCACTTTCATGCCTGCTCAGTCCGCTAATACAGCAGCCAATCCAAAGAATTCCTGCTCACCGTTCCCGGGAGGAGTTGGTTATGAAATCGTCTGCGATATGTATTAATGTATAGTAGCAAGCAATGAGTGTGAGTATAGACATCCCATGAATGCTTAGTGAGTTGTCTGGTATCCAATGAGTTATATGGGTGTCGGTCCAGAAAGCCGCCTGCTGTGTGATGCCAATATGATTACCTTTTATTATTCTCACAACATTGCACTCAATTATTAAATGTTCTAACATTGTCATATTTCACAGGATAGTTCATTGCAAATATTTTAGGTTGGAACACAATTACAAATAATAGTAAATTTTAAAATCTGCTTCGATGGAGATTCGAACACGTGGCTTTCGGGTTGGCTGGCAAGCGTGTCACTAGCCACTACGCTACCGCGACACTGGGAATAAATGTGTTAGTCTCATAGCTGTCTAAAGCAATTGGGACTCGTTGAGTTATGTGGTCAACACATCGACTACGCCTTTATTTCCCACAGGAAAGTGTGTGTACGTCGTGACGACGGGACAGTTGGAGAGAACTAGGAGCAGGAGGAGAACAAATGTTAGAATGGTGGACAGTAGGACATCATGGCATGGAGGAACATTAGTATCAGAAATGATTGACAATACGCGAGCCAGAAGGTTGTTGATACATGTGCTCACATAAGCTACACAGCGTGGACTATAAGAAGAAATAGTTGCCTAATACAACACAACCTATCATGCAGCAATAATGGGGGAAGGTGAGATTATAGCGCCACTTACCCTCAATAGCGATACCATAGCACCGACAAAAATAGTTTGGGTATTAGCTCCGTGGCGAAGGTTTTACGGACGCAGTTCGTAATCCCGCATACCCGCGTTCGAAACACAGCTGTGGGCGATTTGGCAGCAGACCGCCTTACGATGGTTTGTTTTTTTAAAAAATGAAACCTTACGGATGCCGGCCGTTCAGAAAGCAAAGACAAACTACTAAACTTAAACTTGCCCAGGAATCACGAACAGCCAAAACATGCTGGGGTTGACTGCTACTTCCTGTAAAGGATATGCAACAGCAACACTTAAACCTTTTATTTAAAACAAGCATTAGGTGGAAAGTTAAAATACATGGTACATGATGATGATGATGATGATGATGGTTAATGTTCTCTGCACTTTTAGGTATTTTATTGACAACAGACTCCAACCAAATGCCCAGACGGAGCTCACAGATTAAGCCAGTAGGGTAGCTACCTACATTTGTATTAAGATACTGTTATTTCAAAGCACAGCGTACTTCCCCATGATGGGGTATGCAAGTCAAAGTTTTTAGAAGCACTGCATTACCACGCACAAACTCGCCACCCTCTCGGCTTAGCCATTAATGTTTTGCCGTGACTATTAATTATTCAGGCACGGGGAAAATCCATGGCACTAGTTCTATTGGGAGGCTTGAAACAATGGCAGGTGTTGAAATACCTAAATCAAAATTGTACACATGAAAGAAAAGTCCCCCAATTTACTGGTGAGGTCGGATCGATGTTTGCAATCTGCACGGTTTAAAAGAAAAAAACCATCTTTAACAGCTCCTTGGTAACATATAAAAGTGCAGATGAAAAAAAAACAGAGAAGTGATTAAACAAAACAACTGACAAGTTGCTTGGCGCATTTCAAAAGAGAAGCGGTTCAACAAATGGAACATGTTTAGAGCGCTGTGCAAGTATTCATCAGCATAAAACATAATAGAGTGATAGGTTTATTTCGAGTATAATCATCAACCTGAATATTTGATTAACTTAACCGAATCATTTGATCATGACAACAATCAGCTGTAAGAGCAGTTGGTGAAATATCAAGCTGAGTTCAGGCGCAAATCGTGTTAACATAAGGCTACATTTTATCTCCTTCCCCCCCCCCCCCCCCGAGCCCCTCCACCTAACCATACTTGTTCAACATCTATGGAGAAAATATTATGAGAAATATCAAAATTACGAAACCAGGTACAATTTTCACCCATTCACAATTGGCGGCAACCCTGTTCCAGAACTCAGTTATGCAGATGATAGGTCCTCCTCTCAAACAGTGCTAAGGGGTATCTGCCAAAGAAGAAAGTGAAGATCACAATCACAATCAACAATGAAGATGTTGAAACTGTCCCTAACTTTGACTATTTTGGCTCCATAAGCAACAACCAACATTGGTGACTGTTTGCAAGAAGTCAGACAAAGACTGATCAAAGTGATGCAGAGCTCAAACAGTGTAAAGAGCCTATGAAACAACACAATCAAACAAAGTAAAATAAAATAACACCATTAACTTTCACCGTAATCCCGTTTTTTCCTTGTAGGGTAACGCAGCGCGCGAGAACTGGAAGCGGTTCTCTACGCGTTGGTAACTTACGGGATAAGTGAGCCGGCCGCTCAGAAAGCAATGTCAAACTACTGAGCGTAATCTTGCCAAGAAATCAACGACAGCGGTAAAATGCTGGTATTGACAGCGATGTCCTGTAAAGATTATTCGAAAAAAATAACATGTTTCTTTCCTATGACTATACAAGGATATGAGTCAGTGACAATTTCGCGATAACTAACGAAAAAAATCTGGACTTCTTGAACTTAAATGTTACAGAAACATCATCGTTAGGTTAAAGTGGACCAACAACAAGAAAATACTGCAGTTTTACGTACTCTGAAATCCATTCTGAACATTGAAGTGAATATTGTTTGTTGAAATTAGTTGCATATCCTTAAAATGACGCCGTAGTGAATCCAAAATTGTTGACTGTTTGTGATTTCATAAGAAGTTTACATTCCAGTACTGTAGATTAGCATTACTTTCTGAACGACTGGTACTCATACCGAGGTTTGAAAACCAGCGGTCAGCTTCTACATCTCACGTAACTGTGTTTCTAACGCGGTATGCACGATTTGGAATTGTGTAGGAACCCCTTCGCCACAGCGCAGTCTACATTGAAGAAAGCTGGCTGATAAACAGCAGCATGGCTCGGAAACTGAAATACTTTCGTCGTACAGGGTGTATTTTAAATGACTGTGCAGTGTTTGAAAATATTGCCGGTCCAGGTTTTGTATTTACCTATTATGTTGCATAAACTTTACAGAAGGTGAATATAAAACTTGGACCGGCAATATTTTCAAACACTGCACAGTCATTAAAAATACACTCTATACTTTGGTCGTAGCATGATGATTTGGAAAGAACAATGACAGAAGATGTGGTTTAAAGAAGAAAAGGCAGGGATCAATCAGCACAACGAGGGACACGGGGCACTGAAGACATCCTGGGTGGGAAAATGAACGAGGCAGAAAAATTGGCAAAGGATCTAGAATCTGTTTGATGATGATCATCATCATCCTGGGTAAATACAAAGATGTCAACAAAGAAGCAACTACGAGTACATCATATAGGCATAAAAGCTGGTTCGGACAAGGTATAAAAGTACAGGAACGTTATCCGTGCCTTAAAACGTATTAGAGATATAGTGCTAGCCAAATACTTTAATAGACTAATCGGCGATCTAAGAAGAAGAAGAAGAAGAAGAAGAAGAAGAAGAAGAAGAAGAAGAAGAAGAAGAAGAAGAAGAAGAAGAAGAAGAAGAAGAAGCAGCAGCAGCAGCAGCATCAGCATCAGCAGCAGCAGCAGCAGCAGCAGAAGAAGAAGAAGAAGAAGAAGAAGAAGAAGAAGAAGAAGAAGAAGAAGAAGAAGAAGAAGAAGAAGAAGAAGAACAAGAACAACAACAACAACAACAACAACAACAACAACAACAACAACAAGAACAAGAAGAACAAGAGGAACAAGAAGAACAAGGAGGAGGGGGAGGAAAAGAATTCAAACATGATATGAGCACCAATGACCTGGGCTTTCGTTAGAGTATATTAAACTGTATATTGTTTTCTCTGGTCTCCAACGAAGAATTAAAAAAAAAATAGAGCCTTAATGGGAGTATCCGCTCAGCCTCATCTAAGCGTGAACACGAGAGAGAGGGAAGAGAAACAGAAAAATCAATGCTGGCCCGCCCAGTGTGATCTAACGGCGACTGCAAGTCCATGAGAACAGTGCGTGCTGAAGGACCATTGACGAGGTGGCCATGGAGACCAGGGCACAACAGTGCAATACTGCTACCTTTTTTGTTTCCTTTTTTAAATACATTCCTGTGAATCATGCATATTGATTCAATATCACCTCCCCTCATTCCCATCCTGTATATGTTTTTGTTTTCCCTTCTTCTCTTTTGTCTTTCTATCGGCGTCTAGTTTCGGGCCGGCGATCGTGGCCATATCCACTCACATTCGGGTAAGTTAAAGTATGTGCAGGTGGCGTTCCCACGCATTGGTGTATATTGCGTATATGGTGTTAACTCCATCTTTTTCTAGACTGATCTGTGCTCGATGGGTGATGTGGTCTGTACCACACCGGTCGCTTTTACTTCCCAGAAAAGTTCATGGTATCCGTTTTAGGCTGAGTCCACCCAGGCACCTAAGTCAATTGAAAATACTTCCCTGCTTCGATGGATATTTGAACATATGATCACTGGGTCGGGAGGCCGGTGGGCTGGCCACTAAACTATCGCGACTCTCATTGACAGTCGTTTGCATCATTTTATTTCTCAGCTGATACTGTCATCAAGCTGGTGTTGTGACTTAGGGGCGGGAACACGTTTTACAATGTCCCGACATATTGAATCGGGGGTTCGACATCAGCTGCAGACGCGTTGTGTTGATTTAGATGGTATGAGTGTCGGTCGTTCAGAGAGCACTAGCAAACTACTAAACCTACAATTTCCTAGTTATCACAAACAGCCGATTAATTCTGGGGTTGATTGCGACGTCATATAAAGGACACGCGGACAACTTTTTAACTATGTCGTTATCTTTCGTCCATACTTTTCCTTATACGCAGACGTCATCACCATCAAGTGACATCTCCGCATTGAAGATCGGCTGTAAGGTGTCTACAACACCTTCTAGCCTGCTAGCAGTTATTTTATTTTTCTCTTGTCATGAAACTCTTCGTATTTGTCAATGTAACCACATTTCTAAAACTGCATTTGTTTATTCAAATTATTTATTCATCAACATGCAAAGAAATGACCACCAGTTTTAGCCGGTGTCAAGACGGCGAAAGTCAAATTTTTACGCTGCTGAAAATCAGTAAGAATCTGCAGTTGACGCTGAACAACTAAGTTTATTTACAAACAAATTACCTGCATTATTTTTCCAAGGAATGTCAAAATCGTAAATATGTCCAGTTCTGTTTAAAAACCAGTAGAAAGAGAAACATGCAGCTTTTACTGAGGGCTGAAGGACGTCCTTACACTGTTTGCGAGCTTTTCATAGTTTCTAGAATTGTCAATTCAACCGCCTCTATGGGGCTTAAAACAGACCATTGGGCAGACAGGTAAGCGAACTAGCCGCTGGGCGATTGCGGCTACCTACGATACATGCTTGGTAGTGAAGAATTCAATGTTCCAAGGTATTATAAAATGTTCACAATTCCTGAGCCAAAGAAGATCATTCATCTCTAAGAGTATTGTACATATACTTATATGATACTTATAGATCAAAATAAAGAACACAAGTAAAGCACCATTTTGGACCCCTTAAGCCTTAAGGCGCACTGGACATACGGTGCTAGATCCATATAGTTATAGGTCAATCAGCCCTCGGCTTTGACATTGCCTGGTACCCATTTTAAACTGAATCATCCCGGGAAATAAGGTCAGTTGTAAAAATGTCCCTCGATAGAGATCCGAATCCATGTCCACTGGACCGGCTGGTGAATACCTAGCCACTGGGCTACCGTGGCTCACACAGATCAAAGTGCAGAGATTTGATTGTGTGTGTGTGGCTGGGTTATCGTGCCAAACCGCATCTCATCTTCTTCCTCTTGTGTCTAGCGGTGTCGGGGTGAAGCATAAATAAAGCCTCTAATATTCTCTATTTCCCACCTTTACATGGCGGCCTCTTCTTCTGGTTCCGTTTGGTCTATACATTATTGCTTGTTTTGGTATACCCAGTGAAATCTAATTAATTATGTTTGTTTTCTAATCTGTAAAATTAAGTTTCCTGGTTGCTAACTATTACTTGTGGGCGTTAACCAGTGTCATGATTCAGCATGACAAAGTGTAGATTACAATGTGTGAGAGGGGAAAATAGAGATAGTAGTACCAGCCAAATTGCTAGGACCTTGGTGTTTGCCTGTCACGGTCCCTGGTCTAAGTGTTACTGGGTGTTGTCGTTGCTGGGTAGGAGGTGACTTTATCTCGTATCAGCTGTTACCTGGTCTAAGTGTTACTGGGTGTTGTCGTTGCTGGGTGGGAGGTGACTTTATCTCTTATCAGCTGTTACCTGGTCTAAGTGTTACTGGGTGTTGTCGTTGCTGGGTGGGACGTGACTTTATCTCTTATCAGCTGTTACCTGGTCTAAGTGTTACTGGGTGTTGTCGTTGCTGGGTGGGAGGTGACTTTATCTCTTATCAGCTGTTACCTGGTCTAAGTGTTACTGGGTGTTGTCGTTGCTGGGTGGGAGGTGACTTTATCTCTTATCAGCTGTTACCTGGTCTAAGTGTTACTGGGTGTTGTCGTTGCTGGGTGGGACGTGACTTTATCTCTTATCAGCTGTTACCTGGTCTAAGTGTTACTGGGTGTTGTCCTTGCTGGGTGGGAGGTGACTTTATCTCTTATCAGCTGTTACCTGGTCTAAGTGTTACTGGGTGTTGTCGTTGCTGGGTGGGACGTGACTTTATCTCTTATCAGCTGTTACCTGGTCTAAGTGTTACTGGGTGTTGTCCTTGCTGGGTAGGAGGTGACTTTATCTCTTATCAGCTGTTATCTGGTCTAAGTGTTACTGGGTGTTGTCGTTGCTGGGTGGGACGTGACTTGATCTCTTATCAGCTGTTACCTGGCCTAAGTGTTACTGGGTGTTGTCGTTGCTGGGTGGGACGTGACTTGATCTCTTATAAGCTGTTATCATGATAACCCTATGTTACCAGTGCCAGTCCTTGAAACACACACGCCGTAAAATCACATCATGTGTGATGAGATGTATGCATAAGAAAAGCAACTGGAAAAACCAGAAGAAATAGAGAGACAAATGAGCAAGTGTAGGGAATACACAGATTACTGACTTTATTGAACAACAAAGAATTAAATGGTTCAGACATTTAGCTTGAATAGAATAAGATCAACCAATGGCTAGAGCGTTCTACGTGAGAACTTCAGAATACAAGGCGAGAGGAAAACCCAGGAAGAGATGGCTAGATGAAGTAAAAGAGAAGTTGAAGAAATCAAATGTGACATTACACTATCAGCAAGACAATCGAAAAACGAAAGGTTACATCCACCTCCTTTCTGTGATGCTTCACGGCAAAAGAACCAAAAGCAGCAGGACGAAAAGAAGAAAAATAAGCAGTTGTCAAGGGAGAATATGTCAGCGAGGTTGTCAGCTATAAATAGTAGTTGACCCCACCACATGACAAACCTACACGTGAGTACACTCCTTATTTGTGTTGTTAGTGACGTAAGTGATGTAATAGCTTCTCGTTTATGTTCTTTGTACATCCCTGTCAATAGAAGTCAGAGAGCGTGTGTCAGGAGCTGAGATATTGTCCATGTTACTGTATGCTTGTGAATCATGGTCTCTATATATGCCAGGTTTATAAGGAAACTAGAGGCCAAAGAAGATTCGGTTCTGACATAGTGATCATTATCATGTGCCAAATGGTACAGGCGTTCATATTTCTCCACAGACCTCGGTGTTTAGCGTTTAGGACCAACTCTGCTGATGATATGTCTCTATGCCACCGTCTCAGCAAATCCAGCATCATTTCTGTCAGTCTACCGATGCCTTTTTTCCATTGATCTTTCCCGTCGTCACGATGTTTCCCAATGACTCTCTTCTCATCACGTGACAACAAATTGCTGGTTGTCTCTTTTTTATAGTTTATAAAGTTCTTCTTCTTCTTTTCGTTCATCCGGAGTGTTTTTTTTTTTTTTCAGATGTGATTGCGGTGTGTCTGTTATGCGCCCTTGGGCCGAAACCCGTAGGCCAACACATCGACTTTAGCGTGCTTTTTTGACCAGGTAGCATTCCTGGGAGACTCTCACTTTGTGGTGCCATCTACAACTATGCTGGCCAAGTTAGAACGGTCGAAGACAACGGTCATCCCTCAAAGGAAGGCAGGGACAGTCCATAGCATTTTCCGCCATCCAAGGTTCAATAGTTTCTTCCAGGCAATCGCTGTTAGTTATTCTAACAGTCCAAAGTCTTCGCAAAATTCGTTTTAAGAACCATTTCTCCATTACTTCCAAGACAACAATATAGGTTTATAAAACATTTCACTACTCTTTTTATTACATTCAATGATATTTTTTTAAACGCAGCTTTTGCTTGACCTATTCTTGTCTTAATTTCTGTCACGAATTTTTAAATTTATCAAAATGATTATTCATTTTTCCTTTCAATTATTATTTCAAGTATTTTGGTGTCATTGTTTTTTAAATATAAAAATAGTGTCAAAAGATTAATAATGCAGCCCTGCACGCTACATCTGACGAAGACAATATAACGCACTAAGAGGTAAGTTCTCACTGGAACTTTGATAGTGAATGAAAACCCTATCCTTTATTATCTTGTGCCAAGGGAACATAAATGTGAAAATCAGCGATCAGGGTCTTGGGCAGAACTGGTGTCTAACATCAGGTTCATTAGAATATTCTAGTCTGCATGACGTTGTCTGAACTCGCTGGAAACTGATTGCAGAATTGATAACCGTTGACGAGCCCGCAACTAAAACGATCGGTCACTAGCGGGTGAAGCGCCAAAGATAAGGTAATGACCATACACCACGAAACGAGGCTTTTTTCACCCTCTCAGATGTTTGCAAATTGGCGGCCAGCATTCAGGTTGCATCGTGGAGATATAGGTCAATTAAGAACCAGATAACAGCTATAACACCGTGAGTGGAAACGACTAAATCTGCCCTGAAAGATATTCACGCGTATGCGATGGGATTTTGGTTTGTTTAGTGCGCGACTATACTGCAAGGTCAGTGTGTGTGAAAATTGTCATATGCAAACAAGAAGTGAATCTAATTGCCACCGGACGAAACCACCGACAGAACATGCTGTAAACAGTGTTCTAGTTCATACACGGGGTCTCATGGCGAAGTAGTTAAGCCGTCTGCCTACTGTTTTAAAGGACGTAGATGCGTTCCCCGGACTGCGTCGTTCAGAGTACGAATGCAATGTTTCCGGAGACTCCTGGGTTCATAGCTGGTTCTGCGGAGTTCGAGCTTTGTGCGATGCTCTCGGCAAGCGGTTTGCTGTTGTGCGGAGAGAGACCGGAGCAGATGGAGTAACACCCGGGGCAATGAAGTCGACCCTCTCGACTTTAATACTTTAGACAAGGCTTCCTCCAAGAAACATTTCTTCTTATTCTACCGCCTGTCACCTCCCTATTAAGCATAGGCGCTAATCCAACTCACGACAAGCCCTTTATAGACTAGTTCTTGGCTGCTGGGGTTTGGCGGGTAAAGTTGTCTACGAATTAAAGAAGCCAGTCTCGTGCCAACCCTTCTTAGTCGCCTCTTACAGCATGCATGGTAGACTACAGAATTACTATTCTTTGCTTTCCTTATGGATCCGGTAACACACGGGCAAAGGGGGTTATGTATACTGAGCTTAACTTCTGGACAACAGTTAGTGGTGTTATCATCATGCTGTAGTTCCTTTATAGAACGTCGCTCTCATCACGGCTCTCATCATGACTCTCATCACGGTTCTCATCACGGTTCTTATCACAGCTCTTATCACGGCTCTCATCACGGTTCTCATCATGGCCTTCATCACGGCTCTCATCATGGTTCTGATTAAGCTCTCCTCACTGCTCTCGTCATGGCTCTCATCACGGCTTTGATTAAGCTCTCATCACGGCTCTCAACATGGCTCTCACCACAGCTCTCATCATGGCTCACATCATGGCTCTCACCACGGCTCTCATCATGGCTCTCATCACGGCTCCGTCATGGATCTTTTCACGGCTCTCATCACAGCTCTCATCACAGCTCTCATCGCGGCTCTCATCGTGGTTCTCATTACGGCTCTCATCACGATTCTCATCATGGCTCTGATTAAACTCTCATCAAGGCTCTCATCACAGCTCTCATCACCACCCTCATCACAGCTCTGATCATGGTTATCATCATGGCTCTCATCACGGCTCTCTTGGCTCTCATCACGACTTTCATCATGGCTCTCATCACAGCTCTCATCATGGCTCTCATCATGGCTCGTCGAAAAACATCTCCATCTCGTGCCATTTCACCTGCCTGGTGCACCCTCATGCTAAAGATGCCAATATGGCCAAAGTATTTCAGTGTCCAAGACATGAAACTGTTTATGGGCCAGTGTTCTACCATGTTCGGAGCATCTAGAACAGTGGTTCTCAACCGGTAGCGTTTCCGGGGGGGGGGGAATTAAGATTATTTCAATATCGCATTAATACAAGAACCAGTTACTTGATATTGTGTTTCCCTCTAAATTTTACGGTTCTGTACTTCTCGCCCTAATGAAATTCGTTTTATAACATAAGTAGACCCGCAAATCACGTTTTATGTAGATGTCTAGACTTGTTCTAGTATGTGTTATTAAATTTAGCTTCAATTTTTATGTATACTGTGTAAGGGTGGGGGAAATTTATAGGGAGGAAATTCGAAAAGGGGGAATGACGTTCTGAACATATGGTAAAGGGGGGGATGGGCCAAAAAAGGTTGAGAACCACTGATCTAGAACTTCAGCTCGTCCTCTTGGTCGTCGAGGCTCTAAGAACTGGAATGTAGCATTTAAGCTTTAAGTCCCAAGTCCCAATCTTTTTGCCAGGCAATAAATCGTGCAATCTATTGTTTGTGTCTTCGTTATTCAAATTCACCACGGGAAAACATTGTTTTGAATTTCTTCTTTAGTGATTGCGAACTTGTCCACATGTTGTCATAGGAAAGAAACATGTCCTCGACAATGTCGTGTAAATATGTTTGCAGGTGTTGTGCCCTAGATTCTGAATACTGTTCAATCTCTGTAGTACTATGGCCAGCCTACCTCTAATTTATTATGAAGAGTCCCTGTGGTTGTTGTTGTTGGTGATTATGGAGCCAAGATATTCAAAGCTTGTAACCATTTCCATTTCTTCATCGTGGAGGTCAGCGTGGCAGAATGGGTAAAAACGCACGTTCTTAAATATCCGGTGTTCTGATTCCGAGGTAGAGAGTTAGTTAGTTAGTTAGTTAGTCGTGGTTCCAACTTCACGGCAACGGGTTGTCCCCATATTGCTCCATTCCTGTGCCAGTGAATATCACACAAAATGCTCCTCACTGCCAAAAGTGAACAATGGAACAGATAGGAGTATCGGCAAGCCAACAGCCCGCACAGGTACACTGCGCATAATGCCGCCGCCAGAATGCCAACACAAAAGTCCTCCTTGAAAAAATACAGTTCATCGTCGATGGAAATGGCAGTCACCAGAAAGACTTCATTGACCCGGGTTTTATCCCATATGACTCGGTCTCTTTCCACAGGACGACCCGCCGAAAACGCCGCACAAAGCACGAACTCCGTACCTCCAGCGGCGACTCCCAGGAGTCTCCTGAAAAATGCACTCGTGAGCCAAAAAGGCAAACCAGTCAATCCAGCAACAGCCGGCCGCCATCATTCCGAACATGCAGTTCACGCTACACACAACCGCGGACAGATGTAAAAGCATTCCACACGAAACTCACAGCTCACAGTGTCGCGCCACGCACTCACTCAGTAGCAGGGCGACGGAACCATATCCTCCTTAGTCGCCTCCTACGACATGCATGGTAGGCAACAGTGTTACTATTCTTTGCTCCCCCGTATGGGCCCCGGCAACACACGGGCGTCCGAGGTAGAGAGGTTCAACCCCTACACCGGGTCAGTTTAACTACAATGTTGACTTCTAGTCCTTAACGTGGGGACGTTAATTACAAGTACCTCTGAAGTCGGAGTGGGTTGGCCTGATGGCGAGGGACACTGGTAATAGGGGAAAGTTAATCCTCACGCAACAATCAGTCCAGTGCACTAGAAGTTGTTGCATGTATATGGTTTAAGCTTTAGTTCAAAACGAGCGAATGCCAAAATAATAATAATAATAATAATAATAATAATAATAATAATAATAATAATAATAATAATAATAATAATAATAATAATAATAATAATAATAATAATAATAATAATAATAATTCATTGTAAATTATGATCTGTGGTTGGAATGTGGTTTTGTCTGTGGACATTGTTTTCACTGTGTCTCTTCACAGACAGGATTAATTTTTCTAATCCTGTAGCACTAGTGGTATTGGAGAATAGCAATACTGTTGTGTCTGTAACTTGACTAGTCAGTTGACTTCAACACAATGTAGTCAGTTGACCTCACCACTAGTTAGTCAGTTGACTTCAACACTATGATGAGAGCCGTGATGAGAGCCATGATAAAGCCGTGATGAAAGCCGTGATTAGTTGTTCTAATCCTGTAGCACCAGTGGTGGTGTAAAATAGCAATACTGTTTTGTCCGTGGCCAACGTCATTTACAATAGGTATGTACAGACAGAATCGGTTAAGTCAGAGTGCAGTTATTTGACGCTGTCGTCTTTCTCCTGTTGCTTTACCATCCGGACTACTACAAACGTGATCTATTATCTACTACCACGTGTCCGTTATGTCTAATTGCGGTGCCTGGTTTCTTTCCACACATATATACATATCTGTCTTCCTCATTTCCACTGACAGCAGATCTGTCTGTATGCTTATTTAGATTAGTTTCATGCCCTTTTATCGGACGCTGCAGTCAACCCCAGCATTTAATGGCTGTTAGTGATTTACTCAGCAATTTTACGATCATCAGTTTGCCTTTGTTGTTTGTACGACAGACTTTCATAACGTCGAAATCATCGCAAAGCGATTTGCACATAAGTCATCTGCAGCTGATTTCGAACCCTTGACTCGTTATATCAGGGAATTGTAAAGCAGCGTTCACTAACCCCCCAACGACAGACGCCGACAGTTACACACGTACAGATATCAATATCAGTGCTTGCGGCATCCATTCAAGTGTTTGAGGAAATTGGTATCGTGTCTTTCCTGCATGCCACTATCAATAACGCACATGGGTCTCTAAATTGCTTCATTTCGTGTCGATTTCAAACATGTCGCAACAAGAATAAGTGCTTGAAAATGTCAGCTCACAACACTACAAAAACAGAGAAAGAAGATTTTAATTGTTGGCAATACTTTGATTCAGTTTAGTCATGTTTGCATTCACATCTCTGGTTAATTGATTCAGTTTGGTCGTGTTTGCAAATCAGCCTCTGTTTAAAAGAGTGGTATCATTACTAGGCCAACCAGTCAGAAGACTGATTAACTAGTGGTGAGGTCAACTGACTAACTAGTGGTGAGGTTTACTGAATAACTAGTGTTGAATTCAACTGACTAGCTAGTGCTGAAGTCAACTGACTAATCGGTGTTTAAGTAAACGGACTAACAAGTGATGCTTTCAACTGATTAATTAGCGGTGATGTCAACTGACTAGCTAATGGTGACGTCAACTGACTAACTAGTGTTGAGGTCAACTGATTAACTAGTGTTGAAGTCAATTGACTAACAAGTGGTGAGATCAGCTGACTGAATTGTGTTGAATACAACTGACTAATTAATGGCCAGGTAAACTGACTAACTAGTGTTGACGTCAACTGACTAATTAGTCTTGAAGTTAAGTGACTAACTAATGGTGATGTCAACTGACTAACTAGTGTTGAAGTCAACTGACTAGCTAGTGCTGAAGTTAACTGACTAATTAGTCTTGAAGTTAAGTGACTAACTAATGGTGATGTCAACTGACTAACTAGTGGTGATATCAACTAAGTAACTAGTGTTGAAGTCAACTGACTAATTATTGGTGAGATCAACAAACTAACTAGTGTTGAAATCAACTGCCTAACTAGTGGGGAGATAAACTGACTAAATTTTGCTGAAGTCAGCTAACTAGCTAGTGATCCGGTACAATGACTAACTAGAGATGAAGTCAACTGACTAAATTGTGTTGAAGTCAACTGACTAAATTGTGTTGAAGTCAACTGACTAAATTGTGTTGAAGTCAACTGACTAAATTGTGTTGAAGTCAACTGACTAAATTGTGTTGAAGTCAACTGACTAAATTGTGTTGAAGTCAACTGAATAAATTGTGTTGAAGTCAACTGACTAGCTAGTGTTGAAATCAACTGATTAGCTAGTGTCGTAATCAACTGACTAGCTAGTGTCGAAGTCAACTGACTAGCTAGTGTCGAAGTCAACTGACTAGCTAGTGTCGATGACTACTGACTAACCAGTTTCGAAGTCAACTGACTAGCTAGTGTCCAAGTCAACTGACTAGCTAGTGTCGATGACTACTGACTAACCAGTTTCGAAGTCAACTGACTAGCTAGTGTCCAAGTCAACTGACTAGCTACTGTCGTAGTCATATGTCTATGTCCCTCCACTATTCCCAGAAACTCTCCTCAGCAAGCATCAGCCTGTACACCGATGACCTGATATCCATGTCTGATAGAGGTTTCACGGGACGTTCTCGTGTTCTCTTGCCCTGGATATAGATACATATACACACATACATCCACCCATAAATCCACCCATCCACCCACCCACATACACAGACAGACAGCAGACACACACACACACATACACACACATACACACATACACACACACACACCCATCCACACACACACACACATACATACATACATACAGACAGACAGACAGACAGACAGACAGACAGGCAGGCAGGCAGGCAGGCAGACAGACAGACAGACAGACAGACAGACAGACAGACAGACAGACAGACAGACAGACAGACAGACAGACAGACAGACAGACAGACAGACAGACAGACAGACAGACATATTGAATAAATGCATATATGGCTATATAGCAATGTTCAAAGCATAAACTAGTTTTAAGACAGTTCCAAACAACAGAATACATATTGATTGTAATATAACTAGATCGTGGTGTTAACAATGGACCTTTACATGTGGATCACTTAAAGTGAAACCACTTGATTGTAAAGGCCCGGCCCTTTGTACACGAACCAGCCATGCCAAACACAAGCCACTGCTCAGGGAAATATTTGACAAGCTATTATGAGTAAATATGGTCAGGTCACGCCGTAGACAATACACCCATACATATGCCACCAAATATCTGGCCACCAAAGGGCACTGATGCTAAGGTAGATACACAAGCAGTATGTTATTCCACCTGATGCCACAAGCAGCAGAAGAACATAGGTCTTATCGACCCTGCCGTTGTTTCTCCACATCTTCCGCGCTAATACCGGGATAGGCCTAGGTAAATTATCAATATTTTCTCCCCTATCCTTCTTCAATGCCTCCACCTCCCCTGTCAATCTTTTCCTCCGTCTGTAAGCCTATATTTTCTTCATCCTGTTTATAAACCGATCAATGCTAAACGCCACCTTTCACATTTGAACAGAAACCGACGCTTTGTTCTCCGGTCTTGTGACTATTGAACGGGCCGCTCCATATTTCAATGCTCTTCTACAAAGGGCTAAAATTGTGAGATAAGCGAAAGACCAACGTGTGCGTATAATTTCTATGCCGAGTTGGCTAGCAGCGAAACCACATTAATTATATCTACTGGTATTGTTCCGCGGATAATAATCAAGAGAACTGAAATTCACGTGCGGCCTGCTGGCAAAGAGTGGTCGATGTTAAACGCAACTCAAATACGTGTTTTTGTCAAGCAACCTTCAGTTGGGTAAAATCCATATTCGCGCTGCAGTGCTCGCAGGACTGAACCAAGTTAGCGGTGCGCTTGCGAGCGAGCGTGTGTATGTGTGCACGGCAACAACAGTTAACTGACTCGGTGGCAAATAACAAGAAGGTTTGGACCAAACATTTTACACAATCAAATGAACAAATGAACTTTGAGTCTACAATGGGTGACGTTGTGATGTTCTAGTGTGATAATTTGGTCGCGTATAGCGTGAGCCGCGTGGTCAAGTGGTTACACACCCGACAGTGAGCCGAGTTCGATGCTGGGTCCATTCAGGGATATGCACTAGTGACGAGCTCAAACGAGAACCAAACTCGAGTCTAGTGCTTTCCAATCTGACGTGTACAAGGCCCTGGGTTCGCACCAGAATGCGATCAGCCTTGCCAGTAGTGGGTTTTGCTCAATCTTCAAATGAACAAGTATTATAATTACAATTCCATTCTCTGAGCATTAAAATTGCGGACGATACCACGAAACAAAACAAATAACCCCAGGACCCTAGTATGGCGATATATCGTTCTTCTGTTCAAACGGGAGGTCACATTTAGCGATATATTATCCTTCAGCGCTGAAGCAGTTAAATATACGGTTCTGCCGGAAGTCCTTTCGTATAGATTTCTTCCCAGTTATTGTCATGTTATGTTTTTATAACCAGTTTGTTAAAACATGCAATGTGCGCATACTTTGACAAATCTGTTTCATTAGAGAATTGAATAACAAAATAATGCGGGTGAGAAAATTGCTAATACTTTCACAAAGAAGACAGAGACAAAATGATACACACAAAAATGCCATACAATACGATATTTAGAAATACTTTCTCGCTCCTCGCTGTAAATGTAAGCAGTGATTCCCAAACGGTGTGGTGGTGCTACAGACAACTGGTAGACACAGGTAGCTGTGATGTTTTAAATGTTTAGCAGACGTGTGTGTATGTGTGTGTGTGTGTGTGCGAGCGTGTGTGTGAGCGTATGTGTGAGCGTGTGTGTGAGCGTGTGAGCGCGTGTGTGTGTGTGCGTGTGTATATATGTATCTTTTTCCCCCTATAAAATCTCGGTTAGAGTCATCGTCGTTGAATGGATAAGAGCGCCCCCGTTTAAACTTCCAGTGTTGAGGGCAGCGGGTTCAATCTCTACAACTGTCAGTTGGACTAATATGTTGACTTCTCGTCCTTGCTTTTGGGACGTAAATTACAAGTACCTCAGAAATCAGAATGGGTTCACCTGATGGCAAGGAACGCTGGTAATAGGGAAAGCTAATCCACATGCAGTAGTAATTCCAGTGCACTATAAGCGCAGCACGTGTGGGGACTACGCTTGAATTAAAAGAAAGTGAACAATAAAAACATCTCGGTTATACAATTCAATGTGCAAATGAATGTAAAGTAAGTGTGTGTGTGTGTGTGTGTGTGTGCGCGCGCGTGCGTGCGTGCGTCCGTGCGTGCATGCGTGCGTGCGTGCATGCGTGCGTGCGTGTGTGTGTGTGTATGTATGTGTGTGTGTGTGCAGGCGCGCGCGAGCGCGATTATAAATATACTGAAAATGATGGTATAAAAGCCACATACTGAAAGTTTTTTTTTTTTAAATCCGGAACCCGGTAAACATGTCGTTTTTTGACATAAAATGAAAAGGCCAACTATGTGCCATTAAGCTATTAATAGTCCCAGTATCTGTTCAGCCGTGGTATGCTCCGATCTTGCTTTCCCTGAAAGTTGGCATGTGATAACTATAAGTATGTTGCCTGTGGTTACCAAAGTTGCATCATCTTTATCAATGGCGGACCGGGTCTATACATTTTGGCTTCCAGAAGAAAGTTAAAAAATGGACATGAACATACAGTCAAACTTCGGTTTTGCGATAATCCGTCCGAAAACAATCTGCGAAATCCGAAACCGATGAAAACTGAGGCAATTATTTCCATATGAGTCAATGTAAATCCAATTAATTCGTTCTAAAAACTCCAAAATACACACCAAAACCACATTTTATAGAGAATACATATGGATGGATATGAATACATATACTATTTTTCGATCTTAGACTTGTCCGACCTTGCACTTTCGTCGTGCATAGTAGCATTGTGTATGCTAGTGCGCCTCTTGAATTTTTCAAATTATCCACTGCTGGCCTTAAAATCACTAAGTACACTAGCACACGCCCAAGCACTTTCTTAATGTGATCGGCATACAACAATCTACCGTTTTTACATATGATTGCCTCCAAAGCAGAATCGCCATCTAACTGGTGTTGATTTATCCAAATTAGTTATAACTGTTCGACATCTTCAATTGTTTGCGATCTCTGTTTTGTTAGCACATTCGCTACATTAGCCTCCTTTATTGCTTCCTTTTTCGCCACGAAGAAACTTACCGTGGCTGGCGACTTCCCTTACACGCGGCTGATTTCAGCAATCTTAATGCCGCTGTCTTATTTTCTTATTAGCAAGTGATGCTCACACAACGAAAAACAACACCAAACTGAGCAGAAGAACGCGTGGGTCCCTTTGTTTTCGCAAAATTAGCAGCGAGGTCATTTTGGCAAGCCGACGAAATCCGAGGCAATTGACGAAAACCGAGACAAGTTTTTCGCGGGAAAAAATCGACGAAAACCGAAAACAACAAAAACTGAAGGCAACGAAAACGGAGGTATGACTGTATTGTCTAAAATATATGTTGGCCCACTTTATCATGGGCTCACAGAACCCTCTTTATCATGGGCTCACAGAACCCATTTATCATGGACTCACAGAACCCACTTTATCATAAGCTCACAGAACCCACTTTATCATGTGCTCACACACACACCCCCCCCCCCCCCACCCCCACCTCCGCCCACTTACCATCAGGCCAGTCCGCCACTTATTATTATCACTCATTGCTGTCAACTACGCATTGTATACCTTTGCGTGCTGTTGGTTTGTCAAGTCTCCTGCCTGTTCCACTTTTCACATGGAGCAGTTAGGAGCATTTTGTGCGATATTCACTGGCAGAATAATGGGGTGACCCTTTGCGTGAAGTTGGAACCGCGACTAACTGGCAACCTACAATACATGTTGTAGGAAGTCACTAAGGAGGGTTGGTCTTAAGACTGTCTATTCCATTCCGTAGAAAACTTCAGCTGCACAAATCAAACAAACATGATCAAGTCTAAAAAAAAAAAATGGAAAACAAATTAACCCAGTCAGCAATGAAGAAAGGAAGCTCTTCTAGAAAATATGTGACTCGAAGTGGAGAAGTCCGCCAGGAATCTGGATCTGAGAATTACAAAATTCCACACAAGAAATCCTGCAGAACTAATACATGGACCGAGACCTGTAAGCGCTAGAGAGGGAGATGAATGGTATGGGGAGGACATGATAGAGCTGCTGGAGGTTGTAAAAAATAGGACGAACTGTGTTGAGGATTTACGTTCCAACAAGGGATAAAGGGCAGTAGAAGAAGGGCAAAGTTATTCTGAGTTTTCGTTGTACTTTCTGCTACGCCATGTCCTGACCATATGATAACATTGTCAGACCACTCATTTCTTCGACGCCCTCTAACTCTTTTCCCCTTCATAATAGTTTTCAGAAGATTGTTCTGTCATCTGATGTGACCACAGTATCTTTTTTTTCTCATTTAATTTATTTCACCGGTGACCCTATTGACCGGTGACCTTATTGAGTTGTTCAAACATTTCAATATTTGTACTTTCCCCATCCACAACCGAATCTTCTATAACAGTGATTCTCAGCCTTTTTTGGTCCGTGCCCCCCTTCACCACATTTTCAGAACGTCATTTCCCCCCCCCCCCCCCCTTTCGTATTTCCTACCTAAAAATTTGGCCCGTGCCCCCTTCACCATATTTTCAGAACGTCATTCCCCCCTCCTCCCATTCGTATTTCCTACCTAACCCCCCCCCCCTTTTTTTTTACACAGTATACGTAACAATGAAAGCTAAATTTAATAGCACATACTAAAACAAGTCTAGACGTCCATATAAAACGTGATTTGTGGGTCTACTTACTTTATAAAATGAACCGTAAAGTATGAAGGGAAAAACAATATCAAGTCATTGGTTCTTGTATTAACGCGATCTTGAAATAATCTTACCCCCCCCCCCTGGAAACCCTAACGTCCCCCCCCCCCCCGTTGGGGGAGGGGATTCCCTACCAGTTGAGAACCACTGTTCTATAAGGCCTATATCATATGCTCCATTTTTAAATCCAGATTCATGTTTCTATTTCCATACAGGATTGTTGAGTACACACAAAATGTGATACTACCAAAATAAAATCAGACTGGGAGGTAGCTCCAGCGTACCCCAAGAGACTGTAATTGGCTAGCAAAAATCATTCGAAAGCCCACCATTGCAGGTATGTTGTTGGTTCCTGATATTGTAAGATCAATTACATGATTTGCATTGGAAACGCGTGTCCTAGTTCTTGCAAAACAATCATTTAAGAACACTATGAAAACTTCTTATACGGTCACTTGGGCAAAAGAGGAAACTGATCATGCCAATAATTATGCTCATCATCATCAAGATTACTAAGAAAGCACTCTACAACACAATCTTTCTACCAACTCTATGCTACCAATGCCAAACATGGATAATGACAGAAAAAGAGAAAAGAAAAATCCATCCATCCATCATGTACCATAAGAAAAATCTCAACAACAGAAATGAGATTCCTGAGAAGAATACTCAATGTATCAAGAAGAGGGAAAATCAGAAATGAAAAAATCGGGACTAACGTGGGGGTTATAACAACGCTAGAATTCATCAGAAAATAGCAAGTTAAATGGTTAGCCATATAACTAGATTACCAACTAACAGTGTACCACAACAAGCAATGATGTACAGATCAAACGGAAGCAGAGGAAGAGGCCGACCACGTAAACGATATATATGAATATCGTTACATGAAGCCCATGAACGGGCCCTCTACCGCTATTTATGTTTCACCTCAAGGTAGCAAGGTACAAGGGGACCCAGATGAAATAATGATGAGATCATCAACATTAACATTTAGATAACAAACATGAAACAGTAGACTGAAGTCTCTTCTGTATCAGAAGTTTAAGGCAGTCTCCTCGAATATTTGCATGTGTGGCAATATCTCTTTGGTCGTTGGTCATCATCTACCATCCTGCCAAACTTACAACATTGAACGTAAACAAACACAGCATCCAGATAGCCAGTCCATATAAACATATGTGGCAACGGCAGGCCACTTTTGTGTCTGTTTTCTTCTTCTCCAGTTTATTGACCAATCACCTATCTCTACTCTCCACCCTCTGAAGAGGAGCGATGGTCTAAGTCAGTGGTTCTCAACCTTTTTAGGCCCATGCACCCCTTCACCATATGTTCAGAATGTCATTCCCCCTTCCCCCTCCCCGTTTCGTATTTCCTCCCTATAACACCCCCCCCCCTCTCTTTTTTACACAGTATACGTAAAAAGGAAAGCTAAATTTACTAACATATACTAGAACATGTCTAGACGTCTACATAAAACGTGATTTGCGGGTCCACTTACGTTATAAAACGAATATCGGAAGGGCGAGAAGTATAGAGCCGTAAGGTATGGAGGAGAAAACAATATCAAGTAATCAGTTCTTGTATTAACGCGATCTTGAAATAATCTTAATTTCTCTCTCCCCCCCCCCCCCCCACCCCGGAATTGATTTGTGCAGCTGGAGAAGGCTGCTTAAGTTGTGCATGGACACTCACAAATACGGATGGATTAGCAACAAAGTTAATAGAAAATCGAGGTACAGAAATTCTTGTGCGATTAAAAACAAATGGATCAGACACAACAGTTAAAGGAAGCTGGAACATTCTCAAGTAACTAATTAACAAAGGCAGGGTCCTTGAAAACTGCAGCAGAAATACTACTGACAGAGAGAAAAAATAAAGAGAAATACAGGTATCTTCACAGAAGCAATATCAGTAGTTGTAAAACAGAAGAGAAAAAAAGAGTGCAGAACTTAAAGAATAATCAGAGACTCTTCGTGAATCATGTCAGAAATCCAAATAAATTTTATTTTGGATACCATCTCATTGCGCGCGCACACACACACACACGCGCGCGCACACACACGCACGCACGCACACACACACACACACACACACACACACAGGTAAAACAATAAGTAAACGATAAACATTAAAATGAATCTGATGAAAAAACACACAGCATGTACTTGTGATAGAATGGAGAGCAAAAGAAAGAACGAACTAACAACTGTGTTTTAAAAGGATTATGTAGGTCAGCATTTCAGAATGGATAAGAACACGTGTTCTTAAACACCCGGACTGCTGATGCCGAGGTAAGGGGTTCAACCCCTACACCGGATAGTTGGACTAAAATGTTGACCTATCGTCCTTGACTTGGGGACGTTATTTATTACAAGTATCCCTGAAGCCGGAGTGGGTTCGCCTGATGGCGAGGGACACTGTTAATAGGAAAAGCTGATCCACATGTCAGCTCAGTGGAGAAGGTGTTACGGACACATTTCGTAATCCCGCAGATCCGCGTTCAAAACACAGCTGCGTTTTTTTAAAAATTTTATTTATTTATTTATTTATTTATTTATTTATTTGAAATGGTATGGTTGCCGGTCGTTCAGAAAGCAGTGGCAAATTACTGATCACGAACAGCCACAAAAATGATCGGGTTGACTGCTACGTCCGTAAAGGATATGCAACTAACTTTAATCCACACGCAAAATTCAGTCCAGCACTACTGGAAGTAGTGTGTAAGGACTACGCTTGAGTTCAAAGCGAGCGAGTGCAAAAAAAAAAAAAAGATTAATAATAGCCATGGATGGTCCACCATCGGAAACTTTATAACCAATATACCATTGTATCAGTTTATCGGTTGATACATTGCTCCTTATGTTGTTATACTAAGCTGTGATACCGCAGCAAACAAGCACGTGACCGCCTGCTTCTACTCACACCACAGCAATTATCTGTACACTTGTGGCAACCAATGCTGCTATCTACTTCTAGCATTTAGAATCGCTTCTACTGCGTTTTATCGATGATTTTACTAAAACAAAATTGTCAGCCACGAAGGCACTTGGGCTGTCTTCGCAACCTTTCATTATTTGCTTTCTTCTGGAGACAGTAACGATCCTATCTTTCTTTGTCTTCTTGGAAACGCCCAAGTGACTAAACAAGGTGTGGTGTGTCACATGCACACCAAATTACCAAAGATGGGCGTCTTAAGGTGGGTGTACTGCTACAAGAGAAATAATTTCATAATCGCTTTTAAAGGCATGAGACATTTCAGAAACAGCAATTATCCCAATACGAGTACTCGAATTTTGAAATTTATGAGTACATTTGTATATAAACATATAACAACAGTAAAATCATTCATGGAAGCTCTTTAAACAGGAAATGTCAATAGCATGGTAAATTAGAATAAATGTATATATTTTAAACACTATCCATTATTATAAGAATGTCATACATAAAACAATGGATTACAGAGTTGAGAAATCAAAGACAGCAGGAAAGACCACGTTTACATTAATTGATGTAATGATTATTCTTGTGCTGTTAACTCTTTCTGGCCCGTGCACTTCAAAGTTTTCTGTATGACGTGGAATGAGTAACAATTTTACACGTACATGTTAAAAATCAGTAAGTTAACGTGACATATACACTGTTTGTTACATCAGTCAGTTCATAAAATAATGTATTCTTTCTCTGTCTTTTGTACTGTGTATAGCTTATACGAGGCATAAGTGTTCTTTTTCTAGGAGTCCATCCTTTATGGGGTTGCTCTCAGTTTCAGGTCTGGGAAGCTCGCTGTAATCGTCGATGCAGATGTTTGTTTCTCCAAGGCTTGTTGTCAATATGTCTAGGATCTTCTCACTGTTTCTTCCTGTGTCTCTTCTCGCCTTCAACTCTCTTGTTGTTACGACATTTTCCTGCTGGCCCTTCATCATGTGCCTTGCCGATAAGCGTTGGCTGTTATGTTTCGCTATCTCTGCATATCACCAGAGTCGTGGATCAGCTCAGTGTTCTTGTCTCGACCAAAACACGTGGCCAAGCCATCCATGTGTTTACTTCTCTGCCTCCCCTTGTTCTCTTCCCTTCGATCTTGCCAGTTGTAACCAAGTTCTCCCATGTATTTCTTCTCATAACGTCGCCAAAACATTGTGAATGTCTAAATCTAATTTCTCTAATCAGTTTATGATTTTCATGTGATTCTTGTAGGACTTGATCATTGGTTTTTCTGTCTGTCCATGGTATTCTTTGCATTTTCCGCAGAAACCACATTTTCACAGCCATCAGATGTTTTTCAGCTTCTCTGCTCATTGTCCACGCTTCACATCCTACAAAGGTAAGGGTTCTACGTAGCATCTTATGGAATGTCCAAAGAATGTCACGTGTCTAATTCACATACGAGTAACTAATTCTCTTCTTGGGTTAGTCTCTTTCAAGCATCTCCATTACTCTTACTATCTGAACATAGAAGATACAAACAGTCTGTTATCTGTTGGGGTATCATCCTTGCACTCCGGACAAGTCCATAGGTTCTCAGAACTTCCCCACCCCTATCAACAACATATGCATCAGCGTCCGGCAGTTATAGTGTCATTTCTTTGTTGGTTGACGAGACCCTCGTTTTCCCGATGTTAACTCTCCTCAAAAAATATATTGCACGATTTATTACCTGGTATATGTTGCTGCGCGGCGTCAGGTGCATACAGCAGATTATATACCATCTGAGGTGAATAAATGAATTATACGTTTGTTGAAATACTTAAAACATATATTCACTGATATTGATCGGATGTAGAGCATAAGTTATCCCTGCGATTATCGCAAATTTAAAATGGAATCTTTCAATTTGCACAAAATTGAACGCAACAGCCAAATTACTAATGTCTAGCTGTATTTATCTAAGCAATCGTTTATTGTTCGTCGAACAGGATATGCGAAACGAGTTTTATTTGCTAACTTTATGACAGCTATTGAGCAGACATATCGAGATCCCCGAGCTCGGTGTTTTATGACCTGATAACTGCACAGGGATTAATGAAGGCTGATTAACCTGTTTTCTGTCTGTCCAATGCGTTCCGAACATTCGTCTCTAGAACTATACATCTAGAAACTCCAATAATTCCCTAACCGTCTTTACTGCTGCTGCTGGAGATGCAGCTGCTACTGCTGCTTCTTCTTCTTCTTCTTCTTTATCTTCTTCTTCTTCTTCTTCTTCTTCTTCTTCTTCTTCTTCTTCTTCTTCTTCTTCTTCTTCTTCTTCTTCTTCTTCTTCTTCTTCTTCTTCTTCTTCTTCTTTTTCTTCTTCTTCTTTTTATTATTATTATTATTATTATTATTATTATTATTATTATTATTATTAATTAATTAATTAAAGTGACATGTCCTACCCTGTGACAACAAAGTGACCTGTCCTACCCTGTGACTGTGACATTAAAGGACCCCAAATCATGCCATGAGATGTATTGGGTATACGGTGCTGCCGGTACCTTCCAGGACATGTCCTGGTACCCACTGTAGCCTGTCCATCTCTGTTTTGTGGGTGGATCTGTGGGTGGACTTGTGGGTGGATCTGTGGGTGGACTTGTGGTTGGATCTGGGGGTGGGCCTGTGTGTGGACCTGTGTGTGGACTTGTGGGTGGATCTGTGGGTGGACCTGTGTGTGGACCTCCTGTGAGTGGATATGTAGATGGGCCTGTGGGTGGACTTGTGGGTGGATCTGTGGGTGGATCTGGGTGGATCTGTGAGTGAACCTGTGTGTGGACTTGTGGGTGGATCTGTGGGTGGGCCTATGAGTGGACCTGTGTGTGGACTTGTGGGTGGATCTGTGGTTGGACCTGTGTATGGATCTGTGGGTAGGCCTGTGTGTGGATCTGTGGATGGGCCTGTGTGTACACTGGGCCTGTGTGTACATTGTTGGTAGTGCTATAATGTTCACAAGTTGTAAAACTTGTATGCACACTGTTGCTGGTGTGTGAACTATGCACACTATTGCTGGTGTGTGAACTTGTATGCACACTGTTGCTGGTGTGTGAACTATGTACACTGTTGCTGGTGTATGAACTATGTACACTGTTGCTGGTGTATGAACTATGCACACTGTTGCTGGTGTATGAACTATGTACACTGTTGCTGGTGTATGAACTATGCACACTGTTGCTGGTGTATGAACTATGCACACTGTTGCTGGTGTGTGAACTTGTATGTACACTGTTGCTGGTGTATGAACTTGTATGTACACTGTTGCTGGTGTATGAACTATGTACACTGTTGCTGGTGTATGAACTTGTATGCACACTGTTGCTGGTGTGTGAACTTGTATGTACACTGTTGCTGGTGTGTGAACTTGTATGTACACTGTTGCTGGTGTGTGAACTTGTATGTACACTGTTGCTGGTGTGTGAACTTGTATGTACACTGTTGCTGGTGTATGAACTATGTACCCTGTTGCTGGTGTATGAACTATGTACACTGTTGCTGTTGTGTGAACTTGTATGTACCCTGTTGCTGGTGTATGAACTATGTACACTGTTGCTGGTGTATGAACTATGTACACTGTTGCTGGTGTATGAACTATGTACACTGTTGCTGGTGTATGAACTATGTACACTGTTGCTGGTGTATGAACTATGTACACTGTTGCTGGTGTATGAACCATGTACACTGTTACTGATGTATGAACTATGTACACTGTTACTGGTGTATGAACTATGTACACTGTTACTGGTGTATGAACTATGTACACTGTTACTGGTGTATGAACTATGTACACTGTTGCTGGTGTATGAACTATGTACACTGTTGCTGGTGTATGAACTATGTACACTGTTACTGGTGTATGAACTATGTACACTGTTGCTGGTGTATGAACTATGTACACTGTTACTGGTGTATGAACTATGTACACTGTTGCTGGTGTATGAACTATGTACACTGTTACTGGTGTATGAACTATGTACACTGTTGCTGGTGTATGAACTATGTACACTGTTGCTGGTGTGAGAACGTGTATGTATACTGTTACTGGTGTATGAACTATGTACACTGTTGCTGGTGTATGAACTATGTACACTGTTGCTGGTGTATGAACTATGTACACTGTTACTGGTGTATGAACTATGTACACTGTTGCTGGTGTATGAACTATGTACACTGTTACTAGTGTATGAACTATGTACACTGTTGCTGGTGTATGAACTATGTACAGTTACTGGTGTATGAACTATGTACACTGTTGCTGGTGTATGAACTATGTACACTGTTACTGGTGTGAGAACGTGTATGTACACTGTTGCTGGTGTATGAACTATGTACACTGTTGCTGGTGTATGAACTATGTACACTGTTACTGGTGTATGAACTATGTACACTGTTACTGGTGTATGAACTATGTACATTGTTACTGGTGTATGAACTATGTACACTGTTGCTGGTATATGAACTATGTACACTGTTACTGGTGTATGAACTATGTACACTGTTACTGGTGTATGAACTATGTACACTGTTGCTGGTGTATGAACTATGTACACTGTTACTGGTGTATGAACTATGTACACTGTTACTGGTGTATGAACTATGTACACTGTTACTGGTGTATGAACTATGTACACTGTTGCTGGTGTATGAACTATGTACACTGTTACTGGTGTGAGAACGTGTATGTACACTGTTGCTGGTGTATGAACTATGTACACTGTTGCTGGTGTATGAACTATGTACACTGTTGCTGGTGTATGAACTATGTACACTGTTACTGGTGTATGAACTATGTACACTGTTGCTGGTGTATGAACTATGTACACTGTTACTGGTGTATGAACTATGTACACTGTTGCTGGTGTATGAACTATGTACACTGTTGCTGGTGTATGAACTATGTACACTGTTGCTGGTGTATGAACTATGTACACTGTTACTGGTGTATGAACTATGTACACTGTTGCTGGTGTATGAACTATGTACACTGTTACTGGTGTATGAACTATGTACACTGTTGCTGGTGTATGAACTATGTACACTGTTACTGGTGTGAGAACGTGTATGTACACTGTTGCTGGTGTATGAACTATGTACACTGTTGCTGGTGTATGAACTATGTACACTGTTGCTGGTGTATGAACTATGTACACTGTTGCTGGTGTATGAACTATGTACACTGTTACTGGTGTATGAACTATGTACACTGTTGCTGGTATATGAACTATGTACACTGTTACTGGTGTGAGAACGTGTATGTACACTGTTGCTGGTGTATGAACTATGTACACTGTTGCTGGTGTATGAACTATGTACACTGTTGCTGGTGTATGAACTATGTACACTGTTACTGGTGTATGAACTATGTACACTGTTACTGGTGTATGAACTATGTACACTGTTACTGGTGTATGAACTATGTACACTGTTGCTGGTGTATGAACTATGTACACTGTTACTGGTGTGAGAACGTGTATGTACACTGTTGCTGGTGTATGAACTATGTACACTGTTGCTGGTGTATGAACTATGTACACTGTTGCTGGTGTATGAACTATGCACACTGTTGCTGGTGTATGAACTATGTACACTGTTGCTGGTGTATGAACTATGTACACTGTTGCTGGTGTGTGAACTATGTACACTGTTACTGGTGTGTGAACTATGTACACTGTTACTGGTGTATGAACTATGTACACTGTTGCTGGTGTATGAACTATGTACACTGTTGCTGGTGTATGAACTATGTACACTGTTACTGGTGTATGAACTATGTACACTGTTACTGGTGTATGAACTATGTACACTGTTACTGGTGTATGAACTATGTACACTGTTGCTGGTGTATGAACTATGTACACTGTTGCTGGTGTGTGAACTATGTACACTGTTGCTGGTGTGTGAACTTGTATGTACACTGTTGCTGGTGTGTGAAATATGCACACTGTTGCTGGTCTGTGAACTATGTACACTGTTGCTGGTGTGTGAACTATGTACACTGTTGCTGGTGTGTGAACTTGTATGTACACTGTTGCTGGTGTGTGAAATATGCACACTGTTGCTGGTGTATGAACTATGTACACTGTTACTGGTGTATGAACTATGTACACTGTTGCTGGTGTATGAACTATGTACACTGTTGCTGGTGTGTGAAATATGCACACTGTTGCTGGTGTATGAACTATGTACACTGTTACTGGTGTATGAACTATGTACACTGTTGCTGATGTATGAACTATGTACACTGTTGCTGGTGTATGAACTATGCACACTGTTGCTGGTGTATGAACTATGTACACTGTTGCTGGTGTATGAACTATGTACACTGTTGCTGGTGTATGAACTATGTACACTGTTACTGGTGTATGAACTATGTACACTGTTATTGGTGTATGAACTATGTACACTGTTGCTGGTGTATGAACTATGTACACTGTTGCTGGTGTATGAACTATGTACACTGTTGCTGGTGTATGAACTATGTACACTGTTACTGGTGTATGAACTATGTACACTGTTACTGGTGTATGAACTATGTACACTGTTACTGGTGTATGAACTATGTACACTGTTGCTGGTGTATGAACTATGTACACTGTTGCTGGTGTGTGAACTATGTACACTGTTGCTGGTGTGTGAACTTGTATGTACACTGTTGCTTGTGTGTGAAATATGCACACTGTTGCTGGTGTATGAACTATGTACACTGTTGCTGGTGTATGAACTATGTACACTGTTGCTGGTGTGTGAACTATGCACACTGTTGCTGGTGTGTGAACTTGTATGTACACTGTTGCTGGTGTGTGAAATATGCACACTGTTGCTGGTGTATGATCTATGTACACTGTTGCTGGTGTGTGAACTATGTACACTGTTGCTGGTGTGTCAACTTGTATGCACACTGTTGCTGGTGTATGAACTATGTACACTGTTACTGGTGTATGAACTATGTACACTGTTGCTGGTGTATGAACTATGTACACTATTGCTGGTGTATGAACTATGCACACTGTTGCTGGTGTATGAACTATGTACACTGTTGCTGGTGTATGAACTATGTACACTGTTGCTGGTGTATGAACTATGTACACTGTTACTGGTGTATGAACTATGTACACTGTTACTGGTGTATGAACTATGTACACTGTTGCTGGTGTATGAACTATGTACACTGTTGCTGGTGTATGAACTATGTACACTGTTGCTGGTGTATGAACTATGTACACTGTTGCTGGTGTATGAACTATGTACACTGTTGCTGGTGTATGAACTGTGCACACTGTTACTGGTGTGTGAACTATGCACACTGTTGCTGGTGTGTGAACTTTTATGCACACTGTTGCTGGTGTATGAACTATGTACACTGTTGCTGGTGTATGAACTATGCACACTGTTGCTGGTGTATGAACTATGTACACTGTTGCTGGTGTATGAACTATGTACACTGTTACTGGTGTATGAACTATGTACACTGTTGCTGGTGTATGAACTATGTACACTGTTGCTGGTGTGTGAACTATGTACACTGTTACTGGTGTGTGAACTATGTACACTGTTACTGGTGTATGAACTATGTACACTGTTGCTGGTGTATGAACTATGTACACTGTTGCTGGTATATGAACTATGTACACTGTTACTGGTGTATGAACTATGTACACTGTTACTGGTGTATGAACTATGTACACTGTTACTGGTGTATGAACTATGTACACTGTTGCTGGTGTATGAACTTGTATGTACCCTGTTGCTGGTGTATGAACTATGTACACTGTTACTGGTGTATGAACTATGTACACTGTTGCTGGTGTATGAACTATGTACACTGTTGCTGGTGTGTGAACTATGTACACTGTTGCTGGTGTGTGAACTTGTATGTACACTGTTGCTGGTGTGTGAAATATGCACACTGTTGCTGGTGTATGAACTATGTACACTGTTGCTGGTGTATGAACTATGCACACTGTTGCTGGTGTATGAACTATGTACACTGTTGCTGGTGTATGAACTATGTACACTGTTGCTGGTGTATGAACTATGTACACTGTTACTGGTGTATGAACTATGTACACTGTTACTGGTGTATGAACTATGTACACTGTTGCTGGTGTATGAACTATGTACACTGTTGCTGGTGTATGAACTATGTACACTGTTGCTGGTGTATGAACTATGTACACTGTTGCTGGTGTATGAACTATGTACACTGTTACTGGTGTATGAACTATGCACACTGTTGCTGGTGTATGAACTGTGCACACTGTTACTGGTGTGTGAACTATGCACACTGTTGCTGGTGTATGATCTATGCACACTGTGGCTGGTGTATGAACTATGCACACTGTTGCTGGTGTGTGAACTTGTATGCACACTGTTGCTGGTGTGTGAACTTGTATGTACCCTGTTGCTGGTGTATGAACTTGTATGCACACTGTTACTTTTGTGTGAACTTGTGTTACACAGTTGTTGGTGTTTGAACTTGTATGTACACAGTTGGGGGGGGGGGGGGGCTGCGTGGTCTCGATGTATGGTGTCTGCCTCGAGTGCTGGAGGTCCCGGGTTCAAGCCTCGTGCCACAGAGCAGGTGCCCGGGTTACGTCATAGAAAGGATGTGAAGTCTAGAAGACATAAGGGTAGAGAAAACTAACGGACACAAGTTGACAACGGAGAAACGTCACGCGACGTAATCTTGACAACAAAAACAGACGTTGTGGGGTTCTCAATATGAAAGGTCGTGCATTTTAATTCTTGAGCAAATATGTGTGGCTACGGAATGGTTGGCAATATATCAGTGGCTATCGAGTTAATAACAGCTACAAGTATGTCACCGAAGATTAGTAACGCCACGGATTCAAGAACGACGGGCAGAACCTAGACAGGATCGGATTGGTATAGCAGCGAAGACAGCCTGTGTGAACGTAAGAAGGAGAGGTCTAGAAGAGTAACGACAATGGCGAACTTATAACAGGTTTGAGTAGATCATCTTAGTGTACATATATAACTTAAATGCCCGCCCTGGTAATAACAGGCCGTTTAAGAGTACCATAGAAGATATTTATTGTAACTATGTCAGCTGCCGGATTAAAGCGGTGTTCGCATTGTGAACTCAGAGGTTGCTTCATCTTTTAAAGTTCACCGTTGGTTTCAGTGACTGTTATCTTCACTCTGTCATAGTCGAGCCGAATACCTACTGTTAAGTTCACTAATATATATATATATATGGCAAAGCAGAATGAAGAGGGACTTACAGTATGGCACCCCGGTGAGGACCGGGATTTTTTCACGTGGACTTCTAGTAATACAATTTCCCCTGGTCTCTGGGTAGTGAGATCGGACGCTCGTGTGTATTGTTGCGGACGTAAAAAATCCCTTGGCAGTTGGAAATCGAAAAAGAGTAGCCTAGCGGAGCTGCCCGGGCAAAATTTCGAGTTAAAATTCTACCTAAAGTATTTAAGGATCCTCGCCGGTGCTACGGAGTTCGTGCACTGAGTTGAGTTTCTCCAGACTCAGGTTTGAGTTAGGAGGAGAACGGAGCACTTATGGGTTACACCCGTGTGCCGTCATGTTGATACATCGACTGAACTAAACTAAACTATTATTATTATTATTATTATTATTATTATTATTATTATTATTATTATTATTATTATTATTATGCCTTCACCTCCTCGTCCTTCTTCTCCTCCTCCTCATCATCATTATTTTTCTTCTTCTTCTTCTTCTTCTTCTTCTTCTTCTTCTTCTTCTTCTTCTTCTTCTTCTTCTTCTTCTTCTTCTTCTTCGTCTTCTTCTTCTTCTTCTTCTTCTTCTTCTTCGTCTCCTTATTTAAGGTCGTTCCTCAGATGCAGTACGGTAATTACACTCTGTCAATTCGCCGCAGAGCTGACATGATTACACACATCGACCGAAACATCCAACTACATCCTGGCATTTGTTGCCCACATTTAACTCCCCGAGTGCGTCTCAAGCACTTCACGAAGTATTCGCTGATTAAAAGTGCTGGCCCAAATAGTCTTTCTCTTCTCGCCTTGCTGAGATTGCCTTCATGTCTTCAGCAACGTGTCGATATTGATGCAAGACTACAACCAGCGCCCAATAATTAATATATCGTATTTAGTTCTTGACATTTAACATTTCATATACTTCTTAAGCAGCTTTCCACGACACAATTCTGACGGACATCATAGTTTCCTGCAGGCACAGCCATGCTATGGCACTGAAGTTTTGTTGCATAAATACACTGATTGTATCCACTATAGGGTCGGCATCTGTGGCTTATGGGTAGTGAACGCAGTTTCACGATTAAGACGTACCGGGTTTGAAGTAAGCCGCAGATAGAGAAGATGAGAGAGTATAGAGAGTGGGATGACAGGAGAGAGTATAGAGAGGGGGATGAGGACAGGAGAGAGTATAGAGAGGGGGATGAGGACAGGAGAGAGTATAGAGAAGGGGATGAGGACAGGAGAGAGTATAGAAAGGGGGATGAGGACAGGAGAGAGTATAGAGAGTGGGATGAGGACAGGAGAGAGTATAGAAAGGGGGATGAGGACAGGAGAGAGTATAGAGAGGGGGGTGCGGAAATAAGAGAGTATAGAGAGGGGGGACGAGGACAGGAGAGAGTATAGAGATGGGGATGAGGACAGGAGAGAATATAAAGAGAGGGATGAGGACAGGAGAGAGTCTAGAGAGGGTGATGAGGACAGGAGAGAGTATAGAGAGGGGGTGAGGACAGGAGAGAGTATAGAGAGGGGGATGAGGACAGGAGAGAGTATAGAGAGGGGGCGAGGACAGGAGAGAGTAGGGAAGAGAGAGTATAGAGAGGGGGATGAGGACAGGAGAGAGTATAGAGAGGGGGATGAGGACAGGAGAGAGTAGGGAAGAGAGAGTATAGAGAGGGGGATGAGGATAGGAGAGAGTATAGAGAGGGGGATGAGGATAGGAGAGAGTATAGAGAGGGGGATGAGGACAGGAGAGAGTATAGAGAGGGGGATGAGGACAGGAGAGAATATAAAGAGGGAGATGAGGATAGGAGAGAGTATAGAGAGGGGATGAGGACAGGAGAGAGTATAGAGAGGGGGATGAGGAAAGGAGAGAGTAGGGAAGAGAGAGTATAGAGAGTAGGGAAGAGAGAGTATAGAGAGGGGGATGAGGACAGGAGAGAGTATAGAGAGGGGGTGAGGACAGGAGAGAGTATAGAGATGGGGATGAGGACAGGAGAGAGTAGGGAAGAGAGAGTATAAAGAGGGGGATAAGGATAGGAGAGAGTATAGAGAGGGGATGAGGACAGGAGAAAGTATAGAGAGGGGGATGAGGACAGGAGAGAGTATAGAGAAGGGGTGAGGAAAGGAGAGTGTATAGAGAGGGGATGAAGACAGGAGAGAGTATAGAGTGGGGGATAAGAACAGGAGAGAGTATAGAAGGGATGATGAGGACAGGAGAGAGTATAGAGAGGGGGTGAGGACAGGAGAGAGTATAGAGAGGGGGTGAGGACAGGAGAGAGTATAGAGAGGGGGTGATGACAGGAGAGAGTAGAGAAGAGAGAGTATAGAGAGGGGGATGTGCACAGGAGATAGTATAGAGAGGGGGATGAGGACAGGAGAGAGTAAAGAGAGGGGGATGAGGACAGGAGAGAGTATAGAGAGGGGGATGAGGAAAGGAGAGAGTATAGAAAGGGGGATGCGGACAGGAGAGGGTATAGAGATAGTGATGGGGAAAGGAGAGAGTATAGAGAGGGGGATGAGGAACGGAGAGAGTAGGAAGGAGAGAGAGGGGAAGGGAAAGGGGAAAGAGGGAGGGAAAGAAAGATAGGACACAGACAGACAGACAGACAGACAGACAGACAGACAGACAGACAGACAGACAGACAGACAGACAGACAGACAGACAGACAGACAGACAGAAGGAGAGAGATGCAAAGAGGCAGTCATAGACAGAGAAATAGACCTCTCCAACTGCTAACGCAAATATGGATCACAAACCATCGTTTTTAGATCACTCTGTTGGGATGTATAATATATAAACAATGTCAAACTAGTCTAACGGCAGATTCTACCATTGGTGTGTGAAGTGTTTAGATCTCTCTGTTGGGATGTATAATATATAAACAATGTCAAACTAGTCTCACGGCAGATTCTACCATTGGTGTGTGAAGTGTTTAGGCCTTCACATATTCTAGGTCACAGCATAAGAAGTCGCCTTTCCCTCCCAAATAATTCCCGTTGGAAATCATGGTCTTTTCCCCATCCTTCTGAGGACAGTTGACCCTAGAGTAGTACTGGATTGACAATTAATCCTGTCAGTATAAGGCTGGAACCGAAAACATTGTCTCGCAGACAAGCGCACTAACTAGTGTGCCACAGCGGCTCCAGAATATTTAGAGATAGATATAAGGTATGGAGCCACGGTAATAACATTTAATAAACTATCAGTTATAAGTTGATTACATTTCTTTTACACAACGTCGCGGTCAACCCGAGAATTTTTGGCTGTTTGTGGTTTCTTGGCAAGATTACGTTCAGTATTTTGCCATTGCCGGTCTCTCTGGCCGAGGGGTTACACGACTTTCTCCGTAATCCCGTTTATCCACGCAGGGTCTCGCAGCGCGCGAGAATTGGAAGCGGTTCTACCCGCCCTGGTGACTTGCGGGATAAATGAGCCGGCCGCTCAGAAAGCAATGACAAACTACTGAGCGTAATCTTGCCAAGAAATCAACAATCAGCTGAAATATGCTGATGTTGACAGCGATGCCCTGTAAAGGATACGCAAAACATTTAAATTTAAATTAAAATTTTGCCATTGCTTTCTGAACGACCGGCACTAATACCACTGGATGAAAATCAACGCAAGGCGGTCTGCTGCCAAATCACCCACACCTGTGTTTCGAACCCGGTGTACAGGATTTCGAATTGCGCCCGCAACCCCTTCGTCACAGAGTGGCTATAGAAATATTAAGTACAAAATCAAGAATCAACATCGTTGCACTAGGGACATTTCCAGACGTGCTCTGTCCCCTCCTTCGGTAGCCAGCGAAGAGTCCCCACGCATAATAAACTATTTCTTTTTTGCATAACCTATTTACAAGACATCGCTGTCAACACCAGCATTTTACTGCAGTTGTTGATGTCTTGGCAAATTTTACTTTCAGTAGTTTGCCATTGCTTTCTGAACGACCGGCTCCCATACCAACACGTTAAAACTAGCGAGACACGATCTGCTGCCAAATCGGTCACTGCTGTGTTTCGAATGCCTGGTAAGCGGCTCACGAATCGCGTTAGCAAAGCCTTTAGGCCACGGAGTCCGGCATAATAGACTATAGTTATTTACGTAACCTTTACAGGACGTTGCAGTCAACACCAGCATTATTTTGCTGTTGTGATCTCTTGGCAAGTTTACGTTCAGTAGTTTGCCATTGCTTTCTGAACTATCGGCACCCATGCCATTTTCGTGACAAACCAACGTAACGCGGTCTGCTGTCAAATCTCGCGCAGCTGTATTTCTAACACGGGTATGCGGTATCACGAACCACATCCGTAACTAATTCGCCATGGAACTGGCAATAAACTATAGAAATATCAGTTAATCAGCAAATGGATATTCTCATTTGGATCCACGAACTGAAATCTACAGTCGGCCTAAAGCTTAGTATTTATCTGATGAAGTTGGCATGATGTGTTTCTAATAGTTAAGTGTTCAATGTTTTGCGAGCACCAGCATTCACACATTCATAAAAGGGCGGGGTAGATTAGTCGCTTAGAGGTTAAGTATACTTCATATACTTCTTAAACAGTTTTCATAGTTTGAAATGAGAAGAGTTTGAACCCTATAAAAGTAAAGGAGCTTTTCACACGCTTTAAGGCTCTTTTGGCATTTAATGATAGACGCATATTTGTAATGACCAGTGGGTACTAGGTGGGTCATATGGTCAGTATCACGCCGGCCGCCTTTACTTCCTTGGAACATCCTATCACCCATTTTTAGACTGGATCAAGATGAAGGCCGATATCAATTGTAACAAATTTTCCCCTCAGTGGATTTGAACCTGTTACAACCAGGCTAGCAGGCGAAAGATTAGCCACTGCGCTAGCGCTAGCGCTGCTCCCGTTTTGAATTCCGATTCCGATTCCATTTCAAAAACAAAAATTCCAAATTCGACCTCGTCTAACCTGCTTCATCAGCTGTGGTCATTGTTGAGGTACGTGGTTTTTGTGGGTTTATTAGCCCTAATTCTTGTCTTGTGAGTCCTATCTCGGACTGGTTATGTAGCGTTTGTGTCTGTGACGCCAGCAGTGGTCGGCGGCTATCCTTTGTGCTCTTCTGTTGTTGTGGTTTTCTTTGTTGGTGTAGGCTCCTGGCTCGTATGGCTGCAGTCCTTATAAGGACTTTTCGTTATCCCACTCCAGCTGGGGGATCGGTCGGCGGCTGTCCTTTGTGCATGTTTCCACTTGTTTTCTTTGTTGGTGCAGGCTCCTGGCTTGATTGGTTGCAGTCCTTAAAAGGACTTTTTATTTGGTCTTTTTGTCTCCTTTCTTGTGTAGTTTCTATAGGCCTTTTTCGACGTTTCCATTTCCCTCCTAACGCCTGTTTTCACTGTTGCGTTTGCGTATCTGCTGCCTAGCGTTTTCTTCCTCCGTGGTCAGCCATGGGACGATTTCACCGTCCTCGATATAGTACTCGAAGTCGGCCTAACAGTTGTAGTGTACCACTGGGTATACCATCGGTTTCCCCCGGAGTTTTTTAGGCTTTTTCTTTTCTTTTTCTTCCCAGCGCCTTCTGAATTCCTCGCGCTTGAGTTCCTCCTTGTCGACTGGGTATTATGTGCCTCCTTCAGAGATCCGACGGTATAGTAGTTCCCTCTTGGGCGTTGTTGTTGGGCTGCTGGCTTTAGCTTGCTGTTCAGACTCGGTCTCTTGGGTTTCTTCTTGCGGTTTTTCTGTGAGTTCTTGTGTGGCTTCTGTTGGTTTGTTTTGAAAGAGTTCCATTTCAGCTCTATGCAGTTCTCTTTCGGTCTTGATAATTTGTAGGATTTCTTCGTTCTCCTTCTTTATCTCAACCATGCGCTGAATCTCTTGTTTGATGTTGAGCTGGATTTCTTTCATGTCGGCCAGCAGCTTCTCATTATCGCTGGTCGGAGTCGTCGTCAGCAGTGCCTTGACTTGTTTCTTCAACTCGTCTATCTGCTTTTGAAGTTGATCTCTTTCAGCTTGTGCTATACCCGTGGCTGTCTCGCCCCTCTGCATTGCTTCCTTGAATGGTGTCTTTGTGATGATGGCGATCTTTAAGACGTCTCTGTGTCTCTGCAGGTACGGACAGCCCAGGTATCTTGTTCCATGTTTGCCCAGGCAGTTGGCGCACTTTCTTTTGTTGTTGGGTGCTCGGAAGTCCGTGTCCAGCTTGGCCAGCGAACACTCCTTGAAGGCGTGGTGATCGGCGCAGTATCGGCATATTTCCGTCTTACTGCGACACGTAGCTCTACTATGGCCGGCCTTCTGACATCTGGAACATTGCGTGATTCTTGGTATGAATCTCTCTGGTTGCTGCATTCTCTTGTTGAATGATACTGTGTTCGGCATCTCGCTGCCCTCCGACGTCACTACTGCCAAGGTTGTAGGTATCTTGGAGTAGGTGAGAAGCCGCTCCGCCTTCAAGAATCGGATGTGAAGATTCTCTTCACGTAGCTGCTTCAGGATTTCTTCATCTGTCAGCTCCACAGGAATCCGCTTGACAACCCATCGGACTGTTTTTGAGTCGGTATTTCCGACTCTGGTGTCTTTCTCCTCCTTCTCTGCTGTCTTGGTTCTTGACTGTGTTGGGCTGTCAATCTTCTCCCTCGTAGTAGCTTCAGTGATGGCTGTAGTATCAGGCTCTTTGATGCAGCTAGCAGGTGGGCTCTCGACGTTCCTCTTCTTGTTGTCGGCTCCCACGCTGCACATCTTGGCAACAGCGTGTTTCTTGTTGTTGGATTTTCCACGTGGCATTTTCCCGCGTATCAGGCTTCTTGACAGAATAATGCGACTTGACTTGTTAGCGCTCGCAGTGCGAATGCGAAATGACGCCGTTTTGAATCTCCTGCTGGACAGTTAAGTTTTGACAAGTAATCAAATCAAGTAGTCTGCATGGCCGCGGAGACTTAAAGAGCCTGTGCTTGAACTTCCGGTGAGAATTTTCTTTTAAAGGGGGGGGGGGGGGTGTGTGTCGTTCCCTACACCAGTCAGTTGGGCTTCAACGTTGACTTCACTTTCATGAAGGAATGGCAAACTATTGAAAGTAAATTTGCTTAGGAAACCAACCTGGAATTGGGATTGACCTCAACGTCCTACAAATGACATGTAACATAAGATGAATCCAATCAAGCTGATTATATCCTGAAAAGATAGTCGTATTGTTCCTGCTTTGGAAAGATTGCGATATGATAAAAACGAACCACACCAAAATATTTATCGTATATGCTCATTCTTGTATACACCCATTGGCATCGTGCACTGAGGTGAGAGACGCTTTTGTGTGTGATCTGAAGACGGAGATTTGAGACACTAATGGGTTATTTCACAATTCGAAAAAGATCTTTTTTTTTTAAATCTCCAATCTGTCAATAAAAGCATATGAATATTAAATGATTTGCTGCATTACTTTGATGTGTATAGACTATAGCCTCCCTCACTCTCTCCTCATTTTAAATGTACACGATACAAGGACCTGAATAAAAACCAGAATATAAAAGCTCCCGCAAAACAAACGCATCATTTAAATAAAATATTCAAAGCATACCTTTTTATTCCCTCCACTCTTTTATTAATGGCCGCCAACAGCAGGGTTTTATCAACTGTGAGTTTTTTTTCTGTCAAACACTACTATCGATTGGCAGACGACGCATCGACGTGAGGGAAGTCGTTCGGCGATTAGTTCGGTGAAAAATCGGTCGTTACGGCTACAATAATATAATATTTACCCAGTGTTTCTGGTTTTGTGTTTTTATACGAGGAAACAGAGATCGTTGGAAGTTTAGTTTATTGACTGCTGAAGTACTCACTTGGGTAAACGCTAGCGTCACATGGGAGTAGCGACGCAACCCAGCCCAGTCTTCTTTGGCTTTGAAATGTTTCTATTTTATGATAGCGTTTATGCTCCATACTCCTTTGTGTGCATTTACAGGTGCGTTCGTGTGAGTAATTACGATATATATATATATATATATATATATATATATATATATATATATATATATATATATATATATATATATATATATATATATATATATATATATATATATATATATATATGTATATATCTTATATATAAAAGGCAATCTCCGTATGTATGTATGTCCTTTATGCGTTCACGAACGGTCCATCCGATTGAGATGAAATTTTCTACACGTCGTCCTATCATTCCCGCGCTGCCAACTGTGATATTTTTTTAGTGTGAAATCGGCTGCTTACTTAATATTATTTAATATTTAATTTTTTATTATAATTTCTATATTGCGAAGGGACTTAACTCTATAAAAGTTATTTCAAGGGGCATAACTTTTAATAACTTTTCCGTATAGATTATAGTCATATTGTTGCATTGTTTTCAAAGATTTATAAACTCTTTTTCTATAGTTATGTACCGGCATATGAGTTGTAATAAATAATGATATAATCTTTAAGACATTTTCAAAGTTTTCATAAAAATAATGCACAATGCATAACATTGTAACTCATCTTTTTATGCTTAAAGAGTTACCTACAGTCATGTCGGTGATTAAAAACAGTTCTCATTAAAAATAATGGATAATGTTTGGAAGGACATTCTTTTAAGTAACTTTTTTTTTTGTTGTATGAATTTAATGAGACCCTCCCCGCCAGGAGCTGGGCAAAGCCACGCCAGGTCAGATAAATAGACATACCCACCTTTTCGCTGCAGTTATCTACAGGCATATGCGTTATAATCCTCCTCCTCCTCTCCCTCCTCCTCTTCCCCTCCCCCACCTCCCTCTCCCTCCTCCATCCTCCTCCTCCCTCTTTCTACTCCTCCTCCCTCTTCCTCCTCCTTCCTCCTCCTCCTCCCTCTTCCTCCTTCTACCTCCCCGCCCTGCTCCTAATCACTCCTCTTCCTTCCTCCTCCCTTCTCCTCCTCTCTCCTCCTCCCTCCTCCTCCTCCTCCTACATCCTCCCCCTCATCTTCTCCTCCCTCCTCCTCCTTGTCCTCCCTCTTCCTCCCTCCTCCTCCTTACTCCTCCTCCCTCTCCCCCTCCTACCTCCTCCCTCCTCCTCCCTCCTCCTCCTCCTCCCTCCACATCCCTCCTCCTCCTCCCTCCTCATCCTCTCTCCTCCTCCCTCTTCCTCCTCCCTCTACCTCCTCCCTCCTCCTCCCTCCTCCTCCTCCTCCCTCCACATCCCTCCTCCTCCTCCCTCTTCCTCCTCCTTAAATGAGATGCTCCCCATCAGGGTCTTTGCGAAGCCGGGCCGGGTCAGACAGACAGACAGACAGACAGATAGACAGACAGACAGACAGACAGCCGGGTCAGCGTTATAATCCACCTCCTCCTCCTCTCCCCTTCTCCTCCTCCTCCTACCCTCTTCCTCTTACCCTCCCCTCCTCTCCCCCCCCCTCCATCCTCCTCCTTCCTCTTTCTCCTCCTCCCTCCTCCTCCCTCTTCCTCCTCCTTCCTCCTCCTCCTTCCTCTTCCTCCACCCTCCTCCTCCCTCTTCCTCCTCCTACCTCCTCCTAATCACTCCTCTTCCTTCCTCCTCCCTTCTCCTCCTCTCTCATTCTCTCTCCTCCTACTCCCTCCTCCTCCTCCCTCCTCCTCCTGCGTCCTCCCCCTCATTCCTCCTCCTTCCTCCTCCTCATTCTCCTCCCTCTTCCTCCCTCCTCCTCCTCCTCATCCTCTCTCCTCCTCCCTCCTCCTCCTCCCTCCTCCTCCTCCCTCCTCCTCCTCCCTCTACCTCCTCCCATTCCTCCCTCTACCTCCTCCCCCTCCTCCTCCCTCCACATCCCTCCTCCTCCCTCTTCCTCCTCCTGCCTCCTCATCCTCCCTCCTCCTCCTCCCCCTCCTCCTCCCTCCTCCTTCTCCCTCCGCCTCCTCCCTCAGCCTCCTCTCTCCTCCTCCTCCCTCCTCCTCCTCCATCTCCGTCCTCCTCCTCATCTTTCTCCTCCTGCGTTCTTCTCCTCCCTCCTTCTCCTTCCCCCTCCCTCTTCCTCCTCCCTACTCCTCCTCCCCTCCTCCTCCTCCCTCCTCCTCCTTCCTCTTCCCTCCTCCTCCCTCCTCCTACCTCCTCCTCCTCCCTCTTCCTCTCTCCTCCTCCTAATCCCTCCTCCTCCCTCCTATTCCTCCCTACTCCTCCTCCTCCCTCCTCTTCCCTCCTCCTCTTTCCACCTATCTCTTCCTTCCTCCTAATCCTCCCTCTTCCTCCTCCTCCTCGCCCTCCTCCTAATCACTCCTCTTCCTTCCTCCTCCCTTCTCCTCCTCTCTCCTCCTCCTCTCTCCTCCTCAATCCTCCTCTTCCCTCCTCCTCCCCTCCTCCCTCCACCTCCTCCCTCTTCCCTCTCCTCATCCCTCCTCCTCCTCCTCCTCTCTCCTCCTCCCTCTACCTCCTCCCTCCTCCTCCCTCCACATCCCTCCTCCCTCTTCCTCCTCCCTCCTCCTCCTCCTCCCCCTCCTTCTCCTCCCTCCTCCTTCTCCCTCCTCCTTCTCCCTCTTCCTTCTCCCTCTTCCTCCTCCCTCCTCCTTCTCCTCCCTCCTCTTCCTCCCTCCTCCTCCCTCATCCTCCTCCCTCTCCAGCCTCCTCCCTCTACCTCCTCCTCCCATCTCCTCCTCCATCCTTCTTCCTCCTCCTCCCTTCTCCTCCTCCCTCCTTCTCCTCCCTCTTCCTCCTCCTCCCTCCTCCTCCCCCTCCTCCTCCCTCCTCTTCCTCCCTGCTCCTCCTCCGCCTCCTCCTCCCTCCTCCTCCCTCCTCCTCCTCCCTCGTCCTCCTCCCTCCTCCTCCTCCCTCCCCTACTTCCTCCCTCATCCTAATCCCTCCTACTCCCTCCTACTCCTCCCTCCTCCTCCTCCTCCCTCCGCCTCCTCCCTCCGTCAAATATGAATTAAATGATATGCTCCCCACCAGTGAATGGGCGAAGCCGGGCCGGGTCGTCTTATTTGGAAACGGGAATGGGAGCAGGGGCCGAATATGAATTAAATGAGACGCTCCATTTACCCAAGTTAATTGTTGGGGGAAGATGTAAAGATCTTTCAAGTGCTCTTTCTAATAATAGACAGAGAGACAGACAGACAGATAGATAGTCGGGAACAGGAACGGGAGCTTATATGACTACTTATATGAATTAAATGAGATGCTCCCCACCAGGGGCTGGGCGAAGCCGGGCCAGGTCAGACAGACAGACAGACAGACAGACAGACAGACAGACAGACAGACAGACAGACAGACAGACAGACAGACAGACAGACAGACAGACAGTCGGGAACGGGAACTTATATGACTACTTATATGAATTAAATGAGATGCTCCCCATCAGGGTCTTTGCGAAGCCGGGCCGGGTCAGACAGACAGACAGACAGACAGACAGATAGACAGACAGACAGACAGACAGTCGGGGAAGGGAACGGGAGCTTATATGACTACTTATATGAATTAAATGAGATGCTCCCCATCAGGGTCTGGGAGAAGCCGGGCCGGGTCAGCGTTATAATCCACCTCCTCCTCCTCTCCCCTTCTCCTCCTCCTCCTACCCTCTTCCTCTTACCCTCCCCTCCTCTCCCCCCCTCCATCCTCCTCCTTCCTCTTTCTCCTCCTCCCTCCTCCTCCCTCTTCCTCCTCCTTCCTCCTCCTCCTTCCTCTTCCTCCACCCTCCTCCTCCCTCTTCCTCCTCCTACCTCCTCCTAATCACTCCTCTTCCTTCCTCCTCCCTTCTCCTCCTCTCTCATTCTCTCTCCTCCTACTCCCTCCTCCTCCTCCCTCCTCCTCCTGCGTCCTCCCCCTCATTCCTCCTCCTTCCTCCTCCTCATTCTCCTCCCTCTTCCTCCCTCCTCCTCCTCCTCATCCTCTCTCCTCCTCCCTCCTCCTCCTCCCTCCTCCTCCTCCCTCCTCCTCCTCCCTCTACCTCCTCCCCCTCCTCCCTCTACCTCCTCCCCCTCCTCCTCCCTCCACATCCCTCCTCCTCCCTCTTCCTCCTCCTGCCTCCTCATCCTCCCTCCTCCTCCTCCCCCTCCTTCTCCTCCCTCCTCCTTCTCCCTCTTCCTCCTCCCTCCTCCATCCTCCTTCTCTCTCCTCCTTCTCTCTCCTCCTCCTCCCTCCTCCTCCATCTCCTCCTCCCTCCTCCTCCTCCCCCTCCTCCTCCTGCGTTCTTCTCCTCCCTCCTTCTCCTCCTCCTTCTCCTTCCTCCTCCCTCTTCCTCCTCCCTCCTCCCCACTCCTCCCTCTTCCTCCTCCTCCCCTCCTCCTCCTCCCTCCTCCTCCCTCCTCCTCTCTCCTCCTACCTCCTCCTCCTCCCTCCTCTCTCCTCCTCCTAATCCCTCCTCCTCCCTCCTATTCCTCCCTACTCCTCCTCCTCCCTCCTCTTCCCTCCTACTCCTCTCTCCGCCTATCTCTTCCTCCTCCCTCCTCCTCCCTCCTCCACCTCCCTCTTCCTCCTCCCAGCTCCTACTCCTCCTTTTTCTTCTTCTGCTGCTGCTGCCGCCGCTCCATTTACTCAAGTTAATTGTTGGGGGAAGATGTAAAGATCTTTCAAGTGCTCTTTCTAATGCTTTTTGTAAGTTGGTCTTCGTTTATCTAAGGTTGTTCCAACTGCAACCAATAAATGATTAGACAGACAGACAGACAGACAGACAGACAGACAGACAGACAGACAGACAGACAGACAGACAGAGAGGTAGGGACAGACAGACAGACAGACAGACAGACAGTCGGGAACGGGAACTTATATGACTACTTATATGAATTAAATGAGATGCTCCCCATCAGGGGCTGGGCGAAGCCGGGCCGGATCAGACAGACAGACAGACAGACAGACAGACAGACAGATAGTCGGTAACGGGAACGAGAACTTATATGACTACTTATATGATGAGATGCTCCCTACCAGGGACTGGGCGAAGCCGGGCCGGGTCAGCTAGTATATATATAATACACATCTGTGTGTGTGTGGGGGAAGGGGGGTTGTTTGTGGGTTGTTGAGCTGGTTGCTTGGTTGGTTGGTGGATTGATTTGTTGGTTGACTAGCTGATTGGTTGATTTATTGGCTGGTTGTTTGGTTGGAGAATATTCTGGAAGACTGATCATCCCTCTGGACATTGGCATGTTGTCTGTTAACAGTGAGATACCTAAAGCCATGCAGGACACGTGACCAGTCTAGACCCAATCGCAGCCCGTCTGTACGGGATGTACAGAACCATCACCCGGTTACATCATTCGCACATCTGATGTTCCAGCTTCCATCTTGACCATCGTCCTGTTTGTCATCTTGGAGAGGGAAGAAGAGCTCCGAAACATATTCCCCTTAGAGTATCGAGTCCAGTGATAAAAACTACGCAGTGGAGCAGGCATGATAGGAGGCTTCTGACCACCAGAAGGGTCCCCTTTCCCAGAATGTTTCGGCCATTTACACTCTCTAGGGGCAGGCCCAACTGGGTCATGACTCCTGGTGTTTTTCTCCCGTTGTTTGTTCGTACCCTGTATCGGGATATTGAGTCGTTTTCCCCACTTCTCCCACTTGTTCCTGCTACCAAGCCAACCATCTCTCGTGGATGAGAACATCGTGCCTTATGCCCTTATACATATTCTAGCACCCGTGGCCGTGAGAAGTCAGCTTCTTCTCTAAAGTCTCTACACCAAGCTCACTACGATAAATGTACAAAATTTACAGGGTTCAATCGACCTGGACGCCAATTCAGTGTGTTTGAGAGTTAAGACTCACATACATATTTATAGGGCACAAAGCTGAAGTTTATAGAGGAAGTATTAGCAGCGGGCTTCATCGGGACAAGATGCAGACCTGGTTTGAAACAGTCACTACTTGTGGTGTCACCTCACATAAGCAGCAGCAGCAGCAGCAGCAGCAATAGTAGTAGTAGTAGTAGTAGTAGTAGTAGTAGTAGTAGTAGTAGTAGTAGTAGTAGTAGTAGTAGTAGTAGTAGTAGTAGTGGTAGTAGTAGTAGTAGTAGTAGTAGTAGTAGTAGTAGTAGTAGTAGTAGTAGTAGTAGTAGTAGTAGTAGTTTTAGTAATAGTAGTAGTAGTAGTAGTAGTAGTAGTAGTAGTAGTAAGACAGGTGTCTACCTGTGGTGTCGCCTCACATAAGTAGTAGTAGTGATGGTGGTAGTGGTAGTAGTAGTAGTAGTAGTAGTAGCAGCAGCAGCAGCAGCAGCAGTAGTAGTAGTAGTAGTAGTAGTAGTAGTAGTAGTAGTAGTAGTAGTAGTAGTAGTAGTAGTAGTAGTAGAAGAAGTAGTAGTAGTACTAGTAGTAGTAGTAGTAGTAGTAGTAGTAGTAGTAGTAGTAGTAGTAGTAGTAGTAGTAGTAGTAGTAGTAGCAGCAGCAGCAGCAGCAGTAGTAGTAGTAGTAGCAGCAGCAGCAGCAGTAGTAGTAGTAGTAATAGTAACAGTAGTAGTAGTAGTAGTAGTAGTAGTAGTAGTAGTAGTAGTAGTAGTAGTAGTAGTAGTAGTAGTAGTAGTAGTAGTAGTTTCGGTAATAGTATTAGTAGCAGCAGTAGTAGTAATAGTGAGACAGGTGTCTACCTGTGGTGTCGCCTCACATAAGTAGTAGTAGTGGTGGTGGTGGTAGTAGTAGTAGTAGTAGTAGTAGTAGTAGTAGCAGCAGCAGCAGCAGCAGTAGTAGTAGTAGTAGTAGTAGTAGTAGTAGTAGTAGTAGTAGTAGTAGTAGTAGTAATAGTAGTAGTAGTAGCTGCAGCAGCAGTACTAGTAGTAGTAGCAGCAGCAGCAGCAGTTGTAGTAGTAGTAATAGTAACAGTAGTAGTAGTAATAGTAGTAGTAGTAGTAGTAGTAGTAGTAGTAGTAGTAGTAGTAGTAGTAGTAGTAGTAGTAGTAGTAGTAGTAGTAGTAGTAATAGTAGTAGTAATAGTAGTAGTAGTAGTAGTAGTAGTAGTAGTAGTAGTAGTAGTAGTAGTAGTAGTAGTAGTAGTAGTAGTAGTAGTAGTAGTAGTAGTAGTAGTAGTAGTAGTAGTAGTAGTAGTAGTAGTAGTCAATCGATCAATCATGTGCCATGCCGGAAAGCGTGGGCGGTCATGACTCGCCATTTCACTCGATCACCAGATTCGTGGATCAGCTCAGTGTTCCTGTCTCGACCATGCCATGTGGCCAAGCCATCCAGGTATTTACTTCTCGGTGTCCCTCTTGGTCTGTTCCCTTCGATCTTGCCAGCTGTTACCAAGTTCTCCAATCCATTTCTTTTCATAACATGTCCAAAAAATTTTGACTGTCTACGTCTAATTTCTGTAATCAGTTTACGATTTTCATTTGTCTTCTGTAGTACTTGGTCATTCTTTTTTCTGTCTGCCCATGGTATTCTTTGCATTTCCCTCAGAAACCACAATTCTGCAGCCATCAGATGTTTTTCAGCTTGACTGCTCATTATCCAAGTTTCACATCCATACAAAAGAACAAGCTCTATGTAGCACCTCAACACTCTTTTTCTCGATTCAATTTACATCTTTTTATTGGTCAGTATGTTTTTCATCTTGGTAAAGGCTACTTTCGCCATGGCGATTCTTGTTCTAATCTCCACAAGGTATCTCCCATAAGATGTTATGACTGTTCCGAGATAATTGTACCGATTCACTTGTTGAAGAATATTCTTATTTACTTGAATATTACATTGTGGTATTTCGTTCTTCCTAGTGACTACCATAATCTGTGTCTTTTTTACAATTTAATTCTTATCCCAGTTGTTCACTGTGTGCAACAACCGCATCTACTAATTGTTGCAGATCCTGCTCATTGTCTGTAATCAACACTGTATCATCTGCATATCTAATGTTATTGATGTTTCGTCTTCCAATGCTGATTCCATTTATATCTTCTACATTTCTGAAAATATTTTCACTGTATAGGGAAAAAAGATCTGGAGACCTTACACATCCCTGCCTAACACCTCTCTTAATAGGCTGATATTGTCACACTTCATTATCAATCCTTATGGCAGCTTGTTGTTTCGAGATAATTGTACCGATTCACTTGTTGAAGAATATTCCCATTTACTTGTATATCACATTGTGGTATTTCGTTCTTCCTGGTGACGACCATAATCTGTGTCTTTTTACAATTTAATTCTAATCCCAGTTGTTCACTGTGTGCAACAACCGCATCTACTAATTGTTGCAGGTTCGGCTCATTGTTTTCAATCAATACTGTATCATCTGCATATCTAATGTTATTGATGTTTCGTCCTCCAATGCTGATTCCATTTATATCTTCTACATTTCTGAAAATATTTTAATTATATAGGGAAAAAAGATCTGGAGACATTACACATCCCTGCCTAACACCTCTCTTAATAGGCTGATATTGTCCCACTTCATTATCAATCCTTGTGGCAGCTTGTTGCTTCCAATATATTTTTTTTATAAGTCTAATGTCTTTCTCATCAATTTGTAGATCTGCAAGCATATCTACCATGTTGACATGTCTTACTCTATCGAAAGCCTCTGTGTGGTCAATAAAACAAAGATTATATCTTTGTTTCTTCTATAGAACTTTCAATAACTGAACGCAGCAGATACACAGCATTTACTGTACCCTTTCCTTCTACAAACCCACATTGTTCTTCACTTAGTAATAGTAGTAGTAGTAGTAGTAGTAGTAGTAGTAGTAGTAGTAGTAGTAGTAGTAGTAGTAGTAGTAGTAGTAGTAGTAGTAGTAGTAGTAGTAGTAGTAGTAGTAGTAGTAGTAGTGGTGGTGGTGGTGGTGGTGGTGGTGGTGGTGGTGGTGGTGGTGGTAGTATTAGTAGTAGGACACGTGTCTACCTGTGGTGTCACCTGTGATGTTGTTTCCCCGAGAAGAGATTGGGATCAACATGCACATCTTTAAACTGATTATCTGTTGGGATTATTGACTGACTTTTCGTCTACACTCTTCTCTTCTGTCTTTTCGTCTACACTCTTCTCTTCTGTCTTCCCTTCCATATATCTATTTCTTTTACTCTCTCGATTATTCCCTCAACACATACTCCGACAACAGTTCCTTTCAACTATAAGATAAAAGATTTATTATAAAAACTATGTCTGGTGTATGTATGGATATTGTCTATGTAGTTTGTATGTTCTTCTAGTGTGGCTGCCAGATAAGATGTTGATAGATAGTCTCCGTGGTTTCTCTCGTCTCTTCTCTCAGCTAGAGTACAGGACATGACATAGATACAGAACGGTCTCACCCTGACAGCTCCGTCTGCTTGAGTCGGTAGATAAATCCGTTCTTTGTAATGAAAATGTTCACCACTGTATCAAATGTACTTAACCTGCTCACTATTTGCTGTCCGCTTAAAATGAATGTTCGTTGCTTTCTTATAGCGTTCTTTAATCCATTCTGGAAAACACATCGACTTTCTAGAATGTTCTATTAGTGTTCTGTAAAACGTTCTACACTTGATATTTTGTAATTGATATATGCACTTGGTACGCACTTTACAACTCTTTGATACTGAGTAATTTGGGTCTTTTTCCTTTAGTTTGTATGATCTCTATTTTCCATTCTCTGTCCTCCTGACTTATTAAGATGACACTTCTTTTCCTTCCTTTCTTATGCACAAGTGTCGTGCGTTATGACTTTAAAGTGCTTTCTCGTGGGTTATCAACACTGGGTGATCTTGACCACAGCCATCTGTGTAATCTCTTAGTTGATAAGTCCAGCACTGGTATGGAAACCTGTGTGATATACATTTAATAATGAGATCTGTGTCTGCTTCCTCTTCTCTCCTATGTGAGTGTCTTTTCCTCCAGCCGAAATGAAAAGGCTTCCGAAAAAACCCACTCTGACATAGGATAGAAGATTCACCTAATCGTCTATACTATTCCTACTAATAGAAATCAATGATAAATGCTATTCACGCACATCTATATTCATATCCTAAACTATATCTAATATCTTTATACCTTATTTAGGCATCTATGTTCCTTTATAGAATTAATGTAGATCCACGAATTGAAATTAATCCGCAGCCAAGCACTTTATCCCATTATAAGGGAGGATATTTCTTTTCATTACAGGACACATAATTCTATCTTTCCGTCCAGTTGGGGAACACACACTCAACTGACACAAAGAAGTGGCCACTCTCTCTAGAACATCTTTGTCCCATCGTCCTTGACATTGCTGGACAAAGCAAATTCAGACTTCTTTATCCCTTGTCAGTGGAAAATTTCTGATCTCGAACTTTTCCGTATATTCCTACCTCCAGAACGCAATAAGCTGGTCCATGATGTTGTCTGTCTTTGTCGCAAACCAAATTTTCCACTCGACAGTTACCTGTGTTGTAGTCGACTCACCCGACTTGACCTACACACACATGCGCTGGTCAATCCTTTGTGGTTATCCTTCTGTTTCATTAACTCGGGAATTAACCGTTCACCTGCCTGGTTTGTTAACCCTTCTCCTACTTGGGCAGTCGGTGTATGCAGTCGTCCATCTGGGAATCACTAACATTCAGCATTTCACGACATAGGCCCCCTCTTAAGAGATTAGACCGCGTCGAATCTTTCTCGCTGTAGGTTTGATTCCCATGATCCACAACCCTAATCTACTTCCTCCGGAGCTGGATGTCTGGATAAGAAATCTGCTCCTACATTCTCCTTTCCAAGGATGTATTCCACAGTGAAGTCCAGTTGTAGCAACAACGTCCATCACATCCACCGTGCGTTGAGCTTCTGCTAAGTCGCTATTAACATCACGTGTTGATGATATGATTGGATCCTCACATGGCTCATCTCATTATCCAGTAGGCGCTCTAATTGACACCCTACTATACTACTAACGACTGAAACTAGTGTTGGCTCCTCGCTCCTGTACGTTCAGTCGACCGGCTTTCGACTTGCGTCAGCGACGGCTCACAATACAAACGGATTGTCCCATCCTGATTGTAACACTGCTTCCATGTCCTCTTAGTTTCCCCCGGCTTTTCCTCTGGGGATGTTCCGCCTCGTCCTCGTCGGACCGAGTCGTCTTTCCCAAACCTCCTGGGCTTTTGCTTCCAGGACCATCTTGGGCGATATTGTATCTGGTCAGCCAATCTTCGGTTTGAGTCCTGGGTAATTCTCGCTTTTCCCGACGTTACCTGCCCCTTCTGAACTTGGTTACCGGTGAAACTTTCACTCTTGTCCTTTCCCTGACTTGTGATTTCCCTCCTCCTGTCGTTGGGTAAATCTGACCTATCACGTACTGTCCCATAGGCCCTCCTATGTTGTACTGGCGATCTCTGGTCTTCGTCTGGACTGGTAACCTTTGTCCCAATGGCTGCCATCACCATAAAGTGCGAAGCTTTGCTCCCGGATCTCTCCTCATATTTCCTAATGAGATGTCTAGGGAGATTTTTCTTCTCTTCCCCGATCCGTATTTTGTAGATGTTCTTGGCCACCACCTTTTCCACAGGATAAGGTCCTTTCCATCCTACTTGGAGTTTATTGGTCTCTGCTGGACTCCACACTTCCACTTTGTCTTCCACTTTAAGAGCTAGTTTCCTCTTAATTCGCTTGTTGGGTGGTGCTTTCTGGCACTCCGAACAAGACTTCACCCACCGGCGTACATCTCCGGTCATTCCTGGCCAGCAATAATGGCCGGATATTTGCTGCAAGGTCTCTCTGACACCCATATGTCGATTCTCGCCTATGATGTGTCCACTCTGAAGAATGTGAGGACGGTGGGTCTCTGGAACCACCCACTGCTCATGCAGGTTATCTCCCCTCCCAGCTCTCCGATAGAGTAGTCGATTCTTCAGAAAGTACTGTCCCCGTTCTGGTGGCTCAGCACTCCTTTGCAGCTTCCTGTAGCAAGGATGCAACGTAGTATCCTTCCTCTGGGCAGTATGCAATTCTCCTATCCCTGAGTTGTCGCATAGAGTCTCTGCCTCTTTTTCCTTCCCCTGAGATCCCCTGGTTACTGTTCCCTTTTGGGCTGGCTGTTTCGGCATCCCCAAAAAGACATATTTCGTGCCAATGATCATTGGGAATAGGGAGTCAGCTAATACCGCCGCAGGAATAATGCCCGTGACGTACCTGGATTTAATCTCCACCTTGGCGATTGGCAGCGTCATGGTAACAGCACTCCTCATTGCCGGCTTTAGCTCTATGGTCTCCCCTGTAAGTTGGTCTGGGCTTACCAAGCTGGCGTCTATCACCGCTTCCCCATCCAAACCTGTATCGTAGAGACAAACAACCTGCTGGCCATTGACTTCAATCAGTTCAACCACAGGTGGTCTCTCTTGGTCCTGAGTGTCCTTCATCTCCTTGACCTTTTCCTTCCCTTCCTCTTTTGATTCCTCGAGGTTGGTTATGCAATTGGCGTGTTTTGCCTTGCATCTGCAGTCCACAGTATTATGTGTTGTCGACTGGCAGTGAGTGCACTCTGTTCCCTTCCTAGGTTTCCCTGTGTCCTTTTTGTTCCTTTCTCCTTCGCCGACCTCAGCCTTGTCTGTGATCACCGATGTAGGAATCACTTTGCATGCTGCGAAGTAAGAACTTTTAGGTTTCGATCTGCAGTCTTTTGTGTTGTGGGAGGCCGCCCTACAAAACGAACACCACTTTTCAGACCACTGTCGTTTCGCTTGAGAATTCGAGGTGTTCTTGGTTCCTTCCTTCACCTTCTCGGAACTCTCCTCTGTGTGCTTTATATAAGGTTCCCCTTTTTCTCCTTCCCAGTTTTTAGGTTTCTTTTTCTCTGGTTTCTCCTGACTTTTGGTTTGTGTACTTAGTTCCTCAGTTTCACCATGTACCTCTACGAATCGCTCCGCCAGCTTATTCACAACATCAATCCGTTCCGCCCCTTGTTCTCCCAAGAAGGTTCTGAGAGGTTTCGACATTTACTTTCGCATCTGGTCGACCACCATCATCTCTTCGAGACTCTCATAATCCCTCTTGAATTCTGCCAAGTCCATCCATTTCTGGAGATAGGATTTCAGCCTTAGACTGTATGCGGCGAATAGTTCTCCCGGCTCTCGTCTAGCCGATCTAAACTTCTTCCTATACGTTTGTGCTGTGATGTCAAAATGTTTCATCAAAGCGGCTTTTAATTCCTGGTAATTATTTTCCTGTCCTGGTGGTAAGCGTGTGTACACTTCAAATCCCGAACCGACTAATCCCTGTGATAGTTTAAGAGCCCATCTGGTCCGATCCAGCCCCATAGCGATTGACATTGCTTCGAAACGAGATGCGTATTGATCAAATCTTTCTTTAGACTGATCGTAGACAGCTAAGGGAAACTTCATGGCATGGTAACCATGTCCACTCATATGGGTTGCACCCGGTGAAGAAGAATTTCCTTCCGCTCCATCTATTTCTCCCTTAGTTTGTGTCTTGAGTTCTAGCTCTTTCATGCGATATTCATGTTCTCTGATCTTGTTGGCTTCCTCTGCTTGCAACCTCTTGTTGTCCTGTTCCAGTTCCATTCGTTTCAATTCCAACTCAGTCTTACGGTCTTCTCTTTCCGCTTGACGAATCTCTCTCTCTCGTTCTTGTATGTAATCAGTTAGCTCTGAACCAGCTAACCCAATTTCCTCCCCGTTGGCCTTCAGTTCGGCTGTAGTTACTTTAGGAGTTGCCATAGTTACAGCAGATAAGTCAGCACGTTGAGTAAAGACACCCCAAGGCAGAAAAGAATACTACTATAAACAGATAATCTACCTAGAACCTATATCCTTAATCTATGTCTATTTAATATAATAAATCTACAACACCACACAGTACATCACAACCACTCTCTCATCCACAAAAGGCGATATAGGATAAAGACTTATGTAGACGTGTGACTGTGTGACTAGGTATGTAATGTGTCTTACCACCTATCCACATTCACTCTGTCTGGAACTTTCTCACTGTAAAGTCACCAGCCTTAATGAAATGTTTCTACTATCCATGTAATGGCACCATATATCCAATGGACGTCCTTCCATTAAAAGTCATCAATATATACTTCTTTTTATTCCAATCAGTATGTCCCAACATGCATGTACTCCGCTATGCCTGTGCCAATATGCAGGTCATATGGGTATAATGTATGTACGTACCGCGCTGCTCCACCAATTATGTGATGTTGTTTCCCCGAGAAGAGATTGGGATCAACATGCACATCTTTAAACTGATTATCTGTTGGGATTATTGACTGACTTTTCGTCTACACTCTTCTCTTCTGTCTTTTCGTCTACACTCTTCTCTTCTGTCTTCCCTTCCATATATCTATTTCTTTTACTCTCTCGATTATTCCCTCAACACATACTCCGACAACAGTTCCTTTCAACTATAAGATAAAAGATTTATTATAAAAACTATGTCTGGTGTATGTATGGATATTGTCTATGTAGTTTGTATGTTCTTCTAGTGTGGCTGCCAGATAAGATGTTGATAGATAGTCTCCGTGGTTTCTCTCGTCTCTTCTCTCAGCTAGAGTACAGGACATGACATAGATACAGAACGGTCTCACCCTGACAGCTCCGTCTGCTTGAGTCGGTAGATAAATCCGTTCTTTGTAATGAAAATGTTCACCACTGTATCAAATGTACTTAACCTGCTCACTATTTGCTGTCCGCTTAAAATGAATGTTCGTTGCTTTCTTATAGCGTTCTTTAATCCATTCTGGAAAACACATCGACTTTCTAGAATGTTCTATTAGTGTTCTGTAAAACGTTCTACACTTGATATTTTGTAATTGATATATGCACTTGGTACGCACTTTACAACTCTTTGATACTGAGTAATTTGGGTCTTTTTCCTTTAGTTTGTATGATCTCTATTTTCCATTCTCTGTCCTCCTGACTTATTAAGATGACACTTCTTTTCCTTCCTTTCTTATGCACAAGTGTCGTGCGTTATGACTTTAAAGTGCTTTCTCGTGGGTTATCAACACTGGGTGATCTTGACCACAGCCATCTGTGTAATCTCTTAGTTGATAAGTCCAGCACTGGTATGGAAACCTGTGTGATATACATTTAATAATGAGATCTGTGTCTGCTTCCTCTTCTCTCCTATGTGAGTGTCTTTTCCTCCAGCCGAAATGAAAAGGCTTCCGAAAAAACCCACTCTGACATAGGATAGAAGATTCACCTAATCGTCTATACTATTCCTACTAATAGAAATCAATGATAAATGCTATTCACGCACATCTATATTCATATCCTAAACTATATCTAATATCTTTATACCTTATTTAGGCATCTATGTTCCTTTATAGAATTAATGTAGATCCACGAATTGAAATTAATCCGCAGCCAAGCACTTTATCCCATTATAAGGGAGGATATTTCTTTTCATTACAGGACACATAATTCTATCTTTCCGTCCAGTTGGGGAACACACACTCAACTGACACAAAGAAGTGGCCACTCTCTCTAGAACATCTTTGTCCCATCGTCCTTGACATTGCTGGACAAAGCAAATTCAGACTTCTTTATCCCTTGTCAGTGGAAAATTTCTGATCTCGAACTTTTCCGTATATTCCTACCTCCAGAACGCAATAAGCTGGTCCATGATGTTGTCTGTCTTTGTCGCAAACCAAATTTTCCACTCGACAGTTACCTGTGTTGTAGTCGACTCACCCGACTTGACCTACACACACATGCGCTGGTCAATCCTTTGTGGTTATCCTTCTGTTTCATTAACTCGGGAATTAACCGTTCACCTGCCTGGTTTGTTAACCCTTCTCCTACTTGGGCAGTCGGTGTATGCAGTCGTCCATCTGGGAATCACTAACATTCAGCATTTCACGACATAGGCCCCCTCTTAAGAGATTAGACCGCGTCGAATCTTTCTCGCTGTAGGTTTGATTCCCATGATCCACAACCCTAATCTACTTCCTCCGGAGCTGGATGTCTGGATAAGAAATCTGCTCCTACATTCTCCTTTCCAAGGATGTATTCCACAGTGAAGTCCAGTTGTAGCAACAACGTCCATCACATCCACCGTGCGTTGAGCTTCTGCTAAGTCGCTATTAACATCACGTGTTGATGATATGATTGGATCCTCACATGGCTCATCTCATTATCCAGTAGGCGCTCTAATTGACACCCTACTATACTACTAACGACTGAAACTAGTGTTGGCTCCTCGCTCCTGTACGTTCAGTCGACCGGCTTTCGACTTGCGTCAGCGACGGCTCACAATACAAACGGATTGTCCCATCCTGATTGTAACACTGCTTCCATGTCCTCTTAGTTTCCCCCGGCTTTTCCTCTGGGGATGTTCCGCCTCGTCCTCGTCGGACCGAGTCGTCTTTCCCAAACCTCCTGGGCTTTTGCTTCCAGGACCATCTTGGGCGATATTGTATCTGGTCAGCCAATCTTCGGTTTGAGTCCTGGGTAATTCTCGCTTTTCCCGACGTTACCTGCCCCTTCTGAACTTGGTTACCGGTGAAACTTTCACTCTTGTCCTTTCCCTGACTTGTGATTTCCCTCCTCCTGTCGTTGGGTAAATCTGACCTATCACGTACTGTCCCATAGGCCCTCCTATGTTGTACTGGCGATCTCTGGTCTTCGTCTGGACTGGTAACCTTTGTCCCAATGGCTGCCATCACCATAAAGTGCGAAGCTTTGCTCCCGGATCTCTCCTCATATTTCCTAATGAGATGTCTAGGGAGATTTTTCTTCTCTTCCCCGATCCGTATTTTGTAGATGTTCTTGGCCACCACCTTTTCCACAGGATAAGGTCCTTTCCATCCTACTTGGAGTTTATTGGTCTCTGCTGGACTCCACACTTCCACTTTGTCTTCCACTTTAAGAGCTAGTTTCCTCTTAATTCGCTTGTTGGGTGGTGCTTTCTGGCACTCCGAACAAGACTTCACCCACCGGCGTACATCTCCGGTCATTCCTGGCCAGCAATAATGGCCGGATATTTGCTGCAAGGTCTCTCTGACACCCATATGTCGATTCTCGCCTATGATGTGTCCACTCTGAAGAATGTGAGGACGGTGGGTCTCTGGAACCACCCACTGCTCATGCAGGTTATCTCCCCTCCCAGCTCTCCGATAGAGTAGTCGATTCTTCAGAAAGTACTGTCCCCGTTCTGGTGGCTCAGCACTCCTTTGCAGCTTCCTGTAGCAAGGATGCAACGTAGTATCCTTCCTCTGGGCAGTATGCAATTCTCCTATCCCTGAGTTGTCGCATAGAGTCTCTGCCTCTTTTTCCTTCCCCTGAGATCCCCTGGTTACTGTTCCCTTTTGGGCTGGCTGTTTCGGCATCCCCAAAAAGACATATTTCGTGCCAATGATCATTGGGAATAGGGAGTCAGCTAATACCGCCGCAGGAATAATGCCCGTGACGTACCTGGATTTAATCTCCACCTTGGCGATTGGCAGCGTCATGGTAACAGCACTCCTCATTGCCGGCTTTAGCTCTATGGTCTCCCCTGTAAGTTGGTCTGGGCTTACCAAGCTGGCGTCTATCACCGCTTCCCCATCCAAACCTGTATCGTAGAGACAAACAACCTGCTGGCCATTGACTTCAATCAGTTCAACCACAGGTGGTCTCTCTTGGTCCTGAGTGTCCTTCATCTCCTTGACCTTTTCCTTCCCTTCCTCTTTTGATTCCTCGAGGTTGGTTATGCAATTGGCGTGTTTTGCCTTGCATCTGCAGTCCACAGTATTATGTGTTGTCGACTGGCAGTGAGTGCACTCTGTTCCCTTCCTAGGTTTCCCTGTGTCCTTTTTGTTCCTTTCTCCTTCGCCGACCTCAGCCTTGTCTGTGATCACCGATGTAGGAATCACTTTGCATGCTGCGAAGTAAGAACTTTTAGGTTTCGATCTGCAGTCTTTTGTGTTGTGGGAGGCCGCCCTACAAAACGAACACCACTTTTCAGACCACTGTCGTTTCGCTTGAGAATTCGAGGTGTTCTTGGTTCCTTCCTTCACCTTCTCGGAACTCTCCTCTGTGTGCTTTATATAAGGTTCCCCTTTTTCTCCTTCCCAGTTTTTAGGTTTCTTTTTCTCTGGTTTCTCCTGACTTTTGGTTTGTGTACTTAGTTCCTCAGTTTCACCATGTACCTCTACGAATCGCTCCGCCAGCTTATTCACAACATCAATCCGTTCCGCCCCTTGTTCTCCCAAGAAGGTTCTGAGAGGTTTCGACATTTACTTTCGCATCTGGTCGACCACCATCATCTCTTCGAGACTCTCATAATCCCTCTTGAATTCTGCCAAGTCCATCCATTTCTGGAGATAGGATTTCAGCCTTAGACTGTATGCGGCGAATAGTTCTCCCGGCTCTCGTCTAGCCGATCTAAACTTCTTCCTATACGTTTGTGCTGTGATGTCAAAATGTTTCATCAAAGCGGCTTTTAATTCCTGGTAATTATTTTCCTGTCCTGGTGGTAAGCGTGTGTACACTTCAAATCCCGAACCGACTAATCCCTGTGATAGTTTAAGAGCCCATCTGGTCCGATCCAGCCCCATAGCGATTGACATTGCTTCGAAACGAGATGCGTATTGATCAAATCTTTCTTTAGACTGATCGTAGACAGCTAAGGGAAACTTCATGGCATGGTAACCATGTCCACTCATATGGGTTGCACCCGGTGAAGAAGAATTTCCTTCCGCTCCATCTATTTCTCCCTTAGTTTGTGTCTTGAGTTCTAGCTCTTTCATGCGATATTCATGTTCTCTGATCTTGTTGGCTTCCTCTGCTTGCAACCTCTTGTTGTCCTGTTCCAGTTCCATTCGTTTCAATTCCAACTCAGTCTTACGGTCTTCTCTTTCCGCTTGACGAATCTCTCTCTCTCGTTCTTGTATGTAATCAGTTAGCTCTGAACCAGCTAACCCAATTTCCTCCCCGTTGGCCTTCAGTTCGGCTGTAGTTACTTTAGGAGTTGCCATAGTTACAGCAGATAAGTCAGCACGTTGAGTAAAGACACCCCAAGGCAGAAAAGAATACTACTATAAACAGATAATCTACCTAGAACCTATATCCTTAATCTATGTCTATTTAATATAATAAATCTACAACACCACACAGTACATCACAACCACTCTCTCATCCACAAAAGGCGATATAGGATAAAGACTTATGTAGACGTGTGACTGTGTGACTAGGTATGTAATGTGTCTTACCACCTATCCACATTCACTCTGTCTGGAACTTTCTCACTGTAAAGTCACCAGCCTTAATGAAATGTTTCTACTATCCATGTAATGGCACCATATATCCAATGGACGTCCTTCCATTAAAAGTCATCAATATATACTTCTTTTTATTCCAATCAGTATGTCCCAACATGCATGTACTCCGCTATGCCTGTGCCAATATGCAGGTCATATGGGTATAATGTATGTACGTACCGCGCTGCTCCACCAATTATGTGATGTTGTTTCCCCGAGAAGAGATTGGGATCAACATGCACATCTTTAAACTGATTATCTGTTGGGATTATTGACTGACTTTTCGTCTACACTCTTCTCTTCTGTCTTTTCGTCTACACTCTTCTCTTCTGTCTTCCCTTCCATATATCTATTTCTTTTACTCTCTCGATTATTCCCTCAACACATACTCCGACAACAGTTCCTTTCAACTATAAGATAAAAGATTTATTATAAAAACTATGTCTGGTGTATGTATGGATATTGTCTATGTAGTTTGTATGTTCTTCTAGTGTGGCTGCCAGATAAGATGTTGATAGATAGTCTCCGTGGTTTCTCTCGTCTCTTCTCTCAGCTAGAGTACAGGACATGACATAGATACAGAACGGTCTCACCCTGACAGCTCCGTCTGCTTGAGTCGGTAGATAAATCCGTTCTTTGTAATGAAAATGTTCACCACTGTATCAAATGTACTTAACCTGCTCACTATTTGCTGTCCGCTTAAAATGAATGTTCGTTGCTTTCTTATAGCGTTCTTTAATCCATTCTGGAAAACACATCGACTTTCTAGAATGTTCTATTAGTGTTCTGTAAAACGTTCTACACTTGATATTTTGTAATTGATATATGCACTTGGTACGCACTTTACAACTCTTTGATACTGAGTAATTTGGGTCTTTTTCCTTTAGTTTGTATGATCTCTATTTTCCATTCTCTGTCCTCCTGACTTATTAAGATGACACTTCTTTTCCTTCCTTTCTTATGCACAAGTGTCGTGCGTTATGACTTTAAAGTGCTTTCTCGTGGGTTATCAACACTGGGTGATCTTGACCACAGCCATCTGTGTAATCTCTTAGTTGATAAGTCCAGCACTGGTATGGAAACCTGTGTGATATACATTTAATAATGAGATCTGTGTCTGCTTCCTCTTCTCTCCTATGTGAGTGTCTTTTCCTCCAGCCGAAATGAAAAGGCTTCCGAAAAAACCCACTCTGACATAGGATAGAAGATTCACCTAATCGTCTATACTATTCCTACTAATAGAAATCAATGATAAATGCTATTCACGCACATCTATATTCATATCCTAAACTATATCTAATATCTTTATACCTTATTTAGGCATCTATGTTCCTTTATAGAATTAATGTAGATCCACGAATTGAAATTAATCCGCAGCCAAGCACTTTATCCCATTATAAGGGAGGATATTTCTTTTCATTACAGGACACATAATTCTATCTTTCCGTCCAGTTGGGGAACACACACTCAACTGACACAAAGAAGTGGCCACTCTCTCTAGAACATCTTTGTCCCATCGTCCTTGACATTGCTGGACAAAGCAAATTCAGACTTCTTTATCCCTTGTCAGTGGAAAATTTCTGATCTCGAACTTTTCCGTATATTCCTACCTCCAGAACGCAATAAGCTGGTCCATGATGTTGTCTGTCTTTGTCGCAAACCAAATTTTCCACTCGACAGTTACCTGTGTTGTAGTCGACTCACCCGACTTGACCTACACACACATGCGCTGGTCAATCCTTTGTGGTTATCCTTCTGTTTCATTAACTCGGGAATTAACCGTTCACCTGCCTGGTTTGTTAACCCTTCTCCTACTTGGGCAGTCGGTGTATGCAGTCGTCCATCTGGGAATCACTAACATTCAGCATTTCACGACATCACCTCACACAAATAGTAGTAGTCGTAGTAGTAGTAGTAGCAGCAACATCAGTAGTAATAGTAGCAGCAGCAGCAGTAGCAGAAACAGTGGCAATAGTACTAGTAGTAGTAGTAGTAGTAGTAGTAGTAGTAGTAGTAGTAGTAGTAGTAGTAGTAGTAGTAGTAGTAGTAGTAGTAGTAGTAGTAGTAGTAGTAGTAGTAGTAGTAGTAGTAGTAGTAGTAGTAGTAGTAGTAGTAGTAGTAGTAGTAGTAGTAGTAACATTAGTTGTAATAGCAGCAATTGTACTAGTAGTAGTAGCAGTAGTTGAAATATCAGTAGCAGTAGCAGTAGTAGCAGCAACAATGGTAATAGTACTAGCAGTTGTATAGTATGTCCCGAAAAGAATGCCTTCATTCACGATCAATTATTTTGAAAACTGTCTGTTGCATCGTTATGAAATTTTTCCAGCCGTCTTACATATACCCCCACCCAAGGAATATGTCTTTGATAGGTCCAAAAGCAACTTAAATCATCGAAAGCGGCGACATTTCTTTGATCTTTTGCTGAAAAACTAGTGATTTCTCGCTAGCAAATTTATGTTTACAGTAATGAAAGCCCCGCCAATTCAGATGACACACAAGGCGTATCCGGATTCGTATGGGAGTGGGTGCAATGAAAGAAATAGCTTAAAAGTCTACAGGGTCGGTTGCATTGCACCGGGTTTTTATCCCATATGGCTCAGTTTCTTTCCGCAGCGCTGAAACCGTCGCACAAAGCGCGAACTCCGTACCTCCAGCGACGACCCTCGGGAGTCTCCGAAAAAATGCACTCGTGAAATGAAGGACGCGGCCCGGAATCGAACATACAACCTTCGGAGCCCGAGTCAAACGGCTTGAGCACTTCACCACGGAGACTCCCGAGAGGGATGCAATGTGTAATATTAGTAAAGACAGAATTTACAGAGGCATGGGGTAAATAATTTGTAAATTGACAGGAAAGTAGAAGGAATATATTTCTTACCTTATTTTTCATTTCCTTCTTGTTTCTTCAGCTGCTGGTTAATTCTTCTTCTTCTTTCGTTCGCTTGAAATATGTCTATATCTGCAATGTCGTCTCTTGCATGAATTGAACTGTTTTGTTTTTTTTTTCAGTTCACACAGTGGTCCATAGAGTTTATCTTCCACTGTCGTCTCTCTAGGCCAGAAGGTTTGCCTAGATATGTTATATTTTGGGCAGTCTTGGAGTATGTGCTCTGCTGTCTGCGACGCCATCCACATGTGCACATGGCTGTTTCACCAATCTTGAATTTTGTATACATGTGGTTGCGTAATCTATTGTGTCCTGTTCTGAGGCGCAGAATAATTACTTGTTCTGGTCTGTCCATAATGTGGTAGTCATCTTGAGCAGGTTTTGGTGGCTTTCTGACTGATTTGATCATTCTTTTCTTTTGGTGGTATGTAACGGACACATCAGGCTGTTCCTCTTTGGCTCCTTCCTTAGCCAATTGATCAGCTCTGTCGTTTCCGGGTACACCACAGTGGGATGGTATCCACTGTATGGTGACTTTATGCTGACTGCTAAGTTCAGAAAGTAGCGTCCTTAGTACTGGCAATTTCCCAAAGAGGAGCGCCTCGAGTACTGATTTTGCATCTGTTAGTAGCACCACAGGTTGTGTACCATTGCTGTTATTTAGTAATTTCTCTGTTGCTATCTTGATTGCCTCAATTTCGGCATCATAGTTATGGCAGTACTTTCCTGTCGGTACTCTGGCTGTGTCCCTAGTATTATTTGGGTATTCTATGTACACTCCCGCTCCTCCATTTCGAACAGCATTTTGTGCTGACCCATCTGTGTAGACTCGGATCCAGAGGTCCTGTGGGTATTCTTCATCAAGGAAGCTGAGAGTGGCTGTTCTGCGCTGCACACTGTTCTGTTCTTCCTTGTCAAATATTCCTCTCACTTTTGTCTGGATTTGTAACGATAGTCTATGCTCATCTTTCCGTGGAGTTCGCTCTGGAATAGTTGTTAGGGGGATACCAACTGTGGGCAGATCAGTGGTTTCTCTGCAGAGTCGTTTGGCCTGGTGGATAAAACTACTTCTTTTCAACCGCCCCATAGCTAGGTTTTCAAATCTGTTCTTCATAGGGTGGCCTGGCAAGCTGAGGAACTTTTCTGCTTGTATTAGCGTTTTCGTATCTCTGCGCTCACTCAGTGCCTGTGTCCTCCCCATCTTCTCCATTTCCACTATAGGGGTTGATCTCATCCCTCCTGTGGTGACTCTAAGTGCTTGATTTTGCACCTTGTCCAGCTCTTGTAGTGTGGTATTTGATGCTGAACACCACGCAGTTGACCCATATTCCAGGTGTGGTCGTATACTCTGTTGGTAAACTTTGCTAAGTATTTTCGTACTGGCTCCCCCTGTGGTTCCACTTAGCTTTCTCTGGATGGCTATTTTCCTTCTGGCTTTTGCTACTGCTTTGTTGATGTGCTTTCTCCATGTCAGCTTGCCATCAAATGTTACTCCAAGGTATGTTGGTTCTTTATCTTCTCTTAGGGGTGTTCCATTTATCTGGATGATCCCTGCCTTTTGTTTTGGAGAGAGGGTAAATAGGGTGGTGCTGCACTTGTCAGTGTTTATGCTGACACACCATCTATTTGCCCATGCAGCAAATGTATCTACAGCTCTTTGTAGCAATCTGGTGGCCGGTGATGCATATTCATTTGTGCTCCATAGAACCAGGTCATCGGCGTACATTGCCGCTTTAATTCCATGCGGTAGGTGAGCAACAAGATCATTGATGAAGATTAGAAAAAGTGTGGGGGACAAGACTCCGCACTGGGGGACACCGTGACGCAGTAGTACTTTCTTGCTCTTGAGTCCGTCTATCTGTACTCGGGCTCTTCTGTTGTGCAAGTATGCTTTCACACATTTGTACATTCTTCCATTGACTTTGCAGTTTCTCAGTTTCTTCATCAGGCCTTCTTTCCAGACTTTGTCAAAGGCTTTCTTCAGATCTATCCATGCCGCAAGCACCAGCTTCTTCTCTTGGAATGCATCCTCAATTTCTTGAGAGAGGTAGGTTGTCTGATCTTCCGTAGAGTAGCACTGCCTAAAGCCAGCCTGCTGTGGCACAAGGATGTTTTTACTTTCAATGTACCACTGCAGTCTGTGATTGATGATGCGCTCCAGTGTTTTGCAGAGACAGCTGGTGAGGCTAATTGGTCTGTAGCTAGAGGCAATGGAACCATCTTTCCCTGATTTTAGGAGGGGTATCATGATTGCTTCTCTCCAGGCTTGGGGAACACTGCCTAAGGTCCAGCTGTTATTGAAGATCTGCAACAGCTTTGTTTTGGCCTCTGTTCCTAGGTTCCTGATCATTTCATTGGAGATACCATCAGCTCCTGGTGACTTTCTCATTTTCAGTTTTGATATGGCTAGCTCCAGTTCGCTGATTGTGATGGGTGCCTCCAGAACCTCATGTACTATTTCCTTCTGTCCTGTATGTTGTCGTTTCTCTCGAATCTCTTGTTGTTTCTCTGGACTAATTTTGATATTGCTATCTTGTGCGAACGAGTCCGCAAAATGGTCAGCTGCTTGCTTTCTTGTTAAGATTTTTCCATCTTTATGTAGTGCAATTTTTGAGTTTCTCCCTGTGCCCTCGTCATTAAGCTGTTTTATTAGCTTCCACAATTTCCTTGTGTCTCTTTCAAAGTTCAGAGACTCCGTTTTCTCCTGCCAGCTTTTCCGTCTAGCCTGCAGCTTGGCCCTTTGAAATTTGGCTTTTGCATGCTGGAATTTATTGTGGTGCTCTTGGCTGGGTGTGGCCTCTGCTTGCTTTCTACACACTTCAACATCATTATGCAACTGTTCCAGTTCACTACTCCAGTAGGGTTTATATTGTTTACGGGCTCCTCTTGGTACTGTTTCTCGCGCTGCCTGTAGTATGCATTTCCCAAACTCTTCAACTGCTTTATTTATGTCTTTCTCAGTGTTCAGGTTTCTAACCAGTATGCTGGTGCGATGCTTGTACATTGCCCAGTCTGCTTTCTTGTAGTTCCACCTCGAGAGGGTGCTGCTTTCACTTACAAGCTCATTTTCTACGGTTAGAAAGACTGGCCGATGGTCACTGCCACCAAGTTGTTTCCCAACAATTCGTGTAATGTTCCACTCCAGGTCTGGTGAATGAAAAGCCAGGTCAGGTGTAGTTGTAGATCGCCATGATCTCGAGTAGAAAGTATGTGGGTCGGACGGCTTGTTAATCAACATGAATCTATTCTCATCCTGCCAGTCTTCCAGTCTCTCTCCTCTCTGGTCCATGTGATCATAGCCCCAGCTCTGCGAGTGGCTGTTGAAATCGCCACACACAATAATTTTTTCTTTTAGTGGTAGAGTGTCCAGTGCCTGTGGGCGGTCACTTGGACAGTAGTAATTGATAAGATGTAGATCTGTATTACCTGTCTTAAGTTTAAGTGTCTGATACTCAGCCCCTTCCATGTAGACTTTGATTTGGGAAGCCATGATGTTATTTCTTACAAGGGTCAGTATCCCACCTTTTCGCCTGTCCTTTCGGTCAGATCGGTAACACTGGTAGCCTCTGATTTTGAAGGCTATATTTTCATTGAGGTGAGTTTCTTGCAAGCAACATATGCTTACTTTTTCTTGGTCCAAGATTTGTTCTAATTCTATTTTTTTTTTGCTGACTCCCTCCGCATTCCAGTGCATTATTTTAAGTCTTCGTTTAGTATGGCCAGTCGTCCTATTCTCATTTCCCCTGGCTCCACAGGACATCTGAGAAGGACCTCCAGTAGTTGGGGTTGGACCCTTTCGAGACATAGGGCCCGGCACTGCACCTGCCTGGGGGTCCAAAGCAGGGCAAGCACCATAACGATTAGCAGTAGTCGACATATTCCATTTTGCGTGATTGCGTGGCATCCTGATTTCTGTGGTGCGCCTCTTGGCTGGTTGCCTCCGTCTTCAGCACCTTTCTTTGCTAGAGCAGACTGTGGTCTCACTCGAGTGTAGATGTGTACGCGCGCACACACCTGTCTGCGCATGCATGTACGTGCATACACATCTAGAGCATACTGGTTATTTTCCGGCGCCAGAGACTCGCCGTCGCCCCTTCTCCTGTTAGTTTAAACAGGCCCGCCACGTGAAGGCCAGGAGTTGGACTTTTGCTGCATAGGTTATGTATTCACGAGCCATTGAGGTATTTGAGCAATGTTGGGCGCTCACCCCAACACCGCGCCTCGGCTACATACAGCAACATTTGGAACCCCCATTCGGAGTCATATCTTTATTGCACCCTTTGTGCTCGATGCTGTAGGTATTTTGTCTTCTTGGGCAACAACATTGATATCATGCATTGTCCATAATTGGACACGACGGTATATCTAGGGATGGAAGCACAGTATTCTCGAGCCAATCTCTAAATACATTACCATTCATCTGTTATCAGTTATCAGTTATCAGTTGGGGTATCTTCATTGCACTCCGGACATGTCCATAGGTGCTCAGATCCTCCCCTCAGCATATGCATCAGCGTCCGGTGGCTAATAGTGCCAGTTCTGTGTTGGTTGACGAGGCGCATTGTTTTCCCGATGTACCTTTCGCGTCTGGCGGTGCCGATTCTTACTCCCAAGTCTTTCCTGGACAGCGATGTGGATTCACTGACGTCAAAGTCCTCTGTTCTCGCCATATCTTTGAGGACGTTAATAGCATTGGCACGATCCATGGGCTGGCTATCTACCGGGGGTGCAGAGCCAGCCAGTTTGTCAGCTCGTTCATTTCCCTCGACTCCCGCATGTCCCGGGACGAAGATGAAGGTGACTTTACGGACAACAGACTTCCGCAGCGATTCAGTCCACTGTCTACTTACAGATCCAGCTTCGACCTTCTGAATCATGCTCATTGAATCACTTAGTACACACACGTTAGTATAATGCTGTCATTCCAGCCAAATGAAAGCCTGTGTAACTGCCATCACCTCCATCGTCATGCTGCTCGTGGTCATAGAGTGGGCACCACTGGATTCTTGAACGGTTCGGCCCGCTGAAAGGGCTGTAAATGCCCACGCACTTCTCCGCTGCTTTACAACAGATCCATCTGTATAGATGAGCACTTCGGGGCTATGTGAGTGTTCATAGATGAGCGCGTTGACCTCTGCATTGACAGCGGCAGGGTTCTGCTCTCTGCACCGTCTGTCGAGTGTGATAATGCAGGAGAAAGTGCACTTATAAGCTGGAGGAACCGGCACCCATTCCTTGCCGGGGTTGATACTGGTAAGACTGCAGACCTGTCTTACGACATCTTCCGCCCGACCCATCCATGATTTGCCCCTCTTTAGCCTGTCACCCTTTTCTCTGAATATAGCGTCATGCAGAGGGTGCTGCTCATCTGCACTTATTTTTAAGTATGCACGAGCTCTCCACATCTTGATCCTGTGATCCATTGTCGAGAAGTCAAGGAGGTATCTCATTGCTACACAGCTGGTGTCTCTCGTGCAGCCCAAAATGATGCGCATGGCTTCGTTTTGTACCTTTTCAAGTCTTCCAATCTGTGTAGGGCTGACAGTGAGGATGGCCAGGGCATACTCGATGCGTGAAAGCACCAGTCCTTGGAACAGAAGTATTAGCAGTCTTTGCTCGATAATGGCAGTCGCCATGACTCTCATTGCTGATCAACCTTTTCGAGCTTTCATTAAGACATAATCGACATGGTCTCTGAAGGACAGGCTACGATCAAGCCTCACGCCAAGATTGTTCATCGATTGGGTTCTACTCAAAACACTCCCATCCATCCTCACTGCCGGCAGGTCTGTTTTCACAATATGGTTGTTTAGGGAGAACCATGTAACCGATGTCTTTGCAGGGTTGACAAGGGCAACGGCATCAGCACACCATGAGGAAATTCGATCTAGTTCGCCCTGCATATCATTGGCAACCGCCTGTCTATCTCGACCCTGTCGATACACGAGAATGTCGTCAGCAAATGACAGAGCCCTACCCTTCCCGTCCAACTGTTGTTTAGTGATCGGCACTGTATACATGTTGAATAGTACTGGTGACAGTGGTGAACCCTGCGGCAATCCTGGACATATCGTTATCGGCTCAGAAGACCAACTCCCGCATCTTAGCACCACCTTCCTTTGGAACAGAACTGCAGCTATCCGTCGTACATTCATCTTATTTTGATAATCCATATTGTCTGTAAGCTTTGATACGAACACGAGCCCAGCATTCTGTTGTAAGCCATTATGCGTATTACCAGCATGGGCCATGACCAAAAGCTGTCCTATACTACTGGGCACATATCGCTTTATCTGTCCATCCACTGATTGTCATTCCTTATCACTTGTGTGGTGCGCATTGATCCACATTTCATCCAAACACACTATGCCATAATTTTCTTTGCGCATTTCCCTGATTTCACGTAGGTATCTGCTTCTCATGGCTCCTAAATGCGGTTGCTCGCAAAGATTATTTCTACCGCCCTTGTACTTTCAAATAGTGAAGATAATGTCCTTATAATTTTCCACAAAGTTGTTTTGGATAGCTCTATGTTATTGTTCTTTCTGAACCAAACCCTAAGTGTTCTTACAGTCGCTGTTTCTTTGGCATCCAGCATTTTTATAATGCTGGATAATCCTGGATATAAAATCCAAAATTTTTATAATTTTAGGAGTCTCCGTGGCGAAGTGGTCAAGCCTTTTGACTCGGGCTCCAAAGGTCGTGGGTTCGATTCCTGGCCGCATCCTTCGGTTCACGGGTTAAATTTTTCGGAGACTTCTGTGGGTCGTCGCTAGAGCTGCGGAGTTCGTGCTTTGTGTGATGCTTTCCGAGCTGCGGAAAGAGACCGAGCCATATGGGATAGAACCCGGTGCAATGAAGTCGACTCTGTCGAATTTTAAGCGACTTTTTAAAGCATTTTTATAATAGCTCGCCTTATGACATCTTTGTCAAAGCTGTCTACAATAATCTTTCTACCTACCCTTTTGTTATTGCGTGGTGGTTTAATTCCAGATTCTTGCACCCATCGACGAAATTACCGTTTACTCAAACCCAATGCATGCACTATTCTTTTTTCAGAATTTGTAATAGTATAAAACAGTTTCCTGCGATCAGCTTCTTGACAAAAATATGTGTACAATTTCATAGCGATTCTTCGAAGTGTACAATTTCGCATTAAATCCCATTGAAAAATATTCACACATTTCAATGTTAGCGATAAGTGGTAAGAGTTTTAAAAAAAAAAAAAAAAAAAAAAAAAAAAAAAAAACAACATATTAATCAGGTTTCATGAAATAACCCATATTTTAAGACACCTCTGAACAGTATTAGTTTGAACAACGCGGGGAGTTAGCATAAAGCCAATCTCTTCAAAACACGTACAATATTCAACATTGAGCGCTGATTGTCTGGCTACGCTGTAATACATTTAAAATTATGAATTTCATCTCAGACCCGTAAATTATATACCGCATATAAACAAACTTTTAAATCTGCTGTAAAATCTCAAGAACAAAAATTTTGTTGTTGGGTGGACATAATGATAAGGTTATATACTAAATCTCATAATTTTCCCTCAGTTGGTTACTGAGATATGGATGTTTATATTGGGGCAAAAGAAAAGCAACACACTATAGTAGCAGTAGTTGTAATAGTAGTAGCAGTAATAGTGCTGATAGGTGATGCTTCTCCATTCAGTTCTCACCCACACTCACAACTCACGTCCTTATCCTGACCTGCCGTGAGAAGATGTCAAAGACCAGAGTCAAGAGAACTTGTCAGCGTCCTCAATTCCTGAGACTTGGAGTTACAGCGTTACAGTATGATCGGATCAGATCAGTAACCAGCTTCATTGCAGAGATCGGCTACAATCGATAACCAGCGTTCTCTGTCTCTTGTCCAGACAGTATCTTCTTGTCAGGTCATCTTTTCATTGTATACCATTGTTTTCTTCCGCTTTCTCTCAAGTGTTTTCTCCTGTTTCTATTTCCGCCCCACCCCCCACCGCCTTTTTTTCTTCCTACTCCTCTTCATCTGCTGCTGTTTCTTCTTCTATTTATTCTTCTACTTCTACTACTTCTTCTACTACGACTACTACTCCTACTACTACGCTTTCTTCTTCTTCTTCTTCTTCTTCTTCTTCTTCTTCTTCTTCTTCTTCTTCTTCTTCTTCTTCTTCTTCTTCTTCTTCTTCTTCTTCTTCTTCTTCTTCTTCTAGTTGCGTTGCTGAACTAGCTGGGTCTGTCTTATGCAATGATGCGTCTGCAACTGTTGGTTTTCATGTGACTACCGCTTCCATCGACGATGGACTAATTATCTTGGCGGACTGTTGTGTAGGCATTTTAGCATCCTTATGCATGTATGCCTGTCCGTGCTGTTAGTTTGTCGGGACTGCTGTCTGTTCCATTGTTCACATGGGACAGTGAGAAGCATTTTATGTGATACTCACTGACATAGGAGCAGAGAATTATGGGGTGAGTCTGTGCCGTGAAGTTATAACCTCGAGTAACGACTAACTATATAGCTCAATTAGTACTCTGTGGGTGATGTAGTAACAACTCACTAACTATATAGACCAATCTGTACTCTGTGGGTGATGTAGTAACTCACTAACTATACAGACCAATCGGTACTCTGTGGGTGATGTGGTAGCAACCCACTAACTATATAGACCAATCGGTACTCTGTGGGTGATGTAGTAACGACTAACTAACTATATAGACAAATCGGTACTCTGTGGGTGATGTAGTAACAACTTACTAACTATATAGACCAATCAGTACTCTGTGGGTGATGTAGTAACAACTCACTAACTATATAGACCAATCAGTAGAGAACAGACAACGAGAAACACCCTGGTCCTCAAGGTTGGGGGTTGAAGCGTGGGGTTAACATCCCCACCTTTGTAAAAACTATTTTGTTATGAAACAGATACATAAGCCTCGAATTCGGACTGACTTATTTGGACAACGACCTCGGAACGTTAAAGGACTCTTGAGATTTGGAACATGGAATGTACGGACACTATATCGAGCTGGAGCGGCTGAAGAACTAACCCGGGAGCTGGTTGAATATCAAATGGATATAACAGCAATTCAAGAAATAAGGTTGCCAGGAGAGGGTACTTTAGAGCACAATGGAATTATTGTAATATATGGAGGAAACACCCAAAATAAACATGAATTAAGAACAGGTTTTGTCATCAAAAAAGAGTTATGGAGGAACATTCTAAACTTTAAAGCTGTTAATGACAGAATTAGTAAATTACGAATAAAAGGTAAATGGAAAAATATAACGATGATTAATGTACATGCACCTACTGAAGAGAAAGAAGATGACGTTAAAGAAGATTTTTATAATGATTTGGAAGATGTTATAGAAGAAACCCCCAAACAGGACATCCTGATTGTGCTGGGAGACTTCAATAGGTAGAGAGCAAACTCATAAAAAAGTGGCCGGTATGGAAAGCCTACATACAACTTCAAATGATAATGGATGGAGAGTCATCAACCTGGCAGAAGCCAAAGGACTGCAGATTAGCAGTACCAGACTACAAAGAAAGGATATACACAAACAAACTTGGAAATCATGTGACAAGAGAACCTATAATCAAATTGATCACATTTTAATTAATAACAGAAATGCATCAAACATACAACAAGTTAGAAGTTATAGAGGAGCTGAGTGCCACAGCGACCACTTCCTCGTTGGAGCAAAATTTAAAATAAAACTTAAGAGAGATTGTTATACTAAATTACAAAGATTACACCCAACATATAACAGAGAAAAACTACAAGAAATTACAGTCAAAGAGAAATGTACAGATGAAATAAAATGTAAACTTGAAACTCTGCAAAACCCTTTGGAGGAAAGCGTTGACCAAACTTGGTTGAACATCAAGAATACAATTCAATCTACCGCAGAAGAATGTCTCGGTGTGTTAACCACGCATAGAAAGAACATATGGTTCAATCCAAAATGTGAAGAAGCAGTCATTAGGAAAAAGAATGCCAGACAGTTATGGCTAAATGACATCAACATCACCCAAAAGGACGAGCAATATAGAGATGAATGTAAAGAGGCTACAAAAATAGTCAGACAGCAGAAGCAAGAATATATGAGTAATATAATCAAAAATATGGAAACTATTCACCAGAAAAACGAATCCAGAAAGTTGTTTAAAGAACTGAAGTCAATGAAACGAGGGCACCAAAACAACGCATATGGTTTAAAAGACAAAAATGGGAATATGATAAATACCAATGAGGAAATGTGCAACACATGGAAAGAATATTTTGTTGAATTACTAAATTGTGAAGCTCCAAGTAACACTTTCCCACAGGAATAGGTTCTAACGTGTGAACCACAAATTGAAGAACCTGCATTTGAAGAAATCCTGTATGTAATCACACGACTTAAAAACAATAAGGCAACAGGGGCTTATGGAATTGCTGCTGAATTTATAAAGGCAGGTGGCCATGCATTACATCTAAAGCTATATGAACTAATAATAAAAATCTGGAGGACAGAAGAATTACCCCATGACTGGAAAGAGTCATTATTGATCTATCTTTAAGAAAGGAGACAAGTTCCAATGTGAAAATTATAGGGGATTATCACTACTGTCCATAAGCTATAAGATACTATCCGCAGTATTACTAAATAGACTAAAACCATATTCAGAAGACATATTAGGTGACTACCAGGCGGGGTTCAGACAAAACAGATCAACAATAGATCAAATATTTATCTTACGACAAATAGCCGAGAAAAATTGGGAATATAAAAGAGATCTCCATAACATTTGTGTGGATTTTAAAAAAGCTTATGATAGTGTCCATAGGAATAGTCTAAGGAATGTTATGCAGGAATTTGGAATACCAAGGAAGTTAATCAACATGACCAGACTATGCATAGAAGATATTTATAATATAGTAACATATAAAGGCAGGAAATCAGACCCTTTCCAAATAACTGGCTCTAGAGAAAGTTGTAAGGAAGATAAAGTAGAAATGTGATATTGGAGGAACATCCAAGGTGCTTGGTTATGCAGATGATATAGATATTATAGGAGAAAATGAAAAAAGACATTGGAAATATTGACTCACTTAAAGGAAAAAGCCCAACAGATGGGGCTGGTTATCAACCAAGATAAGACATAATATATGGTAATTTCAGGAGAAGGAATGGCTAAAAACTCTGGCCACATACAAGTAGATAATATGACCATTAAAAGAACGGAAACATACAAATACCTGGGTACAATCTTCAACTGCTCCAACATCATAAGGGAAGAAATACAAACTAGAATCAATTCTGGAAATAAGATATACTATGCACTACAACATCTATTAAAATCAAATGCGCTATCTCGTAACACTAAAATCACAATATACAAAACACTGATCAGACCAGCTGTGCTGTATGGCTCTGAAACCTGGAGTACAACGAAAGGAGATGAAGCCTTGTTACAAACCTTTGAGAACAAAGTTTTAAGACGCATCTTTGGACCCATTAGGGATACACAAAGTGGAGAGTGGAAAAGAAGAAGTAACAAAGACATTTATGATCTGTTTAAGTCCCCGCTAATCACTGGTATCATGAAGGCTAATAGACTACAATGGCTGGGGCATATAGAAAGAATGGAAAACAATAGGGAAACAAAATTCGCTTACACTCGAAATAAATGACCGTAGACCCCATGGTAGACCAAGAAGACGGTGGAGAGATAATATATATATACAGACCTACAAGCACTTGGAATCAACGACTGGCAAGAGAAGGTCAACCAGAGAGACGAATGGAGACGGATTGTATCGGCAGCAAAGAACCTGAATGGCTCGGAACGCTGAAGAAGAAGAAGAAAAAGAAGAAGAAGAAGAAGAAGAAGAAGAAGAAGAAGAAGAAGAAGTACTCTGTGGGTGGTGTAGTCAGTATCATGTCATCCGCCTTTACGTCCCAAGACATTTCCTGATACCCAGTTTGTGTTTAGTAGACGTCTCAGCAAAGAGCAATTTTCAAAATCTGCCTATATTAGGATACGAACCCACGAAAACCGGACCGGCAGTTTTAAGCGTTTAGTCAAAACCGTGGCACTCTCGCACGATGGTTTATGGGGTTTTTATAACACCTGAAGCCTGTACTTCACCTAACATTTCCTGGTATCCATCTAACGCTGGGTCCACTTGGGAACCTAGACCCATTTAAAAAAACATAACCCGAACCTACCGTCGTAACAAATTAAAGCATAACCAGACAAATAAATGTTCACGACTCTCAAATTAAGGTCAAGTCCGCGAAGCAGCCTGCCAAACCTGGCTTAAATGTACCACGTCTTCAGCCGGCGCGCTTTGTTCTAGCAGACAGACCATCAATCAAGTGGTACACTCAGTCATGTCTTTAGATTTTGGATCAGGAAACAAAACTAGAGGAAGAAAAAAATGTAAAGGTAAAAGAAAAATTTGGGTCGCACATAAATCGTTGATGGCAGTTTACGTGAACTTATATGTACATGTACATACATATTTTTTTTTAATGATTGTAAAAGTTTCTGGTCTAATATGGGTAACTCCTTTGATTTGCATATGAAGTTAGTAAGTTTTTTTAAAGGACCTTTTCCAGCTTTGATGGGTATCCGGTATAGTTATAGTTAGTTGCATATTCTTTCCAGGACGTCGCAGACAACCCCAGAATTTTTTTTGGGGGGTGTGTTCGTTTATGATTTCTTGGCAAGTTTACTATCAGTGGTTTACCGTTTCTTTCTGAACCACCAGCACTCATACCACTGAATGAAAACCAGCGCTAGGTGGTCTGTTTCCAAATCGCACGCACGAACAATTTTTCGAACGCGGTATGCGGGAATACGAATCGCGTTCGTAAGCCCTACGCCCCAGAAGAGATTTGGTCATTTTCAACCTGTAGGCATAGTAGGTATATGGTGCGTAGCCTCATATTGGTAAATCTCAGTCGGCACATGATGGGCGACATGATCAATATCACGGGGCCGTCTTTACTTCCTGGGACATTTTCTGGTGCTCTGTTAGGTTGCGTCCCCTGGAAGCTCATGCCCAAACTTTAAAAGAAACTCCGCCTCCAAGGGGGTCCAAATGCATGACCTCCCCCCCCCCCTCCCCCGCCGATTGCCAAGCATGCTAGCCACTGCTTCACCGCGGCTCCCTACGTATTGACACCTGCGCACGAATAGTCGTGTGCTACGTGTTATAGATCCCCTTCATTTGTAATTTCCTTTGTATCAACATGCTACCGCGGGTCTTCCTGGCCGAAGGGTTAACGTCTTTCTCCGTAATCCAGTATATTCTCGTGAGTAACGTAACCTGCGCGAGAATCGGTAGCGGTTCTCGCCGCTTTGGTAACCTACCGGGTATGTGAGCCGGTCGCTCAGAAAGCAATGGCAAACTATTGAGCGTAATCTTGCCTAGTACATCAACAGCAGCTGGAAAATGCTGGTGGTGACTCTAACGTCGTGTATGGGATATGCAACAATAACCACAAAAAACTTGCTACCACTGTCGTTAGCTTGATATATGAATTACGTCTGAAAGCAATTGTTTACTTTCAGAAAGCAATGGCAAATTACAATGTTTTATATCCTGTGCAGGACGTTGCGATCAACCCAGGGTTGATTATCTAGGCAATTCTTGCGTGTAGTTGTTTGCCATTGCATACTGAACGGGAAGTCAACGTTTAAATCCAACCGACCGATATGTGGAATGAACCCAGTATCTTCATTGTCAGCGTAAGGAAGTTTAAGCGCAAGCGCGTTAAACCTATCGGCGACGCTGACCTCTAATGGAAAATTTCTTAACACAAAATTGTAATGTAAATAACAAACAGCAAATAAATAATGAGGTTGACTGCAACGTTCTGTAAAGAAATTGCAACTAACTTTTTAAATGTTTAAAAAACGTGAGAGAGAGAGAGAGAGAGAGAGAGAGGGAGAGAGAGAGAGAGAGAGAGAGAGAGAGAGAGAGAGAGAGAGGGGAGGGAGAGAGAGAGAGAGAGAGAGAGAGAGAGCGAGATAGAGTGAGATTGGGGGGGGGGGATATTTTTTTCCAAATTCTGTCGCCTGAAAGGTAACTCAGAAAAGTCGTAGGGTTGGAAAGATCACTATATCTAACGAAGGAGGGCCGACAAAATCAAGAATACCCACAAAGTTTCCATTTACAGAAAGATTTATGTTGAAAACTAAGAAAATAATGCTGTCAGGAGACTTCCTGTGTCAAAGAAAAGAGACTTCTTATGGCAAAGAAAAGAGTCTTCCTTGACAGAAGCATAACAAGAAAATGACTGCCTGTGAAATCCTACCCAAAAACCTTTCCTTTCCAACTGTTTGGTTAAAGATAGATTGTTCAGTAGCAGCCCGACACTTACTTTCCTGTTTTAGGTTATACTAATAATGTATGGTACTTAAGAGAATCCAAGTTATTTTACAAACAGTCACTGACAATCAACAATATTAGCATATAGAAATATGTCCAAGATGTGGAGTAAAGTTACAAAACATCTATTGGATACAATGCAAGTAAGATTAGGCGTGGCACGTGTCTATTAAGGCGTGCGTGTGATCGGTGATACAAACTGAAAGGTTAACTGCCTGGTTCTGATATTTTCAGCTCTAACCTTTACACTTCTCACCAGGTAGTCTGCTCAGGGCTTGGCTAATTAAATTATGTTGACACTCCAGCTTGTAGTCAGCAATACTCACCTGGAACTGACACATACAACAAAGCGCACTACTAAGTCAGCAATACTCACCTGGAACTGCAACATACAAAGACGTGCACTACTAAGTCAGCAAAACTCACCTGGACCTGCCACATACAACAAAGCGCACTACTAAGTCAGCAATACTCACCTGGAACTGTCACATTAGACAAAGGGCACTACTAAGTCAGCAATACTCACCTGGAACTGCCACATACAACAAAGCGCACTGCTAAGTCAGCAATACTCACCTGGAACTGCCACATACAACAAAGCGCACTACTAAGTCAGCAATACTCACCTGGAACTGCCACATACAACAAAGCGCACTACTAAGTCAGCAATACTCACCTGGAACTGCCACATACAACAAAGCGCACTGCTAAGTCAGCAATACTCACCTGGACCTGCCACATACAACAAAGCGCACTACTAAGTCAGCAATACTCACCTGGAACTGTCACATTAGACAAAGGGCACTACTAAGATAGCAATACTCACCTGGAACTGTCACATTAGACAAAGCGCACTACTAAGTCAGCAATACTCACCTGGAACTGTCACATTAGACAAAGCGCACTACTAAGTCAGCAATACTCACCTGGAGCCGCGACATACAACAAAGCGCACTACTAAGTCAGCAATACTCACCTGGAACTGTCACATTAGACAAAGAACACTACTAAGTCAGCAATACTCACCTGGCACTGCCACATAAAACAAAGTGCACTACTATCGGTCTCGTGTTCGTCGTCATTTTTTCATTTGTATTTGTATCTAGCGCAAGTCGTTTCAGCTTCCGCGTGGTCATTCGCACTGCGAGCGCTAACAAGTCAAGTCGCATTATTCTGTCAAGAAGCCTGATACGCGGGAAAATGTCACGTGGAAAGCCCAACAACAAGAAACACGCTGTTGCCAAGATGTGCAGCGTGGGAGCCGACAACAAGAAGAAGAACGTCGAGAGCCCACCTGCTAGCTGCATCAAAGAGCCTGATACTACAGCCATCACTGAAGCTACTACGAGGGAGAAGATTGACAGCCCAACACAGTCAAGAAGAAGACAGCAGAGAAGAAGGGGGAGAAAGACACCAGAGTGAGTCGGAAAGACCGACTCCAAAACAGTACGATGCGTTGTTAAGCGGATTCCTGTGGAGCTGACAGATGAAGAAATCCTGAAGCAGCTACGTGAAGAGAATCTTCACATCCGATTCTTGAAGGCGGAGCGGCTTCTCACCTACTCCAAGATACCTACAACCTTGGCAGTAGTGACGTCGGGGGGCAGCGAAATGCCGATTACAGTATCAATCAGCAAGAAAACTCAACAGCCAGAGAAATTCATCCCAAGAGTCAATCAATGTTCAAGATGCCAGAGGGCCATCCACAGCCGAGCAACATGTCGCAGTAAGACGGAAATCTGTCGATGCTGCGCCGATCACCACGCCTTCAAGGAGTGCCCACTGGCCAAGCTGGACACGGACTTCAGAGCCCCAAACAACAAAAGAAAGTGCGCCAACTGCCAGGGCAAGCATGGAGCAAGATACTTGGGCTGTCCGTACCTGCAGAGACACAGAGACGTCTTAAAGATCGCCATCATCACAAAGACTCCATTCAAGGAAGCAATGCAGAGGGGCGAGACATCCACGGGTATAGCACAAGCCGAAAGAGATCAACTTCAAAAACAGATAGACGAGTTGAAGAGACAAGTCAAGGCACTGCTAACGCCGACCCCGAATAACGACAACAAAAATCTACTGGCGGAAATGAAGGAGATACAGCAAAACATCAAGCAAGAAGTAGAACAGATGGCACTGATTAAGAAGGAAAATGAAGAGATCCTACAAACCATTAAAACAGAGTGAGAACTACAGAAAGCTTAAATGGAAATACTCCGAAACAAAACCACAGAAGCCGAACAAGAAACTACATCGCAGGATGAAAACCAAGAAACCGAGCCGGAATCACAAGCGAAAGCCAGCAGCCCAAAGACGACGCCCGAATTACTCAAAGGGAAGCCAAAATCCCACCAGACATCAGAAGAAAATCGAGATGAGCACCCTGACGTCGGCATAGAGGACGTCCCGAAGCCAGAAGTAAAAATAATGTTTCCCCAGAGCGAGGGGCACTACGAACTCACGTGCGAGGAATACAGAAAGCGCATGGAAGAAAGAAAAAAGGAGAAGTACAAGAAACTCAACGGAAACAAGAAACTAATACCCTGCTTTAAAGACACAATATGTCTTCCACATATGGAACCCGAAGATGAATACCCGTGGCGGTACTACATTGAAGACGGAGAAATCATCCCATGGCTGAGCTCGGAGGAAGCAATCAAAAGACAACAACAACTCAAACGCGGGAAGTGGATTCAAAGAAAGCCACAATTGAGAAGACAAAATACCAAATAAAAAGTCCTTATAAGGACTGCAGCCAGTCAAACAAGGAGCCTGCACCAACAAAGAAAACAAGAGGAAACATGCACAAAGGACAGCCACCGACCGATCCCCCAGCTGGAGTGGGATTTGTCATGAGATGGCTGGCAGGTGTCGCTCCTAATGGATAAAACGACAGAAACATTTGTGGTGAGAAGTTGACGCTCCTGTAATTTTCAAAGGACAGCGATCGTTACTTTAAACACTAGCCGTACTTATTGAAGACGGAAGCGAAGTCCCGTGGGTAACGGAAGATTGTCGACCGGAAAAGTTCAAAGACTAGAGTTCGTATTTGAAGTAACGGAGAAGTAGGTCGCATGACCACGGGAAAACTCGTCGAGATGAACGGAGAATCACCGATGCCCAGAAAGATCGTTTATCTCAAGTAAGTTCGGAGTATGATCAAACAGTTGGATCTCGTTGAAATACTGTGAACGGAGTCCTTTGAACAACGAAAACACAACGATATACCGGGAGATCGTCTTTATCAAAGAAGGTGGTCAGTACGGTTGTACGGAGATTAAACGACCAGGAAAAAGAACAGAGGCTGGTGGGTTAAGAGCAAAACAAGTGACGTAGTACAAGCAAATATCTGTAGACTGAAATTACCGTTTTAAAATCAGTTGAAGATTGCACTTAAGACCGGCGGAGTGTGGATTTAATTCAGTGCCGTAATAGAATATATATCACAGAGTCTAGGTTGTGTAAAGACAACCAGCCCTGTCCCTGCATGGGATTAAATGATTTACTTCTAGGCCTGAAAAAGATTATATAAGGTGATTATAGATGGAAGTAGATTAGAACTCTAGCATAGTGAACTTGTGTGTCACCGTAGTATAGAGTGTCGACCGCATTAGGCTGAATAGTGATTTAAGCTGAAGCGAGTGATGTGTAAGTGCTCTCGGAAGGATAAGTCTACAATAGGATTTATGTGTTTTCTTTAGGGTTTCTTTCTTTTACCTGGTATAGGGTAGAGTGCTGAACTACTCTGTCTTATACAGGAGTATAGCTCTAGTATGATCTATAGAGGTTACTTACATTCACATATCATAGGTCGGAGTTGAGTTTCTCTCACAGGCTGTTGTTTTACTCAACAGGTTCCCCGCACTTGAAATGGAAGTTGTAAAACCTTTTTAACAAGACGGTCAGACAATTGTGGAGTTAAAACGAACACTAACTGCATCACTCTACATGAGATGCTCAATGAAGGTATTCAATACCACTAGCAAATGAGGAACAGAAATATTTACGATAAACCATACAGAAAGGAAAAGACGTTCATGAACATTTTCCATGAGTGACAAACTGCAGTGTATAGACTATATATGGTTGGATCGGTGTTTATCTTCTTCAGTACAATGAATATATTACCGACCGTTATATCGTGTGTGAAGAACTAAAGGACCATAAGTTAAGCAAACATTGATGATCAGATATTAACTGAACTATAATAATTTCCCATTGAACGGATTTATGTATGTGATGTGAATGACAAGAACTAACAAAAATAACTCCGTGGATACTATATTATTTACAAGTTTCCAGAACAGAGTGGGAAGAAAATCAGCATCAGGCAGAAAGACACAACCCTGGGTGAGCTATTTCCTGTTATGTGAATGGTGACGTCGAATGGCTGTATGATGATGACAAACTCTGATGCTGATCATAGACTATATTCTGTCACACATTCAAGATAGAGAACACCACATATATTCACACTCATACCTCGCACACACAACTGACACTTTTCAGCAATAAATGTTTTATTAGTTGTTCGAAGCCTGTGTTAGTGGGGGTATGTGATGAAGGAACGTGAAAAGGGAGATTGTCTGTTGAAGAGAGAGAGAGAGAGAGAGAGAGAGAGAGAGAGAGAGAGAGAGAGAGAGAGAGATCAAAAGATTTTAAATAACAAGTGGGGTGTGTAGACAAAGGCCCACCAGCAGAGAAAATCTTAGAAAAGCATAAGTAAGAGGTGTGCTTGCTGATTCCACTTTCCCCCCAGCGACGACAAGCGACATTTATGGGGGCTCGTCCGGGATATATGGTGACTTTAAATGAGAGCACGTACAAGATATATATATATATATATATATATATATATATATATATATATATATATATATATATATATATAGGGTGACTTTATATGAGAGCACGTCTATGGGATATATATATATATAGTGACTAAATGTGAGCATGTCCATGGGATATATAGTGATATTGCATGTTGTTGGGGACATTATTGTCGGGAAAATAAAGATCCAGACAGGGTGAATGTGGATAGGTGTTAAGACACATTACGTACCTGTTCACACTTTACACGTCTACATAAGTCTTAGTCCTAAATCTCCTCTTGTCGGTGAGAGATTGTTTTGTGGTGTACTGTGTGGTGTCATATATATATATATATATATATATATATATATATATATATATATATATATATATATATATATATAGTAATTTTATATATTGAGTATTTACATATTGCCTTGGGGTTTCTTTACTCAACCTGCTTACTCACCTTCGTAAAGTATGGCCACTCATAAACTAGATATGGCAGAATTGAGAGAAAGGGGAGAAGAGATGGGCTTGGCGGGTCAAGCACTATCCGACTATATACAGGCGGTGGAAAGAGAGCTTCGTCAGGCGAAAAGAGAAGATAGAAAGGCCGAGATAAAGCTTAAAAAGATGGAGTGGGAGACCAAACGAATGGAAGCTGAACAGGCCGCCAAGAGACTGGAAGTTGAGCAGGACAACAAGAGATTGGAAGCTCAACAGGCCAACAAGAGTTTGGAAGCTGAACAGGCCAACAAGAGCTTGAAAGTTGAACAGGCAAACAAAAGATTAGAAGCGGAACAAGAAGTTCAGAGAAGAGAACATGAATATCGCATGCGAGAACTGGAACTCCAAACACAAACTAAGGGAGAAACTGATGGGGCAGAAGGAGGATCATCTTCCCATGGTTCACTCAACATGAGTGGACATGGTTACCATGCCATGAAGTTTCCTTTGGCTGTCTTTGAGGAAAGCAAAGAGAAAATATACCAGTACTTGAATTGCTTTGAGGCCATGTCAGTCGCTATGGGGCTGGATAGTGGCAAATGGAATCTTAAATTGTCCCAGGGCGTACGCGGGACGGGGTACGAGGTTTACTCCCGCCTACCGCCAGGACAAATAAACAACTACAAAGAATTGAAAGCCGCTTTGCTAAAACATTACGAGATCACCTCACAAACGTATCGAAAGAAGTTTAGATCAGCAAAACGAGAGCCGGGAGAGCTATTCGCCGCCTAAGTCTGCGCCTAAAATCATATCTCCAAAAATGGATGGATTTGGCAGAGTTCAAGAGGGACTATGAGAGTCTGGAAGAGCTGATGGTAGTAGACCAGATGCGCCAGCAAATGTCAGAACCACTGAAGACATTTTTAGGAGAACAATGGGCGGAACGGCTGGAGGTCCTGAATAAGCTGGCGGAAAGATTCGTGGAGGTCCATGGGGAAGCGGAAGAAACCAGTATACAAACCACCAAAGGTCAGGAGAAACATGACCGAAAGAAATTCAAGAACTCGGAATACAAGAAAGGGGAACCTTATGCAGAGAACACTTCAGAGAAGAGCCCAGAGAAGAAAAAGGATGGAAGACAGAGCCCACTTAACTCTCAACCGACACGACAGTGGTCTGAGAAGTGGTGTTCGATCTGCAAGTCGCCCTCGCACAACACGAAAGACTGCAAATCGAAAACGAAAAGCTCTCACTTCGCAGCCTGCCGCATGGCTCCAAGGGCAGTTGCCACCGAAAAGGTCGAGGTCGTTGAAGGAACTCTGGACCAAGAGAGGCCACCTGTGGTCGAACTCATTGAGGTCAATGGCCAGCAGGTTACCGGTCTCTATGATACGATTTTGGACGGGGAAGCTGTGATTGATGCCAGCCTGGTACGCCCAGACCAACTTACAGGGGAGACCATTGAGATACAGCCTGCAATGAGGAGTGCTGTTACCATGACGCTGCCAATCGCCAATGTGGAGATTAAGTCTATGTACGTCACGGGCATTATTCCAGCAGCTGTATTATCTGACTCCCTATTTCCCATGATCATTGGTACGAAATACGTGATCTTGGGGGTGCCCAAACAGCCCGCCCACAGGGGAGCATTAGCCAGTGGATCACAAGGGAAGAAAGAAGAGACAGAGACACTATGCGACAACTCCGTGCCATGGGAATTGAATACTGCCCAGAGGAAGGACACTACGTTGCGACCTTGCTACAGGAAGCTGCAAAGAAGTGCTGACGCACCAGAACGGGGACAGTACTTTCTGAGGAATCGGCTGCTTTACAGGAAAGCCGGAAGGGGAGACAACCTGCACGAGCAGTTGAAGGTCCCAGAGGCCCACCGTCCTCACATTCTTCAGAGCGGGCACGCCATATCCGGAAATCGGCATATGGGTGTCAGAGAGACGATGCAGCAAATTTCCGGCCATTATTGCTGGCCAGGAATGACCGGTGATGTACGCCGGTGGGTTAAATCTTGCACAGAGTGCCAGAAAGCACCACCCAAAAATAGGACGAAGAGTAAAGTAGCTCTTAAGGTGGAAGACCAAGTGGAAGTATGGGGTCCAGCAGAGACTAATATACTCCAAGTAGGATGGAAAGGACCTTATCCTGTGGTAAAGGTTGTGTCCAAGAACGTCTACGAAATCCGGATCGGGGAAGAACTGAAAAGACTCCCTAGGCATCTAATTAAGAAATATGAGGAGAGATCCGAGGTCAAAGCTTCGCACCTTATGGTGATGACCACCATTGGGAAAAGGGTTACAGGTCCAGACGAAGACCAGAGATCACAAGTACTACATAGGAGGACCTATGGGAACGTACGAGGTAGGTCAGATTTTCCCAATGAAGAGAGGAGGGAAATCACAAGTCAGGGAAAGGACAATAGTGACACATTCACTAGTAACCTAGTTCAGAAGGAGTGGGTAACGTCGGGAAAGACGCGAGATACCCAGGACTCCAACCGAAGATTGGCTGACCAGATCCAATAGCGCCCGAGATGGTCCTGGAAGCAATAGTCCAGGAGTTTTGGGGAAGACGATTCTGTCCAACGAGGACGATACTGCAAATCCCAGGATGCAAAGCCTGGGGAAACCAAAAAGATATGGAGACAGTATTATAGTCAGGATGGGACGATCCGTCTGTATTGTGAGCCGTCGCTTACGCAAGTCGGAAGTTGGCCGACCGAACGTACAGAAGCGAGGGGCCAACATTAGTGTCTGTCATGAGGGGGATATAGGCTGTCAGTGAGATCGCCTAATTGATGGGGAGGTGATACATTTGAGGGTACCTGGAGACCAGCAACATTAGGTGGGCGGCGACCTCTCCAGGAAACGGAAACCTTGAAAAAGGGATTCCCAGATACAATTGTATGGACGCCAGAATGCGAAGTCGCTTACAGTCAGTTGAAGGAAGCCTTGGTGAATAAGCCAGTTCTACAGCTTCTTGACCTTTCAAAACCATTTGTGCTAAGAACAGATGCGAGTGGGATTGGAATTGGGGCAGCCTTGTTACGGGAAGGGAGAGATGACGCTTCGGTTTTGAAACCAGTGGCATACGCCAGTAAGAAACTTCTCCCGGCGGAAAAGAATTATTCTACAGTGGAGAGAGAATGCTTATCACTCGTATGGGCCGTGCAAAAATTTCAGCCATATTTGTATGAAGTGCAGTTTCGGGTCCAGTCGGATCATCAACCCTTGATGTTCCTAGCCACCTCTCAGAAGCTCAACGCCCGGTTAATGCGGTGGTCGTTGCTGCTGCAGCCGTACAACTTCACCGTGGAGTATATTCCTGGTAGGGAGAATGTAGGAGCGGATTTCCTGTCTAGACACCCAACTCTTGAGGAAGAAGAGTAGGTTGAGGAAGACCATCAGGATCGAACCTCCAGGGAGGTAGAGTGGACGCGGTCAACTCTTTAAGAGGGGGCCTATGTCATGAGATGGCTGGCAGGTGTCGCTCCTAATGGATGAAACGACAGAAACATTTGTGGTGAGAAGTTGACGCTCCTGTAATTTTCAAAGGACAGCGATCGTTACTTTAAACACTAGCCGTACTTATTGAAGACGGAAGCGAAGTCCCGTGGGTAACGGAAGATTGTCGACCGGAAAAGTTCAAATACCAGAGTTCGTATTTGAAGTAACGGAGAAGTAGGTCGCATGACCACGGGAAAACTCGTCGAGATGAACGGAGAATCACCGATGCCCAGAAAGATCGTTTATCTCAAGTAAGTTCGGAGCATGATCAAACAGTTGGATCTCGATGAAATACTGTGAACGGAGTCCTTTGAACAACGAAAAAACAACGATATACCGGGAGATCGTCTTTATCAAAGAAGGTGGTCAGTACGGTTGTACGGGGATCAAACGACCAGGAAAAAGAACAGAGGCTGATGGGTTAAGAGCAAAACAAGTGACGTAGTACAAGCAAATATCCGTGGACTGAAATTACCGTTTTAAAATCAGTTGAAGAGTGCACTTAAGACCGGCGGAGTGTGGATTTAATTCAGTGCCGTAATAGAATATATATCACAGAGTCTAGGTTGTGTAAAGACAACCATCCCTGTCCCTGCATGGGATTAAATGATTTACTTCTAGGCCTGAAAAAGATTATATAAGGTGATTATAGATGGAGGTAGATTAGAACTCTAGCATAGTGAACTTGTGTGTCACCGTAGTATAGAGTGTCGACCGCATTAGGCTGAATAGTGATTTAAGCTGAAGCGAGTGATGTGTAAGTGCCCTCGGAAGGATAAGTCTACAATAGGATTTATGTGTTTTCTTTAGGGTTTCTTTCTTTTACCTGGTATAGGATAGAGTGCTGAACTACTCTGTCTTATACAAGAGTATAGCTCTAGTATGATCTATAGAGGTTACTTACTGAATATAGCCTTTTACCTACACTCACATATCATAGGTCGGAGTTCAGTTTCTCTCACAGGCTGTTGTTTTACTCAACAGGTTCCCCGCACTTGAAATGGAAGCTGTAAAACCTGTTTGACAAGACGGTCAGACAATTGTGGAGTTAAAAGGAACACTAACTGCATCACTCTACATGAGATGCTCAATGAAGGTATTCAATACCACTTGCAAATGAGGAACAGAAATATTTACGATATACTATACAGAAAGGAAAAGACGTTCATGAACATTTTCCATGAGTGACAAACTGCAGTGTATAGACTATATATGGTTGGATCGGTGTTTATCTTCTTCAATACAATGAATATACTACCGACCGTTATATCGTGTGTGAAGAACTAAAGGACCATAAGTAAGTTAAGCAACCATTGATGATCAAATATTAACTGAACTATAATAATTTCCCATTGAACGGATTTATACATGTGATGTGAATGACAAGAACTAACAAAAATAACTCCGTGGATACTATATTATTTACAAGTTTCCAGAACAGAGTGAGAAGAAAATCAGCATCAGGCAGAAAGACACAACCCTGGGTGAGCTATTTCCTGTTATTTGAATGGTGACGTCAAATGGCTGTATGATGATGACAAACTCTGATGCTGATCATAGACTATATTCTGTCACACATTCAAGATAGAGAACACCACATACATTCACACCCATACCTCGCACACACAACTGACACCTTTCAGCAATAAATGTTTTATCAGTTGTTCGAAGCCTGTGTTAGTGGGGGTATGTGATGAAGGAACGTGAAAAGGGAGATTGTCTGTTGAAGAGAGAGAGAGAGAGAGAGAGAGAGAGAGAGAGAGAGAGAGAGAAAGAGGGAGAGAGAGAGAGAGAGAGAGAGAGAGAGAGAGAGAGAGAGAGAGAGAGAGAGATGAAAAGATTTTAAATAACAAGGGGGGTGTGTAGACAAAGGTCCACCAGAAGAGAAAAACTTAGAAAAGGATAAGTAAGAGGTGTGCTTGTTGATTCCACTTTCCCCCCAGGGACGACAAGCGACAGGATTACGAAAAGTCCTTATAAGGACTGCAGCCAGACGAGCCAGGAGCCTACACAAACAAAGAAAGCCACAAGCACAGACGAGCACAAAGGATAGCCGCCGACCGATCCCCCTGCTGACGTAACAGACACAAACGATACATAACCAGTCCGAGATAGGACTCACAAGACAAGAATTAGGGTGAAAATACCCACAAAAACCACGGACCTCAACAATAACCACAGCTGATGACGCAGGTTAGACGAGGCCGAATTTGGAATTTTTGTTTTTGAAAATTGGAATTGGAATGCGTCTGAAACAAATTTTAGCTCAAGACAGTTAAAGGACACCCAAGTCCTCATATTAAAATACAGTGAATGGCATTCACCATTAAGTATATCATTCAAATCTGTACATGCTTTTGGGTAATCAATCTTGCTGATGCTGTAGATATTGATGCTCTAGATAGCTGACTGTTTCATTTACGTCACTCTTTGCAGTATCATACTTTCAAACTCAGAGGGATTACATCACAAGGATGAAAACCATAACAATGACAACCTTCACATATCTGTTTTTCAAACAACCATTGTGAGAATGTATGAGCTGATGCTGATAATAAGTGTACAGAAAAACAAGACAGTATTCAATAATCGGTGGTGGTGTTCTTTTCATAACACACTCAATAAAACTGGTTTCTCCTTTCCCAATCTCTTTGTACATATGGTTACTTCACAATGACAGGAAATATTCAACAATTTTTATATTGTGTGTTTCAAACACAAGAGTGTGTGTGCCTCTCTATAAGATCTTTAGTGTAAATAAATATATGAGAAATAAAACACAGGGTGTTGTGTTTTTAAGATTCGCAAAGAGTGTGACTGTCTGAAATGTGGATAAACTTAGGAGAAAGCATACACATGGTGTAGCTTTCATCATAACATAAGCAAGAATGTCAATGCTATCACTCTAAGAAAAACACATGGCATGGTTTGCACGATTGCATAAGCAAGTGTGACACTGTTATCAATCTAAAAACAACCCCATGATGTTGTTTGCATGTTAACATGAGCAAGTCTGACATAGTTAACACTCTCACATACATCTGTACTTCGTGAATTAATAGGTACAATTTCAAACTGTGTCTAGTGCGTACATAGTCTTCACCATGATGAGGAATTTAGTGTGAAAAACAGTCTTCTTCTCCTCAGTTAATTAATCAAGTTGCTTATATGTAGAATAAGCACACTCAACTCGAGGTTGTTCCATCCCCATAGAGTTTGGTGATGAGAATAATTATTAAAAGAATTTGGTATACATGTACTAAATATTTCCACATTTTCCATATTTGAGATTATTACGTAAAGATATCAAGCATGACAAGACAATATTATGAACTTAAACAACCTATTATTTAACGAATAATTGTGGGAATATGATTATTTAGAATTATATTCATCCCCTCAGGAGTGGATATTATTTATATCAGTACCATGACGACCTTCTGGTGTGGAGGGTGTCATATCACAAACTGATATACTCTGGGAAGGATAGAACCATGTGGGAAGACAAGGTCCCCCATGACAGTTGGTAGGACACATGCTGATGGTGCCCCAAGGTTCTCTTAAACCATATATGAATTAATATCATTGAATATATTAAATCAAGGACTGAGATCTGTGGAGAGACATTAACTCCCAAGGCTATGTGGCAGGGCACATGATAAAGTTGGTGATTAGCAGTATTTTATACTTTTCACATCTTCAATACTTTTCTATTCTTAATTAATACTGATACATCAAGCACTATAGTATTTTAGCAGTTCTTCTTCCATTTCTAAATTACTCAAGTCCAAGAAAGTAATGGCCTGGTACTTTGCAATTATGGGACCGTGAAATTGTAACCAGAAAATGCCCCTATATAAAACGATAAATCAAGTATCACAATTAACATTACAGCATTGTTATGTATATATATAAAATTGATACATAAACATACATAAGTATACATGAACATGAATGCGTTAATAGATCAGGTCAAAAGAAAAGAAATAAGCTGTTAGATAAAATACCGAATTTACAGAGTGGAGTTATTTCAATTTGACGATACATTGAAACAGTTTCCCAACAAGAATCTGGAATCATGAGGTATAAGAAGTAATGTTTAGTAGCTGTATGTAAAGTGACTAATAATCTCTTATTTATAGTAATGTTTTATTTGTCCATTTCTAACCTGGAATATGGATACTATAGCTAGACATACGTCGCTGGAGGCGTGAATAGACTAGTCATCCAAGAATGGGTCCTAGCTTTGAGTCGACATGCAGAAGAAGAAAGTAAAACATACACCCGCTAACGGAACTCTTTTATGTAACTCTTCTGTGCATCAATCGAGTCATACTATTACTAGTATTACAGGTTCTCGACATCAACTATCTAGATAAGTGGTTCTCAACCGGGGGGGGGGGGAATTCATTAAGATTATTTCAAGATCGCGTTAATACAAGAACCGATTACTTGATATTGTTTTTCCTTCCACACTTTACGGTTATGTACTTCTCGCATTTCTGAAATTCATTTTATAACGTAAGTACGTAAGTAGACCCGCAAGTCAAGCTTTACGCAGAGGTCTAGACTTGTTCTAATAGTTGTTATTAAATTTACCTTCCATTTTTACGTATACTATGTAGGGGCGGGGAGGGGGGAAATTATGGAGAGGAAATACGAAAAAAGGGTGGGGGTGACGTTCTGAAAATATGAAATATGCTGAAGGGGTGCATGAGCCAAAAAAGCCGACGATATCGAAGACCAGTCAGTCATAGTGGGTGTTTTTTTTTTTTTAACTTCGTAAGATTAGTTAAATATCAATATCTATTCCTCGTTTAAATACATTGATTGGTAGTACCCTGACACTCTAGAGAAATCAGACCGAATTATTTCATACCGAGGGCTAACTTTATATGAAATTGCGCTAGTGGGAAGTCATTAAGAAGTAAAAAAAAAGAGGAGAAGGAGTGGGGTTGAGGAGAATGAAGAGGGAGGCGGAGAAGGATAAATGAAGACGTGGAAGAAAGAAGAGATAATCTCACAACCAGGAAAATGAGGGTTAACCATATATGAAACTGTGCTTGTGTAAAGTCATCAAGAATTAGAAGAAGAAGAGGAGAGGCTGGAGTAGGAGGAGGGGAAGGAGGATAAATGAAGAGATGGAATAAAAGAAGTGATAATCTCACAACCAGGAAAATGGAGCTCAAATAATGGAGGAGACAAAAGTAAACATTGTAATTTAGTGTCGTCGTTCTCGCGAGCAATTATGTCTTGCTCTTTTTACTTTTGTTGCAGAACTAGGCTGTTGTTACATAGAAACGTAATCTACTTCGATGATTCTAAATTGTTCAGGTATCAATCAATCAATCATGTGCCATGCCGGAAAGCGTGGGCGGTCATGATTCGCCATTTCACTCGATCACCAGAGTCGTGGATCAGCTCAGTGTTCCTGTCTCGTCCATGCCATGTGGCCAAGCCATCCAGGTATTTTCCTCTCGGTCTTCCTCTTGGTCTGTTCCCCTTGATCTTGCCAGTTGTCACCAAGTTCTCCAGTCCATTTCTTCTCATAACATGTCCAAAAAATTTTGACTGTCTACGTCTAATTTCTCTAATCAATCTACGATTTTCATTTGTCTCTTGTAGTACTTGGTCATTGGTTTTTCTATCTGTCCATGGTATTCTTTGCATTTTCCTCAGAAACCACATTTCTGCAGCCATCAGGTGTTTTTCAGCTTGACTGCACATTGTCCAAGTTTCACATCCATACAAAAGAACAGGCTCTATGTATCCCCTCAACACTCTTTTTCTCGTTTCAATTGACATCATTTTATTGGTCAGAATGTTTTTCATCTTGCTAAAGGCTACTTTCGCAATGGCGATTCTTGTTCTAATCTCTTCAAGGCATCTGCCATCAGATGTTATGACTGTTCCGAGATAATTGAACCGATTCACTTGTTGAAGAATATTCCCATTTACTTGTATATTACATTGTGGTACTTCGTTCTTCCTAGTGACGACCATAACCTGTGTCTTCCTACAATTTAATTCCAACCCCAGCTGCTCACTGTGTACAACCACAGCGTCTACTAATTGTTGCAGATCCTGTGCATTGTCTGCAATCAATACTGTATCATCTGCATATCTAATGTTATTTATGTTTCGTCCTCCAATGCTGATTCCATTTAGGTCTTCTACATTTCTGAAAATATTTTCACTGTATAAGGAAAAAAGATCTGGAGACATTACACATCCCTGCCTAACACCTCTCTTAATAGGTTGGTATTGTCCTACTTCATTATCAATTCTTATTGCAGCTTGTTGTTTCCAATATATGTTTTTTATAAGTCTAATGTCTTTCCCATCAATTTGTAGATCTGCAAGCATATCCACAATGTTGACATGTCTTACTCTATCAAAAGCCTTTGTGTAGTCAATAAAGCAAAGATGTATATCCTTGTTTACTTCTAAAGCACGTTCAATAACTGTTCGCAGCATATACACAGCATTTACTGTACCCTTTCCTTCTACAAAACCACATTGTTCTTCCCCTATTTCAGGTTGTATTTTCTTCCTCACTCTTTGCATGATAATTCGTAACAAAATCTTTGTGATGTGACTCATTATACTAATTGTTCTATGTTGATCACATTCTAAGGTTCCTGATTTCTTTGGGATTGCAATAAATACAGAATTACATAATTCAGAAGGTATATCTCCAGTATCATATAATGTGTTCAGCAGTCTAGTGACTTGCTCTAGTCCAAATTCTTCTAAAGCTTTAATCATTTCTGTTGTGATGTTATCTGCACCGGGGGCCTTGCCAGCTTTCATATGCTTAAGAACATTTTGAACCTCCATCTTTAAAATTGCTGGTCCTTCATTATTAAATCTAATAGCATACTGTTCCTCTCTGTTATCATTATACAGGTCTTTCACATAATCTGTCCATACATGTAGAATCTGATCTTTTTCTATTATGATTTTGCCATCTTTAGTTCTTAGACAGCCTGTTGATGTACTTGTTCTTTTATTAGTAAGTTCCTGAATCCTTTTGTGCACTAATTTGGTATTTTGACTGTTGTGTTGTTTTTCAATTTCTAAGCACTTTTCCTCAAGCCATGATTCTTTTGCCTTCCTACATAATATTCTGACTTGTCTGTGAATTTCTTCAATTAGCTAGCTAGTTAGTCCGTCCGTCAGTCAGTCAGTCAGTCAGTCAGTCAGTCAGTTAGTTAGCTAGTTAGTTAGTTAGTTAGTTAGTTAGTTAGTTAGTTAGTTAGTTAGTTAGTTAGTTAGTTAGTTAGTTAGTTAGTTAGTTAGTTAGTTAGTTAGTTAGTTAGTTAGTTAGTTAGTTAGTTAGTTAGATGTTAACAGATCATCTTCTCTGCACACCCAACTATTAATCTACATTGTCCTCAGACCCTCCACGCAGTATCCCCCACAGCGTGAAGCACTGACAACACTAGTTCTGTGTTGGTTGACTATTCTTCTTTGACTCCCCACGTGGCGCCCTTGTCTAACTCCAGCCCGTTGGACTTTATGTTCTTGTATTCTGGTCAAAGTTGCAAAATCGTATCTATCCCTTGACTAATGTACTCGTTTTGCCTCAGTAAGGCCGTTCAGGATGTCAACCTGTCCCATTGCTACTTCGCTCCCGACAGCAGCGCAAGCAGTCTGATCGTTCTTGTCTTCTTACCTTTTGCCATGGTTACTCTTTCTGCATCACTTCACTGTTATATTTACTCTCTTTATCCCGATTATTACTTTATTCCTATTGTCCCGCAGTGCTGTTATATTTGAACCCCTTTAGACCCTAACGGGCATTACTTTAAAGTGATAACTGTTACAAAAAAAGCGATATAAAATAACAGTTGTTTAAGGCAGAGGTAGGTAAGCCTACCATAAAGTCAAACCCTCACTGAGCCTGCGTCTGTCCAACGCTCAGCGAATGGAGGAAATTATTGCTAACTTTTGGAACCACTGATCTAGTTGTTCCTGAAAGCAACAACTCTTTGAATCAGAACCCTGTGGGCCTTTGTTTGGAGTCTCTTGACATTTAAATGCCAAAAACCTATGGGGGAAACATTGTCAACCTAGGCCTGGTCCCATAGAGCCAGTATGTGACATGCTGATATCGCTGTTAGATCATAATATGCCTCTCTACAGAGGTGAAGTTCCAGTGCCGATAGCAAACCGTGCTGGTTTCTGAGGCTGGGGAGGGAAATGAGAGCTCGACAACGCAGTCCCTGTGGAGGTGACAGCTATAGTCTGTTTACTTTTGTCTGCTCCAATATAAAATTCCATATCTCAGTAACCAACTGAGAGAAAATTATGAGATTTAGCATATAACCTTATCATTATGTCCACCCAACAAAATATCTTTTGTTCTGCAGATTTTACAGCGGATTTCAAAGTTTGTTTATATGCGGCATATAATTTACGGGTCAGAGATGAAGTGCACACTATTAATTGTATTAGTCTTCACACGGAAACATTAGCATTGAATAGTTAATTTTCTCGTGGTACATGGGATTGGTCTTATGACAAGAGCCTCGCGTAGTGGAACGGAGCATTACTGTAAAACAAGTTTATTAGCGAGAAATCACTAGTTTTTCACCAAAACATCAAAGAAATGTCGCCGCTTTCCATGATTTAAGTTGCTTTTGGACCTATCAAAGACATATTCCTTGAGTGGGGCTAAATATAAGACGGCAGGAAAAAATTCATAACGATGCAACAGACAGTTTTCAAAATAATTGATCGTGGGTAAATTTCTACACCAACTTCGCCCTGATAGATGCAAGCTATGGTCATGGCTCGAACCACATGCTGAGTTTAAACTGTCTGTCAGGTGATTCTAAACCAACCAACCAATCAAACAATCAACCCTCTGAGTCAACATGTGTTAAATTCAGCACTCTTTGATAAATAACAATTAAGTGGAGTAAAGCAAAAACATGAGCTAGGAAATTATATGCCTGACATATGCACTTTTAGAGGTGATTATTGTATTTGGTTTTCGGTGCACACTTCAGAAACTTCAATATATACATGAAATTGGGTTGACTGCGGCAAATCTGGGGAAATATAAACACGAATAGGAAAACACGAAGAGTAGGCTAGCTTTACACAACTACTATTACCACGCACACGCAAATAATAATAAAACAGAAAGACAAGTGCCGGTCTCCCTGGCCTAGAATATAACCTCTTTATCCGTAATTCAGTATACTCTCGTGAGTAACGTAACCTGCGCGAGAATCGGTAGCGGTTCTAGTCGCGTTGATAACTTACAGAGTAATTGAGCCGGTCGATCAGAAAGCAATGGCAAACTACTGAGCGTAATCTTGCCTATTTCATCAACAGTAGTTGAAAAACGCTGATGTTGACAGCAACGTCCTGTGAGGGATATGCAAAACAAAACAAACACAAAATAATAAAGACAAGTACGTTGCGGCTACAAGACTTTATCAGCTAGCAACAACATGAAACAAAACATTGCAGCATACGAACAACGGGCACGACACCAAAGTCTCTACTTTAAGGTATATATAGAAATGGTTTAGATGCGGAAGTTTAACTTCATAACACCGGAATTTATTCCGTATGGCTCGGCCTCTTGCCGCAGAGAGCCTCCGAAAGCCTCGCGCATAGCACGAACCCCTTAGCTCCAATGGCAACCACTTGGAGTCTGAGAAAAAAATTGCCGCGGTGAACCGAATGACGGTGTCCGGAAACGAACTCATTACCTTCGTAACGCGAGATTGGCCACTTCGTCACGGGTCACCCACAAAGTGATGCAATTTGTAAAAGGGCCGCAGTTTTTACGACTGCGCCACTACTTTTGGAGCAGACGGAGATAGCTCCAATCATCATCCACACCCTTCTTCTCCTAGTGGAGACCGAACACTTAAGTGCTAGTCCGCAGTGCAGTCACGTTGATTCTTCACCATAAATCAATAAATCATTAACATCTGTCCTTAACATGACTTAACGGGATATATGCGGACTTTTAAGTTCTTTTCTCACGTACCTGGGTAAGAAATAAATGAAATACTATTATAATCTTACATAATACCATTAGGCAGGTTAATGCGCGTCTGTATAATAAATAATGCCTCGTCAAACTAGGAAAGGGAAGAACTCAGAAGCTGGCAAGGTAAAGGGAGAACAATGGGTGGGAAGGAACCGTCTCATCGTGCTAGGGTGTGGGGCTTATGCTGGTTGTCCGCGAGAATTAAAACTCGCTGAAATGAGGGTCCTGTCCTCTGTTCAGGCCACCGATCCCGTCTGTCAGGACGTCAGCTGTTTTTTTTTTCTCTTTGGGGAAATCAGGCAGCGTGCAGGTAGGTCAATGGGTTACAGCTGAAAGTTTAATGTAAAATTTATGTTTATGCTTCATCTGGTGTAACTAGATGATTTCTCTTTTGTCGAGTTTAGATAATCCAGAATTAATGGCATTACAAACAATGCTGTAACATCTTTTATGTTCATGATAACCGAGTGATCATATCCACAAGATGTTAATATATTTACAGAATAAACAGTTCATCTTATCTAATTCTTCTGCCCTTAACTTCTCGCTGAAGCATAAGCCCTTAAACAGCACATGACAAGCCGAAGTAACTCTTTGGGCTCCCACAATGTCTGTCCTATATTCTTTATCTGTCTCTAATTCTCTGTTTTTAGGTCTACCCCTACGTCGTCGGCCATGTGGGTTACAAACAAGTGAGTGTCTAGTTTTACGAGTTTATTATCAGGTTTTTACAATATGTGCGGGAGTCTCCGTGGCATAGTGGTCAAGCCGTTTTGACTCGGGCTCCAAAGGTTGTGGGTTCGATTCCGGGTTGCGTCCTTCGGTTCACGAGTGAATTTTTCCGGAGACTCCTGAGGGTCGTCGCTGGAGCTACGGAGTTCGTGCTTTGTGCGACGCTTTTCGCGCTGCAGAAAGAGACTGGGCCATATGAGATAAAAACCCGGTGCAATGAAGTCGACCCTGTCGACTTTTAAGCGACTTTACATTTCACAATGTGCTCTACCCACATCCAGCATCTTTTGCTCAACTCTTGGTTCACTGATAGTTGTTTGCACGAGCTCCACACTGGTGATTATGTCATACCGTTTTAGAGTTTCATGCACAGGCACAAATTAATGGATGTTTGTAGTTTATTAGTAAAGTTTGGCCGGTCTCAATGGCCTAGGTGTTCAATGACTATCTCCATAATCCCGTTTATCCACGTAGGGTAATGCAGCTCGCGAGAATTGGAAGCGGTTCTTGTCGCGTTGGTAACTTACGGGATAAGTGAGCCGGCCGCCCAGAAAGCAATGGCAAACTACTGAGCGTAATCTTGCCAAGAAATCAACGACAGCGGTAAAATGCTGGTGTTGACAACGATGTCCTGTAAAGGATATGCGAAAAAAAAGTAATAGTTTAAGCTGTTCTCCGTGTTTCGTATCCCTACATTAGTACCCAATGAACGATGTAGAATCACCAGCTACCTGCATATAAACACAATAGCAAGTATTGAGGTTCAATGACTGGTCACATATTTATTGGAAAACAAAGATAAGAGGAAACATCAAATAACCAACATCACAAGGATATGGTTGTAACCTGTTTAACTACCTATATGTTTATTATGGATGTAGAAAGTGAAAAAAAAATGGGCCTTAGTTTGAATAATAGGAAGACTGAAGTCATGGGGATATCAAAGAAACAGATTGTGCCTAAATGTGCAATTAAAGTCAATGACGTTATTTTGGGGCAAGTGCACAAACTCAGATATATATATATATATATATATATATATATATATATATATATATATATATATATATATATATATATATATATATATATAGGCACATGGATAACATCAGATGGAAGATGAATCACAGAGATAAAGAACAGAATATGACAAGCAAAAGCTGTATTCTATCAAATGAAGATCGTTTTGTCCTTGAAAGTTAGAAAACGAGTTCTTGCATGTTACATAGAACCAATGTTAATATACGGCTGTAACTCCTGGACAATTAGTAAATCCAAAGAAGCCTTGGAGATGTGGTTTTATAGGCAATGCTGAACATTAATTAGGTCGGCAAAATGAGCAATCTTGACATCTTGAGGGAAACTAAGTCTGTCTAAATATTTTTTTTCTAAGATCCATCTATCCAATACCCAACTCCGTCTGTCTGTTTGTCTTTCTCTCTCTCTCTCTCTCTCTCTCTCTCTCTCTCTCTCTCTCTCTGTCTGCCTGCCTTAATGTCTGTCTGTCTTCTTCCTATCCATGCGTCCGTCTGTCCGAATTTATGTCTTTCTATTTGCCTTTTGAAGTATTTGTACCTCGGTCGATTTATGTCTGTCCGCCAATCAGTATTTCAGTCAGCCACATATATGTATATATGAAACTCGTCGTACAGATCAATGCGTAGAGGGACAAGCGCTAATCAATCCTACTGCATTCTTAGTAGACTGGGGACAAACAAATCCGTGGCGAAGTGGTCAAGCCGACTGAGTCGGGCTCCAAAGGTTGTGGGTTCGATTCTGGGCCGCGTCCTTCTGTTCACGGGTGCATTTTTTCAGGAGACTCCCGAGGGTCGTCGCTGGAGCTACAGAGTTCGTGCTTTGTGCGATGCTTTCCTCGCTGCGGAAAGAGACTGAGCCATATGGGATACACCCGGTGCAATGAAGTCGACCCTGTCGACTTGTAAGCGACTTTTTTAAAGGCTAGAGAAATAAACCCAGAAAATATATGCTTCTCGAAGTCCGATGTACGGAGCCACAGGCTTGATGAAACATTGCAACGCACCTCACTTAATGATAATGTAACAATCCATGTTTTATATACTCACCTATTTACATACTAATGTCTTTTTGTACCAGAGCAATGAATAAATAATACGTTTAACTTTTACCTTGGCCTGGCGTCCAAGGTCGATCTCGTCTAAAATGGTAACAGGAAATGTTGGTGGAAGTAACGGCGACCGGTGTGATATTAACCTCATCACCCAGTGAGTGCTGATTGGTCTATAAAAATATCACACCGTTTCACTCTGCAGAATATTTCCTGCTACCCATTTTAGGTTGGGGCGACCTTGGAGCCCGTAGCAATTTCTTTTTAATTCCACCTCGATGCGGGATAAAATACATTACCACTGGCTATACGCGAAACCAACATAACATCATGATATAAGCCGGCTTCCTGGCCTAGAGGTTAGCGACTTTTCTCCGTAATCTCGTATACTCTCGTAAGTAAGTAACGTAAGTAACGTGACGACGGTGAGAATCAGCAGTGGTTCGAATCGCGTCGGTAACTTACGGGGTATGTGAGCCGGCCGCTCAGAAAGCAATGGAAAACTACTGAGCGTAATCTTGCCAAGAAATCAACAATCAGCTGAAAGATGCTGATGTTGGCAGCAATGTCCTGTAAAGGATATGCAATTTTTTTTTTTTTAATCATGATATAAACGCAAAGGGATTCCATCCCAAATCGCTTGCACCTGATTTCACACACTTAATCCAGGTACGTCCCAAGACCTGTATATGGATTCTCTGTTTACTTTTACTGTCTACTACTACCATGATCCATCAGTACAGACTACCGTGTCATCAACCTCAGTAATCTATCTCGCGATTAATCTCCAGGTCCGCCCTCCCATCTCATGACTTTCTGCATTATCTTTCAAGTGTGACGATTACCTGATTGTATTAGGGGCGTTCATTTGAAATCCGTTCGTGCCGCATTGCGCGTAATTGCGTACGTTGAACATGATCATGTTATAGTCATGTGATAAGTACTGACCAATGAAGAAAAGAGCACGTGCTTATCGTATCATGTTGCATAGGTTCTGTTTCTGACAGTTGAGAAAATGGCCGTGGTGAACCAAAATACGTCCAAAGAAGCTCAAAGAGCGGTGATTCAGCTTCTTTCATTTGAAGGATGTCGACCAGTGGACATTCATCGAAGAATGCAGGCAGCGAACGGTAACAAATGTGACAGACTGGGCACGAATGTTTTGGAAAGGACGTCAATTCACGACAGATCTTCGACGGCCGGGTCAAGAGCATATTGTTGCAACAGAAAAAAAAAACCATCGCCAAAATTGATGCAGCAGTGCAGATGAACCGTTGTTGAAGCATACGTTCGCTAGCGAAAGAATTCGATGAGTCAATCTAGACAGTTCAAAAGGTCGTTCGTAAGACACTGCAATATCGGACGGTGTGTTCACAGTGGGTACCACGGATGTTGACCGACCACCAAAAAGAGGAACGCATCGGATTGTGTTTGAACCACTTGCTGCGTTACAGAGTGGAGGATGATGCATTTCTCTTCCGCATAGTGGCAGGCGATGAATCATGGTGTTACCACTTTAAGCCGAGCAGCAAAAGAGAGAGCATGCAATGGAAGCATGCTGGATCACCAAAAGCCAAAAAATTCAAGTTACAGGCTTCCGCTGGTAAGGTTATGCTGAGCGCATTTTTTGACCATGAAGGGCTATTGTTGGCCGACTTTAAAGAACCTGGTGTCAACATAAACTCTATCCACTACTTGCAAACACTGGACAAGCTGCAAAAAGCCACCAAAAATAAACGACCCAGCATGCTTTCTCGCGGTGTGATTTTGATGCACGATAATGCTCGTCCGCATGTCGCAAAGATTGTGCAGGAAGCATTAGCAAGGAAGAAGTGGGAAATTCTGCAACATCCGGCCTATAGTCCTGATTTGTCACCATGTGATTTTCATTTGTTCGGACCTCTAACAAAAGCTCTCAAGGGGCAACGATTTCACACAGATACAGACGTAATTAACGCGGTTAACACTTGGTTCAGTGAGCAACCACACTCCTTTTTTGCGGACGGCATTCGCCACCTACCTAAGGATGCTTACCTGAATGCCTACGCCGACTTCTTCTGACCAATCCATGATGCATAATTCATTCAAAATGAATGCTTTGTTTAATTCTGCCACACCCGTTAATGTATATTTCATGCTTTTGTAATAAAGCCATTGGAAATGATTTCAAATGAACGTCTCTTATAGTTGTTCTTGCGCCAAACTTACGAGCCAATATTTAACTGAGGAATAAATCAATATCACTGTATGGATCAGACATATGGAGACGACTGACACGATTAATGATCGACTACGAACTAGTGTCTGTGCAGAATGAAAGACTAAAATGGTATGGCAGTCATCAATGTGGAGCACATGTAGATAACTAAACAAATGCCGGTCAATCAAGAAGTGACGAAAAACTTCGGCGTGGATTCGGGAAAACATTGAGAACACCTGAGAATAGTCAAGTCACCTACTGCATATAGTACCATGCGGTGTAGGACGGGGGTATGGGGGGTGGGGGTTGTGTCCCTAAGCCTCAGGAATTAATGCCGCCTGGCTAGTCCAGTAGACACGAACTGAGCAGGTTCGGGTTTTCTTGTTGCTTATATAATTAGAAAGTACTTTCTCTGGAGCCCCGAATACAAACGAAATTGAGAAATCCCCAAAACACACAGAGAATAGACTTAGATGAAAAGATCAAACATCTGGGAGGGCATGGACGGGGATGCATGAGCTAGCACAACATACGACAGCTTGGACCGAGTTGGCTGAGGGCCTAGACTCCATGGGGAAGCAGCGGCCAGAGAACTGTTCTTGTTACTGCCAGCGGGCACCCATACCCCCTTTCCTCCTCTCCCCGGCACATGTTCTACTGTGGTAATCATTCCAATAGCAGTCTCTGTTTGTGCCGGCCATGAAACTAGTGTTGCCAGACTTCCTGGTTTTCCGGGACCGTCCTGGTTTTTATTGAAATAATTCATAGTCTCGAAAGATGTTTTCTCGGCTCTCTTTTGTTCTCATTGTTTTCCTGTCACATAAAAGATTCAATTAAATCGAACTATTTCTCACTATAATTACAGATATTAAAAGCAGAATTTGTCAAGCAAAAACTGCATTTTAAAACAATGAAAACTATCTTATGCATGAACTCGCTATCATTGAATGTCAGTAAGAGAGTATTGGCATGTTATGTAGAACCTGATTTGCTGTGTGGCAGTGAATACTGAACGTGAATGAACGAATAAGGAAGAGCCTGAGAGTAATAAAGAGTGGTTACTGAGACCAACGTTGCTAAGACCTTGGACTGCCAGAATCACTAACAGAGATTGCCAGAAAGAGTTTTATGAACGTAGAACATTATATACAACTAACAGAAAGATTTAAATAGCGTTCTTTGGTCATATAAAAAGACCAGAGACATTGGAAAACATCTACTGGAAGGATTTGTGAGAGGCAACCAAAGAGAAATGATACTGGGTGGACTATGTGAAAATACATGCTCGTCTACGCCAGTTAGCAAGGCACTTGATTATGATGATGAGTGACACTATTAATGAGTGCGACATCCCTGATTCTAAGAGAAACGCCTAGTTTCTCACTTACAATATCTGGCAACCTTACATGAAACAACCATTACTCTTTTCCCTCAAATTTCAGTTCCCTTAGTATCGCATATATGCCTATGTAGAGCACGATGTTCGCCAACTGTGAGGCACATCTGGTACGAGCTATTGTGTGGCTGGATCTTATGGTGAAAACATACCTGGTATGTACCATATTATCGCATTCGGGGTAACCCTTGCATCACAAGATGATTCCCATCCATTCATTCTGACTGCCCTTGAGTCGTACACGCGGGATTTCCGCTGACGCAACTACGCCAAGCCCATATCGATTACAGAAAATACGAATTGATCTGCACAACACAGCCAACAATCTATGCAACGCATCTCATGGTCTGTTGATGTTTGTTTTGAGAATGCACATCACAGCACGGGTAAATCTACACATGCTCGGTCGGCCTCTGAAAATGTCCTCAGTTGTGGGTCTGGTCGTTCTAAGAACACACTGGTTGTAACCACGTCTCCTCAAACGTCCCTCCTTGTTAGAACTATATCCCTACATGTGATGTTTCTTCTGGTGTTTTAGCTTCAACTAACAGTTCTTCATAGCTGGATTGTATTTTCAATTAATAATTGTTCATACATGGAACCACACTTAACATCAAAACTCAATGTCCCTAACATGTGATATTTTCTATGTTGATGTATCTTCAAGTAACAGTTCTTGATTGTCTTCACAATGTCCCACTTGTCCATATAACGACTGGCGTTCTTGACAATGCAATACCTAAAATCTGTAGACTCCCACGATAAGGATAACCCTGTCAACAAATGCCCGCAGAAGTCGGATGTGTCGGACTAACGGATTGCTGTTAATAGGCACACCGCAATCACGTCCGAAAAAACTCTCCGGATTACCGCAGACGAAGAGAAGAAGAAGAAGAAGAAGAAGAAGAAGAAGAAGAAGAAGAAGAAGAAGAAGAAGAAGAAGAAGAAGAAGAAGAAGAAGAAGAAGAAGAAGAAGAAGAAGAAGAAGAAGAAGAAGAAGAAGAAGAAGAAGAAGAAGAAGAAGAAGAAGAAGAAGAAGAAGAAGAAGAAGAAGAAGAAGAAGAAGAAGAAGAAGAAGAAGAAGAAGAAGAGGAGGAGGAGGGGGGGAGGAAGTATAAGAAGAAGAAGAAGAAGAAGAAGAAGAAGAAGAAGAAGAAGAAGAAGAAGAAGAAGAAGAAGAAGAAGAAGAAGAAGAAGAAGAAGAAGAAGAAGAAGAAGAAGAAGAAGAGGAGGAGGGGGGAGGAAGTATAAGAAGAAGAAAAATAAGAAGAAGAAGAAAAATAAGAAGAAGAAGAAGAAGAAGAAGAAGAAGAAGAAGAAGAAGAAGAAGAAGAAGAAGAAGAAGAAGAAGAAGAAGAAGAAGAAGAAGAAGAAGAAGAAGAAGAAGAAGAAAAAAAGAAGAAGAAGAAGAAGAAGAGGATGAGGGGGAGGAGGAAGTATAAGAAGAAGAAGAAGAAGAAGAAGAAGAAGAAGAAGAAGAAGAAGAAGAAGAAGAAGAAGAAGAAGAAGAAGAAGAAGAAGAAGAAGAAAAAGAAGAAGAAGAAGAAGAAGAAGAAGAAGAAGAAGACGAAGAGGAGGAGGAGGAGGAAGAAGAAGAAGAAGAAGAAGAAGAAGAAGAAGAAGAAGAAGAAGAAGAAGAAGAAGAAGAAGAAGAAGAAGAAGAAGAAGAAGAAGAAGAAGAAGAAGAAGAAGAAGAAGAAGAAACCTGTAGAGCAACCATGACCCACCAAAGCCGGTTCCTATATTTTATGCTGAATCATGCATGGCCTTCTGCCTCGTCTTCTTCCTGTTATCCTCTAATGGGGCAATAGTTCGTCAGCCACCCCACGCCAACCGTCCTGTCTCTGGCTGTCTCCTGCAGCATCCTTCAAGTCCTCAGAATATTATTCACCTCTGTCTATAATTCTCTTCTGCTTGTGTTTTATCTCCTGCAGCATCCTTCAAGTCCTCATAATATTATTCACCTGTCTATAATTCTCTTCTCTTTGTGTTGTTGGTCTCGCGTTATTTCCTTCGCCTTGTGGCTTCCAGACAAGAAAGTGTCTTGTATGGTGCTCAGGTTTTCTATGTGGAATCATGACCTAGATAAATACAATTATGTCTGAGACCTGCATCTGTGTACCAGTCTTCCCCAACCTTGATATCCTGGAAGAGCCTGTAAAATTACCTTCATACTTTGAACTCCTGCATTGAAATTATGACATACGCAGTCCAAATGAAAATCGTACACTGGTTAGAGAAATTAGACGTAGACAGTCAACATTTTTTTGGTCACCTTATGAGAATAAATAAATTGGAGAACTTGGTGACAACTGACAAGATCGAGGGGAAGAGAACAAGGGAAAGACAGAGAATTAATAGCTAGATGGCTTGGCCACGTGGCATGGTCGAGACAAGAACACTCAGCTGACCCACGACTCTGGTGATCGAGTGAGATGGCGAAACATAACCTCCCACGCTAGTCGGCACGGCACAGGATGAATGAATACGCAATCCACGGCACGCCTGCGGGTTCGGTGTTATGTAAACAAGATTATCTAGACGGAGTTGTGTTAGTTCTAGTGAGCAGACAAGAACATTTGTTTCTGTTGTTTGTCTGTTTTTTTCCCTCATGACTGCATCCTTATTTAGCCTAGTCTTATATTTTGTTGTCACTAGTTCTCGCAAAAACCCTGGCGACCTCGTCCTGAACCCTGAAGAGAAAGAATAATGTATTTAACATGCAAATGAGCTCATCATTTATCATGGCTTTATATTTAGACCTGCCTTTTCATTGCATCACTCTAGGCCCCGCCAAGAAGTTGTAGGAACGAAATGGTGTTACTTCGTGATTCGCTCGAGAGAAATACTACTGCTCAATCCATACTTTTTATTTTTAGTAGGATGGATCCAGAACAGAAAAATATATGCTATTTGTAATTCACATTTCCCCACTTAAAAGTTAGTTGCATATCCTTTGCAGGACGTCGCAGTCAACACCAGCATTTTTTACTGTTGCGATCTCTTAGCAAGTTTACATTCAGTAATAGGCCATTGCTTTCTGAAACACCGGTACCCATAACATTTCGTGAAAAAACCAACGTAACGCGTTCTGCTGCTAAATCGCCCACAGCTGTGTTTCGAATGCGGGTAAGCGGGATTACGAGCTGCATCCGTAGCGCCTTCGCCACGGAGCCGGCTGACAGTAATAGAAAAGAAAACTGGAATCAAAAGAAGAAGGAGCAATCAGAAATATGATAAAGATCAACACATGTGAAGTTGGAAACACGCCTGAGAAACAGTATAGAGACATTCAAGAGAGAACAAATCATCCTGCAGCTGAAGCCTGTTGTGGGTATGTGAAGCGTTAGGACCATCACGTGTGTTAAAAAAAGGTTAGCTGCATATCCTTTACAGGACGTTGCAGTCAACACCAGCATTTTTTTGGCTGTTGTGATCTCTTGGTAAGTTTACGTTCAGTAGTTTGCCATTGAATTCTGAACGACCAACACCCATACCAATTCTTAAAAAACTAACTAAACGCGATCTGCTGCCAAATCGCGCGCAGCTGTGTTTCGAACGCGGGTATGTGGGATCACGAACCGCCTCCGTAACAGCCTTCGCCACGGAGCAGGCTTAGGCCTGAGCGCACGAAGGAATAGTCTATCCATCTATAGTCTGTAGAGATCAGTCTATCCCTCCCGTAGAACCTGTACTTTTGTATGGATGTTAAACGTGGACAATGAGCAGACAAGATGAAAAACATCTGATGACAGTGGAAATGTGATTTCTGTGGAAAATGCAAAGAATACCATTGACAGACAGAACAATCAATGAGATTGTCCTACAAGAGGCCGATAAAACCGTAAACTCTTAAGAGAAATTATACGTGGGCACAATTTTTGGTCGCATTCTGAGTAGAAAGAAACTAGAGAAACTGGTGACAAGAGGCAACACTGAGGGGGAAAAAACAAGGGGAGGGTTGAGAAGTAAATATTTGGGTGGCTTGACCACATGGCATGGTCGAGACAGAAACAGAGAGCTTATCTTCGACTCCGGTATTTATGTAAGATGGCCAAACATGACCCCGCAGTCTTATCGGTATGGCACATGATGATGATGATTGCTTATGATTTAAAGTTTCACAATATTAGGTAGAGGGTACAGATCAAATGGAACCAGAAGCAGGGGCCGAATATGTAAACGATGGACAGAGGGAATGATTGAGTCCATGGGAATCTCGATATACGAAACACATAAACGGGCACTCTCCCGCTGTTTATGCTTCAACTCGACGCCGCAAGGTACAAGAGGAACACGATGAGATGATGATGATGATGATGATGATGATGATGATGATGATGATGATGATGATGATGATGATGATGATGATGATGAAGATCATGATGGTGACGAGATAATGCTGTAATGATGATGAGATGATGTAATGATTATGAGATGATGATGAGATGATTTTGTAATGATGAGATGATGATGAGGCAGATGATCTCTTTGTAGAGACAATATCCACGGCCATCGACTAATATAGCCATTGGTAAGAAGCAAAGCATTGACAGAGTTGTTGTTTGTCCATCAAGAATGATGATGACCATTCATTTCATCCAGTGGGGTTGAAAGTACGGAGCCGTGAGTTCTAAGATGGCTGATAAGGCCTATTTTGGCTCGAAATGTTCTTTGACAATGTGGACAAAGAATGCTTGACGTTTCTGGAGGAGGATTTCCTGCAGAGGTTTTTCTGTTCTGTCTTTTCTTCACAGCTCTTGCAGTCCTGGTTGCCTCACAAGTGACTGCACCCTTGCGTAATGATGCACGCCACGAATTTCGGTCTCTGGCTGCAGTCTCCCAGGTGTCATGATGAATTCCAAAAGCATTCAGAGAGATTTTCAGTGTCTTTAAAGCGTTTCTCTGGCCGCCTTGGGGGCGTTTACCACAACGCAACTCGCCGTAAAAAATTCGTTTAGGGATCCTGTCAAGTGACCAACCCAGCGAATCTGATTCTTCATTAGTAGAGTGTGGATACTGGGCATGGCCGCTCTTTCTAGGACTTCAGTGTCTGGGATCTTATTCTTATTGACAGATTACCTTACTGACAGGTGAATAGAATGTCATAATTCGTCAGTTCACAGAAGCCTAGTATGTCATAATGCGTCACTCCACAAAAATCGTCTGAGATGGCGAACCATAACCGCCTAATTTTATCGACATGCCACACGATAATGATTATTGCAGGCAGCTTTCTGGTTGGATAGTCATTCAAAGAACAGCAATACAGCAGTCAAACCATTGTACCACTGTCTTAGAAGATAGAAAAATTATCCTCCATGTATGAACCGTAAACGTTTTATATCTTTAGAAAGGTGAAACAATGCGGAAATGTACCTTATGGTCTTCACAGAGCCGCCAACAAACATCTACGCCACAACCAATGGAGAATCGTCTCATTGTATACGACCTCGGTATCGAATAAATCACCAGCCACAATACGGAAGTCGCAATGTATGTCTTTTTTGGCATTTCTTTCTCTAAATTTAAGCTTTTCATTTTTGCCCGTCTTGCACTTTCTCGGCGCTTTTCAACATTTTCTTTCACACTGCAATGAAGCTTCGTTTCTAAAAATAAACATTCGTTCTCCTCAGGATTCGGAACTGCGAGGGAAGATACAAGTGGATTTCTAGTCCATCGCGTTAACCACTCAGCCACGACAACTGACACTCTATGCATGGGAACGGTTGTTGCGCAGTGGCTAGAACAGTTGCCTGTCCGCACAGTGGTCGTATGTTCAAATCCCAATCGAGGCGGGTTATATTTTTACTTGACCTGAGCTGCCAGGTGGCCCTGCCTACACTGGACACCAAGAAATAAATTAGGAAGATAAGGTGGCCAGTCTGATTTTATTTTCGTCAGCTTGCTTTGAACTCAAGCGTAGTCCATATAAATGCTACTACTTTTAATGCAGTTTACCGATTTGTGCGTGTGGATTAGCTTTCCCTATTACCAGTGTCCCTCGCCATCAGGCGAAAACACTCCGACTTCAGAGATACTTGTCAAGGGCGAGAAGTCAACATTTTAGTCCAACTGACTGGTGTAGGAGTTGAACCCGCTACCTCGGCATCAGCACACCGGATGTTTAAGAACGAGCGCTCTTATCAATGATGTCATGCTGACTTCTGGTCAGTCTGATATCAATCCACGTTCTCTACCCCTTGCAAGCGTCCAAGCCACCTTTCCCTCCAGTTCAGCTTTTAATAAAGAGTTGTGTATTTTCCTACGGCCGAAGTACCGTAATTATCTGACCTTTAACCTATTTAGTAATGGTTTCTTCAGGAAGCCGCCTCTGAGACGAGAGGGTTAGGGGCGCAATTCGCAATCCCGCACACGGCTTTCGAAACGCAGCTGCGGGAGATTTGGCAGCAGACCGCCTTTCGTTAGTTTTCATACAATGATATGAGTGCCAGTAATGGCAAACTACTGAACACAAACTTGCCAAAAACCACAAAAAGTCAAAACATTCTGCGGTTGACTGCGGCGTCCTGTAAAGGTTATGAAACTAACTCTTTTTTTTCTTCGGGAGGATACTCGTTTCTAACAACTGTTAAGGAAGAATAATCTACCCACGGGTAGATAGGCCCGTTACCTTGGATGGGCCATGTCTGGAGGAGGTAAACAATACAAAAATGCTTGCTGAAATAGAGCACACTGGCCTCTGAGGTGGATAAATAGGTGTGACGCACTTATAAAGAAGAAGAATGAGTAAGGAGATGAGGTATTAATTTTTGTCATTTTTTTTTTTAAAATAAGGGCTCGCTGTTCACCCAGGGCTCAGAGCTGTCCCATCAGGTTCCCACGTCCCTGTGTGTCGTTCGGATGACCGCCTCTGCTGGTGGCCCTGGCAAGATTAAGTCCAGATACTACACTTCGATATTAACCAAAAGACCGTTGTTTTCTTTCCTTTTCCAGCCATGATACTCGCCATATTTTTCACTATAACCACATTTTGAAAGCTAAAATTATCCTCTCACACTGTTGACAACAGAATTTTGTTAATAAACCTGGACACCTAGGTCAAGCCTGTATTAAATGGCTAATAGAACATTTGCTCGATTTTTCTTTGCAATTTTACGTGCAGTAGTTTGCCATGAAAAACCAACCATTAAGTCCAAGTTAATACCCGTATAGAGACTAAACCGCCTACCTCGCCATCAGTGTACTGGAAGTTTCAGAGCTCTCTTATTCTTCCGGTCACGTCTACATCTATTCAACCTCACACCTGCTAATTACATACACTGTGCGATGGTTACAATTTGTACAGTTTAATGAACATACTCTCTGTCATTACATGGACAACACTCTCGCGTGTCTAATAACGTTATGGTGAACCAGCTGTCCCGTCAGACAAACGGCAGGTTTGTCGTCAATTCACTGTTTCTTCCCCGGATATGACTTCGTCAGGTTTGAAGGTCACTTTTAACTAGCATTTCTTGTTGCTACGAGACACAACTCCAGCACTCGCCATATTAACTGTGTCCCGACCACACAATTGTATAAATATAATGCCGTGGCAAGAGGTCAGGAGGTTAGATGGTCGGTCTTTGGCAACTGAAGGCACTAGTCATCATCTATTGTAAGGAATAGTAATTAACTGTCTGGAATGTAAAAGTTGGTTGCATGTCCTTTACAGGACGTTGAAATCTACATTAGCATGTCTTGAGGCTGTTTATGACTTTTTTATTAGTTGCATATCCTATTTACAGGACATCGCTGTCAACACCAGCATTTTACTGCTGTTGTTGATGTCTTGGTAAGTTTAAGTTCAGTTATTTGCTATTGATTTCTGAACAACCGACCCCCATACCAACACGTTAAAACCTAGCGACACGGTCTGCTGCCAAATCGGTCGCAGCTTTGTTTCGAACACAGGTAAGTGGGCCCACGAATCGCGTCCGCAAGCTCTTAGCCACGTAAGACCGGCGTTTATGACTTAAAAGGCAATTTTATTTTCGTTCATTGGGTTGCCATTGTTTTCTGAACAACCAACGCACATGCCATCGAAATCAACGCAATGCAGTCTGCTTCCAAATCATCTGCGTCTACTCTCGAAACATCAACTCGGTATGTCGGGGAATTGTGAAACGTGTTCATTACCTCTACGCAGCTTTGCCGACTGCAGGCCGTAATGTACCGTACTGGTGTCTTGCCGTCTTGTCAAAAGATAATTTGTTACTTTTTGCTTCAAAACAAAGTCATAATAATTGCAACCCATGGAGGTAGCAAATATGGCTGATCAGAGCAATTCGCGCGATAACTGTTCGTCCACAATGGATGCATGTGAGCACTCGATTTACTCAATATCACATCCGTGGCTTATCCTTTCCAGGACTTATTACCGGGTTGACCCAGGAGCTCAAGTTAACAAATCCGCCTCCACGGGGATTGGAACATATGCCACCGTGTCGGTAGGCAAGAGTTCTAGTCACTACGCTACCACGTCTCCCCCTCTTTGAAGTAACTGCACTTAACGACAAACAACAGCATCTATACATTTCTTGCTTCATATGTTACTGTATCTTTAACTAGCAGTCTTTTCTAAGATAGTCTTCGAACTTTCAACCTTGTTCCTCATGGCTGTTCCAAACTTCTGGCGCCCTTGAAGCAACACGATGCCCCGCACCTCCGCATGAACCGGACAGTACATCCTTTCCACCATGTCCTTGTTTACTTGATAGGTTGTGAAACCTCTGGAAGACTGAGTTTTACATTTTAAGCCCGGGGCATTGGTGTTCACGTGGTCAGAGCCCTCACAACCTTTTGCATCTAAATGAGTAAGGATGGTGTGGTGGCTTGTCTCTAAACCCGATAACATTTTTACGGGGACAGTATTGCACTGTTCTTTGTTTCCCCTGGAAGCTCAGAAACCGGCAGTATGTGCACAACTGACTCTGGAACGTCACGATCTGTAACGAGGCTTATAAAGATGTAACCACGTCACATTCAGCCAGGCTTTTAAGGTCTGGCTGGAATTAGGCCACAGTTGGTCATCTTTCCTCCCAATTTGGAGATATTTCCTTGTCAACAGACTCCAACTCCCAGGAAAAAGAAACAAATTAAGTGCAGTTTTAGATCGTTGATCTCTTTGTAGTTGAAAATTGTAAATCGTGGTCCAGTAAAAAACTACACAATCATAAAAGAAAGGTACCAAGCAATGGATTATATTTATAGCTTGTAACTCTGTTATTAGTATTATGACATAGTTGGAAGCAAGTGCGACGTCTGAGCTTGTCTCTTGCCAAAATGAGGGAAAGACTGATCACCTATTCCTCCTTGCTCTGAGGTCTATAAAATGTGTTGGCACTATCATATCACAGACCCATGGCAGGAAACTGCTTCGAAACACGGTTTTGATTACAAATCTGTTATATAGAAGGAAATAGTTACAATTTGTTGCATGTCCTTTAAAGGACGTAGCAGTCAACCCCAGCATTTTGTGGCTGTTCGTGATTCCTGGGCAAGTTTACGTTCAGTAGTTTGTCTTGCTTATGATCGAGAGGTTTTCCGGAAGGTTGTTATGGGAGCGAGGTTCTGCAAAGGACATGCTACTGAATGAATGAATGAATGAGTTTGTCATTGCGTTCTCAACGACCGACACCCATACCATTTCATAAAAAAACAACACAGCAGTGTTTCGAACGCGGGTATACGGGATTATGAACTGCGTCCGTAACACCTACGCCACGGAGCAGGAAAAGAGATAGTACATTATTAAATTACAATACGTTTACAGACAGTCAAAAAGTTAAATTTATAGGGAAGTGGTAAGATGTTAGGACGAAATAATTTATATCAATCTTCCGATTCACTTGACTGATCATTATACTTCAAGGAATCTCGTTGTTTTGGTATAATCATGGTAGAATTTAGACGCCCTTTACAAACATATACTTTTGTTTCTAACTCAATAAAATCCTCGAAAATAAAATAGCTGTTGCATCCATTTCATTTGCATCAAACAACCGTCCACCAGCTTGAAAATCCCCGCATTAAGTTTATTTACACCTGGGCTGTTTTTTCTAGGCCCGCTTTTCTGTTTGCTTTATTATCTCTCCTCAGTGGTGGAATGTTTTCTATCAACATTTTTCCATTTACTCTTTTTCTCCCTCCGCATTGGTAGCGTGTATATTCTTCGGATTTTTAAGGATCTACTTTTCTAACACCTGTGCTCCGACTAGTAAATTTAACTGTACCAAACAGCGCTCTTAATCCAAAGTCACATAAGCACATTTTAAAATGGCAGCTTAACATAAACAAGACCCTACACGTGTCTTTTCAACGACGTAATGTATATTTAGTGGAGTTAAAATATGAAAGGCCAATACACGTTCCGTATTAATATTTCTACTGTTAACTTCTGTTATGACTTACATGCTGCCATCACGGATGGACTAAATCAACTCGAGACGTCATCAGTACCGTCTACAAGTACTAAAGTACAGTTTCCGTCTTGAAATGTTTAGTTTCCGTCTTTAGAACATGAGTTGCTACCGTCTGCCATATCTTTGAGTAGAAGTACTGTTGGTTTTTTCAGAGCCACCATGCAGACAAGTGTGTTCGTCATCGTCCTAATTGTGTGTGTCACAGCAGTCTTCGAATCTGCCAATGCAGGTGAGAGATCTAGTTTATATGTTAGTTGGTTAGTTAGTTAGTTAGTTAGTTAGTTAGTTAGTTAGTTAGTTAGTTAGTTAGTTAGTTAGTTAGTGTTAGCTGGCTGGCTGGATGGTTGGTTGGTTGGTTGGTTGGTTGGTTGGTTGGTTGGTTGGCTGGTTGGTTGGTTGGTTGGATTGTTTAGTTAGACGACAGATTATCGTCACTTCACATCGATCCATTTGGTTCATAAGTGCTCGGATTCATAGGTCAGTATCTCCCTCCGATCGATGCGGCTGACGACACCAGTTCTGTGTTTATTTTCCCATTCTTCTTTGGTCGCCTACTTAGTGCTCTTGTCTGGCTTTACTCCTTTTGATTTAATGTTCTTGCAGTCTGGTCAGGGTTGAAGATTCGGTTATCACTGGATTCGCTAAACGCCCGCTTCTCTGTTGACGTCCGGAACATCAACCTGGTCCAATGCTGACCCGCTGACCCCAGTACCCCGCCCGTGGGCATATCAGCCTGTTCATTTCATTTACACCCCCGTGGCATGACACAAAATGAAGCTGATTGTTGCCAGAGACTCCACTCAGTCTTCAGTCCCACTCCATCTCGCTCTTTCTCAGCATTGGGTCAGTGAGAAAGTATGCCTGAATGAAAGTGTCTCCAGCCAGGCTATTATTTCACTGCCATGAACTTCATAGCCAGGCAGGCTATTTGTTGTCAAGGCGATGGTGCCGCAGTTGGCACACTAACAAAGAGCTCTGTTAACCACTCTGAGGACATCCTGAGCAGACACTAGTCTGGCTAACGAAGGAAGGATCGACAACGGTCTCCACTGTATTAAAATTTACAGAGTATGACACATGACAGACGTTCCGGGGTTGCAAGACAGTCATAGAAATTTACCTTGATGATGGCAGACGATTCGAACTCACATTGTGTACACTCCAGGAGAGATTATATACTCTCGGAATAAGTGTGCAGTTTGTCTACAGGGATAAAATCGATTTATCACAACCATCGATTCCGTTAGTTGTACAACATAAACAACTTTATAAACTGGCTCCAACAACATCAGCAATATTATACCGAGAATCATCACCATTATCACGTGAAATGCCAGCTAATTTTGGCGTTAACAGATCTCCTCAAATCTCCGTCCCTGGTGTTCCAGATAAAATCTATTGGCGATATTCCTCAATGCCCCACCCACCCAGCATCCTTGCTGTCGATCTGCCATTTCTCTTCTAACGCTGATCTTTCCAGACGCCACGATGTTTTTCAACGCCACTCTTCTCTCCACGTGACCAAAGAACACTGTTGATCACCTTCTTATATATATATATATATATATACTGTCATTTACTGCCAATATAGTACCTTGCGGTGTATGGCAAGAGGGGGGGGGGGGTCATTGAGCCTGAGGAATTAAGGCCGCCTGGCTAGTGCAGTCACCGCGAACTGTGCAGGTTAGGATGTTCTTTTTGCCCCCGACAGAAAAAAAATCACACACCTTACCGGGATTCGAACCCGGGTCTCCCGAAGGAGAATCCGGCGTACTAGTTACTCTGCCATGCATACGTGTGTGCGTGTGTGTGTGTGTGTTCGCGTGCGTGCGTGCGTGCGTGTGTGTGTGTGTGTGTGTGTGTGTGTGTGTGTGTGTGTGTGTGTGTGTGTTCGGTCACGGGTTGTTAGTTACTCTGGCATTTACATGCGCCCTAAAAAATACATCTCTATTGCCTTCAAGCACTTCTCATAATATGATCGTTCATGCCCCATGATTTACTTCCATACAGCAAACAATGCTCTAAATACCATTTCAGTACTCGCTTCCTAACATTCAAGGATAGTAACTTATGGCATAAGATACAGGGTGTATTTTTAATGACTGTGCAGTTTTTGAAAATATTGCCTGTCCAATTTTGTATTTATCTATTATGTTGTATGGACTTTACAGAGGGTGAATACAAAACTTGGACCGGCAATATTTTCAAACACTGCACAGTCATTAAAAATACACCCTATATTTGTCATTGTCTTAAATGCATCCTTTGCTACTCCATCCTATTTTTTTTCGAAACTGCTTGGGAAAGAGGATCGACTTCATTGCACTGGGTTTTATACCATATGGCCCTGTCTCTTACTGCAGGGCGACTGTCGAAAGCGTCCACAAAGCACGAACTCCGGTAGCTCCAAGTACGACCGCCTGGAGTCTCCGAGAAAATGGCGCTCATGAAACGAAAGACGTATGACGGATTCGAAAGCCTCGGACACTCTATATCCTGATTTTAATCTTTGTCACGCATTTCCATGTCGGATAACTCTATAAAGGAGTTAACCTGAACACTGCTTGGCGATAACACGGACAACCAGCCTTTCTCACCAACTCTGAAAGTGTTATTCTCACATACATCAACAATGATACATCGTTTTCGTAGCAATGCTATTATTTACTGTCATTTGTAAACATGAATGTATTTTTTACTATAAACTTACACATATTCTCACAAAAACTGTTTGTTAACACTGACACTTACACATATTCCCACAACAACCATGTTTATTAACACTGCCACTAACACATATTCTCACACATTTAAAAAAAAAAACAATGTTTGTTAACACTTGTACTTACACATATTCTCACAAAAACTATGTTTGTTGACATTGGTAACCCTCGTGTTTCTCTCCAGATTCTCCCGAATTCGACTTGGCGGACACCTTTCTGCTGATGAGGCTGCGACAACGGGGCCTGACCCCAGGAAGTAACAGAGTCATTCTTATGTTACTCAGGGAGGAGTGTCTACATCTGTTTCAAGTGGGCGGATTCGGCGCCCTTCAAGATTATTGTATATTCGTCCTGGCAAATAGTTGATAGCTGTTATTAACCGCAAGCAGTATTGGCAACATGTCTTCATCGCGTTCTGGTGAGCAATAGCATCTCCTGACATTCTGGGATCCTTCATGAAATAAATCCATAAATGCTTCATTTCGGTTGATTCAATCCTGTTTTGTGTTACATTTTTGCATCAATGACATCAGTTATAACATATGATACTTAAAACATGTTCACATAGTTATAAAATGTGAGATATATTTTTAAGTATTAAATAGAATTGGGTATAAGAAGGTAAATAGATTTTGGAGGAAGTAGATAGAAGAGGACAAGGGAGGGTAAGTTGACTTTATAAGTAAGAAGTAGATAGAAGAAGGCAAGGGAGATGAAGGAAACTTTGAAGGAAAGAAGTAGACAAAAGAGGACACGAGTCGGTGCGTAGAGTTTGGGGCAAAGACGTACACAGAAGAAGACATGGGTGGGTATGTAGACTTTCGAAAAGAAGTAGACAATGAGGATATGGGTGGGTAAGTAGACTTTGGAGGAAATAAGTTGCAAAAGAGTATATAGGAGGGTAAGTAGACTTTCGGGGTACTAAGCAGAGATAATGAGACCAGGGTTGGTACGTAGACTACACTGCAGGAAAGAGTGACACAGAAAAAGATATGAAATATAACAATATAAGTGCTATAAGGGTAGAGAACACCAATCAGTCTTCTCCAAATGACGTTGAAGAGAAAGTGTACCCCGGAAGTGAACTCTGTCCAATCTCATAATTGTTGGTTCAGGTGAAGATTGAACTGGTCATAGATGGCTTCCTGTAAGAGTGTTAACTGGTCGAGCGTGGGCACCCACTTGTTCTTCAAGCCTCAACCAACCACACCCATAATAGGAGTCATCTCTTGTCAGGTACAACACCCACCGGAAGCAACAACTACGGAATTAGGCAGGCTAAATCGCCGCCATATTCAAACAGAAACAGGCCACTGATCTCATAGTACAACCAGAAGAGGCAAAATGGACACTCGCAGGCAACGGGCTTCCTCTGACTATAGTATGTCCACATTTGGTTGCCTTCATTCACGATCAATTATTTTGAAAACTGTCTGTTGCATCGTTATGAAATTTTTCCAGCCGTCTTATATTTACCCCCACCCAAGGAATATGTCTTTGAAAGGTCCAAAAACAACTTAAATCATTGAAAGCGGCGACATTCCTTTGATCTTTTGCTGAACAACTAGTGATTTCTCGCTAACGAAGTTATTTTTACGGTAATGTGAGACATGTCAATTCTGTTGACACACAAAGGCGTATCCGGATTCGTATGGGAGTGGGTGCAATGAAAGAACTAGCTTAAAATCGACAGGGTCGGCTGCATTGCACCGGTTTTTTATTCCATATGGCTCAGTTTCTTTCCGCAGCGCGGAAAGCGTCGCACAAAGCACGAACTCCGTAGTTCCAGCGACGACACTCGGGAGTCTCCGAAAAAATGCACTCGTGAAATGAAGGACGCGGCCCGGAATCGAACATACAACCTTCGGAGCCCGAGTCAGACGGCTTGACCACTTCACCACGGAGATTCCCGAGAGGGGTGCAATGTGTAATAATAGTAAAGACAGAGAATTTAGAGGCACGGGGTAAATAATTTGTAAATTAACAGGAAAGTAGAAGGAATATATTTCTTACCTTATTTTTCATTTCCTTCTTGTTTCTTCAGCTGATGCTGATGCTGTAATGTTTAGGACCTGCAATTCGTCTTAATAGTTGGAGCAAAATATCCCAGTAAGTGTGTACATAGATTAAGGTCTGCGATCTGATCTGTGTCGGACGATTCCAGTAGGTTGATGATTGCTCTCGGTTGCATAAAATTCAATCCATCCTTTCTCCAATAGTCCTCTTCCTCTTTCAACACATGGTCCTGACGTTTTTTTCCAGTAACTTTTATCAATATTTAATAGCGCGGACAGACAGACAGACAGACAAGACAGACAGACAGACAGACAGACAGACAGACAGACAGACAGACAGACAGGTAGGTAGGTAGGTAGGTAGGTAGGTAGGTAGGTAGGTAGGTAGGCAGAAAGGTGGGTGGGTGGATGGCTGGCTGACTGGGTGGGTGGGTCGGTCGGTCGGTCGGTGGGTGGGTGGGCCGGCAGGCAGGCAGGCAAGCAGGCAGATAGATAGATAGATAGATAGATAGATAGATAGATAGATAGATAGATAGATAGATAGATAGATAGATAGATAGATAGATAGATAGATAGATAGATAGATAGATAGATAGATAGATAGATAGATAGATAGATAGATAGATAGATAGATAGATAGATAGATAGATAGATAGATAGATAGATAGATAGATAGATAGATAGATAGATAGATAGATAGATAGATAGATAGATAGATAGATAGATAGATAGATAGATAGATAGATAGATAGATAGATAGATAGATAGATAGATAGATAGATAGATAGATAGATAGATAGATAGATAGATAGATAGATAGATAGATAGATAGATAGATAGATAGATAGATAGATAGATAGATAGATAGATAGATAGATAGATAGATAGATAGATAGATAGATAGATAGATAGATAGATAGATAGATAGATAGATAGATAGATAGATAGATAGATAGATAGATAGATAGATAGATAGATAGATAGATAGATAGATAGATAGATAGATAGATAGATAGATAGATAGATAGATAGATAGATAGATAGATAGATCCCAGCCAGAAGCCGGGCCTTGTCAGCTAATTTATTTATATAATCACGTTTCATGAAAGAACCCCCATTTGTAGACACCTCTGAATCTTCGCGCTGTTTGTTTTAAAACGGAAATCACGTGAAAATTTTAAAAAATGCGGTTACGTGTCTTGGTGAAGCTGTAATACTGTTAAAATCATGGACGTAATCTCTAAGTCATAATTAATATACCGCATATAAACTAACTTTGACATCTGCTGTAAAATCTCCAGAACAAAAATTTATTTTTTTTGGTTGGGTGGACATAATGATAAGGTTATATATTAAATCTCATTATTTTCCATCAGTTGGTTACTGAGATATTCAATTTTATATTGAGGCAACAAAAAACACACACACTTTTTTGTTTTTTTTATAGTTCAAATGAGGGGTGCCAGGAATTTTGACATATCTGTAATGTCTAGTGCTGGTTCTATGGCGAAGGAATTACGAATGCAATTCGTAATCCCGCATACCGCGTTCGTAGCACAGCTGCGGGCGATGTAGAAGCAGACCGCATTTCGTTAGTTTTCATACAATGGTATGAGTGCCGGTCGTTCAGAAAGCGTAAACTTGCCCAGGAATAACAAACAACCAAACAATAATATAGTCTAATACTCTAGTAGGTGGGGGATTTTGCGAAGTTGAAGGGGAGCTGCATTGATGATATCATGCGCTACGGTCGGGCGAGAGATTGACGTCTGAGCTCGTCGCCTGCTATATGAGAAACAAACTCTCCCCCCCCCCCGCTCCCCCTATTCCTTCGTACACTCAAGCCTAAACAATGCGACATTCCTATTACGTCACAGACGTATAGTAGGAAACTGCTTCGTGACAAACATAAGTTGTATCGTTTAGTGTTCCTTCTGTTTTCTCCGCTACGTCTTTCCGTGTGTTTTAATCTCAACATATTGGACAGTGTATTAATCTACGGTTATAAATGTATAATTGCCTGGACTGTGAATTCTGCACATGTCGCGTTCGTTAAAGGATTCGTTCATAACCTTTCGGGTCGTGCCTCGACACGGTGTCGTCATTTGGAGACGACAGGTTGACATGTCAATGTTCGCAAAGCTTTTAATTTTTTTGAGTTCCGTGTTCTAATCTATGTAACTTTCTGTTATCTGTTTTTTTTTTTGCGTTCGGTCGCTTTGACCCTAAGCGTAGTCTATACAAGTGCTACTATTTCTAGTGCAGTGGTTCTCAACCTTTTTTGGCCTATGCAGCCCTCACCATATGTTCAGAATGTCATTCCCCCCTTTCATATTTCCTCCTTATAAATCCCCCCCCCCTTCCACAGAGTATGCGTAAAAATGGAAGCTAAATTTAATAACACATACTAGAACAAGTCTAAACGTCTACATAAAACGTGATTTGCGGATGCCACGGTGCGAATGCTGGGCTCAGGCGAATTAACAGATGCCTAGGGATATTAGTTATATTTTCTCGCCTCCTGTCCCATTCACCACTGTGGTTGATTCTCTCTCGGCTTCGTCATCTAGCCCGAGAGACTGGCTCTATTACTTTAACATTCATCTGCACTTTGGTGATAACTCTCCCACACTCTACCTTGTTGAAGGTGAACTATGTCATTCCTTTTAGACTACATCAACTCACCATCGAACACAACACGACCTACCGACATAGAGGTAACTCGAACACAAGTGTAGGTTTTCATCTATAATCAACACTCTAGAGTAGACATTGTCACAATCATATATTCCACAACGTAATATATACGACACTACTATACACTCAATAAAATGGCGGCATTATGTTAAGCCACATAAACGACGTTCACGGCTAGAATGAAAATCTGGATGCCCTTGTCACTTTTGCAATCATGTGTGTTTGCTCCGGTGACAATCTCGCTCGCCACGTAGGTCATGATCAATGATTGTCACGTCCTTCTGGGTTACTTTTCGGCACTATGCCATAATGTACAATTCAACCTATGGCAGCGGGTCTACTTACGTTATACAACGAATTTCATAAGGGTTAGAAGTACAGAACTGTAAAGTATGGAGGGAAAAACAATACCAAGTAATGGGTTCTTGTATTAACGCGATCTTGAAATAATCTTAATTCTCCCCCCTCCCATCCCCCTGGACATCCTATAATTCCTCTCTTGGGGGGAATTCCACACCGGTTGAGAACCACTGTTCTAGTCATTGGACTGGTTTTTGCGGAATTAGCTCTCTCTATTACCAGTGTCCCCTCGCCATTAGGCGAACCCACATCGATTTCTGATGTGCTTGTAATTTACGTCCCAAAGTCCAGGTCGAGAAGTCAACATTTTAGTTCATCTGACCGTTGTTGGGGTTGAACTAGCTATCTTGACGTAAGCACAACGGAAGTTTAAGAGCGTGCGCCTTTATCAATTGGGCCACGCTGACCTCCGTGTCTCTATTATAACTGCTGATTTGTGCGTTAATTTCTAATGTCTGTTTTAATGGTCCCGCGGTGTCTCCAGCATTGTTATTTCCATATTACATGTTAACTCAACGATAGCTGCCAAACAATTGCGCATCTTCTTTAAATGTTTGTAATATGTCAATATACTAGACCTAGCATAAATGTCCCAATTGTTTTGTGATTATTTGATCGTTGCTTGGTTGTTGAACCTTTATGAAACCTATGATGCCATGAACATAGCCGAGCAGGAAGTATATCCATATTCCATAGTTGTTTGATCGGGTGGATAATATACGGGGCTAGTGATTATACTTTTGTTAGTGTTCTAGTTGGCCGTACTTTGAAGTTCATTTGATCCTTCAGCGAGGCTCAATCATCAGTTTGGAGGTCGATGGAATGCCGATCTCTCACAGCTTTCAGTGTTAACTGTTGTCTGGTGTGTTCACCGATTTGTATTTATGTATTGATTCGAAATTTAAACATACACAAGGCACATATACAAATATACCATTGTCATCATTTGTTGGCTTTTCCCGTGCAGAACACCTCGCCCCCCCCCACCCCATCCCCTCCCCAATAAGTGTCATCAGAAATGTATCACTGTCATAAGCCAGATGTAATAGGGCCGTCATATTTTATAAACCTGAATGCATAAAGGAATAGGTCGCCAATTTGTTTTCTCACATAGCAAGCAATGAGCCCAGAAGGCGAACTCTCGTCCAACCGCGCATATGGCATTATCAGCGCAGTTCCCTGTGAACTTCTAGACAATATATATCAAGTGTGTATATATATATATACTTGATGAGGTTGTTGGTCGTTGTTATGCTTGCTCTGTATTATTATACAATCTATTTGATTTCTAGTATTTCCACCCCTGATGTCAAGGTAGCCTTCTAGGATGTCGCTGAAACATTGTACTGGCAATCATCACTTCACGCCCAATGCAGAAAGTTATCAATTGTTTCCCTGCTCTATTTCTTCTATTTCCTTTTCTGTTGTTTACAACAACACATATTTTTCTGCTGCTTTTTAAAAAAAATTAAATTCCGATGAATTATGATAGCAATTCGCAATCCTGCATGCCGCATTCAAATCACAGCTGCGGATTATTTGAAAACAGACCGCATTTCATACAATGGTATGAGTTCCGGTCGTTCGGAAAGCAATGGCAAACTATTGATCATAAACTTGCCAAGAAGTCACAAACAGCCACAGAATGTAGGGGCTGACTGCGACGTCCTGTAAGGGATATGCAACTAACTAACTTACGTCCACAAGTCACAGGTGAGACAAGACAAACGCTCCGTAGCGAATTGGTCAAGCCTTTTGACTCGGGTTCCGAAGGTTGTAGGTTTGATTCCGGGCCCGCTTCCTTCGGTTCACGAGTGACATTTTTCGGAAACTCCTGGGGGTCGTTGCTAGAGCTACAAAGTTCGTGCTTTGTGCGACGCTTTCCGCGCTGCGGAAAGAGACCGAGCCATATGGGATAAAACCCGGTGGAATGAAGTCGACCCTGTCGACTTTTAAGCGACTTTTTGTCATTAAATTACTGATGGTAAAAGTTTTTTTCTTTAACAGCAAGTGTTAATTAGAAACTCTGAGATAGCAAAGTTAGCAATGTAATATAAGAAATGAAAAATATTAACATAAATATCATAGCTATTCAAGAAAGGCATCGGTTATGGTAATCAGGAATAAACACACAATAATATGTTCCAGTGGTGATAAACGTGAAAAAATGAACAATACCACAGTTTAATTAGAAAAAGACTAAATCAACTAAGGATTATTAGAGTATACAGAAAGAGTTATTATGATTAATATCAAAGTCATGCCAATAAGTATGAATATTATATAAATATATGTACCAACAACAAGCAGTTAAAATAAATAAAACAAATTTATGATGAAGGAAATTAAAGAATGGAAGATACAGGTGGTGACAACGGTTTAGCAACAAGAAACGAAAGAGGATAAAAACTGAAGGCATGGGCAACAATAATTGTTATGAATATTGGAAACACCAGGTTTAAATAAGAGACTACTTTACACACGGAAAATCCCCGATAAGAAAAGATTCAGCCAAATTGAGTACATACTGGTCAATAAAATATCTCAAAGTCCGTTAATAATGTTAAGACAATGCCTTGTGTTGATTGTAATAGCTACCACGCCCACAATGATGACTAAAGTAGGATTGAAAATATGAAGAAAGAGGTTAAAAACATAATACTTACTAAAGATAATATAAAAGCAGATCATGCAATTCAAGAACGATACAAAGTGATTTAGAAACATCTATACATTGCAGTATCTAAAATACAAAGTATAATTGAACCATTGGAAGTTATGAGGGACTCTATTCATCAAACAAGAAAAGCGACGTTATCGATGAGAAGAAAAAAAGCTAAGAAGACATGGGTGGCAAAATAAACCTAAAGTTGGTGGGCTAAAGAAAACGAAGAAAAAATAACAAAGAAGAATATGATAAGATAAATAACGAAATAGGAGCTAATTGCAAAAGAAACTTGGTTAAACGAAGTGCAACAAAATTTAATTAGAATTAAAGATACAAAAAGATTGCACAGGTATCTCAATGAGTTGACAGGAGGGGGGAAAAAGAGAAAACTCAGGATGCTTGAAATAAAACAGAGGAAAGGTATTAGTTGAAGAAGGTTGAGTTGAGCTAAGAGCTGACATAACTGCACTCAGGACATTCCCATAGTTGAAGACGGTGCTATAAGAAAGTTATGGGATGAAAATATAAGAGAGTTATATTATGTATCCGAGAAGAATTAACAGACGAAAGTTGCTTAGGTTAACGTATACTAAATGAAGAAATCACTGAAGTGTCAAACATTTAAAGAAAGGAACAATAGCTGCGAAAGATGATATCTCGATAATGGAATTAGAAGTACTGGGAGAATTCGAAGAATAAATAACAACTAAAATATTGAAAGGTATTTACAACTGTAGATACATATCTAGTGATATGATGAAATCTGTATTTATAACTTTACCCAAACACCAGGAGCAACTAAATGTCAAGCACTTCGCAAAATCAACCACATAAACCATGTCACAAAACTTCAACACATAATTACAATAAGAAGCACAAGAAAGAAAACAAACAAAGAAAAAGGGGTTACATGCAAGAAGGTTGACTTCATTGCATCTGGTTTTCCCCATAGAGCTCGGACGTTTTTTCCACAGAAAGGCCTGCCAAAAGCAATGCACTGTATACGAAATCTGTAGCTGTAGCGACGACCCAGGGACAGTCTAACAGAAAGCACTCGAACCAGAAAATGGAGTCCGTAAAAGAAAAACGACCTTCGCAGTGCGAGACAGGCGGCTTGAGAACACTGCCAAAGGCTACCATAAAAATAGAAATGGTGAAAAACACTAGGAAACGGCACAAATCATGCAACATACATATTGCCTAAAACTAACAGTGAGATCAAGTGAGACACAGATAGATATATTTACATGCACGCTATAGATATATAGAGACATTTGATGAAGTTAAACACGATGAAATGATTAAAATAGTGGCTGATATTACGAAGGTAAGTTAATAAGTAAGTCACAAATGGCTGTAGAAAATAACTAAATATGAAAGCAACTTGAAATCAGTTTATTATTATACATACATTGCCCTTTATTTCTCAACATAATTTCCACCAACATTTTGCACTTATCCCATAGTTATATCAGTTCTCCCAAACCGGCTGCGTAGAACTGCGTGTTCTGTTTTCTAGATCACGTTTTCACTTCACATTCAACTTCGGCGTCATTTGAGAAATGTCTCCCGCCAAGGTGGGTTTTCAGTGGACTTAGCCCCTAGCGATTTTCAGTAAAGCGGTGCATAGTTGGGTAGAAAAAGTTACGCGGGCGAGTCAATAAGTAAGTCACACAGTTCTGTGCGATGGCAAGTAAATAAAAACAGGGCACGCAGATTTATGCAGTCGGTTTGGGAGCACTGATAAAACTATGAGATAACTGCATCAATGTTGGTGGAAATTATGTTGAGAAATAAAGGGACAATGTATGTATACAAATAAACTGGTTTCAAGTTGTTATCATATGTAGTTATTTTTCTACAACCATTTGTTACTTACTTATTAACTTACCCTCGTACAATTCAAGGGAAAGGCCTCAGAATAATAAAGAATATTGACTAGAATAAAGTAGCAGCAATTAAAATTGCGTCTAAAGTCGGCAAGTGTGAACAAATAAAACCAGGAGGAAGACAAGGCTGTGTTTTGTCACCGCATCTCTTCTCTCCCTCTATAGCGAGGTAATATTGAGAGAAATAAAAGTGAGGCCAGGAATACCAGCTGGAAGTTATAATATAAACAATCAACGATAAGAATATAGAAATGTATTGATAACTGAAAGCACAACAGATCTACTACGATTGGACGTTGCAGTCATTGAGAGTGCCAAAAAGGACTTTCCTTGCACATCAAGGAAACAGGAACAATGGAAAAAGATAATGCCAAAATTTGATATAACAATACAAGGGCAAATGTTTAACAAATGTGGTAAATGTAAATATCTATGGAGGATCATAACTTCAGATTATAAATGCAAGACAGAGATTAAGAGAAGAATAGGTCATGCAAAAGCTGCTTCTCAGAAAACGACAAGTATCTTATGCTATAAGTCACTAACACCGAATCCCAGAAAGAGAGCACGTAAATGTTATATAGAGCTTACTTTGCTGTATCGTAATTAATCTTTAAACGCGAATGAACAAATTAGGAAGAGCATGGAAGCAGCAGACATGTGGTTCTTGAGTCGAATGTTGCGAATATCTTAGACTGCCAGAATAACTAACAACGACTGGCTGAAACGGGCTAATGAAACATTATAAACAAATATAAGAAAGAGACGAAAAGCGTTCTTTAGACATGTAAAGAAAAATATCGTGACGATTGAAAAGATCAGTGGGAAAAGGGGCAGAGGCAAACCGAGAGACATATGGCTGGATGAGCTGAGGCGGTGGCATGGCTGTAGCAGCTTATTTCCTACCACATCGAGATTCACCGGCGCTGACCAGAGTGCAGTCGGACGAGAGTTCGATGTTAGCTCTCGACATTCGCTGCAAGAAGGAAAGACTGCCTCCCCCCCCCCCCCGTCCCCCTGTGAAACAAAATGGGATGGTACTATCGCTACAATATCCATAGCGGAATCCTGCTAAGAGATTAGATTTGTGTCACAAATAGTGTAATTAAACACCAAGTGTTGGCCAGTGGCTACTACCCCTGCTGGAAAATGATGATAATATTAAGGGTAGGTTGGGCAAGCATATCTGAACAATGCTAGTAGAAGGTGGATGGATGTCCATGACGTTGCACGCAAGAAAAAGAAGGCAATATACGCGATTAATCAGATTCAAACAAAATGCCTCATCCAGATGCAAATTATTTTTCAAAAAGTATACCATTTTGTCTACTTCCTGCTCTGATGAAAGCTAACAGCTGGTTTTATTCCAGTCACAAACAAGTAGGTCTGAGTGGGAACAAAGAAAAAGAAGAAGATGCTGATGAGAGGAAGAATAAGCGTTAACGAAATTAGCTACGCTAGGAAATTAGCTGCTACATTCATCATCTTGTTGACCTGAGCTATTTAAGACCTATCAGCACTGCATTGACAACTGCAGTCAGAATTTTTATATGAAGATTAACATGGGGGGGAAAAAAAGAATTTATGACAATTCAAAGTACTCTAGAGCACATAACGAAAATTTAAATGGAAAATAAATAACACAAGCTACAGAGTATTAGTATCTGGACAGTGTGTTCACGGATGATGGAGCGAGAAATAAAAAAAAAAACGAAAGGATGCAGAAAGCAAAAAACATCAACTGTCAAACAGCGCTTTCCTAAAACATCAAAATATCACCAAGCACACAAAAAAGAAGCTGATAAAACTGTGTTACAAATCCCAGACATATAAAATCCCATAAACACACAGGTGTAAAATCACATCATGTAAGATGAGATGCATAAGAAACGCAGCTGGAAAAACAAGAAAAGATAGAGAGACAAATGAGAAACTAAGAACAAGTAATACTTGTTTGTTTATTTGATTGTGTACCACGGTTGGTCCTAATTTACTTTTCCCTTGGCACTGAATCAGTTAAGAAACAAACAAAGGAGAACATTTTGAGAGCATGCATCTCTCCCGTGGCAACATAAGGATGCGAATAATGGACCATTTCACACCTTTTTTTTTTTAACATTAAATGTTATAGAAGACTTCTCAAAATATGAGTGGTCTTGAGTTCGAATCCGTGTCAAGGCTTATATTTTTGTTTTCACTGACCTAAGCTCCAAGGTCGGATCAGCCTATTATAGGTACGAGGAAATCGCCTGGGACATCAAACCTGCCGGCGTGATATTGACAACCTAAACAACTGAGTGCTGATTGGTCTTAGAATATCTCTCTGGCACCTTGCCGTCTTGACTGACGATAGTTTTTTACATTGTGCTTCAAAGATTTTAAAAAAGGCATAATAAATAACCATAACCCATATCGGTTTAAACTAGGGATTGAGTTATACCTCTCCTTAGCACAAAGTCCGGGCTGAATTATAGAGATCATGTGTTGCCCATGCAGCATGATCCCTCTCTCGGCCTGCCTAGTTCACTCCAGAGGAAAGGTAACACCCCTACATATGGAACACGACAAGCTGTAGAAGCTGCCGGATTAGCAAAGCCTGTTGGAGCTTCGATCCTAGATCAGTTGCCAACCAAAGCTTAGGGTCTGGTCTGCCACGACATTTAGTCTTTAGGTTGCATTTCCTCACACTAGCATATCACCAAACACACAAATATGACCCACTGCGTGTACAGGATCAATTGCTGTACTTTACTTTATAACTTGCGCACGGGGCCTCCAGATTTTCATCCTTATCCGAGAAGTCTTTGTATCCGATCTCACTACCCAAGATATCATGGCACGTGTCATATCATTAGATATCAGCGGCTCGTATAAAAAATACCCATTATGATATACGAGCCCGGTAACCTCTCATCCCAAGATGAGAGAACAAGAAAGAAGATAAGGAGCTCTCACATGTTCAAGTATTAAAGATTCCTTTCCATGTCAGCGGCGTGCATTGGGTTATGTGGTGCTAGCTCCCCACTTGCATAGACCAAACAGTATTCAATGGGTGATGTGGTAAATATGACGTCATCCGCATTGACTTCCCATGCCATTTTCTGGTACCCAACTTAGACTGCGTCCACCTGGGAATCTATGTCAATTTACAACAGTATTTCGCCTTTATGGGGATTCGATCACATGATCACCGGGGTCAGGATACTGTCTGCCTCTCTCTGTCTCTCTATATGTCTCTCTGTCTCTCTCTGTATATCTTTCTCAGTGTTTTCTCCCCGTATCTGTCTGTCTGTCTCTCGGTCTCTCTCTCTCTCTCTCTCTCTCTCTCTCTCTCTCTCTCTCTCTCTCTCTCTCTCTCTCTCTTTCTTTCTTTTCTCTCTCTGATTATGTATATTCGTCTGTCTCTTCCCATGTTTCTGCCTTTCTCTTGCGCGCCTCCTTCATTTTCCCTCTTTTTCTGTCTGTCTCTCTCTCTCTCTCTCTCTCTCTCTCTCTCTCTTTCTTTCTTTCTTTCTTTCTCTCTGATTACCTCTCGCTGTCTAATTTTCGCACTGTCTGTCTCTCTGATTATATATATTATTATATTTTAGGATATATATATATATATATATATATATATATATATATATATATATATATATATATATATATATCTTATATATAAAAAAGGATGTGCGTATCTCCGTATGTCCTTTATACGCTCGCGAACGGCCCATCCGATTGAGATGAAATTTTCTACACGCCTTCCTTTCATTCCAGAGATGCCAACTGTCATAGTTTTTTTTTCTTCTTCCTCCTCCTCCCTCCTCCCTCCTCCCCCTCCCAAAATACGTACGTCCAGGAAATGGTCTTCTACATAGACACTTCTCTCTGAGGTCCGCGATAACATATTAACCTGGTGGGATGGCAATCAATCATCCTACTACCTCCTCCCTCCTCCTCCCTTCTCCCTCTTCCTCCTCCCTCTTCCTCCCTCCGCCTCCTCCCTCCTCCCACTCTCTACTCCTCCTTCCTCCTCCCTCCTCCTTCTCCTCCCTCCTTCTCCCTCTTCCTCCTCCCTCTTCCTCCCTCTTCCTGCTCCCTCCGCCTCCTCCCTCCGCCTACTCTCTCCTCCTCCTCCCTCCTCCTCCTACTCCCTTCTCCTCCTCCTCCTCCTCCTCTCTCATCCTCCCTCCTTCTCCCTCTTCCTCCTCCCTCCTCCTCCCCCTCCTCCTCCACCCTACTCCTCCCTCCTCTTCCTAATCCCTCCTCCTCCCTCCTATTTCTCCTGTCTCCTCCTCCCTCCTTCTCCCTCCTCCTTCTACCTCTTCCTCCCTCCTCCTTCTCCCTCCACCTCCTCCCTCCTCCTCTCTCCTCCTCCTCCCTCCTCCTCCCTCTCCCTCCTCCCTTCTCATCCTCCCCCACCTACGTTCTCCTCCTCCCTCCTCCTCCTTCTCCCTCCTCCTCCTCCTCCCTCCTCCCCCTCCTCCTTCTCCTTCACCTCCTCCCTCCTCCTCCTCCTCCTCCTTCAACATGCTCCCTCCTCCTCCTCCCTCCTCCTCCTCCTCCCTCCTCCCTCCTCCTCCCTCCTCATCCCTCTTCCTCCTCCTCCTCCCTCTTCCCTCCTCCTTCTCCCCTTTCCCCCCTCTTTCTCTTAATCCCTCCTCCTCCCTTCTCCTCCCTCCTATTCATCCCTACTCCTCCTCCTCCCTCCTCCTCCTCCTCTCTCCGCCTATCTCTTCCTCCCTCCTCCTCCCTCCTCTCTCTTCCTCCTCCCTCCTCTCTCTTCCTCCTCCCTCCTCCTCCCTCTTCCTCCTCCTCCTCCCTCATCCTTCCTCCTGCTCCCTCCTCCTCCTCCCTTCTTCTCCCTTCTCCTCCTCCCCCTCCTACCCCTCCCTCCTCCCCCTCATCCGTCTTCCTCCCTCCTCCTTCTTCCTCCCTCCTCCTCCCCCTCCTCCCCCTCCTCCTCCCTCTCCTCCTTATCCCTCCTCCTCCATTCTCCTCCTCCCTCCTCCTCCTCTCTCTACCTCCTCCCTCCTCCTCCCTTCACATTCCTCCTCCTCCCTCTTCCTCCTCATCCCTCCTCCTCCTCTATCCTCCTCCCTCCTCCTCCTCCTCCCTCTACCTCCTCCCTCCTCCTCCCTTCACATTCCTCCTCCTCCCTCTTCCTCCTCCTCCCTCTCATTCTCTTCCCTCCTTCTCCTCCCTCCTCCTTCTCCCTCTTCCTCCTCCCTCTTCCTCCCTCCGCCTCCTCCCTCCTCCCACTCTCTACTCCTCCCTCCTCCTTCTCCTCCCTCCTCCCTCTTCCTCCCTCTTCCTGCTCCCTCCGCCTCCTCCCTCCGCCTACTCTCTCCTCCTCCTCCCTCTCCCTCCTCCTCCTCCCTCTCCTCCTCCTCCTCCTGCTGCGATCTCCTCCTCCCTCCTTCTCCCTCTTCCTCCTCCCTCCTCCTCCCCCTCCTCCTCCACCCTGCTCCTCCCTCCTCTTCCTAATCCCTCCTCCTCCCTCCTATTCCTCCTGTCTCCTCCTCCCTCCTCTTCCCTCCTCCACCTCCCTCTTCCTCCTCCCTCCTCCATTTACCCAAGACAGACAGACATACAGATAGTCGGGAACGGGATCTTATATGACTACTTATATGATTTAAATGAGATGCTCTCCACCATGGGCTGGGCCGGGTCAGACAGACAGACAGACAGACAGATAGATAGACAGACAGACAGACAGACAGTCGGGAACGGGAGCTTATATGACTACTTATATGAATTAAATGAGATGCTCCCCACCAGAGTCTGGGCGAAGCCGGGCCGTGTCAGCTAGTATAAATATATATATGTGTGTGTGTGTGTGTGTGTGTGTGTGTGTGTGTGTGTATGTATATATATGTTATGTTGTTTGTCCATCAAGAATGATGATGACCATTCATTTCATCAAGTGGGGTTGAAAGTATGGAGCCGTTGGTACTAAGATGGCTGATAAGGCCTATTTTGACTCGAAATGTTCTTTGACAATGTGGACAAAGAATGCTTGACGTTTCTGGAGAAGGATTTCCTGCAGTGGTTTTTCTGTCCTGCCTTTTCTTTACAGCTCTTGCAGTCCTGGTTGCCTCACACATGACTGCACCCTTGTGTAATGATGCACGCCACGAATTTCGGTCTCTGGCTGCAGTCTCCCAGTTGTCATGATGAATTCCAAAAGCATTCAGAGAGATTTTCAGTGTCTTTAAAGCGTTTCCTCTGGCCACCTTGGGAGCGTTTACCACAACGCAGTTCGCTGTAAAAATTTGGTTTAAGGAGCCTGTGATCTGGCATGCGAGTCAAGTGACCAGCCCAACGAATCTGATTCTTCATCAGTAGAATGTGGATACTGGGCATGGACTCTCTTTCTAGGACTTCATTGTCTGGGATCTTGTCTTGCCATTTAATCTTCAGTAGCTTCCTTAGGCAGACTGTGTGGAAGTGGTTTAATTTCCTAGCGTGTCGCTGATAAACAGTCCTGATAATAACAGTCGCTGATAAAGCAGTCGCTGATAATACAGCGTAGTGCTGTAAGGAGATAGCAAAATGCCAAGAAGAACAGAGCTGGTCATCCTAGTCCCTGCATGCACTTAGAAAAGTAAGCTATTTCAAAAAACTGGTCAAGGTGGTTAAAAGCGAAAAATGGGCAGAGGTGTGTCAAAGAGTAAGCACAGACAAGTCACTGAAATTGTTCTGGCGACTACATAAAAGCATGAGTGGTGTAGTCAAGAATAAGAGCATTTCTGACTTCCAAGGTGCTGACCTCATCTGGCAGAGGACTGACGAGGACAAAGGGCAAAGCCCTCTTTGAACGCTATCTAGAGCAGAGCAACCAGACAGACATGGGAGGCCGAAATCTGGCCAAGGAGGTCACCTCAGACAGGTGCAAGGCCCAGAATACTTCGGATGAAGACACAGTTACAGTGAAAGAAATCAAGGCTGTACTTAGACGATCAAAAAACAGCGCTCCAGGGCCTGATGGCATAAGATACGACGACATCAATAGGTGTACCGACAATGAGCTAGAGAAACTAGCAGACATGTACAACAACAGTATAGAGAGTGCTAGCATCAAGGAGGAGTGGTTACACAGCTATCTGATTCCCTTGCCGAAGCCTGACAAAGATCCAAAAATAATTCAGGGATATCGAATTATAACCATGCAGAATACAATAGGCAAGCTGCTGGAGAAGGTAATTGCCAGGAAAATATCAAGCCAGCTAGAGAGGCAAGGTGTTTTCCCACCTACCCTGGGTGGGTACCGTCCAAAAAGAGAAACCTGGACCAATGCAGCAGTCTTTGCCCATGATGTCTATGAAGGTTTCCACTCAGGCATTGAAACCTTTGCTGCAGCAATTGATCTTGAGGACGCATACAACAGAGTACCATTGGATTTTTTAATGCTTCAACTTCTTGAACTAAAAGTAAGTCCATTCCTCCTTAGTTGGATCGCTGCAGCCCTCTTCCAACGGAAAGTAGTTTTTAGATGTGGCAGTTGGATCTCGGAACCAACAACAATATATCCTGGCCTACCACAGAGATCACCATTATCTCCGGTACTGTTCAACGCCTACACAGTGAGAATCACCAGTAAGCAGATCACTGGACCTGGCAGGACATTGTCATATGCCGATGATGTTTTAGTGTATCGTCAGGGTAAGGATAGAGAGCAGGTTGCTGTGGAACTACAAACCGAAATCAAACGCATAAGTACTTGGTGTGATGAAGCTGGGGCAATGGTCAACCCAACAAAGGCAACAGTGACTTTGTTCTCGTTGAATAATCATATTGTCAACACTCCAACACCAACTGTAATGATGTGTTCAGAGACGATGAAAAGAACGCAGGCAATGAATTACCTGGGGATACGATTTGATAGAAGCCTTGCTTATAATGAGCACATAGACCAGGTGATAACAAAGGCCAAGCGGGGTTTGGCTGCGATGCGGGTGATGGCGGCAGCAAACTGTGAGCAGCGCCATCTATGTCTTCTGTACGAGGGGCTGGTCATGTCTGTTTTGGAGTATGCAATGGCAATCCTGACTCTCAGCCGTAAGCAGATAGAAAGGATGGAAAGGATACAGAATGAACCTATGCGCATTATTCTTGGATGTACAAGAGATACAGCATGCAGGGCGATGCGCTACCTTCTTGATTTTCCCACCATTGAAGAGAGAATACAAGTTTGCAGGGCACGCGCCTACCTCAGAGTTAACGCAAACACACAACATCCACTGCATAGTGAAATTATGAAGGTGAAGGGCAGCAGTTTAAAAAGAGGACGGTCGTGGATGGGTCAAGCCGAAGACATTCTTCAACAGGTGTGTTCACTTGAGGACTTAGAACCTGGCGAGGAGTGGGTGCAAGTGCCAACAGATTTCTGCACATCCTTTTCAGTTTGCATCCAACTAGATAGAAAATGCAGACACAAAAATCCGGCTGCTGTGGAGGCTGAAGTACAAGCGTTGATTTTCGAGAATTCGCTAGACGGTGATGCGGTCATCTACACAGATGGGTCGGTCGTCCGACATGTGAGAAGCTCATGGGCCTTTACAGCTCGGGCCGGAGGGAGAATTGTGAAGGAGGACTCTGGTGCTTTCACTGAAACCACAATTAGCCTGACTATGGAAGTCATGGCAGTAAGTAAAGCAATAACATGGCTCGAGACACAGACATTCACTAGGGCATGTTTCCTTAGCGACTCAATGAACATGACCAAGAGGATAGAGGAGGGGTCGATCCGAAGAGAATGGTTGCTGCCTCTGGAGCGGTCTCGGCTGACAAAGATTAGTTTCATCTTCGTGCCAGGGCATGCGGGAGTGCAAGGAAATGAGCGGGCTGACAAGCTCGCAGGTGAGGCTACTGTGGAGGGCGGACGCGCCATGGACCAGGCTGACATTCTGAATGCTCTACGAGAAGTAAGACTCTTGCGTGAACCAAGTGATGACTGTGAATCTACAACCATGGCCAGACTGCGAGAACAGCAGATTAAAAGAGGGGTGGCCAAACAAGAACACTACGCAGGAAGCCAAAGAAGATTGATAAACCAACACAGAACTGGCGTCGTTAGCCGCTACACGCTGCGGGATTTGCTGAGGAGGGGATCCGAGCACTTATGGACTGAATGGTTCGATGTGCAATGAGGATGATCTGTCGACTAACTAACTAACTAACTAACTGATAAACAGTCCAGGTTTCACAAGCATATAGCAGTGTGGATAATACAACTGCATTGTAGAATTTTAGCTTTGTTTGCAGGCTTATTCCAGTTCTGTCCCATACATTCTTGTACAGTCTGCCAAAGGCCACACTGGCCCTTGAGATTCTTGCATTCACTTCTTCATCAATTGTGGCAGCTTGTGACACAGTGCTGCCAAGATAGGTGAATTTGTCCACAACACTTAGTCTATGTTCATTCACTTTGATATTCGGCACAGTGTGATTATTCCCTGAAGCTGGCTGGTACATAACTACAGTCTTCTCCAAGTTGATATTGAGCCCAAAGTTGGCACAGGCTTACGAGGAAGCTGAAACATTGTGTTGCATGTCTGCCTCTGAGTTGGCGTATAGAGCGCAATCATCAGCAAACAGGAGCTCTCTGACGGTGTCGCTGTTAATTTTGGTTATAGATTTCAGCCTTCTGAAATTGAATAACTTTCCATCCATACGGTAGTTGATGTCTATTCCAATGTCGTCTTTCTCGAAGGCATTCATCAACATGGCTGAAAACATGCGGCTGAACAGTGTTGGTGCCAGGACACATCCTTGCTTCACTCCATTGGTGACAGGAAAGGGTTCAGACAGTTCACCATTTTCCTGTACTCTTGCCTGCGTACCATCATGAAATAGCCGCATTATTTGGACAACCTTTCGTGGACAGCCATATTTTGCCATGATCTTCCACAGTCCTTCTCTGCAGACTGTATCAAAAGCCTTGGTAAGGTCAATGAAAGTGGAGAACATTTCGCAGTTCTGTTCCTGACATTTCTCTTGCAGCTGCCTTGCAGCGAAAATCATGTCAACAGTTCCACGTTCTTTTCTGAAGCCACATTGACTTTCAGGAAGAAGACCTTGATCGAGATGGGCCGTGAGGCGATTGAGAAGAATTCTGGCGAGTATCTTCCCTGCAATTGAAAGCAAGGAGATGCCTCGGTGGCTGTCATAGGATTGGCGGTTTCCTTTACGTTTGTAAAGGTGGACTATTGACGCGTCCTTGAAATCTTGTGGCATGGTCTCGTTCACCCATATGTTTGTAAAGACTTGGTGAAGCTGCTCTGTTAGGACCGGCCCACCTGCCTTGTATATCTCTGCTGGGATGGAGTCAGGACCAGGTGCCTTGCCGCTGGAGAGTTGCTGGATGGCTTTGTTTACTTCCACTGTGGTTGGCAGGTCATCAAGTGTCTCATTGGTGGGAACTTGAGGAAGGCAGTTGATGGTTTCATCATCGAAGAAGGAAGTTGCATTTAAGATGTTGCTGAAATGCTCTGCCCAGAGTTGAAGGATTTCTTTCTTATCGGTGACCAATGTTCCCCCATCTGCACTGAGGAGGGGAGCTATGCCTGGTGATGTAGGACCATAGACCACTTTCAGTGAGTCGTAGAAGTTTTTCATATCATGTCTGTCAGCAAAGCCTTGAATTTCATCAGCTTTGCTGCTCAGCCAGGAGTCCCGCATGTGCCGAAGTTTCTGCTGCACTACTCTCTGAATGTTCTTGAAGGCATCTTTTTTTTATGTTGACTTCGGGTCATTCAAATGTGCCTTGAGGAGAAGATGTTTCTCGGCCAGCAATTGGTTGATGTCGTCGGAATTTTCATTAAACCAATCTTTATGCTTTCGGGGGGCTGGACCCAGGATTTCCATAGCAGTGTTGTAAATTATGTCCTTTGAGGCTTTCCACTCTGTTTCTGTATCCTGTTTAGCAGCAGCACTGGGCTTGAGGCGGTCTTCCAGCATATTTTCAAACGACTGCTGCATTTTCTTGCTGTTTAGGCGGGTGACATTTAGTTGTTTTTTTTCATTTTTACCCCTTGAGTACGCCGTGGTGGCCTGATGTGAATGTTTATTTTCGAGACAATGAGACAATGGTCTGTCCAACATTCGGCACCACACATGGATTTTGTTACCCGAACGTCTCGTCTGTCACTTCTCCTGACGATGACATAGTCAATGAGGTGCCTGTGTTTCGAGCGAGGGTGCATCCACGATGTCCTCTTTCTCATGGGGAGACGGAAAATTGTGTTGGTAATCAGGAGATCGTGTTCGGCACATGTCTGAAGGAGGAGGAGTCCATTGCTGTTACAATTTCCGACTCCGTGCTTTCCAATAATGCCACTCCAAGAGGTGGTGTCCGTGCCTACTCTGACATTGAAATCCCTAAGGAGTATAAGTTTGTCTCCTTTGAGAACAGATGTTAATACATTGTGCAGGTCCTCATAGAACTTGTTCTTGACATCATCTTCGCTGGTCATAGTTGGTGCGTAGACACTCACAATGGTTGCATGTTTCCTTCCATTCAGCAGGGGCAACTTAATGGTCATGAGCCTGTCGTTTATAGCCTTTGGAAATCCAGCTAATTTGCCGACCAGGGCCGACTTAATGGCAAATCCCACACCGGATTGGCGTCTTTCCTCGCTTTTCCTTCCACTCCAGAAAAATTTGTAGCCAGCACCTATTTCACATATTTGGCCTTCTTCTGCAAGTCGTGTCTCGCTCAAGGCTGCAATGTCGATGTTGTACCAGCCCAGCTCTCTCCCAATCAGTACTGTTCGTCTCTCTGGACCCGACGCGCCGTCTCTGTCAAGTAGGGTGCGTACATTCCAAGTTCCAATTGTTAAGGGAATATGGTTGCCTCTTTTAGCTTTACTTGTTTTATCTTTGTTTGTATGTCGACCGCAGTTAGGGTATCCACCAACCGCGGCTAGCTGGTTAGGTAGTGATGGAGCAGACAATGTTTAGGGCACCTTTTCTAGCCCCTTCCTCATGCTATGGAGGTGAGCAGTGTGTTCCTATAAAGGGCTGCTCAGTCGCTCAGGGGGCTGCTGAATCCCACTACTGCTCCGGTCAGTAGAAGACGACCATATGGCCTGAGCCGCCTGTGTGCAGGTCTGCGACTACGGCTGCCAGCGTACCCACGCCTGCCGCTTCGCCGCTCGCCCATCGCCACAGGGCTTGAAGGTGATATATAACGTTGGATGAAGAATGACTTGCGCGTTGACTTGGATTAAAGTGAGGAAGAGTTGCGCAATTCGTCAACCTCACTCTCTCGCCTGAGTCCATCTGAGTCCAGTGGCAAGACAAGTCGAGACGACTGGAGACGAATACAGGTGCAGTGGATGACTAGGGCGCTCTACGTGCCTTGCCGTGCTCATTACGTTCCACAACGCTTTGCAGGTAAACACCGTCTTGCCCGTTGAATCAGGAATGATTTCTTCCGCGCAGTCTGCCGAATCCTGTCTTCACATGCTGGGTAGGCATACCCTAGTTCACCGCTTGGTTTGACACCAAATCGGCTACCCACGCCTGGTTTAGCCAGTCTCTCACAGCTGTTGCCCGGGGGTTGGCCGCTGTCGCATGCTGACAGCTACTAGGAGCCACAAGCGCGAGCTGGGTGTCAGGCTTGGACCAGTGGGGGAAGTGTCCTGAATAGGACATGAGAGTCATCCTTACCAAAGGTGCTACCAATGCCTGACACCCCCGTACCCCCCCCCCATATATATATATATATATTCGTCTGTCCACAGCTGTCTCGTGCACTGCCAATAATTTCTGATAGCTATATTCCTCCATTCCATGATGTCATCGTCTTATCTCTCGGCCTCCCCCTGTATCTCTTCCTATTCAACACTCCCGTTGTCGTGTTGTATTCTAGCTATCACATTCTCATGGCGGTTCCAAATAATGTGAACTGTCTTCTTCTGATGAGTGTAACCAGTTCTCTTTGTGAGTTAACTTTTTGCATATCCTCAATAATGTGTACTCATCCGTGATGTTCTCATCGTCTCTCTTTAAACCTACACCTCTACAGCGGCCACATAATTCCTTACTAATCTGCTAATTGTCCATGATTCACTTCCATATTTCAGGATTGGCTTGATATTGCTCTTAAGAATTCCTTATCTCACCTTGGCTGACAAAAATATATTTCAGAGAATGTTCTTTACCTTGTGAAATGCTACTTTTGCTTGTTCTATTCTACAATTAACTTATTTAACACATCTGTCGTCTGCTATTATTAAAGCACCCAAATACTTAAATACATTGAAATGTTTCACAGCAGTTCTATTCACTTTGGTGTTACATCTGGAAAGACACGTGGTGTTGTGATTACCATTACTTCTTTATTTCTGGGTGGTTGTTTGTTTTTTTTCATAGTAAAGACTTTGTCTTGACTTTTTTGTTGTTGCAATTATTGCATTGGAGAATATCGTGACAACTGGAAAGATCGAGGGGAAGAGAGGCAGAGGCAGACTAAGAGAAAGCATGCTGGGTGTACTGAGACGGTGGCATGAAGGAATATCAACAACGGAGTTGATCCAGAAAACCAAAGACCGAGATCTGTGGAGAGTCATGACCGCCTACGTCAGCCGGCATGCCACTTGATGATGATGATGATGATGATGATGATGATGATGATGATGATGATGATGATGATGATGATGATGATGATGATGATGATGATGTCTATCATTTCTTGCAGCTGTGTTTCATAGTAAAACCTTTGTCTTGACATTAAAAGTCACCGGCATATCTAAATAAGACTTCAAATATTTTTAAATATTAGAAGAGCTTGCCAAATGCGAGTTTAAGTATTTTGGCACCATTATCATCGTATGTGCCGGCTTCCTGGCCTAGAGGTCAGCGACATTTCTCCGTAATCTCGTATACTCTCGTAAGTGACGTGACGACGGTGAGAATCAGCAATGTTTCGAATCGCGACGGTAACTTAAGGGGTATGTGAAAATGTGTATGTGAAAGCAATGGCAAACTACTGAGCGTAATTTTGTAAAGAAATCAACAATCATCTGAAAGGTGCTGATGTTGACAGTGATGTCCTGTAAAGGATCTGCAAACATTTTTTTTTAAATCATCGTATGTGCCATGTCGGATGTTGCAGTCGATCATGTTAATCCACAACGGTCTGTCATCTTAATTTTCGACCTTTATTCGTCTTCCATTCTGCCAAACACATCCAACATTTCACCCCCACTTTCATACAACACATTTGAAATATCTACACTATTCAGTTGACTAAAATGTTGACTTCTCGCCCTTGGTTTGGGTACCTCTGAAGTCGCAATGGGTTCGCCAGATGGCGACGGACACTGGTAATAGGGAAAGCTAATCCAGGCGCAAAAGCCAGTCCAGTGGACTAGAAATGGTAGCACCTGTATAGACTACACATGCGTTCAAAGCGAGAGAATGCAGAAAAGTCTGAAATATTAAGTCAATAACATAACTCCTACAAGCTTCCGAATATAAATATTGAACGTGACAGCCACGGAATCAATTCTGTAGAACCAGGTAATTATAGGATGCAAGTATTTGTGAAGCCTGCAGAGTACTGGTTAGAATCATAGGTAAGAGATCACCAAGAAATGCACGGTTTCCGCCTCCTGGCCTTTTACTTTACGCTCGATTTTGCTGTATCTAATTTCTCCTTGTGTGATCTATAAGAGGAGACTGGGGGACTTAAGCAGATCACCGTGTGCCTTGATAAAGGACTCTTTTTACTTACCTTAAACTATTGGAACTCCCGCTCGTGACTTGCGGGATACTGAGCCGGCCGCTCAGAAAGCAATGGCAAACTACTGAGCGTAATCTTGCCAAGAGATCAACATGCAGTTGAAAGATGCTGGTGTTGACAGCTAAGTCCTGTAAAAAGGATATGCTTAAAAAAAAAAAAAAAAAAAACTATTGGACATATGGTGCTTACCCCATATTTGTATAGACAGTCAGCACTCCAGGCATGGCGTGGCCAATATCTCGCCTGCAGCCTTCACTTCCAAAGACATGTCCTGGTACCCATTTTAGTCGGTATCGACATGGAAGTCCGCTTAATAATTCTCCTCGATGTTAACTCGAACTCCTGACCACCCATTGCTTAGGTAGGCGGGGAATGCCGTCCGCAAAAAAAAAAAGATTGTGGTTGCTCACTGAACGTCTACCATCTCATTACCGCGATTCAACTGAAAGTGATTCTTAACAGAAATCCAAAACTAACTGTTTAACATTTGCTGTTGTACATATAAAATGCTTCTATGTTTGGTTGCTTTCTGTACATCTTCTTAGAAAAACCTGTAAAATTTGTTTAAAAGTCGTCTGTCGTAAAGAAGAGACAAAAGTAAACATGTAAAATACGGTTAAAAGTCGTTTGCCGTAGAGAAGAGAAAACAGAGTGGTGTATGTGAGTTTTAGTACCGAGATAACCCGTATAAACATATAATTAGTATGCTTAATAGTGTTACACCTTAGGGGATAGTGTGACGTGCAGTTTCACAATTCCCCGTCATACTGAGTCAAGGGTTCGAAATCGGCTGCGGGAGATTTGGAAGTAAACCGCTTTGCGTTGATTTCGATTATATGAGGTGTCGGCCGTTCAAAATACAATGGCAAACTACTGAACTAACGTTGCCTAGTATATCACAAACACGCAATAATTATGGGGTTGATTGCAACGTCTTGTAAAGAACATGCAATTAACTTTTTATTTCAAAAGTGTTAATGACAGGAAACATTTGTGACCAGCCACAAAACCAAAATAATGCTAAACTAATCGCTTGTCTGAAGTGGAGACAAAAGAAAACACTTGTGTGGTTTGTGTGAGGTTTTATGCTCGGATAACCCGTGTTAATAAAATAATTATCAACATTCTTAATAGTATTAATAACTGGAAACTTGTGTAACCGCCCATAGAGACTAGAGTACTAAAGTCGGGAGGGTTGAACTTCATTGCACGAGGTTATATCCCATCTGGCTCGGTCTTCCTCCACAGAGCTGCAAGCCGCTTGCTGGGAGCATGACAAATAGCACGAACTCGGCAGCTCAAGCCATGATCCCGAGAGCATCACAGATAGCACGAACTCAGCAGCTCACGTCATGACCCCGAGAGCATCACAGGCAGCACGAACTCAGCAGCTCAAGGAGTCTGTGGGAAAAACTGCACTCGTGGTCTGAACGACGCAGTCCGGGAACGAACCCACGACCTTCAGAGCTCGGGGCAGACGGCTTAATCACTTCACTAGGGAGACCTCCAACCCTCCGTGAAACCAAATGTCGACTTTAATGGCTTGTAGCGAGGCCAGTGCTGCGAAGGAAAATGCAAACATAAGGACTTCAACCTACACTTGGTTCACGTCCAATGGCAGGAATGTAGACATCTTTATGACAGTAATGACTACATTTTATCTACGAGAGCCCACTTCACATAACGGATTGTCAGACAGAATGAAAGTTTAATATCCTGGTTCACTGAGAAGACTTCCCGTTTTCGGTTCATGAACTATGTTTATGTTTTTTTTTTTAATAACTTTCCGTTTCATTTACATATATTTTATGTTGTTCAGAAAATGCACACATACTTTTTACTTTAACGTCTGACTAATTATGACAAGATGAAGAATATTTTCTGCAATCTATATATGTCAGTTGAGGAAAGGTATGGAGCTCCTAAGAGCTATATTGAGCCAATCCTGATGTGCGGAAGCTAATCATGGATAATTAGAAGACAAATTAGGAATTATGCGGATATGTGGTTTTGTAGAAGAATGTTGAAAACACGGTGGAAGGATAGAAAGGGGGATGAAGATATTAGGGACGTTCATTTGAAACCCGTTCCAGTGGCTTTATTACAAAAGCATGAAAGAAACATTAACAGGTGTGGTAGAATTAAACAAAGCATTCATTTTGAAAGAATTATGCATCATGGGTTGGTCAGAAGAAGTCGCCGTAGGCATTCAGGCAAGTATCCCATTGCTTAGGTAGGAGGCGAATGCCGTCCTCAAAAAAAGATTGTGATTGCTCACTGAACCAAGTGTTTCACCGCGTTTATTACGTCTGCATCTGTGTGAAATCGTTGCCCCTTAAGAGCTTTTTTTAGAGATCCGAACAAATGAAAATCAGATGGTGACAAATCAGGACTATAGGCTGGATGTTGCAGAATTTTTCACTTCTTCCAAGCTAATGCTTCCTACACAATCTTTGCGACATGAGGACGAGCATTATCGTGCAATAAAATCACACCGCGAGAAAGCATGCCAGGTCGTTTACTCTTGATAGCTTTTTGCAGCTTGTCTAGTGTTTGCAAGTAGTGGGCAGAGTTGATGTTGACACCAGGTTCTTTAAAGTCGGCCAAAAATAGCCCTTCATGGTCAAAAAAGAAAATGCGCTCAGCATAACCTTACCAGCGGAAACATGTAACTTGAACATTTTGGCTTTTGTGATCCAGCATGCTTCCATTGCATGTTCTCTCTTTTGCTGCTCGGCTCAAAGTGGTGACACCATGATTCATCGTCTGCCACTGTGCGAAAGAGAAATACATCACCCTCCACTCTGTAACGCAGCAAGTGGTTCAAACACTATTCCATGCGTTCCTCTTTTTGGTGGTCGGTCAACATTCGTGGTACCCACTGTGAACACACCTTCCGATATTGCAGTGTCTTACGAACGACCTTTTGAATTGTCCCAATTGACACATCAAATTATTTCGCTAGCGAACATATGCTTCGACAACGGTTCATCTGTACTGCTGCATCAATTTTGGCGATGATTTATTCTGTTGCAACAATATGCGCTTGACCCGGCCCTCGAAGATCTGTCGTGAACTGACGTCCTTTCCGAAACATTCGTGCCCAGTCTGTCACTGTTGTCTTCAACACACATTTGTAACCGTACGCTGCCTGCATTCCACTGGTCGACATCCTTCAAATGAAAGAAACTGAATCACCGCGCTGTGAGCTTCTTTAGATGGATTTTAGATCAACCCGGCCATTTTCTCAGCGGTCAGAAACAGAACCTGTGCATCATGGGACGATAAGCACGTGCTCTTTTATTCATTTGCCAGTACTTATCACATGACAATTACATGATCATGTCCAACGTACGCATTTACGCGCGGTACGGCACGAACGGATTTCAAATGAACGCCCCTTATATCTTGAAAGACTAACGTCATGATATCTTGGGTAGTGAGATCGGATACAAAGACTTATCGGATAAGGATGAAAATCTCACTAAGAAAACTGGTCATTGACATCATAAAACAGTCCAAATTGTTTGGGCATGTCATGAGAAGAGGAAAGCTTGAGTATGTTGTCATAATGGCAAAGTTGGAGGGGAGGAGAGACAGAAGGAGACCAGGGGAGAAGACGCTGGGCAGTTTGATATTATAGCATGGAGGAATATCATTATCAGAAATGGTTAGCAGCACACTAGGCAGAAGGCTGTGGACAGACATTATCATCAATAAAATATGAAGAAGTATTATAAAATACTAATAATGAAAACTATAGAGAATTCCATCGATTTAACATATCATTAACATATCATTAACATTTACATATGAATACAAGAATACAATATGAATACAAGAAATGATATAAACTTCACATGTGGGACGCAGAGGTGTTTCCAAGGCACCAGGGCCGGGTTATATACTGGCCAAGACCTATTGACGCGTACTCGTCGAGCGTCCTGGGCAACAGGTCCCTACGGGGTCCTGGCTAAAGTCAGTAGGATCGCCGATTCCTCCGAAGTCGGAGAGTGTCTGCCTGTACGGCGAGGATCCACCAGTCTGCACACCAATAAGCCAGACATGGGACAACGGATACTCACGCAAAACTCAGGTCCTGTATGACATCACACTGATGTTGGACAACAGGATGCCTTCATCCGACATACAGGACTTCGCGTTGGAGCTCAAGCCAACGAACACAAGCAAGCAACTTCGCATGTGCAGTACAATAATCAATGACATTGCTCGGTCAACATATAATGAAATCAAAGCTTATGGTATAATTTCTGACCCGTCACTACAAATGGAACAAACCAACCTCAAACTAATACAACAGTCTAGAAGCTCGCATGCCGGCCCGGTGAATATGAGTTCAGATCTTCAGTGGGACAGATGTTTTTTTGGACAGACCTGGGCTCCCAGGTCGGCTGTGTCTGAAATGTGTACCAGGAAATGACTGAGGAAGTAAAGGCGGCCTGTGTGATACTAAACACACAACAACCGAATGCTGATTGGTCTATACATACCCACCGAATGCTCATTGGTCTATACATACCCACCGAATGCTGATTGGTCTATATCTACCCACCCAATGCTGATTGGTCTATACATACCCAGCTAATTCCAATTGGTCTATAAACTATGGGTCCAGCGACAATAAGCCTTAAGGGTCATTCACCTTTACTTTTTTAATGCGATTAACCAGACGTTTAGAACCAGGTTGCTGGGTTTGTAGCTAGATGTGTAGTTTTCCATTTATGCCTCAACACTGGTGTGTGTGTGTGTGTGTGTATGTGTGTATGTGTGTGTGTGTGTGTGTGTGTGTGTGTGTGTTGTTGTTGTTTTTTATTTTGCGCTCGCTCGCTTTGAACTCAAGCATAGTCCACACACACACTACTTCTTGTAGCACTGGACTGAATTTCGAGTGTGGATGAGCTTTCCTAATACCAGTGTCCCTCGCCATCAGGCCAACCCACTTCAGAGGGTACTTGTCATTTACGTCTCCAAATCAAGGACGAGAAGTCAACATTTTAGCCAACTTTCCGGTGTAGGGGCTGAAACCACTACCTCGGTAGTAGCACACCGGATGTTTAAGAACGCGCGTTCTTATCCATTCGGCCATGCTGATCTCCACACTGGTGTTTATAATTCTGCTGATCTTTTCTCAGCCAGCTATGGGCAACGAGGATCTGCAAATCACGCAGAACAACCTGGTGCAGGAGAACGAGATGAAGAGATTGTCAAGAGATCGTTAGCGAGACTGCACGCAGGGCAGTTTTCTAAAAGGCACAAGTTCCAATTCGCTGTACATATACAGTGGTTTAAAGGTGTTTTCATACGAGAAGATTAACTTTATTGCGCCGGGTTTTATCTGTCTCTTTCTGTAGAGAAGCCAGCCTAAAGCGTCTCACACAATACCAACTCCTTAGCTCCAGCGTCCGAGAAAATTGCAATCCTGAACCGAATAACGGAGTGCAAAAACGAATCTTGAACCTTTCGGGGCGCGAGACAAGAGGATTGATCGCTTGGCCACGGAGCCCCCCAATTTCACATACTAAAGGCACACAAATGAAACTGATCATTGTGTAGTTTTTACAGTGTCCTATAATGATGGACCGTGGTCTAAAGGCTTGCGAACGCGATTCGTGAGCCGCTTACAACGCGTTCGAAATGCGGCGGTGACTGATTTGGCAGCAGACCGTGAGGTGATGGGGTTTTAACGTGTTGGTATGGGAGCCGGTCGTTCAGAAAGCAATGGCAAACTACTGAACGTAAACTTGCCAAGACATTCAACAACAGCAATAAAATGCTGGTGTTGACAGCGATGTCCTGTAAATAGGATATGAAAGAAAAAACTTAGAGAAATACTGGCCACATATTCCTCAACTCTTTCAGGCCTAGAAAATGGGGTGACGATATCACCTCACAGAAACCTGACAGGAAACTGTTACCGGACGATTTTAAATGGGGGAATATGTGACAGAGAACAAGAACAGAATCGCCATGTTCCAAGTGTCTTTTACAACAATGAGCACCGCCATTAAAAAAAAAAAAAAACCAAGACATCTCATCTTGTTCCACTTGTATCTTGGGGTGTCGAGGTGAAGCATAAACAGCGCGAGAGTGCCAGTTTACGGGCTTCAAATATGGGGATTCCCGTGGACTCTTGTTATTCCCTCTGCCCATCGTTTACATGGTCGGCATCTTCTTGTAGTTCTGATTGGTCTGTACATCATTGCCTGTTGTGGTATACTGTCAGTAGGTAGCCTAGCTATGTGGCCCAGCCATTTCACTTGCTGTTGTCTCATGAAATCTAGCGATGCTACTACCCCAACTTTAGTCCCGATTTCATTATTTATTATTTTCTCACGACATAGAGTTGGTAAAATAACACAAGAGCATAAATCCACCTACTAAAACGGCGTTTGCTTTGTGTTCTTTTGTATGGATGCGAATGCCGGACAAAAAATAATGAAATGATAAATAAACTGGAGATGATGGAGATGTCGTGTTTTCATAAGAATGCTGAGAGTATCGTGGACAGAGAAGACAGCACACGTCGAGATAACTAAAGCTACAGGAGTAACAACATTGCTCGACATAACAATACGCAAACTGAAATGTATGGAGCATATCAATAGTAGTGGTGAAATAGAAAACGAAAGGCTTGTGTGTGCAAATGTTTGACAAGAGAGGCAGAGTAAGACAGAGAAAGATTATTGTGGAAAGATTAAACAGATGGGGTACAATTAAGAAGAAGAAGAAGAAGAAGAAGAAGAAGAAGAAGAAGAAGAAGAAGAAGAAGAAGAAGAAGAAGAAGAAGAAGAAGAAGAAGAAGAAGAAGAAGAAGAAGAAGAAGAAGAAGAAGAAGAAGAAGAAGAAGAAGAAGAAGAAGAAGAAGAAGAAGAAGAAGAAGAAGAAGAAGAAGAAGAAGAAGAATGGAGGACAGAGGGAAGAGGAGAAGAAGAAAAGGAGGGTAGGAGGAGAAGGAGGAGGTAGAGGGGGAAGATATGCTAGAAAAGTTTTACATAGTGGAAAACCACCATTCACCTGCGCTGCCCACTTCTGCATCTTCATGTTCTCCTTTACGTCTCTTCTTCTCCTGTGTGTCGTATTGTACGCTTTTGTGTGTATTTTATTTTATTATTCATTTTATATATTTATTGATTACTTCTGATTTTGGATTTTCACCTGTATTCCGGTATATGATGGATCTCCTTGTAAGGTATGTGCAACGTGTTTGTGTTTAGTACGTATCTTCTCGCAGGAGCTTAATATACTTACTATTTGTTTCCAATTCATCTCCTTTACGTACACGAATGCCGTAAGCACAGCCACGTGCACACAAACAAGACAAAAACTAGATAAGCATTTATTTCCAAATTATTTAACCTGTTTTGTGATATGCACAGAAGCGTTGCCAAAAATCAATAACAGCATACACGTATGATTGTTAACGGTGTGTATACATCAGATTTACTTAATATGTAAACCGCTTTAAAAATTCCCAGATCTCATCTCGCGAACCAACCAATCACAGTTAGACAAGTGTCTGTGAGCGTGCATTGATTTTGAATTGTCAGAAATGTATGTTGATTTATGCAGAGCCAACACCCAAACGCAGAAATCGAGTCAGGAAATGAAATTATTCCTTCCCTCTATAATTTGAAAACAACCACTGCTTTCTTAAAGACTTTAATATTTTTTTTTTTTTCGGTAGTAATTATTGTTGTCACTGTCGTGTACATTCGGATAATGAAAGAATATTCTAGTGTTTTCTGGACGAAAATCTCTATAATTACAAACGCTGTCAGGGTTCACATATTGCTCTGGAGTATCATTTATTTATCTTATTGTACAGCAGGCGCAGTTAGCAAATACAACATGACATTGTATACAATTACTTTTTACTCGCTTCTGACGAATCGAGTTCTTTTCTTAATCTATACGTTTAGTGTCAAGAATGAGGGAGTTTAGTCTATGAAAACGAGGTACTTACTTCCTCTGTTTCTTCATCTTGGTCTTTCCTCTTTCGAGGACGTGCTTCACAAATAGATATCTACTATACTAACCTAGATATGATGTCGTCATGTATTTGTGTGAGGATCGCTTCCAGTAGACGGATGTCGTTCTATGCAATAGTCTCTATCTATATATGGGTAGGTTTATGCCAGGGGTAACACACAGGAAATGTTAACATGTTCAACCTGCAGACAGAATCTTGCCCACATCTGTTGGTGATTCATTGCTGCGAAGCTATATTGTGGAAATAGCACATAATTGGACTGAGTATATGGAAGCTCAATGAGGAACAACAGTCCTGCACCAAATTTGGAAAATCTCTCACGTTCTGGAAGAGTTAACATGGCGGTACTCTGACTCAATATGTAGCTCTAATTGCAGAGTTAATATCTAAAATGGCGAACAGCTAGAGAAACGATCGTCAAGAGAAGGAAGTTCAACATTTATCAGACCAGCAACACGTCAGCGGTTATCTGACAGCGTGGCTGACCTTTAGACTCCAGCTCGACAGCTCACATCATAAATATCAAGAGATCGAATATGGTTTTCACCAGAAACATAGCAGAATCTACAATCGGTCGCAGATTCATCTGCTTATGTAGAGAGTGTGGTTTGTGAACGAAAGGTATATCTAATGAAATATGGTTGGTCAGACTGGATAATTGTTTGATTAATCTATCTAGTTAGAACTAGTGGCAGTCACATCTCATCATCATCTCATCATGTTCCTCTTGTACTTGCGGTATCAAGGTGAAATATAAACAGCGGGAGAGTGCCCGTTTATGGTCTTCATATATGGAGATTCCCATGGACTCTGTTATTCAATCTGTCCATCGTTTATATCAGTGGTTCTCAACCTTTTTTGGCCCATGCACCCTTTCACCATATGTTCAGAATGTCACCCCCCCCCCCCACTCTTTTTTCCAAAATGTCATCACCCCTCCTTTCACACACACCAATATCTTCTTCTTCAGCGTTCCGAGCCGTTGAGGTTCTTTGCTGCAGATACAATCCGTCTCCATTCGTCTCTCTGGTGGACCTTCTCTTGCCAGTCATTGATTCCAAGTGCTTGTAGGTCTGTATATGTATTATCTCTCCACCGCCTTCTTGGTCTACCTCGGGGTCTACGGTCATTTATTTCCTGAGTGTAAGCGAGTTTTGCTTCCCTATTATCTTCCATTCTTTCTATATGCCCCAGCCATTGTAGTCTATTAGCCTTCATGATACCAGTGATTAGCGGGGACTTAAACAGACCATAAATGTCTTTGTTACTTCTTCTTTTCCACTCTCCACTTTGTGTATCCCTAATGGGTCCAAAGATGCGTCTTAAAATTTTGTTCTCAAAGGTTTGTAACAAGGCTTCGTCTCCTTTCATTGTACTCCAGGTTTCAGAGCCATACAGCACAACTGGTCTGATAAGTGTTTTGTATATTGTGATTTTGGTATTACGAGATAGCGCCTTTGATTTTAGTAGATGTTGTAGTGCATAGTATATCTTATTTCCAGAGTTGATTCTAGTTTGTATTTCTTCCCTTATGATGTTGGAGCAGTTGAAGATTGTACCCAGGTATTTGTATGTTTCCGTTCTTTTAATGGTCATATTATCTATTTGTATGTGGCCAGAGTTTTTAGCCATTCCGTCTCTTGAAATTACCATATATTCTGTCTTATCTTGGTTGATAACCAGCCCCATCTGTTGGGCTTTTTCCTTTAAGTGAGTCAATATTTCCAATGTCTTTTGTTCACTTTGCCCTATAATATCTATATCATCTGCATAACCAAGCAGCTTGGATGTTCCTCCAATATCACATTCCTCCTTTACCTTCCTTACAACTTTCTCTAGAGCCAGATTGAAGAGTAGCGGCGATAGTGCATCACCCTGTTTCAAGCCAGATGTTATTTGGAAGGGGTCTGATTTCCTGCCTTTATATGTTACTATATTATAAGTATCTTCCATGCATAGTCTGGTCATGTTGATTAACTTCCTTGGTATTCCAAATTCCTGCATAGCATTACATAGACTATTCCTATGGACACTATCATAAGCCTTTTTAAAATCCACAAAAATGTTATGGAGATCTCTTTTATATTCCCAATTTTTCTCGGCTATTTGTCGTAAGATAAATATCTGATCTATTGTTGATCTGTTTTGTCTAAAACCCGCCTGGTAGTCACCCTAATATGTCTTCTGAATATGGTTTTAGTCTATTTAGTAATACTGCGGATAGTATCTTATAGCTTGTGGACAGTAGTGATATTCCTCTATAATTTCCACATTGGAAGTTGTCTCCTTTCTTAAAGATAGGTATCAATAATGACTCTTTCCAGTCATGGGGTAATTATTCTGTCCTCCAGATTTTTATTATTAGTTCGTATAGCTTTAGATGTAATGCATGGCCACCTGCCTTTATAAATTCAGCAGCAATTCCATCAGTCCCAGTTGCCTTATTGTTTTTAAGTCGTGTGATTACATATAGGATTTCTTCAAATGTAGGTTCGCATGTTAGAACTTCTTCCTGTGGGAAAATGTTACTTGGAGCTTCACAATTTAGTAATTCAACAAAATATTCTTTCCATGTGTTGCACATTTCCTCATTGGTATTTATCATATTCCCATTATTGTCTTTTAAACCATATGTGTTTTTGTTGGTGGCCTCGTTTCATTGACTTCAGTTCTTTAAAAAATTTTCTGGATTCATTTTTCTGGTGATCAATTTCCATATCTTTGATTATATTACTCGTATATTCTCGCTTCTGCTGTCGGACTATTTTTGTAGCCTCTTTACATTCATTTCTATAATGCTCTTCCTTTTGGATGTTGCTGATGTCATTTAACCATAAATGTCTGGCATTCTTTTTCCTAATGACTGCTTCTTCACATTTTTGATTGAACCATCTGTTCTTTCTATGCGTGGTTAACACACCGAGACATTCTTCTGCGGTAGATTGAATTGTATTCTTGATGTTCAACCAAGTTTGGTCAATGCTATCCTCCAAAGGGTTTTGCAGAGTTTTAAGTTTACACACACCCATATATATATATATATATATATATATATATATATATATATATATATATATATATATATATATATATATATATAGAGGGGGGAAAGAGGAATTCCCCAGCACTTGAGAACCACTGGTTTACATGATGGGCCTTTTCTGCTGGTTCCATTAGGTATGTGCAACATTGTGTATTGTGGTATACTGCTAGCTGGTAGCCTATGGTTGTGAAAGACAGATATGGCTAAAGAAATACGTCTGGTCAAACTGGCTAATTGTTTGATTAATATACTTATTTAGAGCGTATAGTTAATGAAGAAAATATATGGTTAAAGGAACATAGATGGTCAAATTGAGTAATTACTTGATTATTCTTCTTATTTTTGTGTATGTTTAGTGAAAGAAAAATGTGGTTGGCTGGTCAAACTGAATAATTACTTGATTATTCTACTTATTTTTAGTGTATGGTTAGTGAAAGAAAGATATAGTTGGCTGGTCAAATTGAGTAATTTCTTGATTATTCTACTTATTTTTAGTGTATGGTTAGTGAAAGAAAGATATAGTTGGCTGGTCAAATTGAGTAATTTCTTGATTATTCTACTTATTTTTAGTGTATGGTTAGTGAAAGATAGATATGATTGGTTGGTCAAATTTAGTAATTTTCTTTTTATTAATCTACTTATTTTGAGCGTGTTGTTAGTGAAAGAAAGTTGTGGTTGGCTGGTAAAATTTAGTAATTTCTTGATTAATCTACTTATTTAGAGTTTATGGTTTGTGAAAGAAAGATATGGTTAACGAAGCATAGTTGGTCACATGATGTAAGTGCCAGGTTACGAAAATGCAAGTACTGCCCCAGTATATGAATAGAATTATAGCATATGGAATCACGGTAAAGTTAATCAGGCTTCCGATTCCGATTCCAATTCAAAAACAAAAATTCCAAATTCGACCTCGTCTAACCTGCTTCATCAGCTGTGGTTATTGTTGAGGTACGTGGTTTTTGTGGGTTTGTTCACCCTAATTCTTGTCTTGTGAGTCCTATCTCGGACTGGTTATGTAGCGTTTGTGTCTGTGACGTCAGCAGTGGTCGGCGGCTATCCTTTGTGCTCTTCTGTTCTTGTGGTTTTCTTTGTTTGAGTAGGCTCCTGGCTCGTCTGGCTGCAGTCCTTATAAGGACTTTTCGTAATCCCACTCCAGCTGGGGGGTCAGTCGGTGGCTGTCCTTTGTGCATGTTTCATCTTGTTTTCTTTGTTGGTGCAGGCTCCTGGTTTGACTGGCTGCAGTCCTTAAAAGGACTTTTTATTTGGTATTTGTCTCCTTTTTGTGCATTTTCTGTAGGAGCTTTTCGACGTTTTCATTTTCCTCCTTGTGCCTGTTTTCACTGTCGCGTTTGTGAAGTTGCTGCCTAAAGTTTTCTTCCTCCGTGGTCAGCCATGGGACGATTTTACCGTCATCTATATAGTACTCGAAGTCGTTCTCACAGTCGTAGTGTAAGACTGGGTATACCATCGGTTTCCCCCGGAGTTTCTTAGGCTTCTTCTTTTCTTTTTCTTCCCAGCGCCTTCTGAATTCCTCGCGCTTGAGTTCCTCCTTGCCGACTGGGTATTCTATGCCTCCTTCAGAGATCCGACGGTATAGTAGTTCCTTCTTGGGCGTTGTTGTTGGGCTGCTGGCTTTAGTTTGCGGTTCAGGCTCTGATTCTTGGTTTTCTTCTTGCGGTTTCTCTCTGAGTTCTTGTGTGGCTTCTGTTAGTTTGTTTTGAAAGAGTTCCATTTCAGCTCTATGCAGTTCTCTTTCGGTGCATTAGCAAAGTTTTAAATATAGTTCCTGTACCAGTCTGTAGTTATACACACATGCGCATGCACGCATACACATAAACGCGCGCGCGCACGCACAAACACCATACAGATGGCACGCGCTCGTTGAATATGCACCAGTTATTACATATAGTCCTTCTTCTTCTTCGTTCCCTTCATCCTCCTTCTCCTCCCCTTTTTTTCCCTACTTTTTCTTCTTTCCTTTATTTTGTTCCCCCTTCCTTATTCTGTCGAGTAGAATATGTGACACACAATTATGCATCACTCTGGGTCATGGGTCATTGTGTCAAACTTCAGAACGCATTTAAGCATTTATGTAAGGTCGCCGAGATAGATTCCATCCACTCTAACAGGATCTGTCTCCCCCTGAATATATATTGTTTTCCCTGACAATGTTAACAGATCGGCTCTTTGCATATGTCAATCTGCAGTGGAATTTTAAACGTTCGCATCTTGTTCATGTGACCTCCTGTGTACACCATTAACTGAGAAGTTATGTATTCTGTCTCTTTACTCAACATAACACCATTAGAAAGCAGTTTTTGTAAAGAAGGAAAATCAAATTCACATGCAAGGATTCAAACCCTGCTGCTTCTGAGGAAGATGCTAGTATCGTAAACTCTCAGTCATGCTGACCCCATATAATTATTCATATATGAGTATGTTTGCGTGTAAGTTTGTCGCATATTATACATATAATTATTCATATATGAGTATGTTTGCGTGTAAGTTTGTCGCATATTATGCATATAATTATTCATATATGAGTATGTTTGCGTGTAAGTTTGTCGCATATTTTACATATAATTATTCATATATGAGTATGTTTGCGTGTAAGTTTGTCGCATATTATACATATAATTATTCATATATGAGTATGTTTGTGTGTAAGTTTGTCGCATATTATACATATAATTATTCATATATGAGTATGTGCTCGTCTGTTTGTCGCATATTATACATATAATTATTCATATATGAGTATGTGCGCGTCTGTTTGTCGCATATTATACATATAATTATTCATATATGAGTATGTGCGCGTGTGTTTGTCGCATATTTTACATATAATTATTCATGTATAAATAAGTATTGCGTGTGTGTTTCTCGCATATTATACAAACAATTATTCATATATGAGTAAGTGTGCGTGTGTGTTTGTCGCATATTCTAGACCACACATATGAGGTCGGGTGGTCAGTTTCCTTCCTCGTCGTATTTCCTCTTACGCTGTAGTTAGTTCTCCTCTGACTTCTGTACTCGGTAATTAGTCCCTCTTTGACTTCTTCACTATTTAGTTAGTTCTTCTTTGACTTCTTGCCACTGTAGTTAGTTCTCCTTTTACTTCTTTATTCTGCAGTTTGTTCTCCTTTTACTTCTTCACTCTGTAATTAGTTCTTCTCTGACTTCTTCACTCTGTAGTTAGTTCTTCTCTGACTTCTTCACTCTGTAGTTAGTTCTTCTCTGACTTCTTCACTCTGTAGTTAGTTCTTCTCTGATTTCTTCACTCTGTAGTTAGTTCTTCTCTGACTTCGTCACTCTGTAGTTAGTTCTTCTCTGACTTTTTCACTCTGTAGTTAGTTCTTCTCTGACTTCTTCACTCTGTAGTTAGTTCTTCTCTAACTTCTTCACTCTGTAGTTAGTTCTTCTCTGACTTCTGTACTCTGTAGTTAGTTCTTCTCTGACTTTTTCACTCTGTAGTTAGTTCTTTGTCTTCTTAACTCTATAGTTAGTTCTTCTCTGACTTCTGTACTCTGTAGTTAGTTCTTCTCTGATTTCTTCACTCTGTAGTTAGTTCTTCTCTGATTTCTTCACTCTGTAGTTAATTCTTATTTGACTTCTTTACTCTTTAGTTAATTATTATCTGACATTTTTTACACTGTAGTTAATTTTTATCTGACTTATTTAATTTGTAGTTAATTCTTATCTGACTTATTTACTCTGTAGTTAGTTCTTCTCTGACTTCTTTACTCTATAGTTGATTCTTATCTGATTTTATCAGCACAGTGATTATAAACTGTTTATAAATCATTAATAAATACATCTTAGGATTCTCACAATAATCAGTCACGCATTTTATATGAGACCACGTCCACCTCACAGCCGTGCTGGTGAGGATTGACCCCGCATCACTGTCTTGGCAGGCGATCGCACTAACCACCAGTCCACTATAGACTATAGCTTCGTTGTTGGCCTAAGTTGTCGTGTTAGGGCGTCAACCCCCACGAATGTTTCATTTACATTTCAGGTGTAAGAAAGACAACTCGAGACAGTCTGTTTGAAGTCCAATATATCATTCTCAGATGGGCCCTGTCTGAAGCGTGAGAGATTGGTAATGGATTACCATGTCAGCTTGTGTGACGTTGACAAAATACTCCAGCGTGGTCACGTCGCTTGTCATCATTGTCGTCGTCATCATCATCGGCGTCGTGTTCTCGTGATTATCATCGTGATTATCAAAATTATCGTCCCGGACGTTATCGTTGTTTTGGTCGTCGTCGTCTTTTGTGAAATGAAGGTCTCAATGCCTTCACAGAGCTTTTCTCGTTGTTGTTGTTGTTGTTGTTGTTGTTGTTGTTGTTGTTGTTGTTGTTGTTGTTGTTTGCGCTCGCTCGCTTTGAACTCGAGCGAAGTCCAAACACGCTACTTGTAGTGGTGCTGGACTGATTTTTGCGTGCGGATTATATTTCCTTATTACCAATGTCCCTCGCCATCAGGCGAACCCACTCCGACTGCAGAGGTACTTGTAATTAACGTACACAAGTCAAGGACGAGAAGTCAACATTTTATTCCAACTGACCGGTGTAGGGGCTGAACCCGCTACTTCAGCATCAGAACACCGGAAGTTTAAGAACGCGCGTTCTTATCCATTCGGCCATGCTGACCTACATTAGAATGTATTGACTTCAGTAAGCATTGTCCTTCTATTGCTATATCATATGCTGTCGTTATCTTTGTCTCGGAAATAACCATTCTTTCTGTTTTGTTGATGTACACGTCAAGTCCTTTGTTCCCGTTCTATAGCTGCAATAACCGATGTCTGTGGCTTCGGGGTTAGTGAACAGCGCGGTTTCATAGTTCTCCAACATACCGAGTCAAGGGCTCGAAATCAGGCGAGGACAGTTTTAAAAAAGATCACTTATCGTTGATTTCGTAGGTATGAGACATCGGCCGTTTAGAAAGCAATGGCAAACTACGGAACTAAGCTAAACTTGCCAAGTAAATAGCAAATAGGCAATACATGATAGGGTTGATTGCAACGTTCTGTAAAGGGCATGCAATTAACTTTAATTAGTAATTACAATGTCCAATCTGTGTGTGTATATTACGCCAAGCGTGCCCTTCCACTCTCAGTCTGCCCAGAGTCTAGTATGTTCACCGACATTTGCTTCTATCCTCTTGACAGATGTAGTATCAATCGATGTCTATGATGTGTGCTAATGCCGAGGTAACGAGTTTAACCCCTACAACAGTCAGTTGGACTTAAATTGGATTAAAGCCACACGTAAATATCAGTTCACAGCACTAGAAGTAGTAGCACGTTTATGGACTACGCTTGAGTTCACAGGGAACGAGGAAGAAATCTCGTATGATATTTGTTATCGTATTTCCATCATGACCTAGATGTCTCACAGTCTTTGGTATTACATTATATAATTCGTTAATGTTACTGTGAACGTCCATTTGAAACCTATCAACTAAAAGAGCCTGTGTGCTAAATTTCTGCAATGATGCTTCGCTGCACAGAATGTTCAATGCGTAAATCAATTGACTGTGATGACTCAATCAAGTCTTGCTTCGGAAGATCAGAACAAAGAAATTATTAAGCCAGTTCTCCAGTGCAGAACCTGGCTCCCGTTGAAAGCACGAAGTGAACAGAAAAGTGAAGTTCTTCGTTTTGTAATTATTTATAAATGCAGAGGAAATTATTCTTTGCAGTCCCAAAATTTGCATTACTATATTATGGTTTCTCTTTGATACCTCGCCTGGTGGAAACAGTATACAATTTGAGTACATGCAAACCTATAAATATAATATGGCAAACTTAATTGTTTCATTGTCGAAGGATAATATATGGCCAAATGTGACCTCCCATTTGGACAGAAGGGCGATATATCGCTGTACTAGGGTCATATTGTTATTTGTTTTGTTTCGTGGTATCTTCGGCAATTGCAAATCTCAGTGGATGGAAATTTACATTGTTAAACAAGTTCATTTGATCGTGTGCCGTGTTTGGTACAACCCCACATTTTATTTGGCACCGAATCGGTTAAAAAGGCATCTGCAGAGTTGTTCAAAGCGGTAAGCAAAGTAGCTTGTGTTTGCAGCAAAGAGTAGTTATAGCAATTGAGTTCCGTTTCCTCAATACAATCGGCTGTGATAAGTCACCTCAGAAGTCGGAGTGGGTTTGCCTGATGGCGACGGACATTAGGGAAAGTTGATCCACAAGCAAAACTCAGTCCAGTGCACTTCCCAGTTGTAGCAACTATTTGTTGCGAATGAATATAGTCTCCAACACTGCTTTGTGACTCTAAAAATCGTTGAGAGGCTGCCCTTTTCATTCAGTTCATCTTTTGCTGTCGCCCACCGACATGTCAAGATACCGTGTCTTCTTCTTGCATGCTTTCCTCCACTTTTACCTCCAGAAAATCATTTGACAAGGAGAAACAATGATAGTCTTGTCTTGATCTTATCCATGAATGTTTTATTCAATCCCAGTTTTCTGTAATACTTCCTTATTTGTTCTCTTGTCCTGTCATAATATTCTTCCTATTCCTCTCTCTCTCTCTCTCTCTCTCCCTCTCTCTCTCTCTCTCTCTCTCTCTCTCTCTGTGTGTGTGTGTGTGAGTGAGTGAGTGTGTGTGAGAGAGAGAGAGAGAGAGAGAGAGAGAGAGAGAGAGAGCACCATGAGAAGGGAACATATTGTGACAAATGGAAATATCTCTGGAAAGAGAGATAGAGGAACGAAAGAACGAACGAACGAACTTTATTTTCAACGGGTAACAAATTGGGCACGCAGGCTCGTCTTACATTCGGCCCTTCCAATCACTCATCTTTCGTTCATCAGTGCATTCACATAGGAAAAAAAAAAAACATTATCAGATTAATGTTGTAAACGTAAACAATGCATTTTACCATGTTATGAGACAAATCCACCACCCACCCACCCCCTATCAATCCGCGGGTCCCCCACAGACGCATCCACCACCCAACCACACGGAAGATAACAGCAGAAGATTTCTTGAGTCTTTTGTCATGGTACTGAAAGGTAAAGCATATTATATATATATGGCAGAGAGGAAGACGAGTGTGAAGGCGTCAAGCAGAAGATAAACAGAAAAGAAGCAATCCGTCGATATTCTACCAGTCTCTCTGACATACGCTTATATTGTTGGGCCACATTGGTGAACCAATCACTTCACTTTCGCCCTTGTTGGTACCATAATGTACCAAGCAACCTCGGCAAGCTCCGGTCTGGTTGGATCGTCCATCAGGTGCTTGAGCTGGTGCCACCTCTTCCTGCTCTTCCCTGTGGAAAACATGGGTATTTCTCGTGGCCATTGTTCTCCTGGATTCTCCATACAGTATAGAGTGTCCCTCACAGGAACATCACTTCCAGGTGACCCTGAGTGCTAAACTGTGCTTTACTGGTGGTTGTCGACCAAAGACTACCTTAAGATATGATCTCTTAATGCACACTCTTATAGAGATGAGCGTAAGTCCCTGGGTGGTGAATTGGATAGCAACCACCCTGCACTCTAGTACCATAGGGTTGCTCTCTGCCTAGGTTCATGGACCTCGGTGGCGTGCATTATTACCCCAGGATTACAATAAGGATCTGCAATATCTCCTGTGCTATTCATTGTACACACAAACAAGATAGCACGCATTGAAACACAATGGATTTAAAGGATATTGCCTTTTGCAGATTATGCCCTTGTGTATAGGCAAGGGGGTTTTAGTGGGGAAGGGGGAGACAGGACACAAACAGTGCAAGAGTTGCAGGAGACAGTAAACAAAGTGATCAACTTGTGTACAGAGATGGGTTGTGTTATTAATCAGATACGGCGGCTGTGTTATGGTGCTCTCTAGACCAATGGTTCTTAACCGATGAGGAATTCACCCCATCCCCACCCCCAGGGGGGAATTTTACGGTTTCCAGGGGGATGGGGAGGGGGGATTAAGATTATTTCAAGATCGCTTTAATACAAGAAACGATTACTTGATATTGTTTTTCCCTCCATACTTTACGGTTCTGTACTTCTCGCTGTTCTGAAATTCGTTTTATAACGTAAGTAGACCCATAAATCACGTTTTATGTAGACGTCTAGACTTGTTATAGTAAGTATTATTAAATTTAGCATCCATTTTACGTGTACTGTGTAGGGGCAAGGGGGGGGGGGGGTTATAGGGAGGAAATACGAAAGGGGGAGGCGGAATGACATTCTGAACATATGCGTGTGTGGAGGAATAGCTCACTTAGCAGGTGACTAGCCCAGACGTCCAGCTCTCGGTAGACCTGCGTGTGTGGAGGAATAGCTCACTTAGCTCTTTCTTGTCTCATGTGCTTTCCCAGCTTGGTCACATCGTCGTGCAATCGCCATACAGCTGAAATAGCTGCATAATCTACTCTTCAATATGGTTTCCGTCACCCTGGAAAGACATTGCTCCACTAACTATGACATGTGACTACCTCACAATATATTCACTTCCTTAAATGCCACAATCGTGTTATACTCCCAGGTCACATTTCTCTTCCGGGGATACTTGAGCACGACGTTGCGTAACAGGGCTGCACCAGCGTGACCCGGGGATGCATCCCTATCTCTCACAAATACACACACACACGCGCGCGCGCGCACACTCGCTCCACACACGGAAGGGTCTGTATGGCAGTCTTGACAAGAGCTGGGGTGAATACATTTAAAATGGTTTGGTTTATTAACTGTCAAAAAGACAGTGAGCGGTTGGTGAAATTCACTGTTAATGTCTTAGTGAATGCAGTATCACAATCTCCCGACATACGGGGTCAACGGTTGGGAATCAGCCGCAGGTGATTTGGGAGCAGATCTTTTTTTTTTTCATTGATATTGATTATACGAGCATTAACCGTGGTGAAATATATGTTTCTGTTTCATTCTGAGTGCTCTTTTTCTCAATACCAGAAATGCTTACTACCATCTCAGGTATTCGATGCTGCCTCCACGCTGGGAACCGGTGTTCATTATTAATGGATCTGGCTGTTTGTATTTTGAGTTTAGGGTAAACACATCCAGAAATAGCCAATGCAAAAAAACAAAAACAAAAAAATAAATAAATAATAATAATAACGCTTTGATCTCAATTTTCTTTATCATTTTCTTTTAATACCAGTTTTTATGCATTATTTATGTTTTCTGAATTAGATAATAAATAACACAATAATATTATCATTTCTGGTCTCAGTTCGGCAAAGACAAACTTCCAACTGAACCTCGTACAGGCAGATCACGGGCAACTCCAACCAGTGTGGCAAATACAACTCTGGGCTTCAAGTAGCCACCGCAAAAAGTGGACACCTCGGCCATTGAAAGGGAGTTGTGGTGACGTAGTTGTAAGACACTCATCTGCCACCTGGTGAACAGGGCTATGATCCACATAGGGGGATTGGGGGGGGAGGGGGAGGATTCGAATTTGTACAATTGGCCTGGGCTCGCAGGTCAACTCCGCTGAAAATGGGCACCAGTAAATGTCCCATGAAGTAAAGACGGCAGGTGAGATACTGACCACATCACCTACATGACCATGCGCTTTACGTTAAAGAGACCTTTTTTTCTGCACCTGAGCAGAGCCAGGCCCTTGCCCTGCCAGGCGAAAACTGCTGCCAAAGATGGAGGTCACATACCAGACGTGGGTGTGAAAGATAATACCCTAAGGCAGTGGTTCTCAACCTTTTTTGGCCCATGCCTCCCTTTACTATATGTTCAGAACGTCATCCCCCCCCCCTTTCGAATCTCCTCAGTATAAATCCCCCCACCCTTACACAGTATACATAAAAATGGAAGCTAAATTTAATAACACATACTAGAACAAGTCTAGACATCTACATAAAACATGATTTGTGGGTCTACTTACGTTATAAAATGAATTTCATTAGGGTGAGAAGTACAGAACCGTAAAATTTAGAGGGAAAAACAATATCAAGTAACTGGTTCTTGTATTAATGCGATCTTGAAACAATCGTAATTCCCCCTGGAAACCCTAAGATCCCCCCCCCCCAGGGGAAAGGGGTGGGGGAGAATTCCCCACCGGTTGAGAACCACTGCCCTAGGGGAAACCACCACATATCTTTCCAAGAAAAAGTTCATGCACATTAACAAACCTAGAACTGAAGCATGAATAATCTGACAACATGCCAACATTGTTTCACAATATCATTAAAATCCACAACATTGAAAGTAAATTTTGAATGCTTCCATAATATTTCAGAATGAAGAATGGCGAGCTTGTTTGCCATCAATACACAACAGTAAGTTCACCATTCTTACAGGTTAGTTGCATATCATTTACAGGACGTCGTAGTTAACTACCGTTTTTTTTTTTTTTTTGCTGTTTGGAAATTCTAGGTAATTTATGTTCAGTAGTGTATCACTGCTTTCTGAACGACCGACATTCATATAACTGTATGAAAACTAACACAAGGCGATCTGCTTCCAAATCTCCAACAGCCCATTCTTACAAACTGCAGTAAAAATCTCTTACTCTTTTTTTTTTTTGTTCGCAAATGTGCTTTATCTGCGCAGTGCAAGGCCCTTGTTACACTCCTTGAGACGTGCTGGATACATGGTGGTGGCTCTAAATATGTATCGACCAATCAGCACTCGAGGGGTCATGTGGTCAATATCACGCCAGCCGCCATTCCTCCCCTGGTGCCAAATTTAGGCTGGATGGACCTAGAAGCTGGTGTCGTCACCCACTACACGCTGATGGAGATACTCAGGAGGGGTCAGAGCACATATGGACTGACTTGTTCGATGTGCAGTAGTGATAATCTGTTGATTAACTAACTAGATAGCGTCCATGCAGAATAACAGATTTTAGCTGCCAAATAATATGTTGTCAGGCATATCTGCCACGGACGTTTGTGGCATAAATGTCTTAGGACACACTAACTGGATTTCAAAGTAGGAGGGATGACACGGCGTAAACATTCGTGACTTACTCACTCGTGGTATATGCTATATATCTGGGACACAGAGGTGTTTCCAAGGCACCAGGGCCGGGTTATACACTGGCCAAGACCTATTGACGGTTCCTCGTCGAGCGTCCTGGGCAACAGGTCCCTACGGGGTCCTGGCTAAAGTCAGTAGGATCGCCGATTCCTCCGAAGTCGGAGAGTGTCTGCCTGTACGGCGAGGAACCACCAGTCTGCACACCAATAAGTCAGACATGGGACAACGGATACTCACGCAAAACTCAGGTCCTATATGACATCACACTGATGTTGGACAACAGGATGTCTTCATCCGACATACAGGACTTCGCGTTGGAGCTCAAGCCAACGAACACAAGCAAGCTATATATCAAAAACAACGTTACCGAAACATTAACAAGGGAACAAACCCAATAATGTATATTCAACAAATAAGAAAAAGGATGCTGTCCCCTGAACTTAATGGTTTGCTGCGATAATCAAAATTTGTAATACATAGCAGGCGTGAACAACTGTAACCCGACAATGGTTTTATTACAAACGAATAAAGGTATATCAACAGAGTGAGAAGACAACATCTGTCCAACTGACATGTAATGTGGATGAACCCCCGTACCCCACCATCAATGCACCAATAGTTTAAAGCAAGCACTCTTATCCTTTCAGCCATGCTGACCTCTACCTGGTGTTATGTTAGTTAAGTTAGTTCTATATTCTTTACAGGACATAGCAGTCAACCCCAGCATTTGTTGGCTGTTCATGATTCCTAGATAAGTTTACGTTCAGTAGTTTGCCATTGCTGCCATTGTTTGACATTGAATGACAGGCACTCATACCATTTTATAAAAAACCAATGCAAGGCGGTCTGCTGCCAAATCACCCACAGCTGTGTTTCAAACGCGGCATGTGGTATTACGAACTGTGTCCATAACCCCTTTATATCATAGTGAAGAAGAGACTGCTACATACAACCAGAACTGCTGCCTTAAATAAATATTATATCACGTGCATGTAACCTTACAAAGAACACAATAGACCTTTGTCAAAACAGACTATGTTGGATAAAACCATAATTGGTAATGTGAATAAACATTACATCATTGGTACCAAAGCCTGTTTAAGAACAAACTTTATTTTTAATTAAAATGTTTCATTTAAATTAAATTGTACCCAAACAGTTAAAATATAGATATGTCAATCTTTTGAAGATAGGCAATAATATTTATGTCTTGTTAATGTATTTTTTTTTCACATTGGCTAATGAGTGTTAAAGTTTTATACTGAGCCAAATATTGTTGTAAGTCTGTGAGACCTGGACAATAAGCAGACAAGCTGAGAATCTTCTGATTCACCACATGCCCCTGTGCATGTTTCAGTATGTAAAAGGGTCTGTTACATTTTTTACAAAAGAAATCATTTAAATTTGCTATCAACAACAATTAATAATCTTATGAAACATTCCATGATAAGCATTCATGATCTTTACCAAAAAAATCATTTAAATGTTGCTATCATTGATACAAGTGGTAAGATAACATAAGAGATGGACGAACAGCAGTCTGAAAGAATGTACAATGAAGGCGAGAGACAGACAGTGTAGGAGATCCATTGCAGCCAACCTTCATTGTGGAGATGGCACCTAAATGATTGATCAACAACTATTAATATCTATGAATAATTTTGTGGCATCCACTGGAACCTTTTGACCTTGTTGAATGATGCCAAGTTCTGACTTGAACTGTCCCCATCGGCCCTGTAGCCTAGACTTTCTCAGTGCTTGCTGTTGTATCCTGGTAAAGAGATAGGAAAGTCATTGGGAGGTCAGATTTACTGCATTCAGTGGAGTTCAGCACGACCGAATGAACAAGAGCGCTCACTCTTAAACTTCCAGTGTGCTGATGCCAAGTAGCGGGTTCAATCCCTACACCAATCAGCTTTTGAGTTAAAAATCTATCCAAAGTATTTCAGGATCCTCGCAGGTGCTACGGAGTTCGTGCAATGAGCTGAGATTCTCCGGACTCAAGTTTGAGTTAGGAGGAGAACGGAGCACTTATGGGTTACACCCATGTTCTGTGACGTTGATCCGTCGACTAAACTAAAACTAAAACTAAGGTGTGTAAAGGGTTCTGTATGTTTTTTTTTAAATCTTGGACAGCCTGAATGAGGTTAATGAAAGTAGAACATTATCTACAACTATAAGACATATAAACAGTGTTTTCTGGTCACTTAATGAGAATAGAGGCATTGGAGAACATTGTGACAACTGAAAAGATCAGCGGGAAAAGAGGCAGCGACATACTAAGAGAAATAATGCTAGATAATCTAAGGGATAACCTGCAGGAATGCTATCAATAGAATAGATCCAGAACATCAAGGACCAAGATCTCTGGAGAGACATGAGAACCATCACCGATTTTCAAGATACATATGATGATGATCCTTTTTGAAAGTACTGAATAAGATTATACAGTACAAAAGTAATATAACAATACTGAGCATTTGATTATCTTAAATGTGGGACACATTATGAGAAAACATAAACAAGAACATATTGTGACAACTGGAACAATTTATGGAAAGAAAGACAGAGGAAGACACTAACAGAATGTTCTCGACAGTCTTGTGTCATGGCATTGAAAGGTGTTAGCACATGAACTGACATATGCTGTTGGTGATCGCATGATGTTGAGAAGCTTGATCGCCCAATCCAGTCAACAATACACTCAATGAAATGCAAGCAGATTTTATTTCTCAGCTTTATGTTTTATGGCATGTGTGGTGGATTTAAACCCAAGTACAAGCAGAATAGCTTCAGCTCACAAAACTAAATATCCGACTTTACTTTGAGTTGGAGGAGGAGACGGTTGCAAGGGTTGGAACTGGTCAACAAACTCATAAAGGTGTGACCTAGTATATAGAAATTCTTAGGAATATCAATCAATCAATCAATCATGTGCCATGCCGGAAAGCGTGGGCGGTCACCACTCACCATTTCACTCGATCACCAGAGTCGTGGATCAGCTCAGTGTGTCTTCTAGTCTCTACGTCTTTCTTCTCACTTCTATGAGCATCAAACAATACCATGTGTGTTTATTTATAGAAATTCTTAGCATTTCACATGCCTGTGAAAGTTCATAATATGAAATTTCATGTATCCATATGTAATATATGAAGTGTCATCATGTTTCTATACTGTTAAACATACTTCTCAGATCCATGCTAAAATTATGCAACCTTCTATGGTGGAATGACCAGAGCCCAAATGCCTTTGGATCAGCAAGAACAACAATAGTTTTGTGTTTATCATGAAATATCCTATAGCACAGAATGAACAAAATGAATAATGTTGGAAATGTAACTCAACAGCCATCAGATGATGCAAAATGATTAATGATCATACTGTAATATAATCTTTGCAAAAATTAAGTTGAAACTGTGTGATCCTAAAGTTACTGACCTTCTTTCTAAACTTACTACATTTATTAAGGTACAAGGTCAAGGTCATGTAGCCCTGTAGCAAATAATATTAATGGGATATGAAATGTTAGAGCTTCACATATTCTAGGCCATGACATGAGAAGAGTTAGTTAGCTCCATTTCTCATCACCTTTCCTTCTCAGAGTTAGTTAGTTCCATTCCTCATCACCTTTCCTTCTCAGAGTTAGTTAGTTCCATTCCTCATCACCTTTCCTTCTCAGAGTTAGTTAGTTCCATTCCTCATCACCTTTCCTTCTCAGAGTTAGTTAGTTCCATTCCTCATCACCTTTCCTTCTCAGAGTTAGTTAGTTCCATTCCTCATCACCTTTCCTTCTCAGAGTTAGTTAGTTCCATTCCTCATCACCTTTCCTTCTCAGAGTTAGTTAGTTCCATTCCTCATCACCTTTCCTTCTCAGAGTTAGTTAGTTCCATTCCTCATCACCTTTCCTTCTCAGAGTTAGTTAGTTCCATTCCTCATCACCTTTCCTTCTCAGAGTTAGTTAGTTCCATTCCTCATCACCTTTCCTTCTCAGAGTTAGTTAGTTCCATTCCTCATCACCTTTCCTTCTCAGAGTTAGTTAGTTCCATTCCTCATCACCTTTCCTTCTCAGAGTTAGTTAGTTCCATTCCTCATCACCTTTCCTTCTCAGAGTTAGTTAGTTCCATTCCTCATCACCTTTCCTTCTCAGAGTTAGTTAGTTCCATTCCTCATCACCTTTCCTTCTCAGAGTTAGTTAGTTCCATTCCTCATCACCTTTCCTTCTCAGAGTTAGTTAGTTCCATTCCTCATCACCTTTCCTTCTCAGAGTTAGTTAGTTCCATTCCTCATCACCTTTCCTTCTCAGAGTTAGTTAGTTCCATTCCTCATCACCTTTCCTTCTCAGAGTTAGTTAGTTCCATTCCTCATCACCTTTCCTTCTCAGAGTTAGTTAGTTCCATTCCTCATCACCTTTCCTTCTCAGAGTTAGTTAGTTCCATTCCTCATCACCTTTCCTTCTCAGAGTTAGTTAGTTCCATTCCTCATCACCTTTCCTTCTCAGAGTTAGTTAGTTCCATTCCTCATCACCTTTCCTTCTCAGAGTTAGTTAGTTCCATTCCTCATCACCTTTCCTTCTCAGAGTTAGTTAGTTCCATTCCTCATCACCTTTCCTTCTCAGAGTTAGTTAGTTCCATTCCTCATCACCTTTCCTTCTCAGAGTTAGTTAGTTCCATTCCTCATCACCTTTCCTTCTCAGAGTTAGTTAGTTCCATTCCTCATCACCTTTCCTTCTCAGAGTTAGTTAGTTCCATTCCTCATCACCTTTCCTTCTCAGAGTTAGTTAGTTCCATTCCTCATCACCTTTCCTTCTCAGAGTTAGTTAGTTCCATTCCTCATCACCTTTCCTTCTCAGAGTTAGTTAGTTCCATTCCTCATCACCTTTCCTTCTCAGAGTTAGTTAGTTCCATTCCTCATCACCTTTCCTTCTCAGAGTTAGTTAGTTCCATTCCTCATCACCTTTCCTTCTCAGAGTTAGTTAGTTCCATTCCTCATCACCTTTCCTTCTCAGAGTTAGTTCGTTCCATTCCTCATCACCTTTCCTTCTCAGAGTTAGTTAGCTCCATTCCTCATCACCTTTCCTTCTCAGAGTTAGTTCGTTCCATTCCTCATCACCTTTCCTTCTCAGAGTTAGTTAGCTCCATTCCTCATCACCTTTCCTTCTCAGAGTTAGTTCGTTCCATTCCTCATCACCTTTCCTTCTCAGAGTTAGTTAGCTCCATTCCTCATCACCTTTCCTTCTCAGAGTTAGTTAGTTCCATTCCTCATCACCTTTCCTTCTCAGAGTTAGTTAGTTCCATTCCTCATCACCTTTCCTTCTCAGAGTTAGTTAGTTCCATTCCTCATCACCTTTCCTTCTCAGAGTTAGTTAGTTCCATTCCTCATCACCTTTCCTTCTCAGAGTTAGTTAGCTCCATTCCTCATCACCTTTCCTTCTCAGAGTTAGTTAGTTCCATTCCTCATCACCTTTCCTTCTCAGAGTTAGTTAGTTCCATTCCTCATCACCTTTCCTTCTCAGAGTTAGTTAGTTCCATTCCTCATCACCTTTCCTTCTCAGAGTTAGTTAGTTCCATTCCTCATCACCTTTCTTTCTCAGAGTTAGTTAGTTCCATTCCTCATCACCTTTCCTTCTCAGAGTTAGTTAGTTCCATTCCTCATCACCTTTCCTTCTCAGAGTTAGTTAGTTCCATTCCTCATCACCTTTCCTTCTCAGAGTTAGTTAGTTCCATTCCTCATCACCTTTCCTTCTCAGAGTTAGTTCGTTCCATTCCTCATCACCTTTCCTTCTCAGAGTTAGTTAGCTCCATTCCTCATCACCTTTCCTTCTCAGAGTTAGTTCGTTCCATTCCTCATCACCTTTCCTTCTCAGAGTTAGTTAGCTCCATTCCTCATCACCTTTCCTTCTCAGAGTTAGTTCGTTCCATTCCTCATCACCTTTCCTTCTCAGAGTTAGTTAGCTCCATTCCTCATCACCTTTCCTTCTCAGAGTTAGTTAGTTCCATTCCTCATCACCTTTCCTTCTCAGAGTTAGTTAGTTCCATTCCTCATCACCTTTCCTTCTCAGAGTTAGTTAGTTCCATTCCTCATCACCTTTCCTTCTCAGAGTTAGTTAGTTCCATTCCTCATCACCTTTCCTTCTCAGAGTTAGTTAGCTCCATTCCTCATCACCTTTCCTTCTCAGAGTTAGTTAGTTCCATTCCTCATCACCTTTCCTTCTCAGAGTTAGTTAGTTCCATTCCTCATCACCTTTCCTTCTCAGAGTTAGTTAGTTCCATTCCTCATCACCTTTCCTTCTCAGAGTTAGTTAGTTCCATTCCTCATCACCTTTCCTTCTCAGAGTTAGTTAGTTCCATTCCTCATCACCTTTCCTTCTCAGAGTTAGTTAGTTCCATTCCTCATCACCTTTCCTTCTCAGAGTTAGTTAGTTCCATTCCTCATCACCTTTCCTTCTCAGAGTTAGTTAGTTCCATTCCTCATCACCTTTCCTTCTCAGAGTTAGTTAGTTCCATTCCTCATCACCTTTCCTTCTCAGAGTTAGTTAGTTCCATTCCTCATCACCTTTCCTTCTCAGAGTTAGTTCGTTCCATTCCTCATCACCTTTCCTTCTCAGAGTTAGTTAGCTCCATTCCTCATCACCTTTCCTTCTCAGAGTTAGTTCGTTCCATTCCTCATCACCTTTCCTTCTCAGAGTTAGTTAGCTCCATTCCTCATCACCTTTCCTTCTCAGAGTTAGTTAGTTCCATTCCTCATCACCTTTCCTTCTCAGAGTTAGTTAGTTCCATTCCTCATCACCATTCCTTCTCAGACAATTCTTACAACTGTCTGGTACTCTAGTTTGCTGAATTGGGTCACCTCCAGAGCCATACATTTTGGAAACAATAATGCTGCCTCTACTACGGATTGAACCTGAACTACTGTGTTAGCGGGCAAGTACATTTAAGTACTGCCACCATATTAAGAGACACAGATCCTTGTTAAAGGATGTGATGGATTAAATAATGGAAGGCAAACATGCATAGGAAAATAATTTAACATTGGGAGAGACAATATCAAAAATGTTCTGTATGAGTGCACTGTGAGAACACAGGACAGAGGGTGTTGGAGACCCAGTACTGCTGACCTTCAGTGTGGAGATGCAACATGATGATGATGATGATTGGCTAGCTGACTGGTTGTTTTGTTACTGTAATAAAATAGATTTCCAAATTTGTTTTAATTTAACTAACACATTTAAAAAATCATCCTATTCTATTCATAAAATCATCCATACTGCACCTCTCTTGCAGAAGAGCACTCATTCGTTGTTCCTGTGTAGTGTACACTGCAAGCTTTCTCTTCTCCTGTTTGTGGCTTCTAAATGTGTCCAGGAAAGAGCATGAACGAAGATCAAACATGAAAATGCCTGAGATATTCTCTACTGCACCTGCATCATCAACTTCAGTGCCTTCACCTTTGGAAATAAACACACTAATTTCATTCAACCATGGTCAACCATGGTTACTGGCAACAAATAATTATCATTATTGGTAACACAGAGTTGTGATAACACAAGAGACCATGGATTTAGCAAGTTATTTGATTGCCATGCTTTTAACGCTTTAAATTCCAGAAAATGACTGCAGCTGCCAAGGAGGGCTGTAACAACAAAATCACAAGTTTACTGGCAGAGAGAGTTTAACAAAGTATATTATGCCACGAGTGACAAATGGTCGACTGATATATACTTTGCCTAAATATGCAAACCTTGTATAGAATAAATAGATGGTCAGATTTCTTTAGTACGCTATGACTAAATGTGAGAAGTAAAATCATATATGACACACAGATTGGTATAATTGAAGAATAGCTGATTACATACATGGAATTGTGTGGGATATAAAGAATTAAGTTATCCGTGTACAGATTATAACAGTAATTGTAAACAAATGAGACATAGTGGGGAAATATTAAACATGATCAAACAGATCACAAAAGGTAATGAATTACTCCAACGAGGTGTTTCCAAGGCACCAGGGCCGGGTTATATACTGGCCAAGACCTATTGACGCGTCCTCGTCGAGCGTCCTGGGCAACAGGTCCCTTCGGGGTCCTGGCTAAAGTCAGTAGGATCGCCGATTCCTCCGAAGTCGGAGAGTGTCTGCCTGTATGGCGAGGAACCACCAGTCTGCACACCAATAAGCCAGACATTGGACAACGGATACTCACGCAAAACTCAGGTCCTGTAAGACATCACACTGATGTTGGACAACAGGATGCCTTCATCTGACATACAGGACTTCGCGTTGGAGCTCAAGCCAACGAACACAAGCAAGCAAGCAAACAACTCCAAACATCTTCACATTCCCAGAGAAATCTATGGCACCTATTGTATGTGTTTGGCCAGATGCCAAAAGTCATGCTAGTTGAGACAAATATCTATCAACAAGTCAGTATAGTAAGAATTGTCTATGGCAAAGATTATTCATAAGTCTCATCATGTAGCAGATAGTTTGCAGAATGTCACTCTAATCATGGCCTGTCAGAAAGTCTCTCAATCCTAGTTCTCCCACCCCATGCTGACTCATATCTGAGATGTCAAGCTAAGTTTCTTGGGATGCATAAAGAAATAGCTATTGACACATAATTGTGTAACTTTTTTGGTTCCAGAAGATCACAGAAGATGCCAGGGAGAGCAGAAACAACAACAACAAAATAACAAGTTTATTACTTTCACATGGGCCAAAATGTATACACCTTGTACAGAACAATGCCTTGTCTGATTCATAAATCCATCCAAAATTGTCATTACTATGTTCTGTACTACAAAAATTCTCTGTGTGATAGCATTTATCTTTCAAGTAAACAATTTTAAAATCTGAGTTCTTATATATTATGAAAATTTAAAGGTTATTTAAGTTTTTATTTTTTCTCTCAAAACTAAGCTAATGTTAAATACAGTTATGAAGGAAATATTTTAAAATAATAACCAGAAGAAGATGAAACAAAATTTTTTTGCAAAAGATACTGACCATGAATGCTGGCCTCCAGTTGAAAATACTTGGAACATTGGTCTAAATTCTAGTCTACTGTGCACTAAAAGTTAATTAAAGACTGGAAATTAGCAACAAAAGTTGTAAGTAGTGGCCCAGCAGAAATTAAACAAGACCCTGGGATCCCACAGGTTATGTCATTCTTGAAAGATTGTTTACATTTATTTTTAACATAATGTAGTAATTACTTTGCTACATAGCGATTTGGGTCTGAACTGAATTACTCCTTGGTCTCCTACATTCTGCACTTATATGGTTTGGTTTTAATTAAATTCCTTATCTGATTTCTAGCTAATAATGTGTTCTGCCATTAAAGATCAAGTTCTACATAAGGAATATAAAGCAACAGACTTGAAAGTTATACATCTTATAAACAGAATTGTCTGTCTATTTGCCAGTGATGCCCAGGCTGTCCTGAGAGGAACAGTTGAGTGCGGCGGGGTGAGTAGCAGGACTGTGAGTTGGCTCTTCCAGAAGGGTTCCTGAACGGGGCTGACAAGGAGACTGGGTCGTCTTGTTGTTGCACCAACCCATACACCGATGACGAAAACAAGAAAGCGAACACAGAGGAGTACGGGCAGCTGACCAGGGGGACAACTTGAGACTGCACTTGAATTCTCTGCCTTTGCCTACATCAAGTCCTTATGAGGACTGAACATGACTGGGACCGGCCCGGTGAGGACAACACAAGAAACAACAAGCACATTGTAGTGCTAATAGAGAAAGAAACCAACAAACGAAAGACGGTGGAACCTAGTAAGCCCGACCAAGGACCGGTCATTATCAGGACCAGCATAAGAAAGAAAGAAAATAACCGGACAGCACAAAATAAATTTATTTGACAAACAGAGCGGAACCAATAAAACCAGTAGGAATTAGGACTAACAGTCCATACAACCAGGGATCTCAACAATAACCAAAGCTGAGGAGGCAGGTTGAACGAGACCGAATTTGAATTTTTTTTTTTGAAAATTGGAATTGGAAACTATTTGCCAGTTAAAAGATGTTACATTCTTAAAGATATATTTCACATTAGGTTTAGCAATTACATACTACTTTATATTTGTGGTAAACATGTGTTTTTATTACATTAAAAAATTTGGCAGATAGACTTACCCTTGAGAAACAAAATGTTGCCACTTTCTGCAAAAGCAAAAATAGGATTCCAGGAGTTCTGAATCTGATATTTTGGAGGTAGAACAATCTGGCATACATCAGTACCAGTACCAATGTCTTTGAAATACATACTACCTTTCTTTCGGACATAGGTCATCTAGCAAAAGAATTGTCCAACATTAGTAAATTTCCATGTTCATAGTTATAATATCAAATAAAGTGTGTGAATAAAACAAAAACCACCATCTTAAATGTCAACAGAACTTTTTCCTTCTTATTTCACGTGATATCTTCTTCTTCTGCTGCGTTCATCCGGAGTTTTTTTTCGGATGTGATTGCGTTGTGCCTGTTTACAGCAGAGCTGCGTTCTTGCGCCGTTAGGCCGACACATCCGACTTCTGCGGGCATTTGTTGACCGGGTTAACCTTCCCGGGTTTCACGTAATATTATTTGTGGGTTGTCAGGGTAGCCCCATTGCTGAAAAAATAATACTGAGAGGTATGATTCGTGAAAGATGAGGGCTAACTGACACAGTGATGGACACAGGACACACAAGACACCATGGACACGAAAATACATGAGGCAGGGAACTGGTGAAAGATCAAGAGTGTTACCAGCAGTTGTCATGAGTAACATTCTGCAGCTGTGATGATAACATTCTGCACCTGTGATGAGTAATATTCTGCAGCTGTGATGATAACATTCTGCAGCTGTGATAAGTAACATTCTGCAGCTGTGATGAGTAACATTCTGCAGCTGTGATGAGTAAGACTCTCCAGTTGTTATGATAATATTCTCTAGCTGTCATGATAAAATTCTGCAGCTGTAATGATAACATTCTGCAGTTGTGATGATAACATTCTGCAGCTGTGAACAGAACGATGTTCTGCAAAGCACTTTATGCATAATAATTATATATTCCTACCACTGTTTTCCTGTGGAAGCATAGGGATGCGAGTCACTGATTTCCTATTAGCTCCCTGTCACCTTATGTGATTAATACAAAAGTTAAACTGATGGTAGGTAACATAACTCATTTACTTGAAGTGCTTACAATACAAGATAAATGTACGCTATGTGCTTTAGTTCTAAACCTGCACAAGCATAGACTGGGATTCAACAAAACTGACTATAATGAGAGTTCATGTTTCACAGTGGATCATTACAACAAAGGACATTCTATATGACGGTGACCAGAATGTTGCCTCACTGTGACGTACACTTCATCACGTAGAAGGTCCCGTGCTGAATGTTGCTCTCATTGCGGCTTATGAAAAAATTCTCTATCCTTTGCCAGTTCCCCTACCCCATGCATGGTTCATGCATGATGTCTGCAATGCCCTGTGAGGGAGTCTCCGTGGCGAAGTGGTCAAGCTGTCTGACTCAGGCTCCATAGGTTGTGGGTCCTATTCCAGGCTGCGTCCTTCGGTTCACGAGTGCATTTTTTCAGAGACTCCTGGGAGTTGTTGCTGGAGCTACAGAGATCATGCTTTGGCAACGCTTTCGGCGGTTTGCTGTGGAAGGAGACTGAGCCATATGGGATAAAAACCCGGTGCAATGAAATCAACCCTGTCGACTTTTAAGTGACTTTTTTTTTTTAACGTCCCGTATTCATCTTTATATTGGTTGACCTCTATCTCTTCTCCTAGTAACCATGACTTTGATCAGTTCTTTCCAAATCACTGTGAAGTTCAATATGGCCAAATTATTTCAGTTTCCCAGACAGATGTTGTTTATGAGCCTGTTTTCTTTAATGTTCCAGTCGTGAAGAATGCTAGTATTTTTATTTCTTCTTAATCAACAGTATTCTAAGAATTGTTCTGTAATATTTTCAAAAGCCCTGATTTTCTTCTTTAGTGATTGCAAAATGGTCCACCACTCACATCTGTATGTTGCCACAGGGAAGGGTATGTTTTCAATGAGTTTGCTTCAGTTTATTTCCTGGTGGTGTGCCATAGGCTCTTAATACTGTTTAATCCCTGCATTCTTATGGGCTGGGGTATACACCTGGTCAATAATTAGATTAAAATACTAAGGGTAGTTAACTTCAAGTGTAACTAGCCAATGAAATTGAAGATCAAATGTTTCTAACATTGTAATGCGTGTCATCATTATTGGAAACATTGTAACTAATTAACAGTTGATCAATATATTTTATTCTTCTTCTAAAATCGCCATTATAAATTAATGGCCTGACATACACACAAGAAACTCATTTAACATACAATATGTAATATTCTAATGATATAATGTGAATGTAAGTGGACAGATGATACGATATGCTGAGATGTGGGATATGAATAGCTGTGATGGAGGTCAGCTTGGCCAAATGGATAGGAGAGCATGCTCTTAAACTTCTGCTGTGCTGATGCCAAGGCAGTAGGTTCATCCCCTACACTGGTCAGTTAGACTAAAATGTTGACTTCTCGTCCTTGACATAGGGACGAAAATTACAAGTACCTATGAAGTTGGAGTGGGTTCGCCTGGCGGTGAGGGACACGGGTAATGGGGAAAGCTAATCCACACGCAAAAATCAGTCCAGTGCACCAGAAGTAGTAGCACGTGTATGGACTTCGCTGGAGTTCAAAGTGAGTGAATGGGGGAAAAAGGAAAAAACAGCTGTGATTTAAACACAATTAATAGGAAACATTACCAGTTCAGGCAGATTGGGAATAGCTTGTAACAGTATCTGAACATCATCATCATCATGAGGCCTGAAATATAAACCACACATTAACAAAGATTGCATTGCTATTGGAAAGAAAATGTATTAGGTAGGTACTGCGGTTCATTTTGCCATTTTTTACCAGAATATTTCTTGCGGTTACGTTCAGATGTTTGTTTTTGTTCTCCGATATGGGGACGGTAAGCGTATTCATGATGTTAAATTCCATGATTATTTCAAGATCGAGTTAAAACAGACACTGATTACTTGATATAGTTTTCCCCACCCGTTTTGCGTTCTGCATTTCTGGTGCATCGGGAATCCTTGTTATACAGGAGAACCAGGCTACATATTCTTAGTGATAAGTAAACCTGTAAATACCGTTTTATGAGACGTATTACATTGTTCTACTATGTATTATTAAATTTAGCATCCACTTTTACGTGTATTTTGTAATTTTTGACCATTTAAGTTGGCAATCAATGTCGCACTGAAATTATGAAGATCACACGCTGTAATGTGGTATTTCAATGGTGGGAGATGGTAGTTTTACTCCAGCTAGGAACATTTAATATTGTTATGGAATATTCAGAGCGACTACAATGATAATGAATGCATGTTTACATTCAACACACATTATTGTATGTATGTTTTAATTTTTCATCACTCTACATGGACCAGATCATTGTTAATTTTTCATCTTTCCAACGGAATATCTTTTGTCAAAATGCATCTATCTACGCTGGCTGACAAGACTCGCGTGCAGTCCATGCGCGGTCTGACGTCACACAGATGACGAGAAGATGTATATATCTGTGTGCGTGAGTGTATGTATAAACCGGCAGAGTTATTTTTCCTTGAGTTAGAAAGGCCGCTGTGTTAATCTCCCTTGGCGACAGTGTAAACCGACAGTTGAGTGAAAGGTCAAAATTGTTTTTCTTCTATATGTCCCTTTTAAATGATAAACTTACACACAAACATTAATATCTCGGCTTAAAATTGACCTACAGACTTGAATAAGGTTCCATTGGATTTAGTTTTTCAAGAGCTTTCCAACTATGCAGGTTATATAATTAAAAAGCAATTTAGAAAAAGTTACTAAAGTGACTAATTAGGTGCTGTGTTTCTGTGAGAAATACAATCACTGCTTGGTGCTACTACTTCGTACTATGACTGTGATGCAATTATTTTGTACTGTACAGTTCTGATAGACTGTTTTGGGCTGCCAAAGGGGATTCATTTTGCCAGGAGATGCTGCCTCATTTCCTGATACACAGGGCAAAGAAGAAGGTCGTGCTGATTTATGTCTGCATGTTGTGGTGGTCTGTGGGTGTATTCTACTCCTGTATTCAATAAGTGTGGAATGGACTGCTCTGGAAGTCATGGCTGTGAGTGTATTCTGTTGTTTTGGTCATTAAGTGTGGAATGGACTGTTCTGCAGGTCATGACAATGCTTAATGTGTGACAGATACCAGAATTAGGACACCAAAAAATACATAACTTGATTAACAGAAAAGAATCCCCCAGTCATATTCTATTTTACTGAAACACGGACAATGGATAAATGTAGTTAAAAGCATAGATACATTTGAGATGTGGTGTTTGAAAAATGGCAAGTACAATCTAAAATGAACAATTGACAAATGAGCAAGTTCTAGAATAACAATACAAAGAATACTTCTTAAAGTAATAGAAGAGCCAAGGCTCTCATAGTGTGATCACATCATCAAACATTTAGAAACACCAAACAGAGCATGTAAGAAAAAAACACAGGGGAGAAGAACAACGAGAAGACCAAGAAAAACATTTATAAAATAGGCATATGTAGATCTATCAAAGAAGACGTTCATGGAATTAAAGAGAGTGGCACGAGAGAGACAACTATGGAAGAAAATTATCAGGAAGCCTAATGACCAACCCAAGGGATGAAACACTTGATGCTGATGGCTCCAACAATCTCAATGGCTACTGACTGATACCGCCATATGGAAAAGAAGTATTATGATTTCACATATACAAGGTCACACCATAATGAACTGGGTGATCAGCTCCCTTCCTGTTTGATACCCAAAACAAATTCTGGTTCCAATAATTTTAGGCTGAGTTGACCAAGAAACTGGTAAAATGGTAAAGGAAATCCCACAGCAGATAATGATGTTGGGATGTGAAGTATTAGCCTTCACAAATTCTAGATCATGACATATGAAGTGGTATGGCCAGTCCCCATCCTCATAACCTTTCATACCCAGAAAATTATGAAAATTGCCTAGTTCCATTTTTATGAGATTGGGTCGACTCCAGAACTGTACTGGTGGAAGGGTACAAATAATCCTGCCTCTGCTGGGGATTGAACATTCGACCACTGTACACCACATTTCCAATTCGTAATCCTGCATACCGCGGTCAAAACAAAGCCATGGGCGATTTGGCAGTGGATTGCCTTCTGGTGGTTTTTTTATAAAATGGTATGAGTGTCGGTCGTTCAGAAATCAATGGCAAACTACTGAATGTAAACTTGCCAAGAAATCACAAACAGTCAAAAAAATTCTGGGATGACTGCAACATCCTGTATGAACATACAACTAACACCACATTTCACAAGGGAAAATTCAAAATATCCTTCAATAACATGTCCCTGCAAAACAAAAAATACTTCCGTTCTCCCCTCACTGCAACACATGCACAGATATACATTCTGTACTCACTCTTCCGCAATGCATCTTGGAATTTGCTGGCTGCCATCACAAGTATCAAATAACATTTGTGTTCCATCCAAACATTCGGCCAATAAGAATGTTGCAGACATTGTGGGGTAAGGTGGATACTGAGGCAGATCAAGTGGGAACAGGCAGGGATCCAGAAACTGTATACTTTTGACGTAAGACTTTTGTGATGCATTTAAAACAGCTTTATGTACACCTGCAAGTAAAGCACAAAATGAAAGTACTGTATAAAGAAAGATATGAGCAAACTATCATGTTAGTTAGTTAGTCATGGTTCCAAATTCCCAGCGAAGGGTTATCCCATAATACTCCATTCCTGTGCCAGTGAATATCACACAAAATGTTCCTCATTGTCCCACGTGAAAAGTGGAATAGGCAGCAGTCCCACAACAGCGCACAAATACATGCATAAGGCCGCTGCCAGAATGCCAACACAACAGTCCGCTACTAAAGTTACAGTTGACCGTCGATGGAAGCGGTAGTGACTAGAAAACCAGCAGTTGTACACACATTACTACATAAGGCAAAACTAGATAATTCAGCAATCGGCCGTCCACCATTTTTCTGAACAAGCAGTTCACAATACAAACAACCTGGACAGATGTAAGCCCATCCACATGCAACATATCAGTTTTATTTTCTAAAGCATCCTCTGCGAGTCCATTGCAAATAGAAAATGTTTGGCTGTACTACCTTTCAACCATCAGAAAGCTGCCATCACAGGCTCTACCTAAATCCTCTTGCTAGAATTTCAGATATCGTGATACTGTACACCAGACTCCACTTTCACAGTGTTCATTTGCCTCGACAAATCCTATGTACGACAATGACAGAGACCTGATTTAAATTTCCTGACCCATTCTATATTAAGGAACACATCATATGCTGGTGTTTACTCCATCCATCGCTTACTTTTATTTTAAAAAGTATTGCTGTTGTAAGGAGTAACTGAGAAATGTGAGGTGATTTCCTTGATACAGAAATGAGTTACAACTGCCTTAGACTGAAAGAATTAAACAAACAAGGTCTGCCATGCTTATTTTTACACACTAAAGACAGTGTAATTTGACTATTGGAATAACAAGTATGAGCTATAGTTGGGTCACTACAGTAAAGATGGTTATCATACCAAGTGACATGGAGAAGGGGTCTGTATGTGAGGAGAAGAATTATTGCTTCCCTTACGATGTCACCAGATTTGATTTGCCATTCTGTTACAGTTTTATGGTAATTTGTTTTGATGCCAACACTTCCAAATTATCAGCAGAAATTAAAACTCACAATGAAAACACTAATGAATATTCACATCATTCTGACTTTTGTTACCTCTAGTCTTCAGCCTATAACAGGCAAGGCAGTTAACACAGAGACTTTTATTTCTATGTATATTGTCATTCATACTTTACACCCTAGGGAGTCTCTGTGGCGAAGTGGTCAAGCCGTTTGACTAGTACTCCGAAGGTTGTGGGTTCGATTCCGGGCCGCACCCTTCGGTTTACGAGTTAAATGTTTCGGAGACTCCTGTGGGTCATCGCTAAAAGCTACGGAGTTCATGCTTTGTGCGACGCTTTCCATGCTGTGGAAAGAGACCGAGCCATATGGGATAAAACCCGGTGCAATGAAGTCGACCATGTCAACTTTTAAGCGACTTTTTTTTATACTTTACACCTATACCCCATGAGTACTGCTTATCTACCAGGATGCAACCAAATTATTAACATTTCCTGATTCTATCAATTCATACAGAAGTGAACAATTGAATTCCGCAAAGTTTTCAGCTCAACCAACAAACCTAACATACTATGTTGAGGAATCTAAAGAAGTTTAAAGGTAAGAGAATCAAATTCATTGTACAGGGTTTTATCACATACGGCTCAGCTCTTTCTATACACTAGCCTGTCAAAAACAGTGCACACTGTATGAACATTGCAGCCCTAGCAACAACAGCCTAGGGATCTGCCAAAAACTGAAACTGTGAACTCAATGATGGAGACACAAAATGAACCCAGGACCTTCGGGGCGCATGATAGATGGCTTTACCACTTCACCACGGAGATCCCCATGCTATGTTTAGACAGACATATAACTGTCTACACATATATTTATATGTGGTATATTGTAGCAACGTGTCACAATAAGTTTATGTTCCTGGAATGCCTCATAAGTTAACACATATATTCAAGACCAATTACACTGCAAATGTTAGACGTGAACATTATTTATACTTCAAAACTTACAAACAAACATTATTCTGAAACATGAACAATATATTATTTAATACTCTATGCATCAAATACAATGCAAATGTAGACATGAAAATCATTTTATACTTCAAATGTTACAAATAAACATTATTCTGAAACATTAACAATGTATTATTTAACACCCTATGCATCAAATACATTGCAAATGTTAAACATGAACATTATTGTATACTTTAAATGTTACACATAAACATTATTTTGAAACATGAACAGTATATTAAACACTCTATGCATCAAATGCAACGCAAATGTTAGACATGAACAAATGTTATAAATAAACATTATTTTGAAACATGAAAAATATTTGCTTAGCACTTTATGCATTAAATACATGGCTATTGATTAATATCACATTAATTCAAATGGCATAATATAAGCAACAAAACAATCATCTAACAAATAATTAACATTTACAAACAACTTACCTATATTATTAATCCATTTTGTATTAAATTACTGATTCAAAAAATCATTCTTACCCAGTTGTCTGTTCCACACGACAATATTTCCATTGGCCAGACCAACGGCCAGGTAGGACATGCAAGGGCTAACTGCAGAGCACATGATATTGCTAGGAAATGGCCACACCATTTCTGGCTTGAGTTCAATGTCTGATTTGATGAAAGAGATGAAAGGCATATCTCAACAAAAGTAATTACAACATATACATAAGCATTACTAACATCATATTTATATGTCATTGCCAAAAAAGCATAGGCAGTCATGGTTCACCATCTCATGCGATAACCAGAGTCATGGATCAGCTCAGTGTTCTTGCCTCGACCATACCACATGGCCAAACCATCCAGGTATTTACTTCTCTGCCTTCCCCTTATTCTCTTCCTCTCAATCTTGTCAGTTGTTACCAAGTTCTCCAATTTATTTCTTCTCATAACATGTCAAAAAACTTACTGACAAAGACAACAGTAAATGACCCCTTTCCTTGCCAAAGTGACATATTGAGGATCTGGCACTAGACTCAAATTTTCTTGGCCAAATTGCACTCGACAGATGATTTCCTCTTCTTCTTCTTCTTCTTCTTCTTCTTCTTCTTCTTCTTCTTCTTCTTCTTCTTCTTCTTCTTCGTCTTCATCTGCTTCTTCTTCTGCTCCTTCTTCTTCTTCTTCTTCTTCTTCTTCTTCTTCCGTTCATCTCCCAATGGAGAACAGGCCAACAGATCAAGTCTTTTGTAAACTAGTTCATGATTGGTTGGATTCAGCAGCTAAAGTTGTCTATGGGATGAGATAGTCACGCTTATTTGTCTCTTATAATATGTATAGTAGGTTACAGATTTTGTTAAAGTTAGTGCATATCCTTTATAGGATGTCACAGTCAACCCCAGCATTTTTGGTTGTTTGTGATTTCTTGGCAAGTTTACGTTCAGTAGTTTTCCACTGCTTTCTGAATAACAGGCACACATACCATTGTATGAAAACCAATGCAAGGCAGTCTGCTGCCAAATCACCTACAGCTGTGTTTCGAACTTGGCACGCAGGATTACAAATTGTGTCCATAACCCCTTCACCAAAGAGATTTAGTTATTTGTATGTAAATGACTTTTCATAACTTGGCATGATGTTCTTTGCTGCTGTTTTCATCTTTCTTTATAGACATTATATCAATGTCATAAAAGCGATATATATAATAATATATATTATAACATATATAAAATACATGTGTAAACAGCTTTCTAGGATATACAATTAAAATCTTCAACACTATGATATTTATGAACAAGATTTTCTTTTATGCAAACTTTTAAAATCCAGAAGTTACACCTTTTTAAGCTTTCCAACATAAATTTATGAATTAACAAATCACAAAATATCACCCATAATTCTTGCCATATAAAACATATTATACAAATTATTTACATAATTGAAAGTTACATATAAAAATGTGAATGAACAAATAAAAACTAACACTAAAAGCATGTATTCTAACAAAAGTAACCAAGAAAACAGAATACAGTAGTTCTCAAATTTAACATTCCCAATCCCTTTAATATTCTATATTTATTTATTTTATTATCAAAATTGGTCATTACTTTAGCTTTTCTTAGCAGAAGATACCATTATAGGGACATTGTATAGGCAGCCCACCATGCCTAGGAACTGCTCTCACAGAAAGCAATCACAACCTACTGTGAGAACTACTGCAAAGAATGTTATAACTCAAAACATTAATTAACAGATTTAGTGCCAAACAAAACAGTAGGTTTAGACCAAACAAAACTGGATGGTAGAAAATGGGAAGTAGGGGTGTGTCACAGTTATGACTTTAAAGTTACTAATATGGTAGCGGACTCGCTGTATTATAACGCAATGACAACATTTTGGTAATATATAAGCCCACTGCAAATACGGAAAGTCGCTTAAGATGATTAATCATCCCATGGCACTTAATCAGTTAAGATTACAGATTGAAGAATGATTATCTTGCCATCAGCTCCAGGCTAGGCACATGCAGAAGTTCTCTACAGCTATTTATTGTTAACATCTTTTCCACTGTCTTAGGTTCAATGCTTTGGTTCATATTCTTAGTTAGTTAGTTAGTTAGTCGCAGTTCCAACTTCACAGCAACTTCATATTCTTAATATGTGATATATGAAGTAACTAATGATTATGTGGCGAGTTACTAGGGTGTAGAACATATAGTAAACATTTTAAGGTGTTTGTTTGTAGTTAATTTTCAAATTATGATGAGTTGTTTGGTGTACAATGGGCCTTAAAAAGTCTCATTATACAGCTGAAAGTCAATGAGTATGCAACATTTAGCAAAGACTATTATATAAATTCACTTCCAACTGTTTAGCAACAGTTATTGCATTGTTATTTGTAAGTTGAAAACATACGATGGAAACTCGCCTAGTTTTGTAAAATAATATGTTTGTAATTTGAAAAGCAGGGTAATTTACAAACATATTCTCTATTTGTGACAAAGCATGATGAAACACATAATTAAATGCACATTAATTCAGAAATTCAAACATTTGTGCCTGTGAATAAAGCTTTATTCAAGCAAAGTCTGTTCTTACCAACAAAGGTAATGTCTTCTAAGTTTGCTGCATTAACAAACAAGTGAAAATAAATAAATATAGTCTTATATTTTCAAAGAAATTACATAATATAATTTGTCAGAAACCAAAGCTCGTAGGAACAGTGGTATAACAGTTATGAAGTATGCTGATAATCATATGAGTGTGGTCAGATAATCGCACTTCCTGCTTGCTTTGGGAGGGAAAGTCTAGCCATCTATCCTCTGCTATGGAAGGGAAAGTCTAGCCATCTATCCTCTGCTATGGAAGGGAAAATCTAGCCATCTATCCTCTGCTATGGAAGAGAAAGTCTAGCCATCTATACTCTGCTTTGGGAGGGAAAGTCTGGCTATCTATCCTCTGCTATGGGAGGGAAAGTCTAGCCATCTATCCTCTGCTATGGGAGGGAAGGACTGGCCATCTATCCTCTGCTATGGGAGGGAAAGACTGGACATCTATCCTCTGCTATGGGAGGGAAAGACTGGACATCTATCCTCTGCTATGGGAGGGAAAGACTGGACATCTATCCTCTGCTATGGGAGGGAAAGACTGGACATCTATCCTCTGCTATGGGAGGGAAAGTCTAGCCATCTATCCTCTGCTATGGGAGGGAAAGTCTAGCCATCTATCCTCTGCTATGAGAGGGAAAGACTGGCCATCTATCCTCTGCTATGGGAGGGAAGGACAGGCCATCTATCCTCTGCTATGGGAGGGGAAATCTAGCCATCTATCCTCTGCTATTGGGAGGGAAAGACTGGCCATCTATCCTGTGCTATTGGGAGGAAAAGACTGGCCATCTATCCTCTGCTATGGGAGGGAAAGTCTAGCCATCTATCCTCTGTTATTGGGAGGGAAAGTCTAGCCATCTATCCTCTGCTATGGGAGGGAAAGACTGGCGATCTATCCTCCACTATTGGGAGGGAAAGACTGGCCATCTATCCTCTGCTATGGGAGGGAAAGTTTAGCCATCTATCCTCTGCTATGGGAGGGAAAGACTGGCCATCTATCCTCTGCTATGGGAGGGAAAGTATAGCCATCTATCCTCTGCTATGGGAGGGAAAGACTGGCCATCTATCCTCTGCTATGGGAGGGAAGGTCTAGCCATCTATCCTCTGCTATGGGAGAGAAGGACTGGCCATATATCCTCTGCTATGGGAGGGAAAGACTGGACATCTATCCTCTGCTATGGGAGGGAAAGTCTAGCCATCTACCCTCTGCTATGGGAGGGAAAGACTGGCCATCTATCCTCTGCTATGGGAGGGAAGGACAGGCCATCTATCCTCTGCTATGGGAGGGGAAATCTAGCCATCTATCCTCTGCTATTGGGAGGGAAAGACTGGCCATCTATCCTGTGCTATTGGGAGGAAAAGACTGGCCATCTATCCTCTGCTATGGGAGGGAAAGTCTAGCCATCTATCCTCTGTTATTGGGAGGGAAAGTCTAGCCATCTATCCTATGCTATGGGAGGGAAAGACTGGCGATCTATCCTCCGCTATTGGGAGGGAAAGACTGGCCATCTATCCTCTGCTATGGGAGGGAAAGTCTAGCCATCTATCCTCTGCTATGGGAGGGAAAGACTGGCCATCTATCCTCTGCTATGGGAGGGAAAGTATAGCCATCTATCCTCTGCTATGGGAGGGAAAGACTGGCCATCTATCCTCTGCTATGGGAGGGAAAGGCTGGCCATCTATCCTCTGCTATAGGAGGGAAAGACTGGACATCTATCCTCTGCTATTGGGAGGAAAAGACTGGCCATCTATCCTCTGCTATGGGAAGGAAAGACTGGCCATCTATCCTCTGCTATTGGGAGGAAAAGACTGGCCATCTATCCTCTGCTATGGGAGGGAAAGTCTAGCCATCTATCCTCTGCTATTGGGAGGGAAAGACTGGCCATCTATCTTCTGCTATGGGAGGGAAAGTCTAGCCATCTATCCTCTGCTATGGGAGGGAAAGACTGGCCATCTATCCTCTGCTATGGGAGGGAAGGACTGGCCATCTATCCTCTACTATGGGAGGGAAAGACTGGCCATCTATCATCTGCTATGGGAGGGAAAGGCTGGCCATCTATCCTCTGCTATGGGAGGGAAAGTCTAGCCATCTATCCTCTGCTATGGGAGGGAAAGACTGACCATCTATCCTCTGCTATGGGAGGGAAAGTCTAGCCATCTATCCTCTGCTATAGGAGGGAAAGACTGACCATCTATCCTCTGCTATGGGAGGGAAAGACTGACCATCTATCCTCTGCTATGGGAGGGAAAGACTGACCATCTATCCTCTGCTATTGGGAGGGAAAGACTGGCCATCTATCCTCTGCTATGGGAGGTAAAGGCTGGCCATCTATCCTCTGCTATGGGAGGGAAAGTCTAGCCATCTATCCTCTGCTACTGGGAGGGAAGGACTGGCCATCTATCTTCTGCTATGGGAGGGAAAGTCTAGCCATCTATTCTCTGCTATGGGAGGGAAAGACTGACCATCTATCCTCAGCTAATGGAGGAACAGATTGGCCATCTATCCTCTGCTATGGGAGGGAAAGTCTAGCCATCTATCCTCTGCTATGGGAGGGAAAGACTGGCCATCTATCCTCTGCTATGGGAGGGAAGGACTGGTCATCTATCCTCTACTATGGGAGGGGAAATCTAGCCATCTATCCTCTGCTATTGGGAGGGAAAGACTGGCCATCTATCCTCTGCTATTGGGAGGAAACGACTGGCCATCTATCCTCTGCTATGGGAGGGAAAGTCTAGCCATCTATCCTCTGCTATTGGGAGGGAAGGACTGGCCATCTATCCTGTGCTATTGGGAGGGAAAGACTGGCCTTCTATCTTCTGCTATGGGAGGGAAAGTCTAGCCATCTATCCTCAGCTATAGGAGGTAAAGACTGGCCATCTATCCTCAGCTATGGGAGGTAAAGACTGGCCATCTATCCTCAGCTATGGGAGGTAAAGACTGGCCATCTATCCTCAGCTATGGGAGGTAAAGACTGGCCATCTATCCTCAGCTATGGGAGGGAAAGACTGGCCATCTATTCTCAGCTATGGGAGAGAAAGACTGGCCATCTATCCTCAGCTATGGGAGGGAAAGACTGGCCATCTATCCTCTGCTATGGGAGGGAAAGTCTAGCCATCTATCCTCTGCTATGGGAGGGAAAGACTGACCATCTATCCTCTGCTATGGGAGGGAAAGTCTAGCCATCTATCCTCTGCTATAGGAGGGAAAGACTGACCATCTATCCTCTGCTATGGGAGGGAAAGACTGACCATCTATCCTCTGCTATGGGAGGGAAAGACTGACCATCTATCCTCTGCTATTGGGAGGGAAAGACTGGCCATCTATCCTCTGCTATGGGAGGTAAAGGCTGGCCATCTATCCTCTGCTATGGGAGGGAAAGTCTAGCCATCTATCCTCTGCTACTGGGAGGGAAGGACTGGCCATCTATCTTCTGCTATGGGAGGGAAAGTCTAGCCATCTATTCTCTGCTATGGGAGGGAAAGACTGACCATCTATCCTCAGCTAATGGAGGAACAGATTGGCCATCTATCCTCTGCTATGGGAGGGAAAGTCTAGCCATCTATCCTCTGCTATGGGAGGGAAAGACTGGCCATCTATCCTCTGCTATGGGAGGGAAGGACTGGTCATCTATCCTCTACTATGGGAGGGGAAATCTAGCCATCTATCCTCTGCTATTGGGAGGGAAAGACTGGCCATCTATCCTCTGCTATTGGGAGGAAAAGACTGGCCATCTATCCTCTGCTATGGGAGGGAAAGTCTAGCCATCTATCCTCTGCTATTGGGAGGGAAGGACTGGCCATCTATCCTGTGCTATTGGGAGGGAAAGACTGGCCTTCTATCTTCTGCTATGGGAGGGAAAGTCTAGCCATCTATCCTCAGCTATAGGAGGTAAAGACTGGCCATCTATCCTCAGCTATGGGAGGTAAAGACTGGCCATCTATCCTCAGCTATGGGAGGTAAAGACTGGCCATCTATCCTCAGCTATGGGAGGTAAAGACTGGCCATCTATCCTCAGCTATGGGAGGGAAAGACTGGCCATCTATTCTCAGCTATGGGAGAGAAAGACTGGCCATCTATCCTCAGCTATGGGAGGGAAAGACTGGCCATCTATCCTCTGCTATGGGAGGGAAAGTCTAGCCATCTATCCTCTGCTATGGGAGGGAAAGACTGGCTATCTATCTTCTGCTATGGGAGGGAAAGTCTAGCCATCTATCCTCTGCTACGGGAGCGAAAGACTGGCCATCTATCCTCTGCTATTGGGAGGGAAAGACTGGCCATCTATCCTCTGCTATGGGAGGGAAAGTCTAGCCATCTATCCTCTGCTATGGGAGGGAAAGACTGGCCATCTATCCTCTGCTATTGGGAGGAAAAGACTGGCCATCTATCCTCTGCTATGAGAGGGAAAGTCTAGCCATCTATCCTCTGCTATTGGGAGGGAAAGACTGGCCATCTATCCTCTGCTATGGGAGGGAAAGTCTAGCCATCTATCCTCTGCTATGGGAGGGAAAGTGTAGCAGAATGAGTGTATTATTAGTATCAGCTAGGTGTGCAAGTCTACAGCACGCTTGAGCATCAATATAGAACAGATAGAAGGATGCTCAAGTCGTGACAACAGGCAGACCGTCACAGCATAGTAGAGAAATAGTCTTCTTTTCTTCTTATTTCAGCTGAGCTCAGGACAAGTTTTTTTTCAGGTACCAAGGAATATACAGAGGAAGAAGTAGGCATATTGTTTTAAGCTTGATATAAATTACAAAGAAGTTAATATGAATTACCTACATGTAGAATTACAACGTATCAGTACATGGTTGGGAGAATTAAAAGTAGCAGTTAATGAAGTAGAAAATTTTGTAGAAACGTTGCAGAACAGAACGACTAGACAAGACCCTTATAGATTTAAGGTAGACTGCAATAGAGTAGGAAAGAATAACAGAAGACAATATGGTTATGACGAACCAAGGCCTGATGTATATAGGGTAAAAGACGGTGAGAACAGACGTAATGGTGAAAGGTCGGACTGGTATAGCTGTTATAGATACAAGAATGGTCCTGAGAGAGACTTTTCCAATAAGTTATGGAAGTGGCCATCCCATAGCAAGACTACTAGGAAAAGACGTGACGAATGGTTTGAAAAAAGACAAAGACAATATCTAAACTCAGGTGTAAGAGACAGAGTTGAACCTGTAAATAAAATACAAACTAATCCTAAAATGGTTGCGAATGTGACTAGTAGACAGGAAAATAAAACGACGGTAGTGATAAAGAAAATAGACCGAGAGACACAGATGCAAACAGATAAAATGATAGATAAGGAGACACAGACTCAGCTAGATAATATAGAGAAGAATGACCAAGTGCAAACTATTAAAACTCATCAGCTGAAATTAGAAAAGGGAGACAGAGTTGAAATTAAGAAGGATAGACAGATGAGAACCAAAGATGAAAAGAGACCAAAGAGGAAAAGTATTGAAGAAAGAAATATAAACAGTCTGATGGTCAATAAAGGTACAACTGAGATGTCAAGTTCCTCAGGTATAAACTTAATCCCTAAATGGTGTAGAAATATTAAGTGTGAGAGTTCAGGCTATGGAGAGAATATTTCAGATAAAGATATGGGAGTTGTACAGAACCGGAGCATGAGGAATAAAAGTAAGAAGAAAGTCAGACGTTCTAAAGCCGACTATGGGAATAGGATCGACGTGTCTGCAGTAAACTACTATGAGTCTGATGAGGGAACTATTATCAGTGTGTCATCTGAAGATGAGATGGGGAAATATAAACGTTATGTAAGGTATACAGGAAACAGTGAGCAGACCGACGCAAATAAAGGAAATAGAAAGAAAGCATTTAAGAAGAAGAAGAATAATAGACAGATAGCGGAAAATTACTCGACGACAGAAAGTGACTTAAGAAAATTAGAAGAATATATGACCTTAAGACCTGAGTACTTTAACAACAGATTAACAACAGATAGTGAAGATGACATAATTGAAAAAAGACGTACTAATGTACTAAGAGACAATGAAATATTTGGCTTGGATGCGCTTTATGGCTGTTAAAATTCTTTGGGTGACGAAGGACATATGGCATTGTTTTGGCTTATGAGAGGAATTGCGGTTTGAGCAAATACATATGGGCTGTCTAAAATAGGCAGATGAATTTTTTTGGTGTAGCATCACATGGTACAGGGTAGGCAATAGTGTTGTTGAGGATAGAGAGTCAAGGCAAATGATATTCTACGTGGATACGTAATACAGGATATCTTGTGTTGGGTTGCGGTGTAGGGAGAGTAAACAAAGTAAAAATAGTCCTTTGTCCGGAATGGCTAGATACAGAGAGTCGATCACGTTGAGTGATGTATAACTGGAGTGATTAAAGTAGAGTAGATTCAGCACAGAATTAGTAGAGAGAGAGATAAACTAAGTATGAATGCTCGTACTAGAGTGGATGGTTCGACTCAGAGCTATGAAGTGATGTCTGAGATAGTTTCGCTTGGTGGTTTGAGAAGTAAGCATAGTATTGTTGACAGCTGAACCGAGAGTGTCAGATGAGGAGATATAGATTGAGGAGAAATTGAGTATCATGTGCAAAATAGCCAGTTGAACGCATGAATATTAAGAGTAAAAGACTGTAGAAGTTGATGCCTGAAGAATACGAGTTCTTGGTGAGGGGGATGAAGTAATTACGTCATGCTTGCGGAAAAAGAAGAGCTGATTAAATCTGAGAAAGTTGTTGTGTGGAGAAGTATAGAATGATAGTTACGAGGTTAGTGGCTCAGCGGAATGAGGTTTGTTTTGAGAGATCGTTGATAGTGCTGGTTAGTGTGTAAAAGAGATATAGTTTGCGAGAGATAATATATAGATTCTGACCTTTGAAAACGAGTGAATGATTGAGACTCTTTACTTGTTTCGAGAAATGTTGTTTAGCTGAATGGTTGTTGTTTGTTCTTCTTTGGTTATGGTCGTTGCCTCTGTTTTGCTTGTACTAAATTGTTAAAGTAGGTGATTAGAAAGGTGTGATGTCTTTTGTTTGGAATGTGTGATCTTGGACGGAATTTATGGAAGTTGTATGACAGGTTGACAGAAAGAGAGTTAACATTCTGAATGACGTTTCATAAAATATGTTTAGTATTGTTGACAGGGACATGTTGAAGTATGAATGCCTGTTACTGAGAAATGAGGAAAGTGAGGTCCGTTGTCAGTTATAAGTGGTGTGGGTTGCTGTTCTGTAAGAATCCCGATAAATAGGAAGAGGAGTGATAGATACGGAGGTAAACAAGATTAGTTAAATGAATGTTGGAGAACGTGTTCCGATAAGTGTGACTAGTATCATCGCGGTGCAAGAACGCTAGGAGAGACTTGAGGATAGCTTGGAGTTGTTGTGGTGAGATGTTAAGAAAGTACTGATGCAGGAGAATGAAATATTACTCGCGTCGGGTAGACGAGAAACTTAAAAGTAGAATTAGTCATTGGTACAGTAGGTAGATGTATTGGTGAGAGGTCTATAGTAAATAGACAAAATTTTTTGCTGGTCGTAGGAGGGTGGAGATACCGTAGTTAACGGTAATAATGCTAAGAAGTTGTGGTAATACTTGGTATAAATCCAAGGGAAACAATTAGTGTGTCGAGGTACGGTTTCCTTTAGTAGAGAGATGAGTTGTAGTGTGCTGGGATAGCCACCACAATAGTAGTAAGTAAAGTGATTTGAGCTGCAGTTTACAGCGGTTGGTTAGGGTGATATTCCAGATATTGTGATGTGTTAGGAGTTAGTCTGGTAAAAGATAGAATATTGTGAGGGGAGAGAATCAATGATTGACGGTCATTTATTAATTAATGACTTTTGTTGAGAGAACAGACATTGTTCTAAGTTAGGAATTGGTCTGTAGGTAACAGAGATATATATATATATATATATATATATATATATATATATATATATATATAGAGAGAGAGAGAGAGAGAGAGAGAGAGAGAGAGAGAGAGAAAGAGAGAGAGAGAGAGAGAGAGAGAGATTTTGGGGTTAATGCTTGGCATTGAGTTGTTTTGTTTTATCTGTTATAAGAATAATGGAATAGGCATGACTGTGGGAATAGATATGTATTTCATTGGTTAGTATAAGAGACCAATGGTGATTGAATATATATAATAGGTTATAGTATTTTTTTATTAACTTGGTTTTGTAGAATGATTGCCAATTGATTTTATGATTTGACTTCTTGAGTTTTCTTAAATAGATAAATAAGATTAGGATGTATGTTGTATTATTTTAATATATGTTTTTCTTTGAATGAGTTAATACCTTTAATTGATATGAGGGGAAACATAAATGATGTATAAAAACTTGGGGGGGTATGATGTCCTGTTGTGATTTTATTTCGCTTCACTCATAATTTAAGTGAATTGTCTTGTATGGTAATTACCTTGTTTATGTATATGTTACAAATTAGTTAAGTTAAGTTTAATTTACATGGTTTTGTCTAGAATAAAGACAATACATGGGGCTTTATTTAGGACCCTTCGTTCAGAAAATAGTAATAAACTACTGAGAACTAGTAGAGAGACACATTCTCTTTGTGAATAACAAGTTTATGAGTATATTCTGCTAGCAAGATTGCTGTGATAATCAGCGTTGGGAGGTTAAGTTGTGGAAACATAGGCCATACTTAAGTGACGGGGTTACTACGCAAGTAAAATGGTTATGGGGAATTTAAGTGAGCATTAATTGAAGATATATGGATTGGACGCCATATTGGGGAAGAAAAGATTAAAGTGAATAAAGCAGTGGGGTAAATGAGGGGTCAGAAATGAACATGGAGCCACGAGATTGTAGAAGAAGAAGTCAGTAACATGCTGTGAAGGCAATTAGCAAAACATGAATTGAATCCATGTTTGACTCCGAAGAATGATTAGATACTGTGGATAGCAGTACAATAGTAAAGGGTTGTAAGTGTGTTAATGAGAAATGAACATTGTCACTGTGGAGACAAAATGACATGGGGTTTTTGAGGGTCCGTGATATATGGACTGTAATAGAATAACGTTGATTGCAAGCAGTCACAGACATGAGTTCAGGGGTAGTATATTGTTGCTGTTGATAACGGCATAAGTAGAAGTTTTAGTAGATATGCCCGGATATGCCCATAATAAATGGACATTAGTGGCTTGCTGAAGTTTTCGGCGAGATTAAGAGAGAATTCTGAGTGAGGTATAGGAGAAGATTAGTTATGTGAGGTGATCTGTATAATGGGGAAAGAGGTCTGTAATATATAGACATTTGGGAGTGAATAAAATTGGTGCTTGATGCTGTAGATAGCAGCGTAAACTGTTACCATAATAAGTGGTACTGTAGAAGATATAATTGTTTTAGACTTTATTACATAAAGTCTCAAATGACATAGGGGGGTAAAGGTGTGTGTGATTTAGCTAAGTGTGGATTTTTTGTGAGAAAGAGTTCTACTTCTTTGAATCTCCGGTGCGCACCGATTCTTTGTCTTCCTATCGTGTGCGAGTGATTTCAGGTTAGTTGAAAGTGGAGAAGCAGTAATGTGGAGGTAATACGGGTAGTGATGACAATAGGGAGTTGAGGTAGTACAGCGTTTGAATTTTTAAGCGGAGTGGTTATTTCAAAAAGGTAACCATATGTGTTATGATGTATTGTATAAAGTTGAGATTTAAATGTTATTGAGGATATGTAAATAATATGAGTTATGTTTGAAGAGCCAGGAACGAAGAAGAAGTTCATAGTGGTTTACTATATGACAGGGGGAAGAGTTACAAATAGAATATTTGCCTAAAATAGAGTTAGTTTGGGGCGGCTTAAAGAAATTATGGGAGGTAAGGAGAGAAGATGTAGGATAAAAGGGGTTAGGAATAAAGACTTTTGAAGAAGAAAAGTCTTTTTAAAACATAGGGAGGTGTAGCAGAATGAGTGTATTATTAGTATCAGCTAGGTGTGCAAGTCTACAGCACGCTTGAGCATCAATATAGAACAGATAGAAGGATGCTCAAGTCGTGACGTAGCTTGTTGTTGGGGAGTGAGAGAACACCAAGGGCGAAAGAAGTCCACATCACAAATGAATTGTACTAAGATTTTGTATCAACCACTATATTCAAATAAAGCCTGATTTATATTAACCCAGCAGAACTTGTTAGTCCTCTCTGTGCGCGCAGTGTTACAAAAGACTGACCATCTATACTCTGCTATGGGAGGTAAAGGCTGGCCATCTATCCTCTGCTATGGGAGGGAAAGTCTAGCCATCTATCCTCTGCTACTGGGAGGGAAGGACTGGCCATCTATCCTCTGCTATGGGAGGGAAATACTGGCCATCTATCCTCCGCTATGGGAGGGAAAGGCTGGCCATCTATCCTCTGCTATGGGAGGGAAAGTCTAGCAATCTATCCTCTGCTACTGGGAAGGAAGGACTGGCCATCTATCCTCTGCTATGGGAGGGAAAGTCTAGCCATCTATCCTCTGCTACTGAGAGGGAAGGACTGGCCATCTATCCTCTGCTATGGGAGGGAAAGACTGGCCATCTATCCTCTGCTATGGGAGGGAAAGTCTAGCCATCTATCCTCTGCTACTGGGAGGGAAGGACTGGCCATCTATCCTCCGCTATGGGAGGGAAAGGCTGGCCATCTATCCCCTGCTATGGTAGGGAAAGTCTAGCCATCTATCCTCTGCTACTGGGAGGGAAGGACTGGCCATCTATCCTCTGCTATGGGAGGGAAAGACTGACCATCTATCCTCTGCTATTGGGAGGGAAAGACTGGCCATCTATCCTCTGCTATTGGGAGGGAAAGACTGACCATCTATCCTCTGCTATTGGGAAGGAAAGACTGGCCATCTATCCTCTGCTATGGGAGGGAAGGACTGGCCATCTATCCTCTGCTATGGGAGGGAAGGACTGGCCATCTATCCTCTGCTATGGGAGGGAAGGACTGATCATCTATCCTCTGCTATGGGAGGGAAAGACTGACCATCTATCCTCTGCTATTGGGAGGGAAAGACTGGCCATCTATCCTCTGCTATTGGGAGGGAAAGACTGGCCATCTATCTTCTGCTATGGGAGGGAAAGTCTAGCCATCTATCCTCTGCTATGGGAGGGAAGGACTGGCCATCTATCCTCTGCTATGGGAGGGAAGGACTGGCCATCTATACTCTGCTATGGGAGGGAAGGACTGGCCATATATCCTCTGCTATGGGAGGGAAAGACTGGCCATCTATCCTCTGCTATGGGAGGGAAGGACTGACCATCTATCCTCTGCTATTGGGAGGGAAAGTCTAGCCATCTATCCTCTGCTATTGGGAGGGAAGGACTGGCCATCTATCCTCTGCTATGGGAGGAAAAGACTGGACATCTATCCTCTGCTATGGGAGGAAAAGACTGGCCCTCTATCCTCTGCTATTGGGAGGGAAAGACTGGCCATCTATCCTCTGCTATTGGGAGGAAAAGACTGGACATCTATTCTTCGTGCACTCAAGCCTACAAAATATGATGATCCTAACACTCCAAATACCCACAGCAAGTTTCTGCTACAGTACATGTTTGTCTTTAATTTTTATTAGTTATAGTTCTTGCAACATGTTCGCACCCAATAAAAATATACATCTGCTCAACAAATACATTTGAAGAGTAACAGATATTTTAAAACAGACAGAAAAACATGAATGATATCATTTGTTTACCTTTTCCTAGCTTTAGTATAGAGTAGTTACTGAGAAAGGATGAGTTTGTCCACCAAACAATGACTGCCACTGGGTCTGTGTCTGCTATGTTCTGGTCAAGGCTGTTTGTAATCATCCTATTGCCATTGACAAAGTGGAATGTTGCAGAACTGGGAAGAAAAGGTTATTTAAAGTAGGCCTTTTAACGTGTTTTCAATTGTAACATTTAATAAACTTGAAAAATTAACTCTTTTGTTTTCAAAACATTTCCTTTTACTACCAGTAGTAAAAGCACTTTGTGCACAGTTATCTAGATCCTGGCCACTGGTTCAAGCTGCAGAAGAATTTAAATGATGCTGATGAATCTTGACAAGCCCATTCAGCATTTATAAAAGATATTGTTATTTAGAACTACTTTAAGTCATCAACTGCGACACCCAAGGGTAAAAGAAAAACAGCTAACTTCGTAAATGAAGTTATCAATTTAGTTTCATATAGAATGGCTTCAAATATGAGGAAATCCTATGGTGGAAAATGTATTCTTTGACAGGCAAATGCAACTATCACCAAAGATTGACAATGCACCCAGAGTGCATAGAAATAATGACTCTTGTAGAAACAGATATGCCAGTATAAGTGGCAATTATTTCTATAAATGGTTCAAGCTTGCCTATATGACCAAATAACCATAGTGCACCATAGACGACTGATAGGTATTCAGGTGCAAATTATCTTATTGCAGAAAGATGGCAACATTTCTCATGACATTTGTCATCTGGTACACAATTTCAAAGTAACAGCCTTCAACATTTAAACTACTAAGCTTTGTTGAGAGCAAATAAATGATAACTAAAGGATATATGTTGGTGGTAGGAAATTTTACTATGACCAGAAAACAAAAAAAAAACTGCTATGGAAACTAAAGTGCAAAATTAGTTTAAGTGTTTCGATGCAATCTTCTATGGAAGGATACATTTTTTTTTTGCATATCCTTTATAGGACATTGCAGTCAACATCAGCATTTCTGCCATTGTGATCTCTTGGCAAGTTTACGTTCAGTAGTTTGCCGTTGCTTTCTGAACGACCAGCACTGATACCAACACAAAACCAACACAATGTGGTCTGCTGCCTAATTGAGCGCAGCTGTGTTTCTAACGCGGGTATACGGGATTACGAATCGTGTCCGTGCTCCCTTCACCACGGAGACCGGCGGAAGGATACTAGACACCTACGTTGTCCCCTGTAAAACACTGAATGACATAAGGCATAGTTGGCGCTGCAACAATCTAACTGAGGTTCTACTGTTCAGTTTATATGTCCTATAGAAGAGAGGAGCTTGTGTAGGAGAAGACAGGAGCTGGGTGTATTTTCTGTTCAATAGTTTCTTTCAAATGTCAGATATCCCACCAAGAAAAGATAACTCCTTGGCAGATACTGCTATAGAAGCTTAATGTGATAAAGTGTTAGATCTACTAGGTCAAAGCATAATGATGTCCGGTGATCAGCTCCCTGCCACCTTACGTATGTCTCTCAACAAATTCTCAAATCTCTCTGCTTTTTTTTTTACAAGGCTTCAGTGCAGTAATTACTGGGTTGTTGTTTTTTTCATTCGCTCGCTGTGAACTCAAACGTAGTCCATACACGTGTTACTACTTCTAGTACACTGGACTTATTTTAGCTTTCCCTGTTACCAGGCGAACCCACTCCGACTTCTGAGGTACTTGTAATCTACGTCCTCAAGTCAAGGACGACAGGTCAATATTTTAGTCCAACTGACCAGTGTAGGGGTTGAACCTGCAACCTCGGCATCAGCATACCAGATGTTTAAGAGCAACCGCTCTTATCCAGTCGGCTATACTGACCTCCTTATACAGGGTTTAGACCAGTGAGCTAGGGCACAATTGCTACCACATCTCTTGTATTAAATACACAGAATATCTATTGCTGCTGAACCCTTGAGGCCACAAAGACAGTACATAAAGATATTCACAAGTATTGATTGGTGCTCGTAGAAGTAGAAGAAGGTAGTAGAGATTAGAGGACACATTGGACAACATAAACATTGAAAGCTGTAGTAGCAAAAGAAACAAGTAGAAATTACATGTTTGTTTTAATGTTGTCTAGTTTGTCCTTTTTGGAATGCAATGTGGACAGAGATTGGAGAAAGATAGAGATATAAAATAACAACATAAACCTTGAAAGTTATCGTGGAAGAAAGAAGTAGAGATTATGTTTCACTATGTTCTCTAGTGTGCCTAATAATCTCTACTTCTTTTGTCTACTTCTGTTGGCACTAATCAATACTTGTGGATTTGTTTATGTGCTGCTGATTTATTACATGAATACTATAAATGATCTCTACTTCTAAGAAAAGATAACCTCTTGGCAGATACTGCCTTAGAAGCATAATGTCATAAAGTGTTAGATATACTAGGAATTAGAGTCATTAGATGTAGACAGTCAAAATGTTTTGGGCATGTTATGAGAAGAAATGACTTGGAGAACTTCATGACGACTGGCAAGATTGAAGGGAAGAGACCAAGGGGAAGACTGAGAAGTAAATACCTACATGGCTTGGCCACGTGGCATGGTCGAGACAGGAAAACGGAGCTGATCCACGACTCTAGTGATCGAGTGAGATGGCAGAACATGACCGCCCACGCTTATCGGCATGGCACATGATGGATGGATAAATGATCTGGAATAAAACATACAACAGACAAGACATTTTATTATTCTTTACCAACAGAGAAGAGGTCAGCATGGCCGAGAGGCTTTTCACAATCACATTTAAACTTCTTAAGTGTTGACAGAGCGGTTATGAGTTCATTCTACACACTGACTGGTTGGACTTGAATGTTTATTTCTCATTCAAAAATCAATAGCAAACTAATTCATGTAAAATTGCCTAGAAAATCAACCTGGGGTAGGTAGCAACATCCTGCAAAGATAAAAAAAACTTAATCTATTACTTACACAGACTGCTCTTCTTGCTCTGATGGCAGGTGTTTAAGTATAGCCTCATTTCTGTACCTGAACATGGCGTCCAGGCTCTCCAGGTGAACTGCACCAACTACATGATTCTGACCTGTGCCCAGGACATCTCCGGTGTCAACTTTGTGTATAGCAGTAGCAATGTTGGCACATGGATTAACTGCAGTCAGAGAATCACACATATATTAGAACTGCAGTCAGAGAATCACACATATATTAGAACAGAAATATTGTAAACAAATTCAAAAGTTGTGGCATTTCTTTTTTTCTTTCTTTCTTTTTGCATTTGCTTACCTTGAACTCAAGCATAGTCCACACATGTGCTACTACTTCTAGTGCAGCCGACTGAACTGATCCAGGAGTTTGTCCTGGAGTATGCAAAATTGTCAGTTTTGTTTCAAGCTACATAATTATTGTTTTCTCCCCTAATCCTACTATACTTCCCTTCCTTTTTCAGATCAATTATGCCGGATGTCACTAAGTTTTCTAGTTTATTTCTCCTTGATTGTCTATACCTAATTTCTCTAATCTATGAATTTCATTTGTTTCTGCTAGGACTTGCTCACTGATTTTTCTGTCTGTCCTTGGTATTCGTTGCATTTTCCTCAGAAACCACATTTCCACTGACATACAGTAACGTATACAATGTTTCCACTGACATACAGTAACGTATACAATGTTTCCACTGACATACAGTAACGCTATACAATGTTTCCACTGACATACAGTAACGCTATACAATGAGGCAAAACAGTGATTGGCAACACTGAGACCTATGGCAGCAGCTTTTATGGAACAGATACTACTTTTTTCCTCCTTTACTATAATCTTGTCCTATCCATTGTTGATTACGGGCTGGGTGTACAGAAGTTGTCACAACCCAGTGGAAAGATTAGAGCATATCCAAAATGAAGGGATGCAAATAGTGCTGAGTTGGAGTAGAAACGCCCCAATAAAAACAATATGGTACATGTCTGACCTCATCTCAATCAAGTCCAGATATGCGTTGACCCAGGCTAAGGCTTAGTTAAGAGTCAAGTGACATTAGTTGTTCCCTTCATCAAAAGAGATCTGATTTCTCATTCAAAACATACCAAGAGTAGACTGAGTTTGAACAATGGAGACATGATACTGTCTATACATTATTGCCTGTTGCATGAAGAACCACAAATAAATCATTATATGCAGCAACAACTGTGGGAATCAGAAATCTACTTCAGTACAAGCAGGATGGATCGTGGTAGAGAAAACAGCAGAGGCATTCATAACCAACTAGCTACAGATACTATAAGTATCCACATGCCAGACATCTTCCAAGGGAGATGAAGTACATATGACAATGTCCCAAGTGCCATATTGATATTGATATGTTGGATGACAATTTCTGATAATTCTAGTATCACTATCAATGCTATACACTGTGGGGGAAAGCTAATAAATGAATATTTGAAAACTTTAACCATAACAAAATGAAGCAAAACATTTCATTCATTTTACTGGCCACAAATACTAACCTCCAGTCACAAATGCTTGGAAACATCAGTGCAAGATACTGAACTCTGTGTCATCTACATCTTGTTGTATTAATTGTGATTATAAAAAGAATATTTATGCATGTATGTATTATTTTAGCCACTTCAGATTGCTTTTGGTATATTATTATTATTTTTTTTTTTTTTTTGGGGGGGGGGGGGGTTTATTTACCTGACAGAGGAAGCTCTGGTGGTGGCCTGACTTTCAGAACTTGAAAGGGGTTAGAAAATCTGATGCCCATTTTGTCGATCAAGGTAAGAATGACATTTCCACTTAAAGCCTTGCTCTGGACAATAACAATATTCATTTTACTTATAAATTTTTACAAATGACTGAAAAGACATTATGGATATTTTTAGTGAACAAATAAAGCAATGATAAGTGAAATAAATTAGTTCTAATCTAATGCAAAAAATAAAACCAAAAGAAAATATGAATCAGGTGTATTTTTTTTTTTTTTTTTCTCCTTCTCTTTCAACTCCTTTTAACTTCTTCTATTCTTCCTCCTACTACTTCTTCTTCTTCTTCTCTTTCCTCCTCCTCCTCTTTTTCTTCTTTTTCTTGTTCTTCTTATAAATCCCTACTTTGCTTTTCAGTGCCAGCTTGGGGAAATAGTACATGAAATTATCTTCATAAAAATCTTCTACATCTGCTGTTGCAGCCATTTATCCCACAATGGAGCTTAGACACTTAACCGACTCACACCAAACTCTCTTATCCTTTGCTGTCTCCTGCACTTCCCTCCATGTCCTCCCCATATGATTCATCTCTTTATCCAATTTTTTCTTGTGTGTCTGTTTAGATTCCATATATTTTGTTTGCCAAGTGAGTCCCATAGAAATGTCTTTCTAGATAAATTAGTAACATGTTGTCTCAGTGTGTGTCACACCCAGTTCCAGCATCTCTCCTTCACTTTTTCATTCACTGGTATTTGTTTAGTTCACTCCATGGGCTCCACATTGGTGATTATGTCTTAACACTTTATTCCTTCTATTCAGTGCAAGCACTAGTTATTTAATGTCTTAGTTTATTAGTACTGTTTTAGTCATTCTCCATGTTTCTGATCCATACAGCAGTACTGTTTGATGTTATGGTTAAATATTCTAAGTTTCATGCAAGATTTAATTTCTTTTAACTTCCAAAGTGCTATAAAAGCTTGTCTTGTCTTTTGTATTCTTATTTGAATATATCTATCTGTTTCCTCCATCTTTATCCAAATTGCTACCTAAAATGTGTTTGCTTCCAAACTTCTAGTGAGGTTTCAGCAACCAACAAGTAAAAGTCATGAAAATATCACATTTGTTAAAATAACCTAAATTCAAAACTCCACCTCTTTCCATCACACTCCCTCTCCCTGTGTTTGAGTATGCCAAAGTGTAATTAAACATAGAAGATCACTATACCACTACCCCTACTCTGTTCATTATCAGAAGAGAAGTTATATTAGAGCCCATCCCTGGCTCAGAATAATAATCCTGTGACTAAGTTAGCCACAAATAGGATATTAATTTGAAGGTGATCATTGCCCAAAGAGGGTAATAATAATTAAACATGCAAGGCACCACTATATTTTTTCTCTATTTTTTTTTTCTCTTTTTTTTTTTTTTTGGGGGGGGGGGGGGGGGGGGGGGAAATGTGAAGAATAAACCAAATTAATTAATTAAAATGCCAAACGACATCTTGTGAACTCACCTCTGTAGCTTGCACGTTATTAGTATTTTCAGCTATGGAGCCCTCCAACTCATCCTTTAATTATATATAATTATGCAGAATTATTCAAGGTTGTCAATTATAAATAATGATTCAATAAACCAGTAGTTCTCAACCAGCGGGTAGTTTTCCCTTGGGGAAGAATTTTAGACTTTCTGGGGAGAGAATTGGGCCACAGATCCAAACTGTTGGAATATTAAATTAATTTGGTTATTGCTGGGCATACATGAAGCCCATATATGGGCACTCTCCCGCTGTTTATACTTCACCTCCACACCGCAAGGTACAAAAGGAACAAGATCCGATTGCTGGGCATCGGATCTGGACTCTAAATCATGATTTCCATACTTGTGGCTATCAGCCAATGATCACCCATATATGTTACACTACTTCTCTACACTGCAACCTTTCTGATCAAACAATTTCAGAAAGCCAATTATATTCTGTCATGTGGTGAGAAAAGGTTCCTGGGGCCCAAAATGTTGAGAACTACTGCACTAAACCATTACAATGAATGTAAAATAAATTGGTAACTTTTGTGAATAATGGACATTTACAGATGTCTTAGTGAGGCAAAAACAGACAATTGCTCCAATTATATTGATTGAATAATAAATAAATACAAGGGTAATGCTGTGATGAGATAGAGCATGTAACACTAGCTAATCATAACTATTTACAAAATATTAATTTTATTTCCTACATGCACTTACATTCAATAAACCAGTATTTGTATGATGAACAATGGACTGACAGTTATTCTTTATATATATATATACAATGTAATATACAAGTAAATGGGAATATTCTTCAACAAGTGAATCGGTTCAATTATCTCGGAACAGTCATAACATCTGATGGCAGATGCCTTGAAGAGATTAGAACAAGAATCGCCATTGCGAAAGTAGCCTTTAGCAAGATGAAAAACATTCTGACCAATAAATTGATGTCAATTGAAACGAGAAAAAGAGTGTTGAGGGGATACATAGAGCCTGTTCTTTTGTATGGATGTGAAACTTGGACAATGTGCAGTCAAGCTGAAAAACATCTGATGGCTGCAGAAATGTGGTTTCTGAGGAAAATGCAAAGAATACCATGGACAGATAGAAAAACCAATGACCAAGTACTACAAGAGACAAATGAAAATCGTAGATTGATTAGAGAAATTAGACGTAGACAGTCAAAATTTTTTGGACATGTTATGAGAAGAAATGGACTGGAGAACTTGGTGACAGCTGGCAAGATCGAGGGGAACAGACCAAGAGGAAGACCGAGAGGAAAATACCTGGATGGCTTGGCCACATGGCATGGACGAGACAGGAACACTGAGCTGATCCACGACTCTGGTGATCGAGTGAAATGGCGAATCATGACCGCCCACGCTTTCCGGCATGGCACATGATTGATTGATTGATATATATATAGACCCACCGACCCCCCCTCCTAACCCACTCCCCCCTCCTCACACACCCCCACATGCACGCACACATGCATGCATGCACGCACACACACATATGGTTTTCCTCTCTGAATTTTAATTAAAGGCTTATGGTTAATGGATTTCCATGATTTTATGAGTTCTCAAAATTACACTGACATAACTAGGAAGGAATAGGAGGAATATGTAAGATGTATAACCAGGAAATAATCTAACAAAATGTATAACATAACTTATCCCATCATGAACATTTGGAAATAACAGCCAGAAATATTCACTTAAATATAATACATACATACATACATATATAACACGGCAAATCTAAAACCAGACATTATGTACAGTTCAGTGAAGTTATTAATTATATCTTATGTACCTGAAGAGCAGTCCCTATAGTGTTGAGATCGCTCAGCCAGCTCTCAAGTGGACACTTGTGCACCTCAAGCCACACTTCTTTACTTGATGTTTCTGTAGAAGCAATGTTGAACGTTTTCTTTCTACATCTCATATCTTATTGTTGTTGGAAAATTTAATGGTTGTAATTGTTCAAGATTAAGATAGTGTTTAGGCTTCTTTTTCTTTCTTTTCATGTATTTCAATTTATTGTAGTTATTATCTTTTATTTTTTAATCACAATTTCTATGTTCTACAAAGAGACTCTAATTCTTGTTATAGAATTGTGTTGTGTAATTTATTTATTCTTTATCTCACATTAAAAAGTATTATAGAAATTGTCTTTTTATATGTATTGTCCTCTATTATAGGCACTGCTGTTCTTATATATTGTTTAACTCTTCTTATCTTCTTCTTCTGCCCTTAACTTCCCAGTGGAGCACAGACACTCAAACAACTCATCCCAATCTCTTTGTAGACTTGTTCATGATTGGTTGGACTGTACAGTTAAAGTTTTCTACAAGATGAGGTAGCCAGTCTCATACCAACTTTTCTCTACTCGCTTGGTAGGCTTTTTTAGTGTTACTATTCTTTGCTTCCCCAATGTGTCCCAGTAATTCTCTAGGATTGTATGTCATTAACACGTTTTCAGCTGTTTTATGTGTATTGTATTATTGCTAGATATTCTATTAGTGATTCTTTTTTTTTCTTCAATCTATTATAAATTATGAAGCAATCAAAACCACAGTAATGAGACTAATAACACATTTCAGGTTATTTTGAAAGTGTTCATTTGCTTAATTATGTCTTAGTTAAACAAACTTACCATGAAAAAGAAAACCAACAAATTCACCGCCAGATGATGCATTCCATTTTTGACACAGAATTTTTGCAGAATTTTCCTGAAAGATTATAAATAAATGAAAAATCAACATGTAGTTTAAATATATGTGGTAATATACCAATCTTTACATGAGGAATAAAGATGGTTAAAACATTATGGCCTACAGATGTAGCTACAATTTGCTTGTGTACAAGGTACACTATTAAATAGGTCACATGAAACAAAGTCAAAGTATGGGATGAACTCTGATGTCAGTTACAGCCGATACAAGAAAATAAAATATATAAAAGGAAACAAAGGATGAACAATTGAGAATTATATTTTGTAAAGTAATGTTGTCTAATGATAGGATTCTTCACTCACCATTAGTTTCAAATTATGTAACAATTACAATTATTGCTAGTGGATGGACAGGAACTGTAGCAGCACAGTGCTTGTGCACACACCTGCTTTGTGATCCTTTTATTTTTGTGTTTGTCGCTCGCTTTGAACTCAAGTGCATGCTACTTCTAGTGCACTGGACTGATTTTTGCATGTGGATTAACTTTCCCTATTACCCGTGTCCTTCGCCATCAGGCAAACTCACTCTGACTTCAGAGGTACTTTTAATTTACATCCCCCAAGTCAAGGATGAGAAGTCAACATTTTAGTTCAACTGACCGGTATAGGGGTTGAACCCGCTACCGCATGTGTACACATAAGTACATGTACATACATACAGATCAGATACTCTGACAATCCCTTGCTGCTGCATTCTCTCTAGACCAGTGTTTCCCAACGTGGGGCCCACACCCCACAGGGGGGCAATTCGATTGCTAAGGGGGGCAATTCGAAAATGGAAGAAATCGGGATGATCAAATAAAAACCCATCACATATCTTACCTTAGATGTGGGCTTGGTTGACCACTGTGGGCAATAGCTCACAGTGAGACTAGGGGTCCACACAATAAAAGGGGGAGGCGGGGGAACCAGCTTGTCTCGGGTAACCGCCAAACAAACCCCCCCCCCCCCCCCCCCCCAACAAAACAACAACAAAAAATTCACCTAACATAACCGACACACAGGGATGCTGGACCTGGGGGGGGGGGGGGGATCTGGCCCCTCTGGGAACAGTAAGCCCTTCTGAAATAAAAAAAACAAGTCAAGTTTCTTTAGTGAACATTTCAATTTCTGAATATTAAAAATGATGCAGATTTTTTTTTGGGGGGGGGGGGGGGCGGAGGGAGGGGGCATCAGAATTTTAGGAAGGCTTAGGATAGCTCTAAAAAAGCATAAAAAAGGTTGGGAAACACTGCTCTAGACCATGATAGTGCATCTGTTCTTCACCATTAAACACATTCTCCCAGAGAGCCTTCACCACATCTGCCTTATCGTGCATCAAATAATCCCTTAATGATGCGGCACCAGCCACTCTGTCTGCCTGTTTATTTTCAACCACACCAGAGGGCCTTCTCCACATCTGCCTTATCATGTATCAAATCACCCCTTAATGTTGCAACACCAGCCAATATGTCTGCCTGTTTATTTCCAACCACACCAGAGGGTCTTTGAGAAAAGACCCAGCGAATGATCACAACCCACGACCTCTGAAACGATTCAAGCTATTCTGCACGAAGCATGCCAGTCTTCACCTTTGCCAGCATGCTTTGTGAATCAGTTACAGTCACAACATGCATATACAGTTTGTTCTCCAACCAGTGGAAAGCTGCAGTAACCGCCTCCACCTCCATTCTGACTTGCGGTCGTTGTGTCATATGCCAAGCTCTCCTTTACTAGACATCGGTCATTTTCTTTTGCTATAAATCCTCAGACACTTTTTTTGTATCTTAACACAATGCCATTGGCATAGATAATCACATTGCCAGGATGAGAATAGTCATGGATTAATTGCTGAATTTCAGCTTCCATAGCACCTGCTGGCCACACCCTACACTCACTGCCCAATGTGATTATAACCCCACACAAGTCTGAATTTCTATTTGTCACTCTGACCCATTCCTTGCCTTTGCCAATCTTATCATGTGTGCACACTTCTCTGAGGGTATCTTCTGCCTGAATCATCCATGATCTTCCTCTTAGCAGCCTGTGACACTTGACTGCATCCAGGGAATCATTCAGGAGGTGCTCCTTGTCCGCAGCTATTCTGAGGTATGACCTTGCCTGCAACACCTTGAGTCTCTCCGAAATCCCCACTTCTGGGGATTGAACTCTTAATAAGCATGCACTCTAACGACTATGCCACCAAGGCTATTTATAATAGTATTTATCATTTAGTGGTTTGTTCTGTGCAGAACTTTTCCCATACAACCGTCTTTCAAAATGTCCCACGATTATAAGCCAGATATCCCACCTCTATTGCTATCAACAGGCGCAGGCAATGCGTAAACTAGCTTTCACATCTTGAATACATCTACTTTGTGGTTTTCCCCTTCTCTGTTTTCCCACCACAACTCCCTCCATAGTTGTCTTTTCCAGACATTCATATGAGGGGAAGTCAATAAGTAAGTCACAAATGCCTGTAGAAAATAACTAAATAAGATAACAACTTGAAACCAGTTTATTTTTATATATACATCGTCTCTTTATTTCTCAACATAATTTCCACCACCATTGATGCACTTATCCTATCCTTTTATCAGTTATCCCAAACCAGCTGCATAGAACTGCGTGCTCTGTTTTCTAAACCACATTTTCACTTCACATTCAACTTCGGCGTCATTTGCGCAATGTCTCTTGCCAAGGTGGGTTTTCAGTGGACTAAAAAGGTGAAAATCGCTAGGGGCTAAGTCAGGGCTGTAAGGTGGATGTTCCAGAACTTCCCACCTTAGTTGGTTAATTTTCTCCTGAGTTAATCAAGCTATATGTGGTCTGGCATTGTCATGAAGAAGCAACACTTCTCTAGTCAGCTGTCCTGGACGTTTTCTTCGAATTGCATCATGAAGGATCGATATATATTCATATTGTCACCTTTCTTCTTGAAATTGGTTAAAAGCACTCCTTGACAATCCCAGAACACTGTCAGCATAACCTTCCCTGCTGATAGCGTAACCTTGAATTTTTGGACACAAGGCAAAGAAGGATGTTTCCATTGCATTGACGCATGCTTTGATTCGGGCTGGTAGTGATGCACCCATGATTCGTCCCCAGTAACAATCCTGTTCAGCATGTCTTCTCCTTCTTCTTCATATCGACAGAGATGATGCAAGGACTGGCCAAATTGGTTCATTTTGTGTTCCTCCTTCAATTGTCTGGGTACCCACCTTGAGCATACTTTCTTAAATTTTAATCAATCATGCATTATGCTGTATGCTGAACCATGTGAGCATCCTATTGCAGATGCTACAGAGTCTATCAATACTCACCTGTCACCCCTAATCATCTCTTCCACCCGCTGCACAGATGCTTCTGTTGCAATCTCAACAGGACGACCAGATCGCATTTCATCAACAATTTTAGAGCATCCTTGAGAAAATTTTTCTACTCAGCTATGCACCGCTTTACGGAAAAAACGTTTGTCAGCATAAACAGGAAGCATTTCCTTATGAATGTCCTTTGCAGGCAGTCCTTTTGCCCACAAAAAACGCACAACAGCACGTTGCTCTTTGGTTGTACACTCCGTAAGTACAGTCACCATTTTGTTTATGTGCTGCGCATGCGCATGAGACACCTAGCACCACCTGATGAACGGGAATATAAAGTTTGATGTTGCTGTCACCTAATGACACCTGTAGAAAACACCAACTACATTTACCTGCCATCCCACAAAACTGTGTGACTTACTTATTGACTCGCCCGCTTACATTGGTATTACTAGAGACATATGCTTCTATAGTCACATTGAAATACACCACAGTGGGTCTTTCCACTGATTATCTTCAAAATGGTTACTCACAGGAGCATTGTCATTGATGGTCTTGACAAGGAACAGTGTATCATAACCAAACAGAAACAGCCTAACTTGCTCTGTAAATTCAAATAAAGGCAAATGAACTGGAAGACTGTTAACTATTTAACTAAATTTCTTATAAGCCAGTACATTTTAATTCCACAGTTGATGGAGTGTTTATTAGGTCAGAGATTGAAAAAATTGTCACAAGGTTCTATTGTTTTTGGAAAATCAGCCACATGAGGTCATATCTTCATTACCATCTGACTTAAAAGGCCAGATCTCTCTCTCTCTCTCTCTCTCTCTCTCTCTCTCTCTCTCTCTCTCTCTCTCTCTCTCTCTTTCACACACACAGACACATCTTCTTCTTCTTCAGCATTCCAAGCCATTGAGGTTCTTTGCTGCAGATACAAGCCGTCTCCATTCATCTCTCTGGTTGACCTTCTCTTGCCAGTCAATGACAAGTGCTTGTAGGTCTGTATGTATATTATATCTCCACCATCTTCTTGGTCAACCTCGGGGTCTGCGGTCATTTATTTCCTGAGTGTAAGCGAGTTTTGTTTCCCTATTATCTTCCATTCTTTCTACATGCCCCAGCCATTGCAGTCTATTAGCCTTAATGATACCAGTGATTAGCGGGGACTTAAACAGATCATAAATGTCTTTGTTGCTTCTTCTTTTCCACTCTCCCTTTGTGTGTCCCTAATGGGCCCAAAGATGCGTCTTAAGACTTTGTTCTCAAAGGTTTGTAACAAGGCTTTGTCTCCTTTAGTTGTACTCCAGGTTTCAGAGCTATACAGCACAATTGATCTAATCAGTGTTTTGTATATTGTGATCTTGGTGCTACGAGATAGCGCATTTGATTTTAGCAGATGTTGTAGTGTATAGTATATCTTATTTCCAGATTTGATACAGACACATGAACACATAAATACACATTATCTTTCCTGCTGAAAATTGTGTACAATTTATTCGGTCATTTTAAAAGTGAAAAGTAAAGGACGCTTTTGCACGCCTTAAAACACATTGGGCATACGGTGCTAGACCCATATTTGTATAGACCAATCGGCACTTGGCGGGTGATGTGGTCAGGATCCCACTCAATCAATCAGGTGCTGCCTCCACAATGAAGGTTGGCTGCAATGGATCTCCAACACTGTCTGTCTCTCGTCCTGACTGTACATTCTGTCAGATTGCTATTTGTTCATCTCTTGATGTTATCTTTCCACTTGTATCGTTGTCTACCTCTTGCTCGCTTGTCCTCAACCTTGCCTCCAGTATGGTTTTTATAAGAGTATTATGTCTTTTAATGTGGCTGAAATAGTTCATTTGCCTCTTTTTTTATCAACTCTCTTTTCATTCCCAGTTTTTCTAGAACCTCTGTATTTGATTGTTTGTGTTTCCATGACATATGACATATTCTTCTGTATATCCACATCTCCTGGGCCTCTATTCAACTTTCTAATGGCTTGTTCAATGTTCAGGCTTCCGCGCAATAGAGTAGTGTTGAATATATGTAACATTTGACAAGTCTCATTTGTAATGTGTTTTTAATCTCTCTAAATGTTAATACTGATTTCATTCATTCATTCATTCATTCATTCATTCATTCATTCATTCTTTCATTCATTCATTCATTCATTCATTCAATCATTCACTCATTCATTCATTATGTGCCTTGCAGATAAGCGTGGGCGGTCATGTTCTGCCATCTCACTTGATCACCAGAGTCGTGGATCAGCTCCGTGTTTCTGTCTTGACTATGCCACATGTGGCCAAGCCATCCAGGTATTTAATTCTTGGTCTTCCCTTTGGTCTGTTCCCTTCGATCTTGCCAGTTGTCACCAAGTTCTCGAATTCATTTCTTCTCATAACATGCCCAAAAAACTTTGACTGTCTACATCTAATGTCTCTAATCAGTTTACGATCTTCATTTGTTTCTTGAAGGACTTGTTCATTGGTTTTTCTATCTGTCCATGGTATTCTTTGCATTTTTCTCAGAAATCACATCCCCACAGCCATCAGATGTTTTTCAGCTTGTCTGCTCATTGTCCAAGGTTCACATCCATATAAAAGTACAGGTTCTATGTAGCACTTCAACACTCTTTTTCTCGTTTCAATTGATATCTTTTTATTGGTCAGTATGTTTTTCATCTTGCAAAAGGCTACCTACACCATGGCAATTCTTGTTCTAATCTCTTCAAGGCATCTCCCATAAGACTGTTCCGAGATAGTTGTACCGATTCACTTGTTTAAGAATATGCCCATTTACTTGTATATTACATTGTGGTATTTCTTCCTTCCTAGTGGGGGGGGGGGGGCTGAGTGGTCTCGAGATATGGTGTCCGCCTCGAGTGCTGGAGGTCCCGGGTTCAGGCCCCGGTGAGGACCGGGATTTATTTAAAAAATTTCCCTGGTCTCTGGATAGTGAGATCAGACGCCCGTGTGTATTGTTGCGCACGCAAAAAATCCCTTGGCAGTTGGAAATCGAAAAAGAGTAGCCTAACGGCGCTGCCCGGGCAAAATTTCGAGTTAAAAATCTACCCAAAGTATTTCAGGATCCTCGCCGAGTTCGTGCATTGAGCTGAGTTTCTCCAGACTCAGGTTTGAGTTAGGAGGAAAACGGAGCACTTATGGGTTAAACCGTGTGCCGTGATGTTGATCCAACGACTAGACTAAACTAAACTAAACTTCCTTCCTAGTGACGACCATATCTGTTTCGTCTTACAATTCAATTCTAGTTAGTTAGTTAGTTAGTCGAGGTTCCAACTTCACGGCAATGGGTCATCCCCATTATGCTCCATTCCTGTGCCAGTGAATATCACACAAAATGTTCCCCACTGTCCAATGTGAATAGTGGAATTGACAGGAGTCTCGGCAATCCAACAGCCTGCACTGGTACACTGTGCATAATGCCGCCAGAATGCCAACACAAAATTCATCCATGAAAACCACAGTTCATTGTCGATGGACTTGGCAGTCACCAGAAAGACCCGGGTTTTCTCACATGGCTAGGTGTTTTACCACAGGGCAAACCGCCGAAAGTGTCGCACAAAGCACGAACTCCGCAGGTTCAGCGCAGACTCCCAGGAGTCTCCTGAAAGATGCACTCGTGAACCGAAAAGGCAAATCAGTCAACTGAGCAACAGCCAGTAGCCATTATTCCAAACATGCAGATCACTGTACAGGACAGATGTAAAAGCATTCCACATGAATCTCACAGCTCACAGTATCTCCCACGCACTCACTCAGTAGCAGGGTGACGGAACCATAATTCAATTCAAAATATAAAATTATTATATCAATAATAAAACCATAATTCAATTCTAACTCCAGTTGTTCACTGTATACTGATTTCATGCTGTTGAAAGCATGTGTGAATAGAATAGTAAAGCGAGAAAAACAAAAAGACTGGGAGGAGTATAGAGAAACCCTAAATAAAAACTACAAGGAGGCACCTAGAAACTTCTACAAAAAGATAAGTGCAATGAGAACCAGAGGAGAACCCTTTAACCCAAATGAAATACGAGGGGAAGTCAACAAGTAAATCACAAATTTCTGTAGAAAAATAGCTAAATATGATAACAACTTGAAACCAGTTTATTTTTATACATACATCATCCCTTTATTTTTCAACATAATTTCCACCAACATTGATGCACTTATCCTATCTTTTTATCAGTTATCCCAAACCGGCTGCACAGAACTGCGTGCTCTGTTTTCTAAACCAAGTTTTCACTTCACATTCAACTTCGGCTTCATTTGCGAAATGTCTCCCGCCAAGGTGGGTTTTCAGTGGACCAAATAGGTGGAAATCGTTAGGAGTTAAGTCGGGGCTGTAAGGTGGATGTTCCAGAACTTCCCACCTTAGTTGGTTAATTTTCTCCTGAGTTAATCAAGATGTATGTGGTCTGGAATTGTCATGAAGAAGCAACACTTCTCTAGTCAGCAGTCCTGGACGTTTTCTTCGAATTGCATCATGAAGCATCAATAGAACTTCACAGTATGATTATGAATTCACATTATCACCTTTCATCTTGAAATTGATTACAAGCACTCCCCAGAACACTCCCCAGACAATCCCAGAACACTGTCAGCATAACCTTCCCTGCTGATGGCATAACCTTGAATTTTTGGACACATGTGAAGAAGGATGTTTCCATTGCATTGAAGCACGCTTTGTGTGTTGCCGGGGCCCATAAGGGAAGCAAAGAATAGCAACACTGTAGCCTACCACACATGTCGTAAGAGGCGACTAAGGAGGCTTGATGGTTCCGTCGCCCTGCTACTGAGTGAGTGCGTGGCGCGACACTGTGAGCTGTGAGTTTCGTGTGAAGTGCTTTTGAATCTGCCCAAGTTTGTTTTTTTTTCTATTGGAACATGACTGCATGTTCGGAGCAATGGCAGGTGGCTATGTCCCAGAGTTGACCGGTTTTTATCTTATGCAGAAATGCGTGGCTACTGGGCTTCTGGTTGACTGCCACTGCCGTCAGTGATGAACTGTACTTTCGTGGACTGTGTGAGTGAACATCTAGGAAACATCCAGATAGGAAAATGACTGCCGATTCCATCAGAGATTAATTGGGTGTTTCGTGGGGGACTGGTGTGTTGACATTCTGGCGGCGGCATTATGCACAGTGTATCTGTGCGGGTTGTTGTTTGTCGAGACTCCTGTCTTTTCCACTTTTCACATTGGGCAGTGGGGAGCGTTTTGTGTGATATTCACTGGCACAGGAACGGAGCATAATGGGGACGACCCATTGCTGTGAAGTTGGAACTGCGACTAACTAACTAACTAACGCTTTGATTCAGGCTGGTAGTGATGCACCCATGATTCGTCCCCATTAACAATCCTGTTCAGCATGTCTTCTCCTTCATCTTTGTATCGACAGAGATGATGCAAGGACACGCCAAATCGGTTCATTTTGTGTTTCTCCTTCAATTCTCTGAGTACCCACCTTGAGCATACTTTCTTAAATTTCAATCGATCATGCATTATGCTGAACCATGTAAGAACCCTATTGCAGATGCTACAGAGTCTATCGTTACTTGCCTGTCACATCTAATCATCTCCTCCATGCGCTGCACGGATGTTTCTGTTGCAATCTCAACAGGACGAACAGATCGCATTTCATCAACAATTTTAGAGCGTCCTTGAGATAATTTTTCTACCCAGCTATGCACCGATTTATGGGAAAAACATTTGTCAGCATAAACAGAAAGCATTTCCTTATGCATTTCCTTTGCAGGCAGTCCTTTTGCCCACAAAAAATGCACAACAGCATGTTGCTCTTTGGTTGTACACTCCGTAAGTACAGTCACCATTTTGTTTATGCGCTGCGCATGTGCATGAGACACCTAGCACCACCTGACGAACGGGAATATGGGAATATAAAGTTAGATGTTGCTGTCATCTAATGACACCTGCAGAAAACACCAACTACATTTATCTGCCATCCCACAGAACTGTGTGACTTACTTATTGACTCGCCCTCGTAATTAACAGTGAAAATGGAGAACCAATACTTGAACAAAAACAAATCTTAATAAGATGGAAACAGTACTTCGAACAACTTCTCAACATTCCATCAGATGTCACAGGAATTCAAGAAACCGACACAAGATGCCACCGAAGAACTAGAACCAGACTTACTAAAAGAAGAAATTATAGAAGCCGTCAGATTAACTCCATTGAACAAATCACTTGGGCAAGATGAAATACCAAATGAATTAATTAAAGCAGCAAGAGAAGTAGGAACAGCATGGCTATATAGACTATTCAATCATGGTTGGATAGAACAACAGACACTACAAGACTGGGGAAACGCCATAATTATCCCAATTTGGAAAAACAAAGGCAGTAAAATAAACTGCACACAATGCAGAGGCTTTTCCCTTTTGAGTCATACTGGGAAAATATTTTGCAAACTTCTTGAGAAAAGATTGTGAACTACTATAGAACTCCAGCTAAGCAAAACACTACTTGGATTTAGGAAAAACAAAGCATGCACAGATGCCATTTTTGCTCTTAGACAACTTATAGAAAAATCCTTAAACAATATGGAGTGAGTACACTAACTACATCATCAAATCTATGTTGAAGCTTATCCAACAACAGTGAATGCATAGTGAGAGCAGCTGAAGGACACTCAGAACTCTTCATTATAAGATGCTGAGTACAACAAGGTTGTGTCCTGTCCCCTTTCTTGTTCATAACATATATAGACAACATATGTCAAGAAACCAGCCAAACAGAGATCGCAAGAACACCGCATGACGAGAACACAGAAGAAGAACCAGCTGCAAATTACACCATTAGAGAACTCCTGTTTGCGGATGACCAAGCACTAATAGCAAAATCAGAAGTTGAATTACAAGACCACATGAATAGTCTAAACGAAATGTGTAGGGAACATAACATGAAAATTAGCACAGGTAAAACAGAGGTAGCGGGGTAGGGGTATCCCCTATCAAAGGAGACGTAAGGCACCTCCTTCCCTCCGTTAGCCTACGGGATACCCTTGGGCAAGGTGGAGTACCCGTTTAACCCCCGATCAGGGTTACGTGAAGCCATGGGTGCAGGTGGTGGATGAAGATGGAGAGCAGCCGACAGATAGCTGTAGGTTATGGTCTCCACCTTCACGACGGTAGGCAGAGGATCTCTTTTTTTTAGGAGACAATGGCTACGGTCACTGACCAGTATGGTCACTGCTAGGAAGGAAAGCAATGGCAAACTACCTTCTTTACAGATGCCAAGAAAATCATGTTGTGTGGACTCATCGATAATCATCTACACCTTTGCTTTATTGACTACACAAAGGCTTTCGATAAAGTGAGACATGTCAACATGATAAGGATGCTTGAAGATCTACAAATTGATGGAAAAGACCTTAGACTTGTAAAAAACATATATTGGAAACAACAAGCTGCCATAAGAGTTGATAATGAAGTAAGCCAATATCAGCCTATTAAGAGAGGTGTGAGACAGGGATGTGTAATGTCTCCAGATCTGTTTTCCCTGTACAGTGAAAGTATTTTCAGGAATATTGAAGATATGGAAGGAATCAACATTGGGGGACGATGCATCAATAACATTAGATATGCAGATGATACAGTTTTGATTGCAGACAATGAACAGGACCTGCAAAATTTAGTAGATGTGGTTGTTACACACAGTGAACAACTGGGGTTAGAATTAAATTGTAAAAAGACACAGATTATGGTCGTCACTAGGAAGAACGAAATACCACAATGTAATATACAAGTAAATGGGAATATTCTTCAACAAGTGAATAGGTACAATTATCTCGGAACAGTAATAACATCTGATGGGAGATGCCTTGAAGAGATTAGAACAAGAATCGCCATAACAAAAGTAGCCTTTAGCAAGATGAAAAACATACTGACCAATAAAAAGATGTCAATTGAAATGAGAAAAAGAGTGTTGAGATGCTACATAGAACCTGTACTTTTATATGGATGTGAAGCTTGGACAATGAGCAGTCAGGCTGAAAAACATCTGATGGCTGTAGAAATGTGGTTTCTGAGGAAAATGCAAAGAATACCATGGACAGCCAGAAAGACCAATGAACAAGTCCTTCAAGAAACAAATGAAGATCATAAACTGATTAGAGACATTAGACGTAGACAGTCACAATTTTTTGGGCATGTTATGAGAAGAAATAATTTGGAGAACTTGATGACAACTGGTAAGATCGAGGGGAACAGACCAAGGGGAAGACCTAGAAGCAAGTACCTGGATAGCTTGGCCTTGTGGCATGGTCGAGACTGAAACACGGAGCTGATCCACGACTCTGGTGATCGAGTGAGATGGCAGAACATGACCGCCCATGCTTACCGGCATGGCACATGATGGATGGATGGAAAACAGAGGTATTGACTATAACTAAAGAAGAAAAAACAACAAAAATTCACCTAAACGAACATCCCATGTCGTTAGAATGCAACATCATCAACTACCATCACTGGCCTTACATCAAAGATCATCTGCGACGAGACCACGAGGACGTCCAAGAAGAAAATGGATTGACGACATCAGAGACATTGTACAACCACACGGAATGACACTATCCAGTGCTGTCCACCGAGCGCTGGAACGCAAATTATTCCTCCCCACGACGCTTGACGGCAGAAGTGGAAGATGATGATGATGATGATGATGAACATCCCTTGAAACAAGTAAAGAGTTTCAAGTACCTAGGAAGTATAATATCATCAAATGGCAAATCATAAGATGAGATCGAAAATAGATGCAATAAGGCAAACCAACTCATTGGACAAATGGCACCAATACTAAAGAACAAACATGTATCAATAACTACTAAGAAAGCACTTTACAACACAATCTTCCTACCAACTCTATGTTACCAATGCCAAACCTGGATAATGAAAGAAAAAGAGAATAGAAAAATCACAACAGAAATGAGATTCCTGAGAAGAATACTCAATGTATTAGAAATGAAGAAATCAAGACTAAAGTGGGGGTTATAGCTGCGCTAGATTTTATTAGAAGGCAGAAAGTCAAATGGTTTGGCCATGCAAGTAAGTTACCAACTAACAGTATACCATAACAAGCAATGATGTACAGACCAGATGGAAGCGGGGAAGAGGCCGACCACGACACAGGGAATAGCAGAATTGATAGGAATATCGATACACGAAGCCCATAGGCAGGCACTCTCCCGCTGTTTATACTTCACCTTGACACCGCAACGTACAAGAGGAACATGATGAGATGAGATGAAGTGAAAGCACATTTGGCCATTCCTATTCTCTTTTTGATTTCTATTTCACTTCTGCCATTATCCGTTATTATATGTCCAAGATAGTTGCTGGCTGCCTTCAATTTCCAAAACATTTCCTGGTAGCCATTTTAGGCTGGGTCGACCAGGGATTCCAGCCCATGACCACCAGGCTGGCAGGCAAGTATCTAGCCACTATGTAGCCGCGGTTCCTACACTGCCATTATGTGTAAAGCTAATAGCTAATACAAATCAGCTATTACTATTGTAGTTGTCCACACAGCTACGTTTTCATCTCCCTTCTTCTGTCTTTGCTTGCTTGCTTTTGTTCGCTGGCTGTGAACTCCAGCGTGAAGTCCTGTATGTCAGATGAAGACATCCTGTTGTCCAACATCAGTGTGATGTCATACAGGACTGAGGTTTGCGTGAGTGTCTGTTGTCCCATGTCTGGCTTATTGGTATGCAGACTGGTGGTTCCTCGCCGTGCAGGCAGATACTCTCCAACTTCCAAAGAATCAGCGATCCTACTATGTTAGCCAGGACCCTGAAGGGACCTGTTGCCCAGGACACATGACTAGGACATGTTAGTAGGTCATGGCCAGTATAGAACCTGGCCCTGGTGCCTTGGAAACACCTCTGTGTCCCTTCTGTCTTTCAAACCCAAATGGAGAATGAGCCAACAACCAACTCATATGCCAAGCTCTTTGTTGAATTGTTCATGACTGGTTGGATTTTGCAGTCAAAGTTTTCTAAGTATCACACCAGCTCTACTTAATTGCCTTTTTTTATATGCATGGTAAGTTTGTTACTATTCTTTGCTTCTTTTATCAACCATGGTAAAATATGGGCACCATCCAGTTATAAAAAACCTTAACATTTCTAACTCAAGCTCTTTTATTTTAAACCAGCACCCTTGTTGCTTAGCATAACACATGTTTGGATACGAAGGAATTAAAATAATAACACTGAAAGACAGAAAGATTTTAAGTAAAATTTGGATGGAATGTGTTAATGTCTGGCTGGAACAGAAAATATTAAGAACAGTATACCATGTATTGAATAACGAACAAATATAGGGTGAGGTGTCTGAAACACAATTAGTTAAGACTAAACTCTTTAGGTACCTGCTGACAGATCATGTGCTTATCAATAAATGCGCAAGAGTACCAATAGAGATAAAATGCAATTGACTGCTAATTTTACATCTGGCCAATGTGAAAATAAAAACGTGAATGGCCCTTGTGATTCTTTTGTTTCATTAACACGTAAAGTGCATTCGCCTGCTCTAGTGAGATCTAAAAATGTAAAAATACATACATTTTTTGTGCTTTGGGAGTTGCATGTGGCAGTTATGGTCATTTCTTTTTTAATGTCAAGAGCAACATAGGAAAGCTTTTCCTTGATGTCACAAACAATGTCTCTCACTGCTGTGGTGATGAAGCTGTAGCCTCTCTCTGTGAGGATCTTCATTAGGTAATCTGTGAGGTCATGACCAGTCAGATCCAACCTCCTGATGGCATGGGGCATAGCATAACCTTCACAGATGGAAGCTGTGTTGGTAACACCATCACACGAATTCAGGACAATTTGTGGTACAATCTGAAGCATACAAGGAAAGGATGACCTGGATAGTTACATACATGGCCGGTGTCTGGAAGGTTTCATCTTTTCTCTGTTGGCCTTGGGATTCAGGGGAGCTTCTGTGAGCATAACTGGGTGTTCTTCTGGGGAAACTCTCAGCTCATTGTAGAAGATATGATGCCAGATCTTCTCCACATCATTCCAGTTTTTTAAAATGCTGAGCTCAATTGAATACTTGTGGGTAAGGATATCTCTCTTGGACTGGGCCTTATCAGCAGCATAGTTGTCTTTATGACCAATACCAACCATCACACCATGATGACGTTGGTCTTCCAATAATGGACGGGAAGACGGCTCTTGGTGAATCATCTCCAGCAAAACACATCTTGCACATACCTGATCCACTGTTATCAAGGTGAAAGATTTGTTATTGTGAAGAGAAACTACAGTTTTTTGGGTTTTTTTTAAAGGTGTCGATCACTTTAATACAATGAATGAAACACTGGAACAGATCTCTGGTGCCTTAGTTTCTGTTAGCACAACTTGGGTGTGACCACCAAGTCTACGGCCAGGTTGGCCTTCATGTATAGATCTGAACCGTTTTGGTGGGAGTCCTGTCCTTTCTTGCTTCTTTGGCTCAGTTTCTCACCACTTTAGAGTGAAAGCACAAGAGGCACAGTAAAGAAGCTTGGCGTACAGCTTGGGTAAAGCATACATGTAATACACCCTGGCATTAATTTTTAATGTCACTGTTCATTATTCGCAGGTGGAAAGCATCTTTTTCACAGTTCTTCACAAGGTACTTGTTTGCACAAATACGACCAGCCTCAGGAGCTTAAGGTGACAGCTGTTCATCCTCATCAGAGATCATGTGAACTCAGAGTCGGAACTTATCCAGACGGGCTTTCTGGCACCCCAGATAAAACATCCTGATCTTTGCATCTGGCACACCATGAAAGAATAGAGACTTTATCTTTTTTTTCTGATTTCTAATCATTTATTAAGTTTAAATTCTAAAAAGTCTTGAGGACAGGTGGTTCATACCCATCAACTCTATCCACCTTCTCTCCAATGTCTGTGGTATTCTTGGTTGTGGTATCTGTTGGTGCACTTTCCCAATGAATCTCCATCAATTTGCCATCATCAAATAAAAAGTCGCTTAAAAGTCGACAGGGTCGACTTCATTGCACCGGGTTTTATCCAATATGGCTCAGTCTCTTTCCGCAGCGCGGAAAGCGTCGCACAAAGCACGAACTCCATAGCTCTAGCGACGACCCACAGGAGTCTCCGAAAAATTTCACTCGTGAACCAAATGACGAAATCCGGAATCGAACCCACAATTTTCGGAGCTCAAGTCAAACGGCTTGACCACTTTGCCACGGAGACTCCTCCATCATCAAATGTGGGCTTCTTCAGCACTCTGACATACTGAACCAGCACATCATGAATTGGATAAATTCCCTACCAGACTTTTTAAATGTCTTTGCAGATGCTGTCTGAGATTAGCTTGTTGACAACTTCCTATTGTCCTTATGGCCTACACTTTGCAATGTTCAACTTCCATGAGAATTTTTACATGCACAGCTTGCTCATAGTATAAGGGCGTTCATTTGAAATCCGTTCATGCCACACACGTGTAATTGCGTACGTTGAACATGATCATGTCATAGTCATGTGATAAGTACTGACCAATGAATAAAAGAGCATGTGCTTATCGTCCCATGATGCATAGGTTCTGTTTCTGACCATTGAGAAAATGGCCGGGTTGATCCAAAATCCGTCCAAAGAAGCTCAAAGAGCAGTGATTCAGTTTCTTCCATTTGAAGGATGTCAACCAGTGGACATTCATCGAAGAATGCAGGCAGCGTACGGTAACAAATGTGTGTCAAAGACAACTGTGACAGACTGGGCAAAAATGTTTCGAAAAGGACATCAGTTCACGACAGATCTTTGACGGCCGGGTCAAGCGCATATTGTTGCAACAGAAAAAACCATCACCAAAATTGATGCAGCAGTAAAGATGAACCATTGTCGAAGCATACGTTTGCTAGTGAAAGAATTTGATGTGTCAATTGGGACAATTCAAAAGATCGTTCATAAGAAACTGCAATATCGGAAGGTGTGTTCACAATGGGTACCACGGATGTTGACCGACCACCAAAAGAGGAATGCTGCGTTACAGAGTGGAGGGTGATGAATTTCTCTTCCGCATAGTGGCAGGCGATGAATCATGGTGTCACCACTTTGAGCCGAGCAGCAAAAGAAGAGAGAGCATGCAATGGAAGCATGCTGGATCACCAAAAGCCAAAAAAATTCAAGTTAGACGTTTCCGCTGGTAAGGTTATGCTGAACACATTTTTTCACCATGAAGGGCTATTATTGGCCGACTTTAAAGAATCTGGTGTCAACATCAACTCTACCCACAACTTGCAAACACTAGACAAGCTGCAAAAAGCTATCAAGAATAAACGACCCGGCATGCTTTCTCGCTTTGTGATTTTGTTGCACGATAATGCTCGTCTGCATGTCGCAAAGACTGTGCAGGAAGCATTAGCAAGGAAGAAGTGAGAAATTCTGCAACATCCAGCCTATAGTCCTGATTTGTCACCATGTGATTTTAATTTGTTCGGACCTCTAAAAAAAGCTCTCAAGGGCCAACAATTTCACACTGATGCAGACGTAATGAATGTGGTAAACACCTGGTTCAGCAAGCAACCACAATCCTTTTTTGCGGACGGCATTCGCCGCCTACCTAAGCAATGGGATGCTTGCCTGAATGCCTACGGTGACTTCTTCTGACCAACCCATGGTGCATAATTCATTCAAAATTAATGCTTTGTTTAATTCTACCACATCTGTTAATGTTTGTTTCATGCTTTTGCAATAAAGCCATTGGAACGTGTTTCAAATTAATGTCCCTAATAGCTCCTATTTATCGCTCTCATCCAAGAAGCCTAGATATTTGATATCACTACCAAGATATCCGGGGAATGTGTGATATCATTAGATACAAAGGATCTTGGAAAAATACCCCACCCTATCATGAGATTGAATCCAGTACCTTCAGAGCTTGAAGCACATGTTTTAACCTCTCAGTCACGGCTATCCAATAAGGGTTAATTATGTCCATGGTCTTCAAAACAATATCGACATTACAAATGGTAATAAATGAAATATTTCAAATGCACAAATAAGGCAAAACCAAACAAAAAGTTCAGTAGAAATTATTCCATCATGAACACATGAAAATATTGGCCCCAAATACTGGCCTTCTGGCCATTAAGAGTTCATGTTTTGCAGTTGTTAAATCTCATATTATCATTATCCCCTGTTTGTCATCTGCTACTAAGTCCCATGGTACCAAAAGAGTTCAGACATGACATTGGCCACACACAGACAAGAAAGCACATACACATACACACACATATATACAATATGCAGACAACATACCCATATCATCTTGAGCCATAATAAGATGGTACTTAAAACCAATAGGGTATGATTTGATACTAGTGATTTCAGTTCTCTTCTGCTCCCAAAAGTGCAGTGAAGATAGTGTAGCAACATCTAAAACAGCTAAGCCATTGGGAAGTCCAACAAACATGTACTTGCCATCTGCACTTGGTGTTAAAGCTGTTGCATCGTTGTACAACTGCAGGTAAGTATAATATTCATGTATTAAGATCACCATAATAACCCTAATTGGTTTACATGTGTTCTTATGTGCATGTGCGTGTGCATATGCATGCATGCATGCGTGTGCATGCACATTGGCAAGTGTGTCCATCCATGTTGTGTTTTTGTGTGCATGTGTGTGCATGCATGTAGGTGTGTGAAGAGTGACTCTGAGGTGTAATGTCAATCTCTAACCAAAAAAAGTGCTCATCTCATTGCAGTTATGGAAGGTTTTCACAAAATAAGGAACACAAAGAAGTTATCTCCCCTGATCCTTACGTAAGGGATTGGATGCTAGCCTTAACAGTGAAAGATAGGAGGTCTCTCATGCATTATGCCTCTGCAGTTTGAAACTGTAAAAGTAGGCAGTAACTGGCTTCTGCCCTAGCAAATATTTAAAAAACTAGAATACCCACAGTGGAATATACAGCATGTACTCCTTATGTGAATGTGGAAATCAAGGGAATGGTACAATAATTTCTCAAAAATAGGAAACAACCCTAGATTATCATGTAGGAACATGTTGAAACAATTGAATACCAGTATTTGAACTGAAAAATCCAACATGACATCATCCAAGCTAAGAAAACTGACGCTGATTAATGATTAGCCAAGCCCTTAGTACAATTCTTTCAAGAGTTTTTGCCATCTGTACCTGTTGTGTACAGGTGGACAAATAAAAAACAGAATGGGAAATTTCTCACTAAAATTAAGGACCAATAAAACAGATGAGCTGAAAACTTTGAGGAACTCCTAAATATACTAGTCCCAGATGACCCTCCAGATATCCAGTCTGCAAAATAGGAGCTGGATATCAACTGTGTGAAATCTCTAAGAAGAGATTAGCAGATCCATTAAACTACTCAAGGATGGGAAAGCTGCTGATCCAGATGGCATCCCAGCAGAGGCCATTGATACTAATGCATACACCTAAACTGAATTACTGCACAGATTACTTAGCAGAATCTGGGAAACTGAAGAAATACCAGCAGATTGGAGAGAAGGGTATCTGGTGAAGATGCCAAAGCTAGGGTACCTACTAGAGCAGTGGTTCTCAACCGGTGGGGAATTCCCCCCAGGGGGGAATTTTAGGGTTTCCAGGGGGGGAATGAAGATCATTTCAAGATCGCGTTAATACAAGAACCGATTACTTGATATTGCTTTTCCCTTCATACTTTACAGTTATGCACGTTTAATCCTTCTAAAATTCATTTTATAAAGTAAGTAGACCCACAAATCACGTTTTATGTGGATGTATAGACCTGTTTTAACATATTTACCTTCCATTTTTACGTATACTGTGTAGGGGTGGAGGGATTTTTAGGTAGGAAATATGAAAGGGGGAATGACGTTCTTAAAATATGGTGTGGGGGGCACGGGCCAAAAAAGGTTGAGAACCACTGTACTAGAGAATGAAAATTGTAGAGGAATAACAGTAATGTCAGTTCCTGGGAAGATATTAAGCAGGATCATTCTGGAGAGATTACAAGATGCCACTGACAAATAACTAAAGGATGAACAGGCCGGCTTTGAACCAAATAGATCCTGCACTGATCAAATAGTTACACTGTGCAACATAGAACAAAGCATTGAACTGAACTCGCCATTTCATACTGAATTTGTGGACTATGAAAAGACTTCTGATAGCATTGATAAGGAATCTCTTTGGAAACTGATGAGCTCATGGAGAAAACTAGACGAATAACAATGAACCAAGAGTTGAAGAAAAGATGCTGGCGTTTGATAGGCCATACATTGAGAAAACCTGTGAATAGCCTTTGGAATCAGCAGGGTAAAAGAAATAAAGGAAGACCTAAAAACTCATGGGGATACATAAATGATCAATATGAATGGTCATGGACAAAGCTGCAAAGCTCCTAAAGATAGGAGGGTTTGGAATGAGTTGATTGAGGGTATATATGACCCAATGAGGGATACAGGGCTATAAATGAAGAACCTGTTATGTCAGTGTCTATTAATAATTAGGCCACTGTCATACAACCATAATATATTTGGCTGAACTAATTAGGGCCATATATCAATGTTGCCACACAAGAAACTTTCAATAATTATCTTACTAGGGTCAACGTTTACTTATTTGACAGATATGTGTTAGATTACTTCCTGTAAATAGAGGTGCTAAAATAGTTGGGGAGATTTTTAATTTTTAAATTTAATGTTTAATAATAAACCTGGGCTCCCAGGCTGACGTAGCCTAAAATGAGTACCAGGAATTTTGTGGGTGGTAAAAACAACTGGTGTGATACTGACAACATCACCCATTGAGTGCCAATTGGTCTAACAATATGGGCCTAGCACCATATATCCAATCAACCACGTGGCACAAAAAGGGGTCATTGATTTGTACATTATTTACAATTTTACATTCGTTTCTGGAATTGTTTATTCACAATGTATGAAATTCAGGCATAGTATAACTGATAACAGAATGTTCCCTTTGCACATATTTTTCCACATAATCTCTACCCACTTCCATGCCATCAGGGTGTCATCGCTGGAGCTACTGAGTTTGTGCTTTGTGCAATACTCAGGAAGTCACTTGCTGTTCTGCCAGGAATATGATCACTTTGACCATTCAGCGTGACAGATAATCATGATGTGAATTATTTTATGCTGTTAGTTAGTTGTTTATCCTTTTGCAGGACATCACAGTCAACTCCAGCATTATTTGGCTGCTTGTGATTTCTTGGCAAGTTTACATTCAGTAGTTTTCCATTACTTTCTGAATGACCATCACTCATACCACAGTGTGAAAATCAACACAATGTGTTTGCTTTCAAAATGCCCACAGCTGTGTTTCAAATGCGGTATCCAGGATTACAAATTTCTCTCATAATCCCTTCATCACACTGCCGGCTTTTATGCTGTACATATGTAAATCAGCAGATTTAATCGAATGAAAACACTTAACCTACACATAAACATACAATATTTACCAATAAATAGCTGTCCTAAAAGAGTAATTCCAACCCAAAATTTTTCCTACGATTTGTCCTGAAAGACTAAAACAAAGCAAAAACAAACAAAACAGTGTGCTGCTCTTACATTTAACATCTGTGATTCAGCAAATTGTGGTGTAAGACTTTTTCTGACTTCAGCAAGTTTCAAACTATCCTTCTCATCCAAAATTTCCCAAACTGAATTAAGGATGTGTTTAAGGACCTTGTTAATCATACGGTATGGTTGTGGTAAACTGTCATACAGTTGATCAGGGTCTAACAGATAATCACTGTCATCTTCTGGCTCCAAGCTATACATGGACGATGGAGATGGTGTCAAATTCTTCCTTCTGTACCCAGGCATTCTGTGAGACCTCTTCAGAGCTGTCAGTGTGGTTTAAGTTATAGCTAATAGAAACAGATAAAACAAAGATGTTAAAATAAGAAGTTGACAGTATTTAATTAAGTAAAAGTAACAATGTAAAGGATTCTTTTTAAATGCCTTGAGGTGTGCTGGGTATATGGAGTTAGACCCAATTTTGTGTAGCCCAACTGGTACTCAGTGACGTGGTAGATATCACTGGTTATCTTTACTTCCAAGGACATTTTCTAGTACCCATTTCACGTTGGGTCAACCTGGGATCCCAGATCAGTTTTAAAAATCTACCTCAATGTGAATTCAAACACAGAATCGACAGGCGCGATAAGTAGCATGCTAGTCACCATAGCTCCCGGCGTATACCAAAAATAAAATAGGGACAATTTATGTATTTGAAACACTAAAAAAAATGTATAGCATGTATGATTCTACCATACCCACACATGAATCCTTACCTACGTTATGGGGTTTGCTCACTGTACTGAGATTCTCCTTTTGTGAACTATGGAGAATACTGAAGCAATTATGGAGATAACCATGAGTAATGAAAGTGATCCGTTACAAAACTAAACCAAGCCTATGCCTGTAATCTCTTCGCTTTTTTAGGCCTCTGTGGCTGCTCTTTAACGTCTGCTTCCACTCTGCACTTCCTTGTAATATCTGATAGTACAAGGTCTTGTTGGTTTGTTGTTCTACTGTCATTATGTTAGAACTGATTGTCTTTGTAGACAGACAGAACTGACTGACAGGCAGGAATAAGAGACACAGATAAATAGCACTGACAGACATAAAGACAGAACTGATGGACACAGACAAACATGACTCAAAGACAGACAGGACTGCCAGTCAAACATACAAACAGGCAAGGCTGACAAACATGCCACGTAGACAGGGTTGACAGACAGGCAGATGGAACAAACAGACAGGTGGAACTGACAGACAGACGAGACTGACAGACATCCAGACAGATAAGTTTGACATACACACAGACAAGATTTACAGACACACACAGACAGCCAAATAAGCACATTGTGAATAATCTTTGGATAGAGTGACATAGCCTATTTAAGTTAATTATTTATGAAAAATTTGAGAATATTCACTACAATACATACTAACTACACAGAAATACTGATTATTATTATTATTATATCAATTGTTGGAGACTACACAGAAATATTATATTAATAATAATTATATTAATATATTATTATATCAATTGTTGGAGAATCATTATTATAACTATTAATTATTACTAAATAGAAATAGAAATAGAAGGGAATATTCTTAACCAAGTGGGTAGTTTTAAATACCTAGGGGTATTTATAATAACAGATGGAAGATGCACAACAGAGATTAAGAGCAGAATAGGGCAAGCAAAGGCTGTATTTCAGAAAATGAAGAGTATCCTATGCAATAAGTCACTATCATTTAATGTAAGAAAGAGTGTTAAAATGCTATTATATAGAACCAGTTTTGCTATATGGCAGTGAATCTTGGAATATAAATGAACAAATTAGGAAGAACTTGGAAGCAACAGAGATGTCGTTCCTAAGATGAATGTTGCAAATTCCTTGGATTGCCAAAGTGTCTAACAATGACTGCCTGAAAGAGGCTAATGAAACTAGAACATTATATACAACAATAAAAAAGAGAAAGACAGCTTTATTTAAGCAAAGCATTCGAGAACATTGTGAGAACTGGAAAGATCGAGGGGAAGAGAGGGAGAGGCAGACCAAGAGAAGTGATGCTGGATGGATTAAGACTGTGGCATGGAGGAATATCATCTACGGAGTTTATCCAGAAAACCAAAGTCCGAGATCTGTGGAAAGTCATGAACGCCTATGCCATCCAGCATGGCACTTGATGATGATGATGGTGATGATGATGATGATGATGATGATTAAACTGTTAATAATAATTGTATACGTATTATTTTTATCATTGCATTCATTTTATACAGTTTTATTTTATAATATAACAGTTCAGTTAACAGTACAGTACAGTAAGTAAAGCAATGAATGAATCACCCCTGCCCCTAGTAAATATTTGTTTGGATGGACTGTGACTTGAGTATCTCTACTAGTACTACATTTATTACAGACTCATTGTGATTACAGACTTAATAGAGGCTCTATATATAATAGTAGTACTATACTAAGTTAATTATTAACAGTTTCTTTTTAATAAAAATTAATTATTAATTTAGGCTTAGCTGCTAAACTTTTTTTTAGTAAAGAGTACCCGTACTAAAGTAAAGTAGCAAGTTTGCAATATCATTTGCAGAGCGACCCTTTATTTCTGTTATATCTCACCAAGCTCACCAAATCGTTTAAAGCCGTGCTATATTTATTTTCAAATTGTTAGTCAAACCCGTTAACCGAACGAGACAAAATCAACAGTGGACTTCCTTGGACTAACTGTAAAACTGTCGCCAGTGGACGCCGTAACTAAGCCGGCCATTTTACGTTCAAGGGAAAAATAAGCCCGCAAACGTAGTTTGTGGCAATAGCAGATTTCTCATGACTGTTTCGCATTATCAATTTATAACTGATTGATTGACTGATTGATTGATTGATTTAGGAACCGACACCACAGCGTTCAGGGCATTCCCATAAGCGCTCCGTCCCCATTCTCAGCAGCCAGCGAAGAGTTCCAACACCAATAGTACCAGTAGCAATCTGATTATAATAATTATATGTCCGTCTCGCCTTTCCTCTGAGCGTTAAGCGTCGGCCAGATCCCCCTGTCACTCCTCGCTGTCTCATTCTTGCCAGACGATGGTAATCCATTTGTTCCTCCGAGGTGTACACGTGCTCCCACAAGGCCGCAACCACGTCTTCCTTATCATGCATCAATACTCCACCAAGTTTTGCAGAGCCAGCCAATCTGTCCGCCTGTTCATTCCCCAGCACACCAGCATGCCCCGGAGAAAAGATCCCGACGATGCTTGTCACCCGTGATTTCCGAAGCGAAGCAAGCCACTCTGCACGAAGCTTGCCTGTCCTCACCTTCCTCAGCATGCTTTCTGAGTCAGTTACAATCACGATGTGTGTGTGTATCGTATTCTCCATCCAGCGGAAAGCTGCACTGACCACCTCCATTCTTAAGCTAGATGTTGTGGTATCATATGCCAGGCTCTCCTGCACCAAACGGCGACCATTAGCTTTTGCTAAGATCCCCAGGCATTTCTCCTGCCTCTCAACACCGAACCATATGTGTATATAATCACATCGCCCGGGCGAGCATTATCCTGAATTAGTTGTTGGATTTCCACTTCCGTGGCTCTTGCTGGACACTCCCTGCACTCCAATCTCAATGTGAATATAACTTTGCACAAGTCTGACTGCTCCGCTGGCACTCTAACCCACTCCTCTCCTAGCCTAATGTTCTCCAAGATGCACACCTGTCTGATCGTATCTTCCGCCTGAGCCATCCATGATTTCCCTCTTATCAGTCGATGACCCTTAACTACGTCCAGCGCCTCATGCAACGGATGATCTGTGTCAGCAACCATTCTGAGGTATGCCTTCGCCTGCATCACCTTGAGCCTACCAGCTACAGTCGGCAAACCAAGGATGTAACGCATACACACTACTGTGGTGTCTCTGGTGCACCCCAGAATGACCCGCATATCAAATTATAGCTTGATGAATAAGTGATCAACTGCGTATAGGCAGAGGATATCTTTTTGGAGACAGTGGCTACGGTCATCGACCAGTATGGTCACTGCTAAGAAGGAAAGCAGTAGCGAACTACCTTCTTAACAGATACGTAGAAAATCATGTTTTGTCAATTCATAGAGAATGGGTGCTCCATAGGAGCAGTCTCGTCCGGTAGAGATTGTCATGTGCACCAGGAACACATCCAGATCGTTAGCAAGCGACTGAGTGCAAAATATTAACATCACTTAAAATGTGAACGTGGAACGACGAGTGTGAACGGCAAATTGGATCCTATCAAGCAAGAAATTAAAAAAACTGGATATTAACATTTTAGATTAATGTGAGTCTATTTGGAAAGAAAGGGGCTGTCACGAGATAAATAAACTTGTTCGTGTCGATCGATGACAATCTAGACCCGACCTTAGTCGGCAAAAACAGCAACCCTTTGAGGTTGAACAGACTGAGAAAAATACGTTGCTAAAACTGTCTGCACCTGGTCAGCATTGGGGTATGAGATCAAAGTGAGTCACGTCACGATGTCTACACATGGTTGACAGTTTGTTGACAGGTTGTTGTTCGAGAGACGTGCACTGGCGTCATCTGTCTGCAGGGCGGGAATCGGCCGTTGAAAGTGATGGACAGAATGTCTGCAAGAGGTCGGAAGGATTCTGTCATATCGGGGGAAAGGTCTCTGGCTCACAAACAGCCAGGATCTTTGTTGTATGAGACAAAGAATTTCCCAGATGAAAGTGAACTTGACAAGAATTGACTCTGGTTAGTCTAGAAACAGGGGGACAAAGCCAGATTATGGACTGATTGACGTCTGGACTTTTTGGTGACCTCACTCAAGCACCCATATAAAACCCAGTGCGGTAAACGGGTGGGGGGAGTCGAGAAAAACATTCTGAAGTGTTAGGATCGGGGCATTATTCTGAGTTGCGTTACATGAGTGAAACTATACTGTCTAAGTGGTGATAGTTTTCCGCGGACATAGATCCAATCTGATTGCATAGTTTCTCGAGTGGCAACCAACATAAGCATATGGTAGGCTATTACTAATATCCAACTTAAGAGTATGATTAGGGATAGAACTAATGTATTATCAATCAATCAATCATGTGCCATGCCGGAAAGCGTGGGCGGTCATGATTCGCCATTTCACTCGATCACCAGAGTCGTGGATCAGCTCAGTGTTCCTGTCTCGTCCATGCCATGTGGCCAAGCCATCCAGGTATTTTCCTCTCGGTCTTCCTCTTGGTCTGTTCCCCTCGATCTTGCCAGCTGTCACCAAGTTCTCCAGTCCATTTCTTCTCATAACATGTCCAAAAAATTTTGACTGTCTACGTCTAATTTCTCTAATCAATCTACGATTTTCATTTGTCTCTTGTAGTACTTGGTCATTGGTTTTTCTATCTGTCCATGGTATTCTTTGCATTTTCCTCAGAAACCACATTTCTGCAGCCATCAGATGTTTTTCAGCTTGACTGCACATTGTCCAAGTTTCACATCCATACAAAAGAACAGGCTCTATGTATCCCCTCAACACTCTTTTTCTCGTTTCAATTGACATCATTTTATTGGTCAGAATGTTTTTCATCTTGCTAAAGGCTACTTTCGCAATGGCGATTCTTGTTCTAATCTCTTCAAGGCATCTGCCATCAGATGTTATGACTGTTCCGAGATAATTGAACCGATTCACTTGTTGAAGAATATTCCCATTTACTTGTATATTACATTGTGGTACTTCGTTCTTCCTAGTGACGACCATAACCTGTGTCTTCCTACAATTTAATTCCAACCCCAGCTGCTCACTGTGTACAACCACAGCGTCTACTAATTGTTGCAGATCCTGTGCATTGTCTGCAATCAATACTGTATCATCTGCATATCTAATGTTATTTATGTTTCGTCCTCCAATGCTGATTCCATTTAGGTCTTCTACATTTCTGAAAATATTTTCACTGTATAAGGAAAAATGTATTATAGGTGCGGTGATATACTGTATTATTATTAGTGATAGAATGTTCTATAAGTGCGGTGCTAGAAAGTATCATAGGAGCGTCGGCACTAGTATCCTATTGTGTGGCTTCAACTAGCTTATGTGATATATCATTTTACTCAGGGAGTTAAGGACAATGTAGTGGAATAATAATTAGAGAGATTAAGGATGGTTGAGAGGGAGGAGAGGAATGTGAAATGGTAGGATCTTCCAGTAGGGCATCTGCTGGGTTTCTACCCGTTCCTTTATTCTTTCCTGGTGTTGCCATGTCTCAGATCATATGATTGAGTTATTTGGACGTATGACAGAGATCGGATCTCTGTTATAGATCTGAGTGCTGTTATTGGCCTACACTTACCCAATTCCGGCCAGGACTGAGTTGCCCTCACCATGGTATTCTCTATTCTACAGGTTCCATTTACAGTTCCCCTTGAGTGTTCCACGTGAGTGTGAGATGATTTATTACGAAGAAGCAGTTCAAAGTTTTATACAATGATGGCTCATGGAAAGAAGACAGAGGTTGCTGAGAGGTTTTTACACGGGGCTCAGAACCTAGTTGGTCCGCCGAAACCTGGCTTCTGCTGAGCAGGACTTAATGAACATATGTGTTGTGTTTAATGAGTGATAAGCTTCATCACCGAAGATTAATAACTCACATACCAAGGACATATATATATATATATATATATATATATATATATATATATATATATATATATATATATATACACACACACACACACATCTACCTAACAAACATTAATAGGTTGGGTTCTAAAAGAGGGGAAAATGTTATAATCAGAGACTTATGAACATTAGATTTTCCTCAAGTGACATTTCAGTTAATTGGAAGATTATCAGTTCAACAAGCATTACGAAACAGAGTAACTTCACCGTGTGGTAGAGTGAAGACCAAGATCAACAGTGTCTATCGGATTACCAGCATCCTGTTTGTTCGAGTGATTGGAGAAAGTTGTCATCTTCTGGGTGAGGTTCACTGTCCGGAATAAATGGTGCTGTTGTGTGCTAAGCACTATGATAATACAGACTTTGCTTCTAAATCACTGGTCTACCTTTAGAATATTCGACACACATTCTACCCCTTATACACACACACACACTTCTCTTACATATACTCTTTGCTTTAATAAATCTCTTGTTTTTATTTGTTGAGGCTAGAGTTGTCAAGTATGTTATGTTGGGGAAGAATTAGAGGGGGCATGATCCAGGAGTGAGCAAGAGTGAGAAGAAGGTGTCCTCAGATTGAGGGAGTGTGTGGACGGAGTCTGCTGAATATCTCCAGAATAGAGATATGGAATTAAAACAAATGTGGGTGTGGATTCCCTTCACTCCAGGGACGACACTAAAGTGGTAAAGAAGAACAAGTAACTACTACTACATTCATTCTTTACACACACGACAGGGGCATATGATAACATCCGTGGAATGGAATATAACGTAATCCATTCTGTTGGAAAGAAACAACAGCTATGTGTAGCAATTATTATGGATCTTGAGAGATCAAAATCCATCAAGGGACATTGGGCTGTGTCAGGCAGAATATTACTTTTTTTTTTTTTTTTTTTTTTTTTGTTAACCGGTCTCTGTGGCTAAGGGCTTGCGAACGCGGTTTGTGAGCCCGTATACCCGGGTTCGAAACACAGCGGTGCTGGTTTTTTCGAAAAAGGTATAGGGGCCGGTCGTTCAGAAAGCAATGGCAAACTACTGAACGTAACACTTGCCTAGTACATCAACAGCAGCTGAAAATGCTGGTGTTGACTGCAACGTCCCGTAAGGGATACGCAACAAATTTATTTTATTTATCCTTTACAGGACATCGTTGTCAACATCAGCATCTTTCAACTGATTGTTGATTTCTTGGCAAGATTACGCTCAGTAGTTTGCCATTGATTTCTGAGCGACCGACTCACATACCCCGTAATTTACCGACACGGAGAGAACCGCTATCAATTCTCGCGCACGCCACGTTACTCGCGAGAGTATACGGGATTACGGAGAAAGTCGTGTAACGCCTAGACCAGGGAGACAGGCAAGAAATGGATAGCGAAAGACATTTTAAAACTAAGGGAAATTATTGATTGATTGATCTTGGAACCGACATCACAGCATTCGGGGCATTCCCATTGGCGCTCCGTCCCCATCCTCAGCAGCCAGCGAAGAGCTCCAACACCAATAGTACCAGTAGCAATCTGATTATATGTCCGTCTCGCCTTTCCTCTGAGCGTCGAGCGTCTGCCAGATCCCCTCGTCACTCCTCGCTGTCTCATTCTTGCCAGACCATGATGATCCATTTGCTCCTCCGAGGTGTACACGTGCTCCCACAAGGCCGCAACCACGTCTGCCTTGTCATGCATCAATACTTCACCAAATTTTGCAGAGCCAGCCAATCTGTCCGCCTGTTCATTCCCCAGCACACCGGCATGCGCCGGAGAAAAGATCCAGGCGATGCTTGCCACCCGTGACCTCCGAAGCGAAGCAAGCCACTCTGCACGAAGCATGCCTGTCCTCACCTTCCTCAGCATGCTTTCTGGGTCAGTTACAATCACGATGTGTGTGTGTGTCGTATTCTCGATCCAGCGGAAAGCTGCAGTGACTGCCTCCATCTCCATTCTTAAGCTAGATGTTGTGGTATCATATGCCAGACTCTCCTGCACCAAACGTCGGCCATTAGCTTTTGCCATGAACCCCCAGGCATTTCTCCTATCTCTCGACACCGAACAATCTGTGTAGATAATCACATCACCCAGCGTAGGGTTGCCAGACGTCCGGCAAAGAGAGAACATGTCCTCCTTTTTAGCCTAGTGTCCTCCGTCCGGCAGGCAAAGCTAAATACCTTTAAAATATCCGGCTGTTTAAATATTTTATGTTATCATTTTTTATGTATTGTTGCTACAACTTACAATGTATCTACACTCTACCGTGTGTTTACATTCTTTATTAAAACCCATTGCTTATTAATATTTATTTAATTCTCCTATTTATACCAAATATGAAACACCAATTATTTGTATAATTTGAATCTAACTGCTGCTCTCTTCGGCAACACTAACAATGCTGTAGTCTCTATGGTCAAAATGTTATTGTTATTCCCGGTTCCGGTAGCAGAGACGCCACTTAAAATTGTTTTTTTAATTTGTAATTTTTTCCGTCTATGTTTATGAAAATGGCTTTTACGAAGAGAAAATGGAAATTCTCGAACACTATGAAAAATAAGTTTCCATGCTTCGTTGAAGGACGCAACGAGAATGAGGCAAAGTGATAGTTGCTTGTCCTTTGCCAACAAAGGAACTACTGACTTGGAGCGCCATGTTGACAGTGGGAGACATAGAAACCTAATCAAAGTGTCCGAGTCATCTAGCACATTGACGTTTTTTTTTTTCAGCCTAAATACTCAAATGTGTTGCTGAAAGCGCATGCGGCTGAAGCAACTTTGGCATTTCATACAGTTTGTCATCATCAGTCTTATAACTCGATGATCTGCACAGATGGTTTGATGCACACACTATTTGAAGATTCAGAAATTGCTAAAAATATTGCTTGTGCAAAAACAAAGACTGAAGCAATATTAAACCAGGTGATTGTCTTCCCCCCCCCCCCCCCCCACTGTTGATGAATTAGATAAATCTTTAAGTGGTATTTCATATTTCGGTCTTTCGACAGATGCTAGCAATCACGGTTCGCAGAAAATATTTCCGATCGTTGTTCAGTACTTTGACTGGAAAGCAGGTGGAATCCAAACTAAGATTCTCGAGTTAGACAACACACCAAATGAAACCTCAAACTATATCACAGTATATTTTGAGAACACTCCAAAAACATGATGTGTACTCCAAATGTGTTGCTTTTGCTGGTGACAATGCGAATGTGAATTTTGGAGGCATTAATAGAAGAGAAGGTAGAAATGTGTTCTCGCATTTTAAGGAAGCCTTGAGCAAGCCATTAGTAGGCGTTGGATGTTCTGCTCATGTTCTGCACAACTGCATCCAACACTGCGCAGATTTAATGCAGATTGACGTTGAATCTATTGTCTTGAAGATATTCAATTACTTTTCTATATACACTGTCAGAACAGAAACTTTAAAGGATTTTTGTGACTATGTCAGCATTAACTATCAGCAACTACTCTATCACTCTAAAACTAGGTGGCTCAGTTTGTTTCCAGCTGTTGAATGGCTGTTGGTGCTGTTTACTGCTTTGAAAGAATATTTTATTTCTGTAAATCTGCTATGATCAAAAATTTATTGGCAGCTATTGTAATAAAATTGTACTGATTGTGGGTTTAATCTGGAACGATTTAAATGAAACATTCAATATGTCCTCCTTTGTCCTCCTTTTTGTCTTATTGTGTCCTCCTTTTTGTCTTATTATATCCTCCTTTTGGTGCCCACGTATCTGGCAACCCTACCCGAGCGAGCATTATCCTGAATTAGTTGCTGGATTTCCACTTCCGTGGCCCCTGCTGGCCACTCCCTGCGCTCCCGGCTCAATGTGATTATAACTCTGCACAAGTCTGACTGCTCTGCTGGGAACTCTGACTAAGGGAAATAAGAAGATATAACAAAAATAACTGAAAAATATTAAAGAGATTCACAGGTAAATTAGGAAATGGTGCAAAGAGGGGGGGGGGCGAAGCTTGAGCAAAATTGCAGGACAATTGAAAACCAACTTAACACTCGGTATACCAAATTAATGCACGAAATAATTAATGAGACCACTCGTCAACGAATTGTATAAAAACCAATGGTGGCAAAATAATAATAGAATAAAAAATGAGATTTTAAACGCATGGTAAAATTATGTGAGGGATCTTTATAAGGATACAAGAGAGGGACTGTATGATACGCCATATAATATTAAAGTGCCAACAATTTACAAGATGGAAGTTCAGAAGGCCCTTAGCCATATAACAACTGGCAGGACCCCGGGTGCAGATAAAATAACGACAGAATTGATTTATTTAGACGTTTCGGGATTAGAGATTTAAATATTGAGCACAACCCACTACTGGCAACGCTGATCGTATTCTGGTATGAACCTAAGGCCTATCCACGTCAATGTGGAAGCGCTAGACTCGAGTTTCGCTCTCGTTTGAGCTCGTCAGTAGTGCATATCCTTGACCGGATTCGGAAACACCCCGGATCACTAGCGTGTGAAGCGGGTGTGTAACTACGCGGCACACGCTGGACACGGCCAAATTATCATAACAGTACCATAACAAGTACCATAACATGCCAGTAGCACACAGATAGGAATTGTGAGGTAAGTATGAACATTTTTTCAAATTCTCATTTTCTCTTCATTGCTTTCATTTTTTCATCCTTTTGTTCTTCTCGTCCTGTCGTCACCTTTTGATGTAGTCACAGGAGATCTCCTTGACTATATGTTGTGTTTGTGAATGTGTTTGTTTGCTGATGAAGGCTAATCGCCACAACGTCCTGTATGTGTCGTAAATCTGTTATGTAAAGCTGCACTACTTTGTGCCATTTTATATTGTTTACATTTTCACAGCTTTACCGCAGTTCCACCCAATTTTGACCAATACAAAGATTTCAATTGCAACGAGAGCAAGAGTGTTGAAATGCTACATAGAACCTGCACTTTTGTATGGATGTGAAGCGTGGACAGTGAGCAGACACGCTGAAAAACATCTGATGACTGTGAAAATGTGGTTTCTGAGGAAAATGCACAGAATACCTCGGACAGATAGAAAAACCAGTGACCAAGTCCTACAAGAAACAAATGAAAAACGTTTACTGATTAGAGAAATTAGACGTATACAGTCATAATTTTTGGACACGTTATGAAAAGAAATACATTGGAGAACTCGGTGACAACTGGCAAGATCGAGGGGGAAAGAACAAGGGGACGGCAGACAGGTAAATATCTATACGGCTTGGCCACAAGACATAATCAAGATAAAAACACAGAGATGATCCAAGACTGATGATCAGGTGAGATGGCGAAACATGACCGCCAACGCTTATCGGAATAGCATATGATGATGATGATGATGATGATGATGATGATGATGATGATGATGATGATGATGATGATGATGATGATGATGATGATGATGATTCAGAAGGGCAAAGTTCTGCACCAATGCTATTTTCAAACGTTAAGTTATCATAGAAGAGGGAACAATCAAACTCATTTTTGGCATGCCTGTCTGATGTAATTATTTGTCGCATACCTGCCTTATATAATTATTTCTTGCATGCCTGTGTGATGTAATTATTTGTCGCATACCTGCCTTATATAATTATTTCTTGCATGCCTGTGTGATGTAATTATTTGTCGCATACCTGCCTTATATAATTATTTCTTGCATGCCTGTGTGATGTAATTATTTGTCGCATACCTGCCTTATATAATTATTTCTTGCATGCCTGTGTGATGTAATTATTTGTCGCATACCTGCCTTATATAATTATTTCTTGCATGCCTGTGTGATGTAATTATTTGTCGCATACCTGCCTTATATAATTATTTCTTGCATGCCTGTGTGATGTAATTATTTGTCGCATACCTGCCTTATATAATTATTTCTTGCATGCCTGTGTGATGTAATTATTTGTCGCATACCTGCCTTATATAATTATTTCTTGCATGCCTGTGTGATGTAATTATTTGTCGCATACCTGCCTTATATAATTATTTCTTGCATGCCTGTGTGATGTAATTATTTGTCGCATACCTGCCTTATATAATTATTTCTTGCATGCCTGTGTGATGTAATTATTTGTCGCATACCTGCCTTATATAATTATTTCTTGCATGCCTGTGAGATGCAATTGTTTCTTGCATGCCTGTGTGTTGTACATGTTTCTTGAAATATTGTCTTATGTAGTTATTTCTTGCATGCCGGTGTAATGCAGTTGTTTCTTTAAACTTACTCAGTTTCCTTTCCTTCGGATTCTTCCCTCCAGCATTTTCAATAGCAGATGTCCACGTCTCATATTGTATCCAACCAAAAAAACAGCCTGCGTTTTTGTATATTTTTCAGTTCTTATTTATGTTTCTGTTTAAGTCCCCGCTAATCACTGGTATCATGAAGGCTAATAGACTACAATGGCTGGGGCATATAGAAAGAATGGAAGATAATAGGGAAACAAAACTCGCTTACACTCAGGAAATAAATGGCCGTAGACCCCGAGGTAGACCAAGAAGACGGTGGAGAGATAATACATGTACAGACCTACAAGCACTTGGAATCAACGACTGGCAAGAGAAGGTCCACCAGAGAGACGAATGGAGACGGATTGTATTTGCAGCAAAGAACCTCAATGGCTCGGAACGCTGAAGAAGAAGAAGATTTATGTTTCCCAATGTTTTCAAATATCATGTCTAAAGATGCATGTCATTATCATCACTGTATGCCTTTCGGTAGAAAGTGTCAAAGGTAGAGTTGCCAGACGTCCAAGTATTCGGAACAACTTTGTGTTTTATGAAATAATTCAGTCCCCAAAAATGTATTTGGGACGCTAGTTATTCCCGCTTTGTTTTTCGCACAGTCAATGACATGTTATTAAATCAAGCGCTTCCTTGACTACCACGTTATGGACAGACCAGAACAGGTCATTCTTCTGCGCCTCAGAACAGGACACAATAGATTATGCAACCACATGTATACAAAATTCAAGATTGGTGACTCAGCCATGTGCACATGTGGTTTGGCGTCGCTGACAGCAGAGCACATACTCCAGGATTGCCCAAACTACAACATATCTAGGCGAACCTTCTGGCCTAGAGAGACAACAGTGGAAGATAAACTCTATGGACCGCTGAATGAACTAAAAAAGACTGTTAGATTCATACAAGAGACAACATTGCAGTTATAAACATATTTCAGGCGAACGAAAGAAGAAGAAGAAGCTTGTATAAATAATTTGAAAACTTCAAATGCTCATGCGCGCAAACGCAGTAGTTTCACTTTCGCTTATGACAAAATCGACAATGAAAGCGCAACTTCTGCGTTTGAGCGCATGAATATTGTTAGTACAGTTCATCGATTTCTGTCTGTTATGACGTGTACTGAATTAGTTGTTACTGACCTCTGAAAAGATGTCAATTGCAAAGAGAGAAAGAGTGTTGAAGTACTATATAGAACTTGTACTTTTGTATGGGTGTGAAGAGTGGACAATGAGCAGAGAAGCTGAAAACACCTCATGGCAGTGGAAATGTGATTTATGAGGAAAATGCAAGAAATACCATAAATTTTTTTTTTTTTTTTTACATATCCCTTACGGGACGTTGCAGTCAACACCAGCATTTTCAGCTGTTGTTGATGTACTAGGCAAGTGTTACGTTCAGTAGTTTGCCTTTGCTTTCTGAACGACCGGCCCCTATACCTTTTTCGAAAAAACCAGCACCGCTGTGTTTCGAACCCGGGTATGCGGGCTCACAAACCGCGTTCGCAAAGAAATACCATGGACAGGCAGAAAAACCAATGACCAAATCCTACAAGAAACAAATGAAAACCGTAAACTAATTAGAGAAATTAGACGTTGACTGTCAACATTTTTGGACACGTAATGAGAAGCAATGAATTGGAGAACTTGGTGACAATTGACAAGATAAAATTGATAAAAAGGACCAGAAAAGGGGAAGGTAGGGAAGTAAATATATGGATGGCTTTGCCACTTAGCATGGTCAAGAAAAGAGCACAGAGCTGACGCAAGGCTCTGGTGATCGTGTGATGTGGGAAATCATGACCACCCACGCTTATCGACATGGCACTGATGAAGCTGTAAGCATTTCACAACGTGATCTCTGTGTCTCGAGAAATGAATGACGTTGATGTGTTTTATTGGTAAGAATAATTGATATATTTTTTTTAACGGATTTTAAAAATATCGAAGGGAAAATGTTCATGCAATAAACAATATTAAGAAGAATGGTCGTCCACAAAAAAGGGGAAGCAATGACCATGAGGTAAAGTGTAAAATTGCAAATTCGGACCGCGTTTACCTCTCCGCCACGTTGACTTCTGATTCTTCTTATGTTTCAGAGATATGTCCCGCTTTCTCTGTTACACAATCTGGCAACATTGGAAGTAAGTGTTTATCTCTGTCCATAGATCTCAGTCTTTGGTATTCTGGATCAATTTTACTGACAATATATATCATCTTAGACCATTAAGGATAATTTCTTTCCGTCTCCTTCTCTTCTTCTACCGCTAATCTTTCCCCTCGACACGATGTTCACTACTGCCTCTCTTCCTATTATTATATGCCCAATGAAAATCATTTGTCTCTTAGTTACGTATGCTGTTCTATTTGCATCCGTCTTTTCCAGACAATCGTTGTAAGTTATGCCGGCCGTCCAAAGTAATTACAATATTCGTCTCTGAAGATATAAGGGTCGTTCATTTGAAACCCGTTCCAATAGCTTTATTACAAAAGCATGAAAGAAACATTAACGGGTGTGGTAGAATTAAACAAAGCATACATTTTGAATGAATTATGCACCATGGGTTGGTCAGAAGAAGTCGCCGTAGGCATTCAGGCAAGCATCCCATTGCTGATGTAGGCGTCGAATGCCGTCCGAAAAAAAGGATTGTGGGTGCCAACTGAACCAAGTGTTCACCGCGTTCATTACGTCTGCATCTGTGTGAAATCGTTGCCCCTTGAGAGCTTTTTTAGAGGTCCGAACAAATGAAAATCACATGGTGACAAATCAGGACTATAGGCTGGATGTTGCAGAATTTCCCACTTCTTTCAAGCTAATGCTTCCTGCACAATCTTTATTCTTGATGGCTTTTTGCAGCTTGTCTAGTGTTTGCAAGTAGTGGGGGGTAGAGTTGATGTTGACACCAGGTTCTTTAAAGTCGGCCAACAATAGCCCTTCATGGTAAAAAAAATGCGCTCAGCATAACCTTACCAGAGGAAACCTGTAACTTGAATTTTTTGGCTTTTGGTGATTCAGAATGTTTCAATTGCATACTCTCTCTTTTGCTGCTCGGGTCAAAGTGGTGACACCATGATTTATCGCCTGCCACTATGCGGAAGAGAAATACACCACCCTCCACTCTGTAACGCAGAAAGTGGTTCAAACACCATCCCATGCGTTCCTCTTTTTGATGGTCGGTCAACATCAGTGGTACCCACTGTGAACACACATTCCGATAATGCAGTTTCTTACGAACGACCTTTTGAATTGTCCCAAATGACACATCAAATTCTGTCGCTAGCGAACGTATGCTTCGACGACGGTTCATCTGTACTGCTGCATCAATTTTGGTGATGGTTTTTTTCTGTTGCAACAATATGCGCTTGACCCGGCCAACGAAGATCTGTCGTGAACTGGCATCCTTTCCGAAACATTCGTGCCCAGTCTGTCACGGTTGTCTTCGACACACATTTGTTACCTTACGCTGCCTGCAATCTTCGACTGGTCGACATCCTTCAAATGAAAGAAACTGAATCACAGCTCTTTAGCTTATTTGGACGGATTTTGGATCAACCCGGCCATTTTCTCTGTCAGAAACAGAACCTATGCATCATGGGACTATAAGCACGTGCTATTTTATTCATTGGTCAGTTCTTATGTTGAACTGTACGCAATTAAGCGCGGTGCAGCATGAACGGGTTTCAAATGAACGCTCCTTTTACATCTCCTCTCAAGAAGTTGAGGATGCATTCCAAGAGAAGAAGCTGGTACTTGCGGCTTGGATAGATCTGAAGAAAGCCTTTGACAAAGTCTGGAAAGAAGGTCTGATGAAGAAACTGAGAAACTATAAAGTCAATGGAAGAATGTACAAATGGGCAAAAGCATACTTGCACAACAGAAGAGCCCGAGTACAGATAGACGGTCTCAAGAGCAAGAAAGTATTACTGCGTCACGGTGTTCCCCAGGGCGGAGTCCTGTCCCCAACACTTTTTCTAATCTTCATCAATGATCTTGTTGCTAATCTACCCAATGGAATTAAAGCGGCAATGTACGCTGATGACCTGGTTTTGTGGAGCGCAAATGAACATGCATCAGTGGCCACCATATTGCTACAAAGAGCTGTAGATACATTTGTTGCATGGGCGGATAGATGGTGTATCAGCATAAACACTGACAAGTGCAGCACCACTCTATTTACTCTTTCTCCGAAACAAAAGGCAGGGAGCATTCAGATAAATGGAACACCCCTAAGAGAAGATAAGGAACCAACATACCTTGGAGTAACATTTGATGGCAGGCTGACATGGAGAAAACACATTAAAAAAGCAGTAGCAAAAGCCAGAAGGAAAATTGCCATCCTGAGAAAGTTAACTGGAACCACATGGGGAGCCAGTGGGAAAATACTTAGCAAAGTTTATCAACAGAGCATACGACCACACCTGGAATACGGGTCAACTGCATGGTGTTCGGCAGCAAAAACCACACTACAAGAGCTGGACAAAGTGCAAAATCAAGCTCTTAGAGTCATCACAGGAGGGATGAAATCAACCCCTATAGTAGCAATGGAGAAAATGGGGAGGACACAAGCTTTAAGAGAACGCAGAGATACAAAAACACTAATACAAGCAGAAAAGTTTCTCAGCTTGCCAGGCCACCCTATGAAGAACAGATTTGAAAACTTAGCTTTGGGGCGGTTGAAAAGAAGTAGTTTCATTCACCAGGCCAAACAACTCTGCAGAGAAACCATCGATCTTCCCACAGTTGATATCCCCCTGACAACTATTCCAGAGCGAACCCCGTGGAAAGATGAACATAGAATATCACTACAAATCCAGTCAAAAGTGAGAGGAATATTTGACAAGGAAGAACAGAACAGTGTACAGCGCAGAACAGCCACTCTCAGCTTCCTTGATGACGAATACCCACAGGACCTCTGGATCCGAGTCTACACAGATGGGTCAGCACAAAATGCTGTTCGAAATGGAGGAGCGGGAGTGTATATAGAATACCCAAATAACACTAGAGACACGGCCAGAATTCCAACAGGAAAGTACTGCCATAATTATGATGCTGAAATTGAGGCAATCAAGATAGCCACAGAGAAATTACAAAATACCAGCCATGGTACACAACCTGTGGTGATATTGACAGATGCAAATTCCGTAATAGAGGCGCTCCTGTCTGGGAAATTGCCAGTTCTGAGGACACTACTTTCTGAACTTAGCAGTCATCGTAAGATCACCATACAGTGGATACCATCCCACTGTGGAATCCCCGGAAACGACAGAGCTGATCGATTGGCTAAGGAAGGAGCACAAGAAGAACAACCAGATGTGCCTATTACATACCACCAAAAGAAAAGAATGATCAAATCAGTCAGAATTCCACCAAACCTTACTCAAGACGACTACCACGTTATGGACAGACCAGAACAGGTCATTCTTCTGCGCCTCAGAACAGGACACAATAGATTACGCAACCACATGTATACAAAATTCAAGATTGGTGACTCAGCCATGTGCACATGTGGTTTGGCGTCGCAGACAGCAGAGCACATACTCCAGGATTGCCCAAACTTCAACATATCCAGGCGAACCTTCTGGCCTAGAGAGACAACAGTGGAAGATAAACTCTATGGACCGCTGAATGAACTAAAAAAGACTGTTAGATTCATACAAGAGACAACATTGCAGTTATGGGAATGTCCCGAATGCTGTGATGTCGGTTCCTAAATCAATCAATCAATCAATCAAACAACATTGCAGTTATAAACATAATTTAGGCAAACGAAAGAAGAAGAACATCTCCTCTGATTCCAGGCTCTTCGTAATTTGTTCGTTCACATTCCAAGATTAACTTCCATACAGCAGAACTGTTCACTGTAAAATTGTAGTACTCTTTTTCTGACATTTAGTTAAAATAATTTGTTACATTAGATACTTTTAAATGTCGATATTAAAAAACCTGTAATAAAACAAATATTGAAAAACCATATATGGTCGCGTGAAATTGTTGCTCATGGTGTGAAGGGGAGTGTCCAAGTGCTATGGTATGTCTAGAAATGAATGCCGTCATTCACGATCAATTATTTTGAAAACTGTCTGTTGCATCGTTATGAAATTTTTCCTGCCGTCTTATATTTACCCCCACCCAAGGAATATGTCTTTGATAGGTCACATTTCTTTGATGTTTTGGGGAAAATGTAGTGAAATCACGTTAACAAACTAGTCTTACAGTAAACCACGTTATTTCTGGTAAGGACACAATTACAAGGCGTAGCCAGATTCGTATGGGAGTGGGTGCAATAAAAAAAAGTAGCTTAAAAGTCGACAGGGTCGACTGCATTGCACTGGGTTTTTATCCCATATGGCCCAGTCTCTTTCCGCATTGCGGAAAACGTCGCACAAAGCACGAACTCCATAGCTCCAGCGACGACCCTCTGAAGTCTCCGAGCAAATGCACTCGTGAAATGAAGGAATCGAACATACAACCTTCGGAGCCCGAGTCAGACGGCTTGACCACTTTACCACGGAGAAAGGGGTGCAATGTGTAATATTAGTAAAGACAGAGAATTTACAGAGGGATGGGGTAAATAATGTGTAAATTTACAGGAAAGTAGAAGGAATATATTTCTTACCTTATTTTTCATTTCCTTCTTGTTTCTTCAGCTGCTGGTTAATAATTGTACACAAGTATTCATGTTACTAGGATGCATTTAGCTTTTTATATTGAGTTCGTGAAAGCTTCCAAATAACTGTGCGTTAATGTGCGTATGGAGTGATCAGAAATGATACCGCAATTTAGTCATCATGTATCCATTTTTAAGGATCTATTCAGCTGTCTGTGTAATTTGTTCACACGTACACATGGGTGACAGACCCGCTTTGAGTCTTCCTGAACGATTGTCTACTCTGCTGTTTACCGTTCAGAGACGGAACATGATTATCTGTTTTGCACTATGAAAATAGTTGTCAGTGTCTCTGTAGTGGGCTTTCTTCTTAACGGCCAAGATGTTGATCCTCTTTTAATTGTAGTTTATAGATTGATTCGTATGTGTTGTCCCCTAATTTGACAACGTGTTTGCTCTCACGTTTCTTGTTATGCCACAAAATGTCAGTTTCCACCGCAATATTACTTTTCTGTTGGTATTCAATGCGCTTAGTGTGTTTGTTTGTTTGTTTGTTTTTTCAATACCAGTTGTTTGTCACCACTGAGGGCTTGCGGAATTGAAAATTCATCACTGTGGAATACAAACTGTTGCCATTGACATTGTGCTGTTGCTGTAATGTTTAGGACCTTCAATTCGTCTGAATGGTTGGAGCAAAATATCCCAGTAAGCGTCCACGCGGATTAAGGTCTGCGATCTGCTCAGACCTTAATCTGTGTCGGACGATTCCAGTAGGTTGATGACTGCTCTCGGTTGCATAAAATTCAATCCATTTTTTCTCCAATAGTCCTCTTCCTCTTTCAACACATGGTCCTCACATTTTCCCAGTAACTTTTATCAATATTTAATAGCGCGGACTAGATTAGTATCTTGACGTCAGACAATTTGAATATAGTATTGTCAGCTGCCACCTGTCCTTTAATTTTAGCCCACACAAGTTTTATAGGGTTAAAATGAGAGTGGTACGGCGGAAGTCTCAAGTAATCATGACGATGCTCTTCTATCAACTTGTCGATTTGATATTTTTTGCTTTTTTGGAGTCTGTTTTACAAGGGACAACAATTCTAGCTAGAAATACCTTTCTGGAAATGGTATATTTTCCATTCGGAGCCATATCTTTATTGCTCCCTTTGTGCTCGATGCTGTAGGTATGTTGTCTTCTTGGGCAACAACATTGATATCATGCATTGTCCATAATTGGACACGACGGTATATCTAGGGATGAAAGCACAGTATTCTCGAGCCAATCTCTAAATACATTACCATTCATCTTATTATGATAATCCCTATTGTCTGTATGCTTTGATACGAACACCAGCCCCGCATTCTGTTGTAAGCCATTATGCGTATTACCAGCATGGGCCATGACCAAAAGCTTTCCTATACTACTGGGCACATATCGCTTTATCTGTCCATCCACTGATTGCCATTCCTTATCACTTGTGTGGTGCGCATTGATCCACATTTAATCCAAACACACTATGCCATAATTTTTTTTGCGTATTTCCCTTATTTCACGTAGGTATCTGTTTTTCATGGCTCCTAAATGCGGTTGCTCGCAATGAATATGTCTACCTCCCTTGTACTTTCTAAAAGTGAAGATAATGTCCTTATAATTTTCCACAAAATTGTTTTGGATAGCTCTATGTTATTGTTCTTTCTCAACCAAACCCTAAGGTTTCTTACAGTCACTTTTCTTTGGCATCCAGCATTTTTATAATGCTGGATAATCCTGGATATAAAATCCAAAATTTTTATAATTTTAGGAGTCACCGTGGCGAAGTGGTCAAGCCTTTTGACTCGGGCTCCAAAGGTTGTGGGTTTGATTCCGGGCCGCATCCGTCGGTTCACGAGTTAAATTTTTCGGAGACTTCTGTGGGTCGTCGCTAGAGCTGCGGAGTTCGTGCTTTGTGCGATGCTTTCCGCGCTGCGGAAAGAGACCGAGCCATATGGGATAGAACCCAGTGCAATGAAGTCGACCCTGTCGACTTTTAAGCGACTTTATAAAGCATTTTTATAATAACTCGCCGTATGACATCTTTGTCAAAGCTGTCTAAAATAATCTTTCTACCTACCGTTTGGTTATTGCGTGGTGGTTTAATTCCAGATTCTTGCACCCATCGACGAAATGACCGTTTACTCAAACCCAATGCATGCACTGTTCTTTTTTTTCGGAATTTGTAATAGTATAAAACAGTTTCCTGCGATCAGCTTCTATACAAAAATATGTGTACAACTTCATAGCGATGCTTTGAAATGTATACACAATTTCGTATTCAATCCCATTGAAAAATATTCACACATTTCAATGATAGCGATAAGTGGTAAGATTTAAAAATAATAATAATAATAATAATAATCAGGTTTCATGAAATAACCCACAGTTTGACGACACCTCTGAACAGTCCCAGTTTAAACTGCGCGGGGTTCTTGGCATAAGGCCAATCCCGTGAAAAACGTAAAATATTCAACATTGAACGCTGATTGTCTGGCTACGATGTAATACATTTAGAATTATGAATTTCATCTCTGACCCGTAAATTATATACAGCACATAAACAAACTTTGAAATCTGCTGTAAAATCTTTAGAACAAAATTTTTTTTTGTTGGGTGGACATAATGATAAGTTTATCTGCTAAATCTCATAATTTTCCTTCAGTTGGTTACTGAGATATGGAATTTTATATTGGGGCAGACAAAAATAAACACACTAACCAATCGGTGTGCGAATTCAGTTGATGTTCCTTAATTGTAGATTCCGGTGGATGCTACCTGGCCTGTGGTGGCGCCAATTATTTAAGAGTATCTAGCCTGAGGACGAAGAAAGGTGAAAGAAGAAGGCAGAACAAGTGACAATATTGCAATATTTTATACCGACACTATTATTACATCAATAGTGCTTGTATCTCTGCGGAGCCGGGTTAGTACACTGATACTGACTGGCATGTGTGACTTGGGGCCCTGTGGTCACTTATTTAAACCCCCATCCAGACAACGGTTTTATTCACCGGCATGGGCTCCCAGATAGACCCAGTCTACAATGGGTACCTGGAAAGTAAAGGCGGTGGTGGTGGTATTGACGACATCACCAACTGAACGCTGGTCGGTCTAAAAGTTAAGTGAATTGCCTTTCAATGTTTCGTCAACACTGCTTCAGTACACCCGACGTCGATAAGCATTTGGGAGGAGGGGGGGGGGGCGTTGCTTTCCGTAGTCATTGTCCCTACCCACAAGGCAGCAGCATGTTTGTGCATCTCTTCGTCTGGTCACTATACCTCGACCTGTCCGACATCGGAAACTCTACCAGTAGCTGCCCTATCGCTAGCATAGCTCTTGGGGTCATTGGAACACGCAAGCTCCTCTGTAACTTCAAGATGGATACACAACATAAGGGACACAACATAAGGGGCCCCTTGTTGGTGATGATAATGTCTTGTAGTAGTACAGTCTTGAACTAGCACCATCTCATCTCATCGCATCTTGTTCCTCTTGTAACTTGCGATGTCGAGGTGAAGCATAAACAGCTGGAGAGTATCCGTTTATAGGCTTCATGCATCGAGGTTCCCATGGACTCTGTTATTCCCTGCATCCATCGTTTACGTGGCCGGCCTCTTCTTCTGGTTTCATTTGGTCTGTACGTCATTGCTTGTTATGGTATACTGTTAGTTGGTAATCTAGTTATATGGCAAAACCATTTAATTTGCCGTCTTCTGATGACATCTAGCGTTTCTATAACCTCACTCTGTGGGCTAACACCATATGTTTAATATGTCTCGTGGTGTGAAAAGAGACAATTTACTTAGCTACTGCATTATTTATATCTCGTGATAGCACGCGTGAGGTTGCTTATTATGGATTTGCTAAAAGGAGAATCATTTCTAGAGATGAATTATGTTACTGGTAACGATCCCATAAACATGCTTCAACCTTCAAGTTCGGTTTCTTGTTTTCCTTCTGGCATGGATTCTGTTGTTTTGATTTTGCGTTCGCTAGCTTTGAAATCGAGTGTAATCCACACACAAGCTGCTAATGCTGTTGCTGCTGCTGCTGCTGCAGCTACTACTACTACTACTACTACTACTACTACTACTACTACTACTACTACTACTACTACTACTACTACTACTTACTGAAGATTAAATGGCAAGACAAGATCCCAGACACTGAAGCCCTAGAAAGAGCGTCCATGCCCAGTATCCACACTCTACTAATGAAGAAGTAGAATGATGATGACCATTCATTTCATCCAGTGGGGTTAAAAGTATGGAGCCGTGGGTTCTAAGATGGCTGATAAGGCCTATTTTGGCTCGAAATGTTCTTTGACAATGTGGACAAAGAATGCTTGACGTTTCTGGAGGAGGATTTCCTGCCATGGTTTTTCTGTCCTGCCTTTTCTTTACAGCTCTTGCAGTCCTGGTTGCCTCACACATGACTGCACCCTTGTGTAATGATGCACGCCACGAATTTCGGTCTCTGACTGGAGTCTCACAGGTGTCATGATGAATTCCAAAAGCATTCAGAGAGATTTTCAGAGTGCCTTTAAAGCGTTTCCTCTGGCCACCTTGGGAGCGTTTACCACAACGCAGTTCGCTGTAAAAAATCAGGTCTAGGGAGCCTGTGATCTGGCATGCGAGTCAAGTGACCAGCCCAACGAATTTGATTCTTCGTCAGTAGAGTGTGGATACTGGGAATGGACGCTCTCTCTAGGACTTCAGTGTCTGGGATCTTGTCTTGCCATTTAATCTTCAGTAGCCTCCTTAGGCAGACTGTGTGGAAGTGGTTTAATTTCCTAGCGTGTCGCTGATAAACAGCTCAGGTTTCACAAGCATATAGCAGTGTGGATAATACAACTGCTTTGTAGACTTTTAGTTTGTTTGCAGGTTTATTCCAGTTCTGTCCCATACATTCTTGTACAGTCTGCCAAAGGCCACACTGGCCTTGGAGATTCTTGCATTCATTTCGTCATCAAGTGTGGCAGCTTGTGACACAGTGCTGCCAAGATAGGTGAATTTGTCCACAACACTTTGTGTCACGAACCCACTGTAAATTGGCGATAAGATGAAAAAAACTAACAGAGACAGCATGTTTTCAAGGCCACAATTGTTTTTAACCAGTACAGAAAAACAAGTCGGACCAAAGTAGAATAGCCGTCTTTGAAAGTTCCCCACAAGACAGAAAATTGTAGGCATGTTGTTGTGCCGATAGGAAGAATGCAGGAAACAGACTAGTTTGTGTTGGTTGTCATAGCAAGGGAGACAATTTTTGCATTGGTTGAGCAAGGGGGAGAGAATTATTCTGAAAGAGTTAGTTGCCCTTGAGGACACCTGTGTTGACATCAAAGAAACATCACTAAAACAATCCAAGGCTGTTTGACAAAAACATGACTTGTTTACAGTTAGTGTAGACCAGAAAGTTGACTTGAGTTGACGTGTTTCGTTACCGCAGATATGAATTTGGAGAGCATCTACAGTGTTAGATTTACTTAAAGTTAAATAACATGTGTCTTTATGGAAAATTGTAGAGGCCATCCAGGAGTAATGCGGTGTTTCATAAGGTACTCAATATAGTGTATTTAGGCATAATTAATATAGGCAGTAGCCTTGTTAAAACTAGCTAGGGTGAGGAAATAATTAGCTCTGCTAGTTGAGAATAGGGTAGTGAAGTAAGAATTAGCTCTGCTAGTAAGAATAGTGTAGTGGGGTGATATTTGGGGAGATTGAGGATGGGTTGGGAGATGGGGGAAATGTCCAATAGTGGGATCTTCCAGTGGGGTACCTACTGGGGTTCTGCACTCTTGTCTATTGGTCTTACCTTGTCTTAACCTGATTCAGTTTGAGGTGATGAGCCACTCTGATCCATGACAGAGTTTAGTTCGCTGATAAATATCTGAGCGAGGCCGTAGGCCTACACTCAGCTAGTAGGGATAAGTATCAGGCGGCCTTCACCAGATGTGGTCTCTTTCTCTAACAGGCTCCCCGACAGTGACGAGGAAGCTCTACACTGGGTTTGATGGAGGTCAACTCTCATTAAGAAGAACATCAAATGAACATTCACTTTATTTTATAAGATGAAAAAATACACAGAGGAAAGTGTAGTCAGCACTGTTTATGATGGGCCTAGGATCCAGAGGGTTCATACGAAACTGGCTCAGTAGAGAAAAACATTATAAGCGATTCTTTTGCAATAGGGATTCACCCAGGTTAGGTGATACTCGTTTCTTCACCACATACCACTGAACAAAAGTGAGTAGAAAAGAACATTGAACATGGCGTTCTCGTGGAATAATTTAGTCCAGTGAGGAAGTACTTTAAAACCGCTTGTGTGTGACAATCTAGAAAAAGGGATTAGAACAAATGTGAGACCTGTGACATTGAAACCTAGTTTTCACGGTACAGAGATCCGTACTTATCTGAGTCATAGGGACCTTAGTCTTTACCGTGAGTGACAGATTCATGATTAATGTTAAACGATACATATCTTCGGAGGATCGTGCATCTAGTCGACCCAGTAGATACCGGAGAAAGTCACCGTCTGGAAGAAGAGACGCATCAATGGGTGAGGTCTTCATGTGCGAAGCTATCATGCTGTGGCGTACCCTTGCTATGATGAGGATCTATCTTGGCTCCGAACCACTGGTCTAAGTCTACATACACCTTAGAATATTCGACACACATTCTACACACATTACACACACACACACACACACACACACACACACACACACACACTTCTCACACACATACTCTTTGCTTTAATAAATTATTTTGTATTTATTTGTTAAAGCTAGAGTTGTTGAGTATGTTGCGTTGGGGAAGAGTGAGAGGGGGCATGATCCAGGGGTGAGTGAGAGTAAGAAAGGGGTGTCTACAGACTGAAGGAGTTTTGTGGACGGATTCTGGTGGTTTCTCTAGGATAATAATATTGGGTTAATAAAAATGTGGGTGTTGATTCCCCTCACTCCAGGGACGACACTAAAGCAATAAAGGATTACTACGACACTAAAGTAATAAAGGATTACTACGACACTTAGTCTATGACCATTCACTTTGATATTCGGCACAGTGTGATTATTCCCTGGAACTGGCTGGTGCATAACTACAGTCTTCTCCAAGTTGATATTGAGCCCAAAGTTGGCACAGGCATGTGAGAAAGCTGTAACTTTATGTTGCATGTCCGCCTCTGAGTTGGCGTATAGAGCGCAATCATCAGCAAACAGGAGCTCTCTGACGGTGTCGCTGTTAATTTTGGTTTTAGCTTTCAGCCTTCTGAGATTGAATAACCTTCCATCCATACGGTAGTTGATGTCTATTCCAATGTCGTCATTCTCGAAGGCATTCATCAACGTGGCTGAAAACACGAGGCTGAACAGTGTTGGTGCCATGACACATCCTTGCTTCACTCCATTGATGACAGGAAAGAGTTCAGACAGTTCACCATTTTCCTGTACTCTTGCCTGCATACCATCATGAAATAGCCGCACTATTTGGACACAATTTCGTGGACAGCCATATTGTGCCATGATCTTCCACAGTCCTTCTCTGCTGACTGTATCAAAAGCCTTGGTAAGGTCAATGAAAGTGGAGAACATTTCGCAGTTCTGTTCCTGACATTTCTCTTGCAGCTGCCTTGCAGCGAAAATAATGCCAACAGTTCCACGTTCTTTTCTGAAGCCACATTGACTCTCAGGAAGAAGACCTTGATCGAGATGGGCCGTGAGGCGATTGAGAAGAATTCTGGCGAGTATCTTCCCTGCAATTGAAAGCAAGGAGATGCCTCGGTGGTTGTCACAGGATTGGCAGTTTCCTTTACTATTGAAGCGTCCTTGAAATCTTGTGGCATGGTCTCGTTCACCCATATGTTTGTAAAGACTTGGTGAAGCTTCTCTGTTAGGACCGGCCCACCTGCCTTGTATATCTCTGCTGGGATGGAGTCAGGACCAGGTGCCTTGCCGCTGGAGAGTTGCTGGATGGCTTTGTTTACTTCCACTATGGTGGGAACTTGAGGAAGGCAGTTGATGGTTTCATCATCGAAGAAAGAAGTTGCATTTAAGATGTTGCTGAAATGCTCTGCCCAGCGTTGAAGGATTTCTTTCTTATCGGTGACCAATGTTCCCCCATCTGCACTGAGGAGGGGAGCTATGCCTGGTGATGTAGGACCATAGACCACTTTCAGTGAGTCGTAGAAGTTTTTCATATCATGTCTGTCAGCAAAGCCTTGAATTTCATCAGCTTTGCTGCTCAGCCAGGAGTCCCGCATGTGCCGAAGTTTCTGCTGCACTACTCTCTGAATGTTCTTGAAGGCATCTTTTTTTTTATGTTGACTTCGGGTCATTCAAATGTGCCTTGAGGAGAAGGTGTTTCTCGGCCAGCAATTGGTTGATGTCTTCAAATATATAAAAGACGGATAATGATCCTTCCGCACTACTACTACTACGACGACGACGAGGGAATGCATAAAGTGTGTGTGTGTGTGTGTGTGTGTGTGAGAGAGAGAGAGAGAGAGAGAGAGAGAGAGAGAGAGAGAGAGAGAGAGAGAGAGAGAGAGAGAGAGAGAGAGATTTCTCAACGTAGTTCCCCTGCTTGGCAACACACGTGGTCTGCAACAGCTTGTTAATGCCTTCTAGGAAAATGTTGTTAAATGTGGCCTTAAACTGATTTTGCATGGCCTTCTATACCTCGTTGTCATCTGCAAACTTCTGATCACAGTAATGATCTTTCAAAGATCCGAGCAAGTGAAAGTCCCATGGCGCAAAGGCTGGACTGTTTGCTGGATGTTTCAAGACCTAAAATTTCAGAGCACGCAGTGTTTCCACTGTATGCGCAGTGGTATGATCACGACCCCTTTATAGGGTATTACTAAAGAGCCAGTTTCGGTCCTGAAATAAGAGTTTGCATTGTCCATACTGTTCCATGCACTTTATAACATTCATGTTACTTAAGTAAGTTCCCTCATAACTGCTACTGCTAGTGAGAGCATTGAACTGATTGTTGCGTGAGGGTTAGCTTTCCCTATTACTAGTGTTCCTCGCCATCAGGCGAACCCACTCCGACTTCAGAGGTACTTATAATTTACGTCCCCAAACCTAGGACGCGAAGTCAACATTTACACAAAGGAAGACTACAATGTAAACACAATTTTAGACACACACAAAAGAAAGCAAAACATACAAAAATATGTCCTTAGCATGCTATGTTATAATATCCGCTTTGCTGCGGTAGTTTATAACCGAGGTGTTGTATCTCCGATGTATGCCTGTACCTAAAATATATACGATTATTTAATGGGTTCGTTGTTAATTCGATTGTGCAATATAGTCTAGCACAGTAGTCCTCAACCGGTGCGGAATCCCCCCCCCCCCCCCCAGGCGGGAATTTTAGGGTTTCCGGGGGGGGGGGGGGGGAATTAAAATTATTTCAAAATCGCGTTAATACAAGAACCGATGACTTGATATTGCTTTTCCCTCCATACTTTATAGTTCTGTACTTCTCGACCTTCTGAAATTCGTTTTATAACGTAAGTAGACCCACAAATCAAGTTTTATGTATACATCTAGACTTGTTCTAGTATGTGTTATTAAATTTAGCTTCCATTTTTACGTATACTGTGTATGGGGCGGCGGGGGTGGTGGGGGGTATTTATAGGGAGGAAATACGAAAGGGGGAAAGATGTTCTGAAAATATGGTGAAGGAGTGCATGGGCCAAAAAAGGTTGAGAACCACGGGTCTAGTAGTTATTAAATCTGTTTCTAGACTTGCTAGCGGCAACTGATTCCTGACACAGGTAGAAATAACAGTGCAGTATCCATATTCTGCCGGTCTCCCTGGCCTAGGTGTTTAACGTCTTTCTCCGTAATCCCGTATACTCTCGTGAGTAACGTGTCGTGCGCGAGAATCGGTAGCGATTCTATCCGCGTCGGTAACTTACGGGGTATGTGAGCCGGGGGCTCAGAAAGCAATGGCAAACTACTGAGCGTAATCTTGCCAAGAAATCAACAATCAGCTGAAAGATGCTGATGTTGACAGCGATGTCCTGTAAAGGATATGCAAATAAAAAAAAAAGAATCCGTATTCTGAAGAATGGAAAGTTGAAAGTAGGTCAGCATGGCCAAATGGATAAGGACGCGTGTTCTTAAACATCCGGTGTGCTGATGCAGAGGTAAGGGGTTCCGCCCATACACCGGACAGTTGGACTAAAATGTTGACCTATCCCCCTTGACTTGGGGACGTTAATTACAAGTACCTCTGAAGTCGGAGAGGGTTCGCCTGATGGCGAGGGACACTGTTAATAGGGAAAGCTAATCCACACGCAAAATTCGTCCCAGAAATACTATAATTAGCGTGTATGGACTACTTGAGTTCAATATTCAATAAATGAGTTCAGGAATTTTAATTTACGTGTGTATTGTTGCGCACGTAAACAATCCCATGGCAGTTGGAAATCGAAAAAGAGTAGCTTAACGGCGCTGCCCGGGCACAATTTCGAGTTAAAAATCTTCTTCTTCTTCAGCGTTCCGAGCCATTGAGGTTCTTTGCTGCAGATACAATCCGTCTCCATTCGTCTCTCTGGTTGACCTTCTCTTGCCAGTTGTTGATTCTAAGTGCTTGTAGGTCTGTATATATATTATTTCTCCACCGTCTTCTTGGTCTACCTCGGCGTCTACGGTCATTTATTTCCTGAGTGTAAGCGAGTTTTGTTTCCCTATTGTTTTCCATTCTTTCTATATGCCCCAGCCATTGCAATCTATTAGCCTTCATGATACCAGTGATTAGCGGCGACTTAAACAGATCATAAATGTCTTTGTTACTTCTTCTTTTCCACTCTCCACTTTGTATATCCCTAATGGGTCCAAAGATGCGTCTTAAAACTTTGTTCTCAAAGGTTTGTAACAAGGCTTCGTCTCCTTTCGTTGTACTCCAGGTTTCAGAGCCATACAGCACAACTGGTCTGATCAGTGTTTTGTATATTGTGATTTTGGTGTTACGAGAGAGCACATTTGATTTTAGTAGATGTTGTAGTGCATAGTATATCTTATTTCCAGAATTGATTATAGTCTGTATTTCTTCCCTTATGATGTTGGAGCAGTTGAAGATTGTACCCAGGTATTTGTATGCTTCCGTTCTTTTAATGGTCATATTATCTATTTGTATGTGGCCAGAGTTTTTAGCCATTCCTTCTCTTGAAATTCCATATATTCTGTCTTATCTTGGTTGATAACCAGCCCCATCTGTTGGACTTTTTCCTTTAAGTGAGTCAATATTTCCAATGTCTTTTGTTCATTTTCCCCTATAATATCTATATCATCTGCATAGCCAAGCAGCTTGGATGTTCCTCCAATATCACATTCCTTCTTTATCTTCCTTACAACTTTCTCTAGAGCCAGATTGAAGAGTGAGGCGATAGTGCATCACCTTGTTTCAAGACAGATGTTATTTGGAAAGGGTCTGATTTCCTGCCTTTATATGTTACTATATTATAAGTATCTTCCATGCATAGTCTGGTCATGTTGATTAACTTCCTTGATATTCCAAATTCCTGCATAGCATTCCATAGACTATTCCTTTTAAAGTCGCTTAAAAGTCGGCAGGGTCCACTTCATTGCACCGGGTTTTATCCCATATGGCTCGGTCTCTTTCCGCAGTGCGGAAAACGTCGCACCAAGCACGAACTCCGTAGCTCTAGCGACGGCCTACAGGAGTCTCCGAAAAATTTAACTCGTGAACTGAAAGATGCGGCCCGGAATCGAACCCACAACCTTCGGAGCCCGAGTCACACGGCTTGACCACTTCGTCACGGAGACTCCGAGACTATTCCTATGGACACTATCATAAACCTTTTTAAAATCCACAAAATGGTATGGAGATCTCTTTTATATTCCCAATTTTTCTCGGCTATTTGTCGTAAGATAAATATCTGATCTATTGTTGATCTGTTTGGTCTAAAACCCGCCTGGTAGTCACCTAATATGTCTTTAGTCTATTTAGTAATACTGCGGATAGTATCTTATAGCTTGTGGACAGTAGTGATATTCCTCTATAATTTTCACATTGGAACTTATCTCCTTTCTTAAATATAGGTATGCTTGCTTGCTTGCTTGCTTGCTTGTGTTCGTTGGCTTGAGCTCCAACGCGAAGTCCTGTATGTCGGATGAAGGCATCCTGTTGTCCAACATCAGTGTGATGTCATACAGGACCTGAGGTTTGCGTGAGTATCCGTTGTCCCATGTCTGGCTTATTGGTGTGCAGACTGGTGGTTCCTCGCCGTACAGGAAGACACTCTCCGACTTCGGAGGAATCGGCGATCCTATTGACTTCAGCCAGGACCCCGAAGGGACCTGTTGCCCAGGACGCTCGACGAGGACGCGTCAATAGGTCTTGGCCAGTATATAACCCGGCCCTGGTGCCTTGGAAACACCCCTGCGTCCCAAATATAGGTATCAATAATGACTCTTTCCAGTCATAGGGTAATTCTTCTGTCCTCCAGGTTTTCATTATTAGTTCGTATAGCTTTAGATGTAATGCATGGCCACCTGCCGTTATAAATTCAGCAGCAATTCCATCAGCCCCTGTTGCCTTATTGTTTTAAGTCGTGTGATTACATATAGGATTTCTTCAAATGCAGGTTCTTCAATTTGTGGTTCACACGTTAGAACCTCTTCCTGTGGGAAAGTGTTACTTGCAGCTTCACAATTTAGTAATTCAACAAAATATTCTTTCCATGTGTTGCACATTTCCTCATTGGTATTTATCATATTCCCATGTTTGTCTTTTAAACCATATGTCCGAATTCGAGGCTTATGTATCTGTTTCGTAACAAAATAGTTTTTACAAAGGTTATAATGTTAACCCCACGCTTCAACCCCCAACCTGGAGGACCAGGGTGTTTCTCTTCGTCTGTTCTCTACCCTTTGACCTGTCCGGGTTGGAAGGCCCTACTGGTAGCTACGCTACCGCCGGCATAGCTCTCAGAGTCATTGAGAAGCTCAAGCTCCCCCACCACGACAAGATGGAAACATCATCGGGGGAGGAGTTAAAAATCTACCCAAAGTATTTCAGGAACCTCGCCAGTGCTATGGAGTTCGTGCACTGAGCTGAGATTCTCCAGACTCATGCTTGAGTTAGGAGCAGAACGGAGCACTTATGGAAGTTATGGGTTACACCCGTGTGCGTGATGTTGATCCGTCGACTAAACTAAACTACTTGAGTTCAAAGCAAGTGGGTAAAAAAGTTTAAATATGGCAGATTTGGTGTATCATAGAAATCAGCTCGCCTTGTCCTTTATGGTTTTCGCAATAGTAGCGCCAATTTTTGACTTCCGAGAACAGGCTGATTGTCATAAGTTACCGGTTGGCGCTAATTTTCGGATCAACACAATATTGCATATATAAACGTTTATATTTCTCTCAAAAATTTAAAACCAAGCTCAATCGTTGCTCAAACGATGTTCTTTATGTGAAATTACTAGTGGAGACATATAATACGGATTGCTGTTGTAGCGTGTGGTAAAACAATATTGTGTAAAGTAAAGGAAGATACTGAAAATAATTGTTTCTTTGTGTTTACATTCAGGTTTCCGCTGGTAAGTTGCAATTATTTATTAATATCTGTAACATGAAATACCAATTAAGAAAGCAAAGAAATATAAGATTCTTACATTTATATGTAAATGCGTAAGTGTAAAGGGCCCTTTTATAAAAATTTTACAGGCGTTGAGGAGTATTTATTGGGTATATTAATATTATTATTAATTATTATATGATGCGGTTTAGATCAATTAGGGCACTAGATTACTTTATTAGTGATGTTGTTAATGTCACAACAGCCGTCTTTACATCCTAAGACATGTCCATTCATGTTAGGCTGGAAGGTGTGGAGGACAAGGTCAATTAAAAAATCCTCTTCGATGGGGATTCGAACACACGATACCCGGATCGGCCGGCAGTCAAGCACACTAGCAGTTGCACTCCTGCATGACATTAACCACGTCACATTTAATTAATATTAATATTATTTATTATTGTCATTATCCATCGAGTGTTGATTGGTCAATAAAAATATGGGTCTAGCACCATGTACACAATACAGTAGGCATTCACATCCAAGCTTGGACAAACGCTTTAATTGTTTTTCTTAATAAAGATAATATTAATAATATATGTAATGAATATACATGTATTGAAATACCGCGATTAAGTTGATTTATTATTTTAATTTCGTCAGTATATGTAACGTCCCAGATCAGGCGTTGTGTTTAATTTACATTGTAAAATAAATATTGTTCTTTATTCTGTGTCAGACTATTCATAATCTGCTTCTTTGGCCTTCTTCAACCTGACTTTTGCTTTTATTATCCAATTTAGACTTGCCGACCGCGTTTCTAGTTAATCGGCTCTCCACTGTTTGAAAGTAGTTCGTCTTGTTGCATTCTTACATTTGCTGTCATCTGTATATTTGCATGGTACTTTACTTTCTCTCACAGTAACCTTCGGCAAATTCCTTTCTGTTTGTGTACATCGTTTTGACATTTACTTTTCACGACGAGAAATGAAATGGGTTAAACAGCAGCAAAGCTGTAACGCAGTTTCTTTTTTATACTATAGGATTTTAGACGTTTCCAGAACGTCAGCTGTGTGTCTGTTTTGTTTTCAATTGTACTATTGTAGTTGTATGTAATTTTCTTTGTGTATTCTGACAAAGGCTTTTTCGCCAGTCATGATTGCGTACTTCTACTTCTACGTCTAATTCCACTTTCCATGTTTGTTGTTGAGATGTAATCATTGCATCTTCTCATGAACATTCCATTATATTAGGTACGATATTTTGTAATTAAGGATTATTTCTTGCAGATGCGTTCGCGAAATGTGCAGATTTTCTTTAAATCTAAGGAAAATTGAAAGTGAAACTAATATCCTTAAAAGTGAACCAGAACTTTGTGTTTCTTGTATGAAGATGGTGTATCTAACAACTTTCGCCCAGTATTTTGTAATCGGTTCGTTAATGGAATTATTTATTAGTTATTGTGTAACCTTGCGGTTATGTTTATCATATTGTAACGTTGCATATATTATAATTATTATATATCACTCTTGCGCCTGCCTGGACAGTGGTCTGGATTCAATCCTCAGCAGAGGCAGACTTATTCTCTTCCGACCACTGCAGCTCTAGGGTTGACCCAGTCTCACCCTGGGTTCCCGGTGATTTTCTGGGAAGGAAAGGCGAGGAAGAAAACCGGCCACCCCGCCTCAAATGTCGTGGCCTAGAATATGTGAAGGCCTAACACTTCACAACGAAACGTCAGTATCTGCTATGGAAGTAACTTTACACACACACACACACACACATACATATATATATATATAGCATGATGTTAGGCATGGTTAATTTTTGATTATTGATTGTTAGTAATTGTTACTAGAGTTTACATTTTAAAACTGAATCTGTATAATCTTTTTAAAGTTACGGTGTCCTTCATATTAGTTTATATCTACTTTATATTAAATTAGAATCTGTCATTTTTAAACGTTTTACCTGTCAAGTTTATTCTTTTATATTCATGACTCATAACGTCTTAAAAGTAGTTGAGTCTTAAAGTGGTATACTGTTATTTTGTACATTTAGGCTATACAACTTGGAACGAGAGGGTCTAAAATGGTACACTGAAATATTCAGTGCATTTAGACTACAACTTGGAATGAGACAGTCTATATGAAACAGTTGGTGAATATTGTGTGGACCTACATAATTTTACCGACCAATGAATAATTTAGTGAATGGTACAAACTCCATAACAAACTGGTATTGGACCAAAATATACATTTATTCGTGTGCTAGACATATTTTGTATGTGTAATTCTCTAAGTTCCAATATAGGAGTAGCGGCTTGTTTGTCCTGCTCTTTTGATTTCTACTCACTGAGGGATTGGTTTCCGTTTCTAAAGTGTCACACGTTTTACACGGATGCGTCCATAAGTTTGTTCTACAGTCTCTTCCCATAAGCTTACTTTGCCTCGTGCAGACTAAATAATAATATAAATGTGAGTGGCACCTTGCAGTCTTGACAGACTAAAGTATGTGGATTGGAACTTGGCCAACATTCCAAGTCACAGTCTGGGCAGCGCTTCAGAGAACATGTGTTGCCCACGCAGCATGTTCCCTCTCTCGGCCTTGCCTTGCTAACTCCAGAGGAAAGGATAACCAGTAGGTCTGGAACAAGGTAGGCTGCAGATGCTGGCGGCTCAGCATCAGATCTCCAAGAGCAGGGAGGCATGTATTATCTCTATAATTGCCATTTATCCAAGTAGGATCGTGTCATCTAAGGAACCTCGACTGATTTAATGCGCCATTCGCTGTTTCACCGTGAGATAGTGTGAACTTAGACATGCATGGCTTAATCTTTGAGACAAGCATATGACTACTGGCAGGATCAACCAGATATCTATCGGACAGACGGACTATTCACGCATACGCAGACCAAGAGTAGCATCGCTAAAGCGCGCCCTCCCGGTACCTGGTGATACATGCAAAACCACTGGACGCTTACCAACGAGCTTTCAATCTACGCCGGCAGGACTGACCGAAAAGCTATACCAGCTTACTGACTGCAGACCCACTACTCATCGAGAGAGAGAGAGAGAGAGAGAGAGAGAGAGAGAGAGAGAGAGAGAGAGAGAGAGAGAGAGAGAGAGAGAGTGGGCGCCTATCGAGACTGTCGAACGGAGACTGTCGAACGGTCGTACAAAACTGCTCTTTTGCCCGCTCAGACCACGACTCTGAACAGAATTACAGAAAACGTGATGCCACCCGGATCTGTCATAAAGTAACTAAAATCAAGAAGTTATGGAGGTCAGCACGACCGAATGGATAAGAATGATCGCTCTTAAACTTCCAGTGTGCTGGTGGCGAGGTAGCGGGTTCAACCCCTACATCGATCAGTAGGATTACAATGTTGACTTTTCATCTTTGACTTGGGAACGTAAATTATGAGTAGCTCAGAGGTCGAAGTGAGTTCACCTGATGGTGAGAGACACTGATAATATGGAAAGGTTGTCCACACGCAAAAATCTGTCGAGTGTCGACTGCGCTTGAGTTAAAAAGCGAGCGAACGAAAGAAAAAAAATGTTTCCCAACATTTTTGTCGCTACACAGATCACTGAAACCAACTAGGAATAACAAAAATAAGTTACTTCAACTGTTTTTGTTGCCATCCGGGTCTTTCATAATCCGTTAAAAGTTAGTTGCATATCCGGCACTCTTCCGACAGACGGGTCTAAATAGTTCTGCAGTGAATAAGTTAGGGTTTAGGGTTAGGGTTAGTGTTAGTTATATAAAATTTCCCAATATCGTTTTCCCGTAAATTACTTGTTTCTTTTAATTAAATGGCTACATTTTGTTCAAACCTGTAAGAGTTTTTATAATTGGGATTACATTATTTCGTATAATTACCTGCAAACAATCATGGCATTATACATCTATATATTCAGTACTTTCTATTTCCTACATAACACCAGCTAAGTTACTTTTTAAATTACATTATTTATATGTTTATTATATAGTTGTATCAGTCATATCAGTGTATAAGTGTATGTTTGATGCTGACAAGGGCTCTAATCACAACATCCATTTTGTCAGTGTTCTAGTAAAGCTTAAGAATTCTGCTTGTCGTTTTCTTATATGGGCATTTTTCTGACAGTGAAAAATTATACTTCCCGCGTTACTAGTAGTACTGAAGAAAGGTCAGCCGATGATAAAGAGTACCGCCTTTGCCGCCAGATCTGTGCCTGTGCCGATATCAACACGAGAAATTTCCCGGGACATAGATCTGAGCAGGTCGGATTATAACCCTCGTAATTAGACGACAGCGATGTCCTGTAAAGGATATGCGAACAAACAAAACAAAAAGGGATAATGTAAATAACTATGTTTTGTGTTTCGCGAATTAGAAAAATGATATACCTGCACAGCTGAGATAAAGTTTTCCGTTAGCATTCCCGTGTTGAATTTAATATAGCTTATGTTGGTTTATTTTGAATTTAATAACGAAGCATGGCCAACACCTTTTCCGGAATCTATACAACGCGGGAAACTTAAAACGTATGAGGATACAATACTCAAGTTATGCGCTTTATTGTGTATTAAGAGGCTAAAACAGTTGAGAATGTACTGAAATAACCACACCAAAGTGCTTCTGTAATATGTTTTTTTTTATTACTTGGCAGTTTTTGTTTTAGTTGCATGTATATTTAACAGGACGTTGCTGTCAACACAGCAATTTACTGCCATTGATGTCTTGGCAAAACTACTAAGCGTAATCTTGCCAAGAAATCAACATACAGCTGAAAGATGCTGATGTTGACAGCGATGTCCTGTAAAGGATATGCAAAAAAAAAAAAAGAAGATGTCTTGGCAAGCTTTACGTTCAGTAGTTTGCCATTGCTTTCAGAACGACCGGCTCCCATACCAACACGTTAAAACCAGCGCTACACGGTCCGCTGCCACATCGGTCACTACTGCGTTTCGAACGCGGGTAAGCGGCATTACGAATCGCGTCCGCAACGTCATCGCCACGGAGGTGGTGGGAAATTTACCACAAATAGAAGCATGTCGAAAGCGTTTCTGTGGGGATATACCCCTATACCACCCCCAGGTCACGTAAACAACAGGAAGTATGACGCAACATGAATCACTCGCGTCATTCGCGCCAATCCTCTCTTACTTAGCGTGTTCACGCGGGGAAAAAAGTTATGGGAGCCCGAGATTAGCATTTTCATATTTATGAATTTTATAACCTGTAGGATAGTCTATTTCAAACATAATGTAAAGTCTACATGCTGGAAATAATCACCCTACACGGGTTATAAGTGATCTGAGTGAGGACAGTTTTATAAATAAGAAGCCAATTCAATATAAAAATGCACATTGGTAAAATGAAGCGTAAACATGTACTAAAATAAGTCATGGGTTTCCCATATAATGGTTATCTGCTCATTCGTGTAAGTCTAGCCAAAGGGAAAATGTGTTGCTCAGTTCTACTTTTAGTAACATATATGACATGATAATGTATTGTTTCACATCTTATATATAAATTAGGATCTCCGTCCGTCTGTCTGTCTGTCTGTCTGTCTGTCTGTCTGTATGTCCGTCTGTCCTTTGTGCGCTCGCGAACGGCCCATCCGATTGAGATGAAATTTTCTACACGCCTTCCTTTCATTCCAGAGCTGCCAACTGTGATATTTTGTTAGTGTGAAATCGCCTGCTTACTCAGTATTATTTCATTTTTCATCATAATTTCATATATTTCAGGGGACCTAACTCTGTAAAAGTTATTTCAAGGGGCATAACTTTTCTGTATAACTTATAGTCATATTGTGGCATCGTTTTCAAAGATTTATAAACTCTTTGTCCATAGTTATGTACCGGCATATGAGTTATAATAAATAATGATACAATCTGTAAGGCATTTTCAAAGTTTTCATAAAAATAATGCACAATGCATAACATTGTAACTCATCTTTTTTTGCTTAAGAAGTTACTGTAGTCATGCAGGTGATTAGAAAGAGTTTTCATTAAAAATAATGGATGGTGTGTGGAAGAACGTTCTTTATGAATTTAACGAAGCCGGACAGGGTCAGGCAGACAGATAGACAGACAGACAGACAGATAGACAGTCGGGAACAGGAACTTATATGACTACTTATATAAATTAAATGAGATGCTTCACACCAGGAGCTGTGCGATGCCAGGTCAGACAGACAGACAGACAGACAGACAGATAGTCGGTAACGGGAACGGGAACTTATATGACTACTTATATGAATTAAATGAGATGCTTCCCACCAGGGACTGGGCGAAGCCGGGCAGGGTCAGGCAGACAGATAGACAGACAGATAGACAGACAGATAGACAGACAGATAGACAGACGGGAACTTATATGACTACTTATATGAATTAAATGAGATGCTCCACACCAGGAGCTGGGCGAAGCCGGGCAGGGTCAGCTAGTAATTAATAAAAATACGAATTCTTATACATCTGTTCTTTATTCCCCATTGCAACATAGGTCCTCAACTAACTAGCGCCAAGGCGTTCTTTCCTATAAGATATACGAATTACATACACAATGTAAATAAAACATCATTCATGTTAGATTAAAAAGGGAATATCCTAAAGATTGAGTAACAACGTAACTATTATGTTGCACAATTCTAATTTTAGTAACATATTTTCTTTCTTTCTTTTGCGCTCGCTCGCTCGCTTTGAACTCAAGCTTAGTCCATACACACTATTTATAGTGATGGACTGAATTTTTGCGTGTGGATTAGCTTTCCCTATTAACAGTGCCCCTCGCCATCAGGCGAACCCACACCGACTTCAGGGGTACTTGTAATTAACGTCCCCAAGTCAATGATGCTGGATGGATTACGGCGGTGGCATGGAGGAATATCAACGGTAGTTGATCCAGAAAACCAAAGACCGAGATCTGTGCAGAGTCATGAACGCCTTCGCCAGTCGGCACGGCACTTGATGATGAAGTCAAGAGTTAGGTCAACATTTTAGTCAAACTGCCCGGTGTAAGGGTTGAACCGCTTACCTCGGCATCAGCGCAACGGATGTTTAAGAACACGCGTTCTTACCCATTCGGCCATGCGGACCTGCTAAGTAGTAACATATAAAATGCTAATGTATTGTACTGCGGTAAACGCTCTGCTCCTTATTCGCCAATGCAACATGAGTCCGCAACTAATATTACTAATAACTAGTAATTAGTAGGCGTTCTACCCTATGAGACATGCGAATTACATACACAATGTAAATAAAACAACATCGTCCGTGTTGGATTAAAAATAGAATAATACAACGTGGCTGTTTAACACTGGTTGTGTATAGGTAAAAAAGGTAATATCCTAAAGATTGAGTAACAACGCGTGTAAATAATATATTTTAATGAGAACAGCGTGGTAGCATGAAGCCATGGCTAATGTAATTACTGCAACTAAAATTGAAATGGAAAACTAGACAAGAGTGATGAGATGCTGGCATAAGTAATTAAAAAGCCGGTAACACAAAGTAGATGTATTTGCCACACCAATGAAAACCTTAACTGGTGAAAGAAATTAGACAAAAACTGATCTGGGCGCGTAAGGAGAGAAATAAATTTGAGAACTTAGTGACAGCTGGCATAATTGATGTAAAAAAAAAAAAAAAGCACAGGGGAAGGCAGGAAGATAAAGACCCGGATGGTTTGGCCACATGGCATAATCAGGACATGAACACAAACCTGATCAACACTGGCGATCATGTGACTGCATATGCTCATCTGTATGGCACTTGATGATGATGATATCCTTATGTTATTGAAATCTGTGCTAGAGATGTTAACTATGAATGTAATTCAATATCATAGCTGATATTGAAGAGCCCTGTTCATTAGAGTTGTTCACTCTTGTACTGTTGGAATATTTAGACTACAATTTTTGTTGTCTTCTCCTCCAATAGTATACAGTATGCCAAACAAAACATGGCATGCTTCTGTGCTAAATTTGGTTTAGATGCAAATTTGGTGTTAATTGAAAATTTAATTTAGAATTATCACATGCATTTTCGTTTGTCAGATTGAGACATGTCCTTTTTGACAAGTTCCCCAATGAAGACAACTGACATCCCAGGACCAGATGACTCTGGTGTGAGTGTTCAGCTTAGTGACCTGACCACTAACAGCTCCGAGTCTGGGGAGTCTGACCATCTCAATCCTGATGAGAGAACAGATGTTGCCCTAACTATTGGGGATGGTAAGACTGTATTCTTTTTAACCCTGTCTTTCTATTGAGTTGTGATAGCATAGAGGTCATTACAATGGTTTATCAAAACAACTTCTAGCGGTACAATCCTCAGGTGTGGTAGCATAGAGGTCATTACAATGATTTACTAATACATCTAGCGGTACAATCCTCAGATGTGGTAGCATAGAGGTCATTACACTGGTTTACCAACACATCTAGCGGTACAATCCTCAGATGTGGTAGCATAGAGGTCATTACAATGATTTACTAATACATCTAGCGGTACAATCCTCAGATGTGGTAGCATAGAGGTCATTACACTGGTTTACCAACACATCTAGCGGTACAATCCTCAGATGTGGTAGCATAGAGGTCATTACAATGATTTACTAATACATCTAGCGGTACAATCCTCAGGTGTGGTAGCATAGAGGTCATTACACTGGTTTACCAACACATCTAGCGGTACAATCCTCAGATGTGGTAGCATAGAGGTCATTACACTGGTTTACCAACACATCTAGCGGTACAATCCTCAGATGTGGTAGCATAGAGGTCATTACACTGGTTTACCAACACATCTAGCGGTACAATCCTCAGATGTGGTAGCATAGAGGTCATTACAATGATTTACTAATACATCTAGCGGTACAATCCTCAGGTGTGGTAGCATAGAGGTCATTACAATGATTTACCAACGCATCTAGCGGTACAATCCTCAGATGTGGTAGCATAGAGGTCATTACAATGATTTACTAATACATCTAGCGGTACAATCCTCAGGTGTGGTAGTATAGAGGTCATTACAATGATTTACCAACACATCTAACGGTACAATCCTCAGATGTGGTAGCATAGAGGTCATTACAATGATTTACTAATACATCTAGCGGTACAATCCTCAGGTGTGGTAGCATAGAGGTCATTACAATGGTTTACCAACACAACTTCTAGCGGTATAATCCTCAGATGTGGTAGCATAGAGGTCATTACAATGATTTACTAATATATCTAGTGGTACAATCCTCAGGTGTGGTAGCATAGAGGTCATTACACTGGTTTACCAACACATCTAGTGGTATAATCCTCAGTTGTGGTAGCTTAGAAGTCATTACAATGGTTTACCAACACAGCATCTAGCAGTACAATAATTAAGTGTGGTAGTATGGAGATCATTACACTTGTTTACCAACAAAACTTCTAGCGGTGCAACCCTCAGTTGTGGTAGCTTAGAGGTCATTACAGTGGTTTACCAACACAACATCTAGCAGTACAATAATTAATTGTGGTATCATAGAGGTAATTACACTGGTTTACCAATACAGTATCTGGCGACTAAGTTCTCAGTTGTGGCAGTTTTTTTTAAAAAGTAACCAGTACTGCTCTTTTTTTTTTTTTTTTTGCATATCCTTTACAGGACATCGCTGTCAACACCAGCATCTTTCAGCTGTATGTTGATCTCTTGGCAAGATTACGCTCAGTAGTTTGCCATTGCTTTCTGAGTGGCCGGCTCACATACCCTGTAAGTTACCGATGCGATTCGAACCACTGCTGATTCTCACCTTCATCACGTTACCTACGAGAGTATACGAGATTACGGAGAAAAGTCATAACCTCTAAGCCACGAAGCCGGCAGTACTGCTCTAGCGTTTTAAAATATTGCTGGTCCAAGTTTTGTATTCACCCTCTGCAAAGTTCATGCAACATAATAGTTAAATACAAAACTTGGACTGGCAGTATTTTCAAACACTGCACAGTCATTAAAAATACACCAATTACCATGTAGATTTCCGTTCTCTGAGCAGTGAAATTGCAGAAGATACCAAGAAACAAAACAAGCAACATGATACCCCAGTATGGCAATATATTGTCCTTCTGTCCAAATGAGAGGTCACAGTTGGCATATATGGCAATATATTGTCCTTCTGTCCAAATGAGCGGTCACATTTGGCATATATTATCCTTCAGCACTGAATCTGTTAAGTGTTCTCACGATGACATCTTTGACTGGGGGAACTCCAAAACAGGACATTTAATGGCTCATATCAAATAATGTAGTTTTATCTGAGTTTGATTCATGTGTTTCTTAGCCGGTGTTGAAAAACAAATATTCTGGCTCCTAAAGAAAGAGGACAGACTCCTGAAGCAAAGGGGCAGGCTCCTGAATCATGATGAGATCTTTCTACCCCTGCATGTTTTGGGCTTGTTTGAGGGCTCCGTGTTTGCAAGAGGCAGAGTCAGTGAGACCCATTCAGTGTCGGTTTACTCTTAATCCACAATATCCTATTCTGAGTCTGAAGATTTTAGTCTGTCCATTTTTGCCAAGCTCATTTAAGCTTTCGTATTCTGGTCTGTTCTTATTGTTTTCTTTCTTCCAAATTGAAAAGGTGTGATATGACAAGACACAAAACTATGTTGTGAGTTAAAAGCAATTGAACTAAATTATCAAACAGTAACACAAATTTATTTCAATGTTACAGATGATATGGATGCAGATGTTATCAGCAGTGACACTTCCTCATCAATTATTGGGATTGTGAAAATGAAGTATGGGCATATACTAAAATGGGTATGTAAGTTACTCCTGATTTATTAATTTATAGATTTTGCTAGCATATGTACATGCTTCTTGTGATTAAAAATAAACTTGTGTTTTTCTGTAAAATGTTTACATTTTGTGTCTTTTATACATACCTTTTGATATGAAGCTAGTTAGCTGAACAATTGTGCTAAAATGCACTATAAAAATATACATGTAAACATGCTAACTACTTAAGATATGACTGCAGATTATTAGTCAGTGAAACAAGGCAATTTAAGTTTACATGTATGGCACTTATCTATCAAGTTTGACAAGATGACAAAAGATTGTCTGTTCGACTCTACTTGTTTGAGGTCTTTCAAAAAACATTTGTCTGATTAAGTCAGTTTTATTTAATAGGAAGCTTTTGAAGCTCATTTTGATTTTAAAGACATATCGTTTTCATATCTCTAATTCAAACTACACAGAAAATATAAATGGTAGGAGTGTAGAGGCTAAAAAAGGAAGAATGTGAGGTGTAAAATTAATATATGTGAGATAAGGCTAAGTTTGCTAGGGGTATCCCGAATGGGATGGGTTTTCACTCTCAAACAGCCCTCCTAGAGAAACCTTAATATGGCTCATGAACCCCCAAGGATTGAACAAGGCAGAAAAGGGTACAAGTTCAACACTAAGACAGAAGAATAGGTTTCTGTAGAAGCTATGGTGATCCTGGAATTTTACCAGAGGCAACAGAGTAAAATGCTCACAAGTTGACTATGTGTAGGTCACCAGCCTCACTGGCAATCTCTCATTTTTTATACATAGGGTCACACCACACTGTATTACTCAGCAGATGAAAACAACCACTGCTGAACAAAACATCACAAGGAATCAACTCCATAGCTTGGTTAAACACACATACATTGTAATGACCAGTCTTTGGTTCTGGGGAAACTCTGTGCACCGACCCAGGTATCACATACATCACAAACAACATATTCATCAAACTCGACATCATGTTATGTGATTCATATAAGCCAGGAAAAAGAACAGTCCCACAAAATCCTCAACAGTTCATACACATAACTCACACTAGGTCAAGAAAACATAAAAAAAAAAAAAATGCTAAGCCTAACATTTATCAAAGTAGTATATTTAAAACAGACAGCCTCCTGATCTCTCTCTCTCTCTCTCTCTCTCTCTCTCTCTCTCTCTCTCTCTCTCTCTCTCTCTCTCTCTCTCTCTCTCTCTCTCTCTCTCTCTCTCTCTCTCTCTCTCTCTCTCTCTCTGAGTCTATGTGATTCTAGTAAATCTCTGTCTGTCTGTCTGTCTGTCTGTCTGTCTGTCTGTCTGTCTGTCTAGGTGATGCTGGTAAATCCATTAAATATCTGGAAAGTAATTCTTGAAAAGTGTAAGGGTACACCACCTTAATATTCCACCAGAAGGGTATCCATATTTATTGCTAGTAAACATGAAAGGTTAATCCCCCACACAGTCCCAAACAAATCAATATATCCATTGCCGGTAATCACAAGAAGATATCACTACATGTCTCATTTATATCAATACTCCCCCAAATCCACAGCTGCTGATAGGCTGGGCTAAATATCTCTTGCGTAGTGTAATCCGTCTGATATATAAAAGGCATATAGTTCCTCAACCATAGCCCATTCATCAGCCTCTTGTATAGGCCAGTTGAACGTGAAATCTGGCGGTGGGTTCCTAATGAGGTTATCACTCTGTATCCATACAGAACAAGCAAACCCTTGTGCCTTTGCAGACACTGTAATGATGAACGTCGCCCAGAAGCTCCCAGATATACGGAATTGACAGTTCAACGTAGTCAGTAATCCATTCGTGTACCCAAGTGCTGACATGATTATCCAGTGTGTGCGACAGTAAACATTAGCACTCTCCAGACCCAATCTGGTACAACTCAGAGACAGGCTGTTTACCCAGTTTCCTGTTCCTGAAAATGAGCGTGTTGATGATGAGACTGGGGTCCTTCAGAGTAAATATTCCTCTTCAGACTATCCAGAAGGTAATATCTCGTTCATTGTAAATAATGAGATGAAGCATGAACTCCCATAGTTCAGGTAAACAATCCAACTTCTCAACAGTCAGCAGGCAATGATTCAGTGTGACTCATGGTCATGACTGTAGGTATGAGGCCAACATACCTCCCGCCTCCCTAGTGCTACAAAATGAAAAAAAGAACACAATCGAGATACATTAGAAACAAACCCCAATGTTGTTGTCATACAGTATCAACAACACAACAAAAAGAAAACTAAGGAAGGGGGTGTTTCTCCACCAGTCCCACTTCTCTGGTAATGGAGTTTAGCCCAACCCCAAAAGTGAGTGAGGTATCCTCTCAATGATCACACCTTTTCGAGACTGATACTGGGACTTTCTGAGGAGCTAGGGACATCCCAACCACCCAAACATCCTGATATTACAACTGTCATAACATGACAAGGGCCTCTGAGACATAGGCCTCATGACAAGAATTCATCATCTTCTTTCCATAGCTGCTAACAGCTTTAGGTAAGTATCAACTGGCAAATGACCAACGACCAGACCAGTCGACATTGTCTTCTTGTACAGACATACACAAGTGCTTCTGTCATTCTCCATCATCATCATCATTTTCATGTCCCCACTGGGGTAAATTTAGAACATCCACTCCATCAGTGAACATAACAATCACGAACCAGTATTAAACCATAAAACACTCACAAACGAGTAAATATCTAATCTTCTCCTAGAACAATGTAGGAACCTTCCAATGGACATTTATCCAACATCTCAAACTAGAGCCCAAGAACCTATTGTCCTTTTCCCCCACACGACTATTTGAAGCAGGGGGTGTAATGAACGCTGTTCTCAAACCCACCAAATGCTGCAAGCATAATAAGTGCATTGACTTCTGGTACGAATGGCCTTAAGGCAACTCTTTAAGAATGCTGGTAGCAATTCCCTGAACGTACAATATTCGCCACTTCAATAACAACATTTGTGTAATGCTGGCGTAGGCTGCATGTCCTGCCAGACATCTTAATATATGGTGCGTTTATCTTTCCTCTCACTTAAGACTATAACTTTAAAAAAACTTACCTTCACTTCACTCCCATAACATTATTCATGAAAAAGATCACATGACAATCACACCTCTGCATGTTTACAAATGATGTGAACAAAAAGGTTTTCTCATAAGTGCACAATAGTCAAGCCACAGGTTAGCAACAATATTTATCCAGCATGAAGCATGTCTAGAATATACGTTGATAGTAACATTTCCGCAGCATAGAGGAAAAGGTTCAAAAGATGCACTCAGAAAAAAAAACAACTTTACAATACACAGAAAATCTGCAGATTCTATGCATTGATAGCAAGCCATATTCACAAAGCCTATAATGAGTTAATCATAGCATAGGAGGTTGCAAGCATAAGAGAACCCTTCAGTGGGACAAACATGTCAGTTTTGCACACAGCGAATACTCAGGCTATCCTTTCAATTAAACAATCTCACTGTTTCATAATTCACATACATCAACAATAATACTTGTTGCATCAAAGGTACTTTCATAACATATAATATAAGAACTTTATATGCTCACCCAAAGCGCAGAGAGTACAAATGGGCTAATACAGCCTTCCCTAGCCGGGAAGGGGACCTGCTTGTAGACGATCTTGTTGGCAAGTGAGTTGTTTTTACCTCGCAAGGCTAAGTTTAAACTTTAGCCAGGGAACCTGACCAATCGGAGGGCTCAATGGAGACAAAGCTTTTTTAAAAACTTCGTATTTCAAATTTGATTTGTGTGGATGTGTTTGGTTTGCTTGCTTGTGTACATATATATAGTGAATATATGGCTAAATGTAAAGATTTATGTTTATCTTTACAGGTTGTGTACACAGTCCTAAGCATGCTTTACGCCACTTTTTTCATGGCCGCTATTGTGCTTAGTGCGATGAAAGTATGTGGGCAGAATGTTCTGCCTCTGATCTATTTCACTGTTGCTGTTCTGCTGATCATCATTGTCTGGTTTGTGAAAAGCAAGTTCGGTTCAGACATGAACAGAACATGTGTGATCCCTGCTAAAAGAATAGTGGAGCAGTACTGGCACATTTTAAAGTGGTAAGTATATTAGTCTTATATGTTGTAATTAATCTTTTATGTAGTTTTTATATTTTGTACTTTGTTAATGAGTCAATTCGGTGACATATGAGAGTTTATGTTGTTCTTTTAGTGGAACCCCATTTATTTATGTTGCTCACACTTATATGACGAAGAATTACGGGCTGGTGATTATTTATTTCCATTCCTCTTGGTAAAACAGATGTGTTAGGACGCTCACATTTTGTAGGCCTGAATGTACGGAGGAATAGATGACCAGTCTTTCCCTCCCATAGCGACAAGAGCTGACACTGAACCCTTTCCAAATTCGCTCTTGCCATTGTTGATGTACTATCCTAACTGTTACATCAGAGTGTCCGCTTACCTTCTCGGCAGGGATAGAAAAATAAGGGCGGTAGGTCACCTTGGTGCCTGGACAGTTTTACTAGGCGTCTGAACTTTCAAGTTTTCTTAGCCTGTATCTGCACCAAAAAAAAACTTGTGCTGGTTGCTGAGAAAAAAAAAGGACTAGCTCCTTAATTATGTTTAGTTATTTGTACCTCGGTTTAAAAAAAATTTTTTTTTCTGAACCAGGAAGCTGCTATGGATCTGTGATATGATAGGGCCATCACATTTTGTAGGTCTGGGAGTCTCCGTGGCGAAGTGGTCGCGCCGCCTGACTCAGGTCCGAAGGTTGTGTGTTCTATTCTGGGCCGCACCCTTCTGTTCACAAGTGTATTTTTTCAGAGACTCCTGAGGGTCGTCGCTGGAGCTGCAGAGTTTGTGCTTTTTACGACGCTTTGCCGCACTGCAGAAAGAGACTGAACCAAATGGGATAAAAACCCGGTGCAATGAAGTCGACCCTGTCAACTTTTAAGTGACATTTTGTAGGCCTGAATGCATGGAGGAAAAGGTGGCTAATCTTTCTTTCTCTAAGCAGATGCGTGAAACTGATGTGCGACCGAACTCACGACATAATTAGCATAGTCTCTCAGCGACATTAACCGCTCCCTCGAGGTAAGCAATACAATAATACTGAGCATGCTGATGATGATGATGAGTTCTCCAAGCTGATTGTGTATCATGATTATGAGGAATTGTGACTCATGGAGACATATGCCCACACACACATAGAAAAATAGAGGGTGGGGGAAGACATGATTTCTCAGAATTTAATGTACATACACACACTATGTTTAATGGTTTCTTTCTTCTGTCTTTTAATATATCATGCATGAACACACACTAGGCAGAGACAGAGAGAGTGCTTAAATAATAATTTTTTTCCCTCTTTCCCTCAGGATTGTGTCAGTAACTTCAGTGTTAGGTATCCTTGCTCTTGTGATGACGTCTGCCATACAACAGCCATCTAATCTGATGTCCTTGGTTGGCTGGGCTTTCTGTGCAACCCTGCTGCTGTTTTGCTCTAGAGCTCCCAAAAAGGTATGCATCTGCTGCAGATATAATAGTATCAGATGCTTGCTAGGTCATTATTTACACCTCCTAGACGGTGAATAAATTATTTAACACAGCCTGGGACGCTGAAGAAATATTAGCAGACTGGAGGGAAGATTATCTCATCATTAGAAAGATGCCAGTCTCCGTGCAAAGGCTTGCGAATGCGGTTCGTGAGCCGTTTACCAGGCGTTCGAACTGCAGCGGCGACCGATTTGTGCAGCAGATCATGTAGCGTTGTGTTATAACGGTCGTTCAGAAAGCAATGGCAAACTATTGAACGTAAAAACTTGCCTTGTACATCAACAGCAGCTGAAAAATGCTGGTGTTGACTGCAACGTCCTGTAAGGGATATGCAACATTTAAAAAAAAAAGAAAGAAAGATACCTGCAAGATATGAAAATTATAGAAAAATAATGTTATTGTCAGTTCCAGGGAAAATATTCAGCAGAATCATTCTGCAAATATTAAGAGATGTTGTTGATAAACAACTAAGGAATGAACAGGTAGGCTTCTGATCAAATAGATCCTGTGTTGACCAGAAAGCCATATTTAGCATAATAGAATAATGCATAGCCCTGAACAAACCAATTTATATTAGATTTGTGGATTGAAAATGCCGACAGCATTGATAGGGAGTCCCTTTTAGAAATATTTGATGAACTATGGGGTATGACAGAAAATCATTACTTAAGAAGTAATAGAACTTAATAAGTGCCAGATACTGCCAGAAATGACATTCAATTAAATCTGACAGAACAGCTTGTTGATCTGGATTTTGCTGATGACATCACCTGCCTGTCCTACAAAAAAAAAATTAAATGCAAGATCAACTAAACACATGATGGGAGGTCACAACAACTTGATCTAGAAATACATATGGCAAAGATAATGGGAATAAACAAATCAGACCAGTTGAACTGAAATGTTGACTTCTCATCCTAGACTTGGGGACGTAAGTTACAAGTACCTCAGAAGTGAGAGTGGGTTCATCTGATGGCAAGGGACACTTGTAAAAGGGAACGCTAATCCACACAAAAAAATTAATTCAGTGCACTAAAAGTAGTAGAACCTGTATGGACTACTCTTGAGTTCATAGCAAGGGAATGCCAAAATAAACTTAAACTAATCAAATGATAACCCGATCTCCCTTGGCGAAACCACTTCGAGAGGTGAAATCACATACATATGTAGGTAGCAATGTAGACAAAGATTGGGGAACAGATAGAGATTAAAATAATATGAAAAGCAAGAGGAGCTTTCATAGCACTGGGAAATGTGTGAAAGTCAAAGCAAATTAAACTTAGCAAAAAAAAATTAGAATTGGTTATATCAATATTATTGTATGGATGAGAAACATGGAGAAAGACTAAAACAATTGCTAATACATTTCAAACATTCATTAATTGGTGCCTGCTTAGATATAAGGAATAAAATGGTATGACAAAATCACTATTGTGGAGTTCATGAGGACTACTAAAAAACACCACTGAATTAGATGGTGGGAACAAATTCTAGTGCTGGGTACGATACACACTGAGAAAACCTGATAATAGTATAACTGGAAAGTCCCGGTCTTATAACCCACAGGACCAATGAAACGGGCAGAGCTAAAACACATGAAGAGAATTAGGGACAGATGAATAAAATGAGGACAGACCTGAAAGAGATAGCCAAGAATAGGACAACTTGGCCTGAGTTGGTTGATGACCTCTGCTCCATTAGGGGATAAATGACAGAAGAAGAGTAGATGAACTGAATATTGTGATCAATTATGCAACTAAATGCAGGCCTGATAATGAAAATAACCTTTATTAATGGTAAAAACCCAGGATGTTGAAATGAAAGAGTATTACAAGAACAAGTCATAGAGATTATGTGCTGTATAGAAAGGAAATTCATGAAAAAGAGGATATTTCATTAGAACTCTTAAGGCACAAAATGAGAACTAGAATGAACAACTGTCAGAAAGAGATGTCCAAAAGATTGGCCCTGGTTTTTGATGCTTCTTCCCTCGGAATTGAATTAAAATTGAGCAAGAAATACAGAACCATTAAGTGTTCAAGCAAAGAGATTTTAAGAGTACTCTTGAAGTAGACTTCAGAAGAAACTGGAAGAAATGTTGTTGAATGAATAGGCTGGCATTAGATCAAAAGAGGAGTACGATAGAACACATTTTTCATAAGATAACTGACTAAAATATCTCCAATACCATTATAACCTCATAATTCTAATTCACAGAAGTCTTTGACACTAGTTTGGGTATGAAGATTTTTGGCAAATATCAAGAAAATTAAAATGTGATAGCAGCATTATTGATGTTAGTGAAGTGCTGTATGAAGATGCAAGCAAGTTACAAAAAAGTTAACACAATTATGAGAAGACAAAACCTTGAACATATTGTGTAGCTGGAGAGATTTGTGGAAAGAGATAGAAGAAGACAGCAAAAGAAATTCAGAAGGGTGTCAGAATACAAATTGAAACATGCTGTTGGAGATCACAAGATGTGGAGAAGCATGATTGCCCACACCAGTCGACAAGACACTTGATGATGATGTTGAGATGTTCAACAAGGTTGTTTCCATTGATTTTTCACTCTATCTAGATTACAGTAGAACTCTATATGACAGAATACAAGTAAACTGATAGATTGTCGACCACCATACAACCTTCAATAGCTGATAACAATATCATGATAGGCATGCATCAGTTCCAGAATCTCATTGCACATTTAAAGAAATCAGCAAAATCTTATACACATAAATTAGTAAGTTAAAAAAAAAAAATAAAGATTCTGGTACATAGCATTGACAATATTCAACAACCACCACAGTATATAGTTTTGTCCGGAGTTCAATGACAATAATAAGAATTTTGTATACTCATTAGTAATATTTTGTTGTATATGCACTATGTTTGCTCTGTTATGTAACTAAATAGGAAATATGTTTTTGAGGTGCTTCGAATTAATATGAATTAAAGGTTTGATAGTTGAGTTCAATGCACCAGGTTCGATCACCTCTGGCTCGGTCTCTTTCAGAAGAACGGCCTGCGGAAAGCTACACATCAGCACAAACTCCCTAGCTCTGGCAACGATCCACCTGGGATCTCCGAAGTAAATTGCACTCGCGAACCAAATGATGGAATTTGAAAACGTGCCCACGACCTTCAAATCAGGAGGCAGCCAACCTAACCACTTTGCCATGGAAACCACTCATATATTAATTTGAATATAGCGTCTTAATAAGATAACATTATTGTGTCTCTTTTGCAGGTGAAATGGAGGCCTGTTTTGGGTGGTTTTGCTTTGCAGTTTTATTTTGCTGCTCTTATTCTGAAGTGGGATGCAGGTTACCAGCTTTTCAGTGCCATAGGAGAAATGTTTACCAAATTCCTCAGCTATAGCGACCATGGTGCCCTTTTTGTGTTTGGAAAATTAGATGACCACTTCTTTGCCTTCAAGGTTAGTGTTAGAAATAATACAACAGTCAGATTTGATATAACACATATGGGCTGTTCATTGAGTCCCTTTGTGTACATTGGTGTTTAGTGGGTTGTGTCAGATTATGTGTTTTGAGTTCAAAGGCTAACTCGAACAACAAATGCCCGCAGAAGTCGGATAAGTCGGCCAAAAGGTGCAAATATCGCAACTCCATTGTAAACTGACAACGCAATTACGTGCCCCCAAAAACATTGGACGAGCGAAGAAGACGAGTTCAAAGACTGATGTTGAGGTGTTTGCCCACATTGTGTAGCGGGTCCTATTGCAGAATGTTGCTCTCATCATGGCCTGTCCAAAATTGTCTCTATCCCTGACCAGTTTTCAGACTTACATGCCCAAGGTGTCTGCATTGTCATGTTCCATTGTTGTGCCAGTCGACACCTACCTCTTCTTCCAGAAACTCTGCTTTTCATTGCTGTTATTTTTCCAAAATCACTGATGTTTAATGGCTGACTGGCACCTTGCTGTCTTGACAGACGATAGTTTGTTACAAAGTGCTTCAAACCAGACATAATAACTACAGCCCATGGTGGTAGCAAATGTGACTTCTTCTTCTGCGTTCATCCTGAGTTTTTTTCAGATGTGATTGCGTGTGCCTGTTTACAGCAGAGCTATATTCTTGTGCCATTAGGCAGACACATCCGACTTCTGCGGGCATTTGTTGACCGGGTTAACCTTCCGTGGGGCGAATGGGACTGATCAGACCAATTGGCGCTATAAAGGTTCGTCCACAATGGGTGCATGTGATGACATGGTCATTTCCACCATCAAGCACTATCTGATGATCACTCACTCAGTGTTTGACCTGTCTGCAGTATGTTCTGCTTTGTCTTTATTCCATTTCTGATCTATTTCCTGCATGCAATGTGATAAATATGGCATTGTTGGTGTCCATAAAGATATTCTTGAGAAATGAATGTGGTGATTGTGTGTAGTAGAACATATTTAATTACCATCCAAGTCTTTTACTCTACATCATGAACATTTATATTTAGCTTGCAGGCATTAAAATAAATATTTTAATTTGTCATTGTGCAAGGTACTCCTTGTAAAGTTTGTGAGAAGGCTTGTTCAGAGTGTTTAAGATAGTGGATCTTTGCCGGGGGAGGGGGGGATTATGATTATTTCAAGATCGCGTTAATACAAGAACCGATTACTTGATATTGTTTATCCTTCCATACTTTATGATTCTGTACTTCTTGCCCTTCTGAAATTCATTTTATAATGTAAGTAGACCCGCAAATCATGCTTTATGTAGATGTTCTAGTATGTGTTATTATATTTAGCTTTCATTTTTACGGATACTGTGTAGGGGCGGGGGAATTTATAGGGAGGAAATACGAAAGGGGGGGGGGATGACATTCTGAACATGGTGAAGGGGTGCATGGGCCAAAAAAGTTTGAGAACCACTGGTTTAAGATGTATTAATTTTTTTTTTCTCATCACTTCATTGTTATCATTAGTTATACAATAGCAGATATTGATCAGAACTTATAAAAATAAAAGAAGGAACTATAGATCAAAGGGCACACCAGACAATATACAAACAGTGCCGTAAGTACATAGAAGTTGTGAGCAGTCCACATTTAACGATAGCATGATTTTCGCCAAATCATCTTGTGCATTGGTGCATAAAAGTATGTGTATTTAAGATTAAAAGTGTATGCACTGGTGCAGCTTAGAGGAAACATTGGTGACCAGCTTTCTGTTCTGCAACGCTTAACCATCGCAGAATAACCATTTGAGTACTGCTTCAATCAAGCCAAACCCAGAACCCTATACCACCACAAAACGCCTTTCTCAACTAAAGATTGAACTGTTGTGTTGGTAAGCCAAGTATACAATCCACTAAGTTGTCCTGGCTCTTGCTTGACCAGCTAAATTGCATGAATAAAGAAGAGATAAAATATATAATTAATGACTGAATATAGCAGTCTGTTCTTCTGACAGTCATAATATTATGTGCTTCTAACAGTAACCATATTGCATTCTATTCTTCCAACATTGAAACCATCAGCCATTACATTCTCCCAACATTAACCACATAACTTATTCTTCTAACTGTAATCATATAAAGTTGCATTTTTCTAACATTAAATAAATAGCTTTATATTCTACTAACAGTAACCACATACTATTCTATTCTTCTGACAGCAACAATATAACATTCTGTTCTTCTAATAGTAACAGTTATAACATATTCTTCCAACATTAGCCACATAACATATTCTTCTAATTGTAATCATGTAACATTCCATTCTTCTAAGATTAAATAAGTGGCATTTTGTTCTTCCAGCACTTACCATTCAACATTCTATTATTCCAACAGTAACCATACAACATTCTGTTTTATTCTCAGAGCGACCATAGAGCAGCCTATAGTTACCAGGTTATCATTTTTCTCATACTTTTGTTTGCTTCCATTGCTGAGTTGTCATGTTGTACATACAATGCTTCAGTCACACATGCCATATTATCTACATTGCCAGTGTTTACATTAAATGAACAGGTTCTTCCAGTGATAATCTTCTTCAGCTGTGTGATCACCATGTTGTACTATATGGGTGTGATGCAAGCCGTTATCGGTAAAATTGCATTCGTCATGAGGCTGACTTTGGGAACCACAGCTGCAGAATCATTGTGTGCTGCGGGAAACATCTTTGTTGGACAGGTCTGTTTGTATGAATTAAGTTTATTCATGTGATGATAGTACTTCTGATACTATTTTGTCATTGTAAGATATTTTGCCACTCGGACAGATTTGCCCAACATAGATATGATTGTAATTCTGTGCTTTTTTTTTTACCTTCTCTGGGAGATACCAGACAATAGAGACAGCAAACTATTATCATATTTCTGTAAGAACTCATCATCAATCATCATCATCAAGTGCCCTGCCAGCTGGCGTAGGCGTTCATGGCTCTCCACAGATCTCGGTCTTTGGTTGTCTGGATCAACTCTGCTGCTGATATTCCTCCGTGCCACTGTCTCAATCCATCCAGCATCATTTCTCTTGGTCTGCCTCTGCCTCTCTTCCCCTCGATCTTTCCATTTGTCACGATGTTCTCTAATGCCTTTCTCCTCATTACATGACCAAAGAAAGCTGTTTGTCTCTTTCTTATTGTTGTATATAGTGTTCTAGTTTCATTAGCCTGTTTCAGGCAGTCGTCGTTAGTTACTCTGGCAGTCCAAGGAATTCTCAACATTCGTCTCAGGAACCACATCTCTATTGCTTCTAATTTCTTCTTAATTTGTCCATAAGAACTAGGAAATTATAAATTATAATAGGAGTAAAGGCAGGAAAGCACTCACATTGTCATAATATTGACATTGAATTGGCAGAAACCTTGAAAGATTGCAGCTATAGATATGAAAGGCAGACTGTATACCATAATAATTTAGAGTAGCCCACAACAGGTAGCAGTGAACCGCCAGACATGAGAGCCATGACTTCTGCCCTATGCGCCGACTTAGGCTCAAGAGGAAAGACTAACTAACTAACAACTCTAAAACTGTTAAGCAATGGGAAGTTCATATGAATTATTCTGATGAATTTAATTACTATGCAGGGTGCGTCCATTATTAGGCTTGATAGTTTTCTCCACAACTGCATTAAAAATGTAATTGTAAACCGATGTAAAACTACTTTACTTTTTTTTTTAAAGTTGCATATCCCTTACATGATGTTGCAGTCAACACCAGCATTTTTCAGCTGTTGTTGATGTTCTTGGCAAGAATACGCTCAGTAGCTTGTCATTGCTTTCTGAGCGACCGGCTCACATTCCCCGTAAGTAACCAACGCGATGCGATCCGCTGCCGAATCTCACGCAGCTGTGTTCCTCATGTGGATATACAAGATTACAGAGAAAGTCGTTAACCCGTTCGCCAGGGATACCGGCATTTTACTTTCATCATCATCAAGTGCCGTGCCGGCTGGCGTAGGCATTCATGGCTCTCCACAGATCTCGGTCTTTGGTGTTCTGGATCAACTCTGCTGATGATATTCCTCCATGCCGCCTTCTCAATCCGTCCAGCATTTCTCTTGGTCTGCCTCTGCCTCTCTTCCCCTCGATCTTTCCAGTTGTCAGGATGTTCTCCAATGCCTCTCTTCTCATCACATGACCAAAGAAAGCTGTTTGTCTCTTTCTTATTGTTGCATATAGTGTTCTAGTTTCATTAGCCTCTTTCAGGCAATCATTGTTAGTTACTCTGGCAGTCCAAGGAATTTGCAACATTCGTCTTAAAAACCACATCTCTGTTGCTTCTAAGTTTTTCCTAATTTGTTCATTTACATTCCAAGATTTGCTGTCATACAGCAAAACTGGTTCTATATAGCATTTTAGCACTCTTTCTTACATTCATTGATAACGACTTATTGCATAAGATACACTTCATTTTCTGAAATGCGGCTTTTGCCTGCTCTATTCTGCTCTTAATCTCTGTTGTACATCTTCCATCTGATGTTATAAGTGCCCCTAGGTATTTAAAATTATACAATTGGTTGAGAATTTCTCCTTCTATTTCTATGTCACATTTTGGTGTCCCCATTTTCTTTGATTGTTACTGTTTTCTTGATATTCAAGGAGAGTCCTTTCTGTGCACTCTCTGATACTACAATGTCCAATAATTGTTGTAGGTCTGTTGCATTATCCGCCACCAATACTGTGTCATCTGCATAGCGTATATTGTTTATATTATATCCTCCGATTAGTATCCCTGGCTTCTCTTTGATCTCTCTCATTATTACTTCGCTATATAGGGAGAAGAGATCGGGTGACAAAACACACCCCTGTCGTACTCCTAGCTTTATCTGTTCGTAACTACCCTCTTTATTTCCCATTTTAATTGCTGCTACTTGGTTCCAGTATACATTCTTTATTATTCTTAAATCTTTCCCATCAGTGTTGATTACTTCCAACATTTTAATCAGCTCGTCATGTTTTACTTTATCAAATGCCTTAGTATAATCTATGAAGCATAAATATACATCTCTCTGTTTCTCTATTGACCTTTCTATTAGTGTTCGTAATATGTATATTGCATTGTTTCTACCCTTTCCTTCCATAAAACCATACTGTTCTTCACTAATTTCCATTTTTATTTTCTTTCTTGTTCTTCAGTAGAAGCTTAGTGACATGGTTTATGAGGTTAATTGTATGAAAATCTTCACATTCAATTGCTCCTGGTCTCTTTGGTATTGCTATAAATACAGATTTTAGCATGTCGCTCGTTAAATATCCACTGTTGTAAATATCATTCAGCATTTTGGTTAATATATCTACCCCAAATTTTCCCAATACTTCTAATTCTTCTACTGTGATTTCATCTGGCCCAGCTGTTGTTCTTTTCTTCATATGTTTCATAGCGTCAGCAACTTTTTCTTTTAGAATATGTGGGCCTTCTAAGTTACTTTCTTCTGTTAATTCTTCCCTTTCCCCATTATATAATTCTCTTATATACTCATTCCTCTTCATTATAGCACATTCCTCCAATAATATCTTTCCTGATTTTGATTTCAAACATCCTGTTTTTATTCTTATTTTTCTTCCTGTGAGCTCACTGATTTGTCTGTGCATACTTTTTTGATCTTTAATGGAATTTAATTCAGTATTTTTGCATTGCTCGTTTAACCAACTTTCTTTTGCCTTCACAATTTATCTCTTATTTCTTTATTTATCTTAGCATACTCTTGTTTGTCATTTTTATTCTGTTTCCTTTTGTCCATCAGCATTAAGATGTCTTCATTCATCCATCTTTTCTTAGCTTTTTGGCTTCTCTCCGGTAATATTTCTTTGCTAGTTTGATGAATGGAGTCCCTTTAACATTTCCCATTATTCATTTATACTCTGTATTTTAGCTATTGCATTGTACCTATTTTTCAGTCACTCTGTATTGTTCTTTAAATTTTACTTTAGATATCTGTTAATGTTTGATTTTGAAACATTTTGTTTTATATTTAATCATGTTCATATATATTCATTTCCTCACGTTCTGAACAATAAGTTGTTTCTTTTTGTCCTCTTCCTCTACATGCAACTAACAGACAGAAGCCCCAATTATGATCCGTCCATTCCTTTCCATAATGACAAGATCTGAATTACATGCAGTCTTGGTTGGAGGCTTTGCCACAATTGCTGGTGCTGTTATGGCTGCATATATTTTGAAAGGGGTATGTATTTCTTATGTATAGATTTTAGTATGTATATATAAATATGTGTTATCTTGACTTGGAGATAAGTTACAAGTTCTTCAGAAGTCAGAGTGGGTTGCCTGATAGCAGGGGACACTGGTAATAGGGGAGACTAATTCACATGCAAAATGTTACGGTGAGGGTCGTGTGGTTGAGAGGTTTTCATGCCTGCCACTGAAGTTACCAAGTTCATTTCATCATAGTTTGTAATTAAAAAAAAAAAAAACCACTGGTATCTAGTGTCACACATGACCTTGATCTCTAGGTTTTTTTTTTGGCGCTGGTTCGCTTTGAACACAAGCGTAGTCCATACACACTGCTTCCAGTATTGCTGGACTGAATTTTGCTTGTGGATTAGCTTTCCCTATTAACAGTGTCCCTCACCATCCAACTTCAGAGGTACTTGTAATTTACGTCCCCAAGTCAAGGACGACAGGTCAACATTTTAGTTCAACTGTCCGGTGTAGGGGTTAACCGCTTACCTCGGCATCAGTACACCGGATGTTTATGAACACACGTTCTTATCCATTCGGCCATGCTGACCTGCATCTCTAGGGTATAACTAACATTCCACAGTAAAACGATTTTCATATTGCCTCTTGTTTACCAAATACCAGTAATTTTAGGACACTATATGCTCTATATCAATTCTCCTAAATGAAATTCTGTGCATTATATTAGTCACCTCTTTTATATTTGAGTGGGCAAAGCATTCAACACGCACCAAGCCGTCCTATCCTCTGCCATCTCTTTCAGCTTTCTCCATGTCTCCTCATATTACTCATCTCTGTCTCTAATTTTCTCCTCCATTATTTTTAGGTCTCCCTCTATTTCGATGACCTCAGCTGTTGATTAGTAGTTGTAAAGTGTTAAGAAATACAAGGATTGTTCCACAAATATTGTTACAGTTTTCTGTAAAGTTATGTTGCATCAATGTTCAGAAATGCAAGGATTGTTCCATAAATATTGTTACAGGTTTCTGCTACACATTTGATCACAGCCTCGGTGATGAATGCACCCACAGCTCTTGCAGTCTCCAAACTTCTATATCCAGAACTAGAACAGAGTAAGCTTGCCAGTATGAAAAATGTAATGAAGGAGAAACAGTAAGTTACTTCTTGAAATTTAGTTTATCATGTGTGTGCACTAATTTTCTATTCTAAAAATATAAGATGTGACATCAAAGGACTAAAACAATAATACAAAAAAAAAGTTATGGTCTCGATCTAGAATAAAAAGCAGTGTGAGTAAAGTGATATGGTAGATTTAGATATTCTTTTATATAATCACATTTCAGCAGCTTAAATTTTACTCTCATATGGCTTTTTCATTGCCTATAATACTTTGTGGCATAGGAAAGAGGGGGGGGGGGGGGGTCTTGAGCCTGATGAATTAAGGCTGCCTGGCTAGTGCAGTCACCACGAACTGTGCAATTTAGGGTCTTATTTTTGCCTCCAACAGAAACCAATCCATCACATTCCTGAAAATTTGAACCTAATGAGAGCTCGGTGCTCTAGCCACTCAGCCATTGTTCCTTTGATGTTGACAGTTGCTTATTCATTGGCAATGTTTCTGCACTATACAGTAATCAAGAGTATTTCTGATACTTGATCATTCATAATATTAATGTGTAACTTAGTTGTTTAAATGTAAGAAGTTTCAATTTTGCTGAAAGATAGACTGCAGTAGAAAATAAGCTATCATGCAGGACTGCAGTTGTGTTTGCTTGAAGTTAAGTGCTGGCTTAACATTTTTTTGTTTTCTCACATTTACAATTAGAAGCAAACAGATACTGTAGTCATGAAATTATAATTCATATTTGTTCCAGATCATTCAACAGCGTTAAGTCTACAGCTATGGTTTACTTCAGCTTTGCTAAGACACCATATCTTTAACCTGTTGGGGGTTTCATTCTGGTCACTTTCACTGCACACTTATATCCATAAGTGCAGCATTCTCCTCTCTTAGATTACACAAGGAGAATCTGAGCATAGTGCATGAATTCTGTACACTGGCGAGAATTCAATCATGTATATATCAGAATCACACATGCTATAAATATTTTGATGCTATAAATATTTTGTTTGTGGGTTTTCTAATTTTGAAATGTAGCCAGGGAAGTGGCCTATTTGGCCTGCTTTCTTCGATTTCCAACTGCAGAGGAACTTTGAACATGCAGCATACACATGGGTCCTGGAGTTTTTCACCCTTGTCCGAGAAGTCAAGGTGTCCAATCGACTGTCCCAGGATGTGGGGGGAGGGGATATAAGCATTTTCTTATTTAATGAACAATCCACACTGCCCAAACTGTAAAACAGACCAGGTCTTTATGAGCCTGAGGACATCCTCAAGGCCAGTCCACCCCATATTTAAGTCATTAACTACTAGTTTAAATTCATACTGTGGTAGATTTAATTTACCTTTTAAGAGAGGTTTTTCACTAATTTGAGCTGTAGTATGTTTTCAAAACAATTTTTTCTTTGATTTGTAAAAACTGTAGGAGTTAATGATTATTTTTAATTCGTTATCCAGTTGTATTGAATGCATAGTAGTTTCCAAGAAAGCATATTCCAGTATGCTTTATACATAGTAAAGATTTAAAGGGCAAATATTAAATTAAAACAAACATTAAATTAAAAGAATATCAAAATCCGTGGTACTTGATGGAAGTTGTGACACAGGTACTGATAATAATGCCGCATATCCAAGGACTCTATTACGAAAATGACAAACAAATGAAATATAGTAAAAATATATGTGATCTATCCTTGTCTAGTTACGGATGCTTGACAATGAGCAATGAGATCTCGAAGAATCTAGAGAGGTGGTATTAACTTAATGAGAATGTCAGACTGAAGAAAATAAATACTGACATATTGAGAGCTGCAGTTAAAAAAAGCACTCATCAACACCATAAGTAAAAGACAAATGAATTTTATGGGGGAATATCAACAGAAGCAGTGGAACAGAGAAATTAGCCTTGTGCTGGGAAATACTGGACAAAAGAGACAAAGAAAGACAGAAAGCTGATTGTGGAAAGTTTGCATAGCTGGGCATCATATAATATAAGCAATATGAACTTGGTTTAAATATAAAGTTGATAGACAGGACTGAAGAGTCATGATGAACAATGTCAGCTCTAGACAAGGCACTGGAGGAAGAAGACTACAAATCCAACTGTGTAGTTAGTTAATTGTCAGCAGTTTATGGCCAGTAATAAGTTTTTTTGTTTATTTCTTCGCTCACTTTGAACTCAAGCTTAGTCCATACTTGTGCTACTACTTCTGGTGCACTGGACTGATGTTTGCATGTGGATTAGCTTTCCCCATTACCAGATCAGACGAACCCACTCCAACTTCTGAGGTACTTGTAATTTATGTCCCCAAGTCAAGGACGAGAAGTCAACATTTTAGTCCAAGTGACCGGTGTAGGGGTTGAACCTGCAACCTTGGCATCAGCGCAACTGATGTTTAAAAACAAAAACGCTCTTATCCATTCGGCCATGCTGATCTCTAGTAATCAGTTAATGCGCTATCACACTCACTGGTGGGGAATTTTAGGGTTTCCAGGGAGGAATGAAGATTATTTCAAGATCTCGTTAATACAAGAACCGATTATTGATATTGTTTTTCCCCTCCATACTTTACGGTTCTGTACTCCTCGCCTTTCTGATATTCGTCTTATAACCTAAGTAGACCTACAAATCACATTTTATATAGACGTCTAAACTTGTTCTAGTATATGTTATTAAAGTTAGCTTCCATTTTTACGTATACTATGTAGGGGCAGGATGGAGGGATGGGGGAATTTATAGGGAGGAAATACGAAAGGGGAGGAATAACATTCTCAAAATATGGTGAAGGGGGGGCATGGGCCAAAAAAGGTTGAGAACCACAGCCCTATCATGTAAAATATAGACTAACATGATCACATAAGAAACGCAATTTTCCCCAGGCCTTTCAACAACGTTATTGAGGCTGCAGCAGCCGGGGCGTCCGCTGCCATATCACTGGTGGCCAATGTTGCTGCCAACTTGATTGCATTCGTTGCCCTGCTGTACTTTGCCAACAGTCTCATTTCTTGGTTTGGAGCATTTGTGTGCTTCCCTGAACTCAGTTTTGAGGTGAGTTATTGTCATTCTTTTTCTGTTCCTTGTATGTACAGTTTATGGACCGAATGGTGTGATTTGTGCGAGGATAATCTCATGACTGACTAACTTTATGTCTAGTAATTTTTTTGCTTTATAATGAACAAATGATGAAATGGTAAGTCATCAGCATCATCATGTGCCGTGCTGGTTGGCACAGACATGAATGTATCTCCACAGATCTCAGTTCCTGAAGTTCTGCATCAGTTGTATTGATGTTATTGCTCCACGTCACCACCGTTGACCTTCTTTCAGTCTGCTTCTATTACTGCTGATTTCCCCCAGTTGTCACAATATTTTCTGTTTCTCTTCTCATTACATGACAAAATAGCATTGTTTGTTCCTTTCTTATAGTTGAATATAGTGTTCAACTTTCATTTGTCTTTTCCTGGAACTCACTGTTAGTTACTCTGGCAGTCTAAGGTATTTGCATACACCTGGGCTCGTCAGAATAAACTGCTGTAGACATTCAGACATGCATCCCACTGGTTAGGAAGACAGTGAATACTGTCTGCCCAAAAAGGTAATACTAGACAAGCTGCAGAGAGCCATAAAGAATAAGTAACCCAGCATGCTTTCACGCATTGTGATTCTGTTGCTCCGTATGCTTGTCCACATGTCGTGAGAATTATGCAGGAGGCATTAACACGGAAGAAGTAGAAAGTTCCCTGTCTACAGTCCAGATCTGACACCATGTGACTTCCATTTGCTTGGCTCCTGAAAAAAAAAAGCTCTCAAGTGACAATTCCGCAACAATGCAGATATGATCACAGTGACAAAATGGTTAAAAAAGCAGAGTATTTCGGGCACCTTCCTATCTGGATTCTATAATGAGCCCCAGTGTATGCTTGCTGCCTAATGGTTGCTTTGTTTATTTCTACTGCACCTGCTGATATACCTGTCACTAGTTTGTAGTAAAACAGTAGGGGTGGTTTTAATTTAATCATTCCTCGTAGCTGTTTCCTGACATTTTTTTCTTTATTTTGTATGCATTATTTTATTTATGCATATATTCTTTGCAGTATGATCCAGAAGTATTGTTAACCTAATTGGAGTGCAAGAAATATGTACTTCAAAGGATACCACTAACTGAATATATGACTCACTGCAATGAGTCAGTGACATCAGGAAAACATGTTAGAGATAAATAGTTCTGAAGAACTGCAAGAAAAGTTAATAATAAGAACAATATGTCCTATACAGGGAATAAGTATTAGAAAGTTAAATATAATAATTTAAGTCACTTATTGAAAAGCTGTGAATATACTGATAGAAATGAAGATGGATTGCACAATATAAATATCACACTTCTGAAAGACATGATTATATAAACTACACAATATGAAATAGCAAAACTAAGTTTGAAAACTATAAACATCCATTATGTGAAATAACAGTAGATACTATAAAATACATAGAACCCTGAAGGGTTGAACAAGATATTGTTGGTATAAATACAGTAACATTTTGTTAATCTTATTCTTTTTAGTAATTCAGGGGAAAAAATTAAATAACATGAAGAATGCATGTTTGCTACTTTTGGCTTCTGGTACTGTGTAAAAACAAAACACGAAAACAAGTCCCGTAGCAGGAAACTGATGTGGATATGTGAAGTGTTAAGACCATCACATTTCTTTTGTAGGCCTGAGGTGCACGGGGAAAAACAAAATCAAGTTCAGTAGCAGAAACTTATTGTGGTTATGTGAAGTGTTAGAACTGTCAGTTTTGTTGTTGTGAATGCCTGAGGGAATAGGTGGCTAGTCTTTCCCTCCTGTTGCGAGCGATGAGAGCAGACATGGAACCCATGTCTGACCACGCTCTTGGCCACTGTCAGCGTAGTGTCCTGTTACATCTATGTGCTCTTGTATTCTGTATATTCTTGTAATTCTTTTGTAGATGGCCACATTTGAAACAAAAGGTGAATGTACGAGGGTGAGTCAATAAGTAAGTCACACAGTTCTGTGGGATGGTAGGTAAATGTAGTTGGTGTTTTCTACAGGTGTCATTACATGACAGCAACATCGAACTTTAAATTCCCGTTCGTCAGGTGGCGCTAGGTGTCTCATGCGCATGCGCAGCGCATAAAAAAAATGGCGACTGTACTTACGGAGTGTACAACCAAAGAGCAACTCGCTGTTGTGCGTTTTTTGTGGGCAAAAGGATTGCCTGCAAAGGCCATTCATAAGGAATTGCTTCCTGTTTATGCTGACAAATGTTTGTCCCGTAAAGCGGTGCATAGCTGGGTAGAAAAATTTTCTCAAGGACACTCTAAAATTGATGAAATCTGATCTGGTCGTCCTGTTGAGATTGCAACAGAAGCATCCGTGCAGCGGGTGGAGGAGATGATTAGAGGTGACAGGTGAGTAACGATAGACTAGCATCTGCAATTCGAAGAAAACGTCCAGGACTGCTGACTAGATGAGTGTTGCTTCTTCATGACAGTGCCAGACCACATACGGCTTGATTAACTCAGGAGAAAATTAACCAAGGTGGGAAGTTCTGGAACATGCGCCTTACAGTCCCGACTTAGCCCCTAGCGATTTCCACCTTTTTGGTCCACTGAAATCCCACCTTGGCGGGAGACATTTTGCGAATGACGGTGAAGTTGAATGTGAAGTGAAAACATGGTTTAGAAAACAGAGCACACAGTTCTATGCAGCTGGTTTGGGAAGACTGATAAAACGATGGGATAAGTGCATCAATGTTGGTGGAAATTATATTGAGAAATAAAGGGACAATGTATGTATAAAAATAAACTGGTTTCAAGTTGTTATCATATTGTTTTTTTTCTACAGCCATTTGTGATTTACTTATTGACTTCCTCTCGTACTTGTTGTCCGATTGTAAAAGGGTGATGATAATGGATTTCAGGTTAAATGGAACTATCCCACTATATGATTTGCGATCCTGGTAACACTGCTACTAAACTGAGAAGTGGATGTTTTTCACTCTGGTGTATTCACTAAGTTCCTTCCAACTTGTGACACTTTCTAAACTGAATCCACAAAGAGGTGACCCACTATTTCTAGATGCCAGATAGAAAAAAAGAGCATTCATTGGCTTTGATTAGTATGTGTAATGCTCACATCTGTCTCTGTTATGTCTATTTTCATATTATTTATTCAGTAATTATTACTTTGCTTTCTATTTCCTATTGCCATCCATTTTGTTGTTCTAAAGACATTCTAAATCATTCATTCTTGTTTCTGAATTTTAAGTGACACTTAGCAAGTTTTATATTTTTAGATATAAATCATAATTAAATATTTTCATATGCAACTACCAGTCATATAGTTAAATTACCACATATTTTAATGAGTAGATGTCTCTAGAACGCTTACCATGAAATAGAAAAGACACATAAGTTTATTTACAGATTTCTAGAGTTGTCTAATACTGTTAGTATACTCTGACTTTGATGCCTTTGTTTAATTTACGCAGGTGATATGTAGTTATGTCCTCATGCCGTTGGCATACATCATGGGGGTGGAATGGAAAGATGCTGGAGCTGTTGCCAAGCTGATTGGAATAAAAACCTTCCTGAATGAATTTGTTGCCTATGATAGTCTGGCCAAGATGATAAAAGATCGTAATGACTGTGCTAGTGCATCATTTCTGTCGGTACGTTTGTAAGGTTGTTCATTGTTGAGGGTATAAATGAGAAAAGTTAAAAAAATGTATCAATTTTATTTTAGATGAATGTTTGGATTTCCGCACCTGAAAGTCTGGCCACTGATAAATAAAAAGTGCATGCCTGACACCGGATGCTTGTTTTCTGAGACGGTCATTAAAGCAGAAGAGTGTCAGTATTTTCACTTGTATCATTAAACATGGCCATGTGCAGTTTTGTTTCATTGACCTTTGCCTGGACGGGAAGGAGATCAAATAAACATGTTTTTATGACAGGGAACAATGGCTAACTATTGAAAAATATTCAAAAATATAGGCTTCCTTGGCATGGTCACAATACTAAATACGGAGGTCTACTGATGAAAAATTATTGGATGCAAAATCAATGGAAAAAGAAAAAGACCATGTCCAGAAAACAAAAACATTTCACAGGCATGCAAGAACTTTTGGGGTTCAGATTTACACAGCTGAAGAAAATTGCTGAGAATAGGGGACAAGAGTGACATGATAAGATTTCAATGCCAGTCTTCAGACTGACTAGCCAAATGATTGTGCTGACATACTCCAGTTCTGTGTCCTCATTTTGCAATGGAAGAGAGATGTATTTGAATGGCCTTAGAAGTTATGCTGGTCATATTGTGGCTACTGGCAGGGTGTTCCAAGTCAGATTAGTTAATGAGAAGAAAGCCGATGATGAGAGACCAGGTCAAATCAGTTGCTGTTTCCCTATGGGCATTAGATTGGAGTCTGGAGGAGGCATCAACCAAGGCCTAATCTCAGTATGTGCTGTTCTGAATCATGACTGGTTCCATCCTATCCTTCTCTACAGTTGTGAGGTTCCATCACTGGTATTGCACATCTCGCTGGTTTTCTGAGTTGGATAGAAGAGGGAAAGCTGCAGTAAAGCCCTGTGGAGAAGGTATTTTTGCACTGGGTTGGGAGGAAAGTCTTTAATTTCTCTAATCAGTTTACAGTTTTCATGTGTTTCTTGAAGAACTGTTACATTCATTTTTAAACTATAGTCACCATATTTGAACCCTCACCACTAAATTAACTAGGAACAAACTAACTAGGAACAAGTGCATGTGGCAAGTTAGACTTGGCAAAATATGAAGTAAACCAAAATAAAAAGCAAAGTTCTTCAAAGAAGAACACAGGAAAAGATTGGAGATATTTGTGCAAGACATGCCTTTGTTATTATTCACTAACACATATAAATGGTAACTGTCTTGACAGTGGAGTATTTGTTCGATCCTCAGGTGAGATCAGAGATCATTGCCACGTATGCCTTATGTGGGTTTGCTAACTTCAGTTCCATAGGCATACAGCTGGGTGGTCTTGGGCCCATGGCACCAAACAGACTGGGAGACCTGGCTAAGATAGCAGTCAGTGCATTGCTAGGTGGCATCTTAACCAATTTAATGACAGCATGTGTTGCAGGTGTGTAATGTTTTTGTTTGTTTATCTTTATTTTTGTTATAAACAATTATCTTGATTTTTGTTGTAAACAATTCTTCTACGGTAATCCCAATGTCAGATGTTGATATTTGTATGCTTAATTTTCCTGGCTATATTAAGGGCTTACGGTAATCCTATGTCAGATCTTATATTTGTAAAGTTAACAATTCTCCTGGCTATATTAAGGGCTTATGGTAATCCCGCTGTCAGATATTGAGATTTTTATAGTTAAGAATTATGACCAAATAAAGAACTACAGGAAATACCATGCCACATAACGTTGTTGGGGTGTGAAGTGTTCGGCATTTGCATATTCTAGGCTATGGCATAATCAGGTGGGGATGGCCAGGTCCTTTCCAGACAATTCCGAGAGCATTGTCAGAACCCATTTTGTGAGACTGGGTTGACCCCAGAGTACTAGTCAGAAAAAAATTTTTTTTTCTGCTACTGCTGGGGATTGAACCCAGACCACTTCCTCTCTAACCACCATACCTTGACTGTTTTCAGTATTATGTTATTATATTGTTAGCATGTGTGTGTGGTCCGGCTAGTCTTGGGTCATTGTCAGGTTAAGTAATCTCAACATAATATGATGTATTACTCTAGCCATTTTAGTAACTTTTTAAAAATTGCTTTTTAATTATATAACCTGTATAATTGGATAGCTCTTGAAAAAACAAATCCAATTTTACCTTATTCAAGTCTGTAGGTCGATTCTAAGGGGAGATATAAATGTTTGTGTCAGTTTATCATTTAAAATAGACAAAGAAAAAAAAACGATTTTGACCCTCTCACTTTTTGTGACCTACCTACACACATCACTATTGGTTACACTGTCGCCAAGGGATATTACCACTGCTGCTGTCTAACTCAAGGGCAGATAACTACTGCCAGTTTATATATTTACACACGCACACACAGATATATACATCTCCACATCATGCTGTGATGACGTCAGACTGCGCGTGCGGTTGTCAAAGCGAGGCCGTGAAGCGGAGATCAATTTTGACCAGAAAATTCACCTGATCAAGTTACTCAAAAATAAATGTAACCGAACTTATAGAGTGATGACAATTTACACATAAATACTAAATTGGGCGTTGAATGCAAACGTGCGTGCATTATCATTTCAGTCGCTCTGAATAATCCATAATAATAAATGATCATCGCTGGATTATGACACGAAAATCGCTATTTTCCCGCTATGGAAATTATGGCATCATAGCATGCGATCTTAATGATTTCAGTTTGGGATGTAACCGTCGACTTAAATAGTCGAAAATCACACTGTACGCGTAAAAATAGATGCTCAATTGAATTATTCATGCTAGATCACTTCATAACGTCTACATAAAACAAAATTTACGAGTCAACTTACGTCTTAAAAAGACAGTCTCTTAATCTTTGTAAGAAGAACAATTTGAGAAGCCAAGATGTATACATTCGTAAACAATGGAGGGAACTACAATACTCGGTAATCGGTTTCTGTTTTAATGCGATCTTGAAATAATCAGGGAATTTAACATCATGAGTACTCTGTATACCCTTAAATCGGAGACACAAAAATAAGAAGAAAAAAAATTAACGCAAAAAAAAATCTCTGGTAAAATCCGGCAAAACTAAAACGTAGTGCCTATATTAATCCCTTTAACCAATTTGTTGTATAATAAAAGGATGGTTGAGCAACTAGGATACCATTCTGTCAATTAGAAAATCTGGGTTCTAATTCTCGGTACGGTAAAAGATTATTATCTGTCAGATGTAAAATAACAATCTTAGTCTGTACACCACACAGCGTCTGCTCTAGGACTTGGTTCTTTTGACCCTCGGCCGTTTAAAACAACTTCCTGGCAAAACCAGTTTTGATGAAAATGGCATGTTGTTCATACAGCTGCGCACAATTTGGAAGCAGACTGTTTTGAGCTGGCAAACTATGGCAAAAGCAATGGCAAACTACTGAATGTAAACTTGCAGAGAAATCACAAACAGCCCAAAAAATGCCGGGGTTGACTGCGGCGTCTCTGATTATCTCTGATAATGTAAAAAAAAAAAATTAATTGTTTCTTCTTTCAAATATAACAGTATATAGTTCTGTTGGCAGCATTTTCAGATTGTCATGATACAAGTATTAATTTATCTTTTGTATTTGCATAGTATTGAACAAACAGGATTTTTCACTAAACATTAATATGAAGAGGCAATGAGAGGGTCATTGCTTGTGATGTCATTGCTACATTTGGCTTTGGTACTCTGCATGTTTGATACAGTATTGCTATCCACAACACATAATGGTATAGAAAACCTAATAAACTCAACCCAATTGAATAGTGAAAATACAACGTATATCATAACATAACAAAAACAAAGATAATGTATACAGATAAAACTACTATGGAGAAAGAAATATATGTTAATGAGGAAAAATTGGAGGTGGTGGACAATTTTGAATATCTTGGGTCATTGATTACCAACAATGGTGACACAATGAAAGAAATTAAAAGGCGAATGTCTATTGCTCTTCAAAGACTAAAACAACTGAATAAATTGTGGAGTGGGACAGACAGAATTGCAAAAATTAGATTTATAAGAGCATGCATCTTTCCCATTGCAACATTGCCTGTGAGACCTGGACACTTACTAAACAAGCTAAACAGCACATAAATGCCTTTGATTATAAATGTTATAGACGAGTTCTAAGATTATCTTGGATAAAGAAAAGAACAAATGCATCCATACTTCAAGAGCTGAATATTGAAGTCGGTTGGCTATTAAAGATGATAAAACAAAGAAAATTGAAATATTTTGGTCACTTAAAACGTCAGGAAAGTTTGGAGATAACAATAATGGAGGGGTATATGCCTGGGAAGAGAAGAAGAGGACGGCCAAAGAGAAGGTGGGTGCAGGATGTGGCGGATGATCTCCAGATGGGTGTATCAGAAGCGGGACACCTTGCTTATGATTGAGAGGTTTTCCGGAAGGTTGTTATGGGAGCGAGGTTCTGCAAAGGACATGCTACTGAATGAATGTATGAACTCTGCATGTTAGATTAGCCCAGCTTAAAGTTGGTACCAGGAGATTTTCTGGTAAGTAAAGGCAGCCGACCTTACATTCACACATCACTGATTGAGTGTTGATTGTTGTATTATAAACTTTGGGGCCAACACCATACATCAGTGTTTCCCAACCTTTTTTGTACCGTGCCCCACTTAAGCCTTTCTAAAATTCATATTGTCCCCCTCCCCCGCCCCATGCCCCCCTCAACATATACATTATTTTTAATATTCAAAAATTGAAATGTTCACTAAAGAAACTTGAATGATAGGTTTTAGGAAGAAATCACTAGGTAATTATTGAGCAAACACAGTAAGTAAATTTTCAAAACATATAATGGAGAACTGAAATTCAAGTACAAAATAATTTTAATGAAAGATTTTTCTATATTATTTTAATTATTAGTAATTATTTATTATTTAAATTTAGTGAGATCCTTGAGCTTGATGCTTGCTGCAAAGAGATCTTATGTCAGGTTCCAATTTAGTTAACTTCAGTCTCAAGTCTCCCTGTTTTGTTATATTCAGCCGATTTCTTCCATTTTTGAATTGCCCCCCCCCCCCCCTAACAGTCAAATTGCCCCCCTGTGGGGCGTGGGCCCCACGTTGGGAAACACTGCCATACACCCAAACTGCCTCAAGGTGTGGAAAAGAGTTCTTTATTTACTCTGCATGTACATATACAGTCTTGTATAGACCAGTTATTTTTATATTTAACTGAGGCAACTCTTGCCAGACTGTACAATATGCATGGCTTTATCATTTTTGTAAAACCTCGTTGCAGCTATTCTAATTCTAATCTTTCATTTTTTGTATGAGATTTTGGCATCTAATTTGAAGATATTTTCTCTCCAACAGGTTTGCTTGTCATCGAAACCCCGTTTGACATGACAGCATGTTTGAATTCAACAGCTGCTGCTATTAATAGCACTTTGATATGATTGTGAATCCACTTTAGATCTTTTAGGGGATATAAGATTGAAGTGTTCTTGCTGTGAAGGATGTTTGTAGAGTTGAAACATATCCTTTGTTTCCTAGAAATGTTGATATTTAATGCTTGCTTGTGTTCGTTGGCTTGAGCTCCAACGCGAAGTCCTGTATGTCGGATGAAGACATCCTGTTGTCCAGCATCAGTGTGATGTCATACAGGACCTGAGGTTTGCACGAGTATTCGAGTATTCGTTGTCCCATGTCTGGCGTATTGGTGTGCAGGCTGGTGATTCCTCACCGTACAGGCAGACACTCTCCGACTTCGGAGGAATTGATATTTAATAAATGCTGTATGTTATTGTTTTGTTACAAGTATTTATTGTTTAAGAAAGGAAGAATACACGCAAAACAGTTAACATGTTGATTCCTGCCATTAAATGTAAAATGTATGTTTTGCATATTATAAATAATTTATGATAAATATATCGTGTTGCTTATGGTAGGGCACAGAAATTACTGAGAGCAGTGGCTTCCAAACAGGAGACATGAACACTAACCCAACATGATGTGGGGGTAAGAAGGTGCAATGACCATGGAATAAACATAGGCATTTTCTTTATTTTATTTTTGTTGCAGCTCATTGTTAGTTACTCAGGCAGTCCATGGTATTTGCAACATTTGTTTCAGGGACCACATCGTCCAAACCTTTCCTAATATTTTAATTCACGTTCCATGATTCACTGCCATACAGCAAAACTGATTGGTTGCTTACTGATATTCTAAGAGACTTCTTCACATATCAATCAGTTATATCAAATGTCTCTTCCAGTGTAATAAATGTGTTAAATCTAAGCCGTGTGCAGCAATGTTTTAATTTTTAACATAAAATATTTTAAAAAACAGCAATTTAAATGTTTAAAAAATGTACGTAAAGAATCACTGCTACTAGCGTACATAATGAAATTTTATTCATGTGTATGTACAGTTTCTTGACATTAATATTCTGCCTACTGTTTTGTATTCTGATTCCAATCAACCAATCAATCAGGCATTTATTATTACCTTATTTGATAACAAATCTTCAAAAACTTTATTACAGTATTTAATAACTCATTTTCCAAACACATTTGATTACATTATTTGATAACTAATTTTCCCAACATATTGTCCGACAATTGGTTACATAACCCTTGTTTTTCTCCACTTATTCATTATTTCCATTCTTAAACTTGGATGTTTGGTAGAGGCATGGTTTAAAAAAATTATACTTATTTAATTTATTACTTTCTGTACAAGTTTGCTTTTTTAATTTAAATTTTATTTATTTGTAAAAGGTATTTTTTGGCAGAGAGCTAATTTCATCTTTGTGTCCATTCATATTATCAGTTATTTTGTATTATTCTTTATTTAATTGTAAATTTTGTACAAAATTAAATGTCATGAAATGCCCAGAATAAATACTTTCTCATTTCTCACGTTAAAATTGCAGGAGCTCTTCTGTGATTAATTATGTAGAACTTGAATATTAAAAATAAATGCTGAGCAATTATGGAAATAGAAGATGAGGGACATGTCACAGTGAAGCAAATTGTAGGGAGGATACCACATAATTTCAAGCTGTAGAGCTTAGATCTATATCTACACTTGATTCCATCAGATGACATCAGTGCAGAAGGTTTGGTTTGGTTTTCATTTGATCTTGCTGCAAATAAAAGATCCATAAGTTATTTTGTCTTCCTGAGAAATAGACAAGAAGAGCACAGTGTGGAACCCAGCAGCACCGGTGGGATTCCCTGTGTATATACAAGAAACACACATATAACACAGAGATTTGAAACTGGGGACATGGTTACAGAGATTTGAAACGGGACATGGTTACAGAGATTTGAAACTTGGGACATGGTTACAGAGATTTGAAACGGGACATGGTTACAAAGATTTGAAACTGGGGACATGGTTACAGAGATTTGAAACTGGGGACATGGTTACTGAGATTTGAAACAGCAGATGTGATGGCCGAATTCTTAAACATCCAGTGTGCTGATGCTGGGGAACAGGTTCAACCCTTACACCGGTCAGTTGGACTAAAATGTTGACTTGAGGATGTAAATTACAAGTACCTCTTACGTTGGAGTGTGTTCGCCTGATGACGAGGGACACTGGTAAAAGGGAAGGCTAATCCACGCAAAAATTAGTCCAGTGCACTAGAAGTAGCACATATATGGACTACGCTTGAGTTCAATGTGACCGAATTGGGGGGGGGGGGGGCAGACATGTGTTGGCTGAAGCTGTGGGGCTCTCACATTGTAACCTGGTGAGAACGCTGGACACCCTTGTGCTACTGGGCTTCATCAGTGAAACTCTAACCTACCATGTATGTTTAACTCAGGAGGGATGGCACGAGACTGGCTACCACATTCTGCTGAAAACGGCTGCAAATCCAACCCTGCAAAACTCAAACTAACTGAGCAAGTGTACAGAGGGCTTGCCGTAAGTTGGTTGAGGGCTTGTGCTTCATTGGGAGATGAAAGACAGGAGAAGAGGACAATGGACTTCATTCCAATTGCAGGACTGCAGACATAGAGCGTAGTCAATGACCTGAGTGCTAAAAAGTATTTGTTATGTTAGAGCTCACCTGTAAAGACCACTATATGATTTTCAGAAGTTTTGTTTGCTTTTAAATGTGTGCACACAGCAATTTTTTACCTTCATCTGAGAAGGCTAGGAATGAAATGGCATTATCTAGAGAAGTAGAGGCTGTGACATCAGGAAGCTGTATATCTACAAATAGGATATCAGTTTTCCCCATGACCTTTTAAATTAGAGTTGATGGCATCTCTAACCCAGCCCAGTCCCACTGCCTGGATGTGATCTTGTATTACAGTTCACAAGCTGAACAACCCGCTTTGCACACAGCCATGCAATATTCTTGATAAGATGTCGAAAAAATTCACGATGTTTCCAAGGCTTCATGGAGATACATAGGGCAGCATGTTCCATAGATTGTTCAGGTTACTTAACATATCCACAATGTTTTTATGTGTTATATTATTCCATACCTTTTAAGAACATCTTTTTTATTTCAAGTAACGAAAATTCCACAATTAATTCCAAACTGATAAAAGAAACGGTTTGTTTTACAACCTGTTATGACAATGAAATTTACAATAATGCTTCATAATGCTCTTTACTTTATAAGCTGTTGAATTGTTATCCACCAATGATGAATTTATATATTGCAAAGCTTTAAATACAGCAAAAGTATGCATTTCATAATATAAAACAATTCTTTCGTTCGTTTGAAATTTATTGCAATGTTGTCTCTTGTATATATAAAACAAAATGGTGAATTTAAACACAGAAGCCACAAACAAGGTTTTACAATTTATTTCCTGGCTTATGCAGACAGAAAGTCTTCATAGTAGTTTTGTGATTACCGAAGGGGATAACATGCTGCACATTCTAACAGTATCAGTAAATGTGTTTGTCAGCCAAAATATGATTCATCTGTTCACTTCATATGATGTATCACTGCAGTATGTTCTTGATGATATATTTATATTGTTCAATTAGTTAACTCAGCAAGTTACTTATTTTGATCTCATTGTACAAGTTTTATTAACATTGTTAGTGCTTGCTGTCCTGAGAACAGTGTCACATACACAGAGTGCATCCATCATTCTTACTGTATTTTATTTAAGTAGCAATTTGAACTGATGTCATCATGACTTCCATGAAACAGCAATTGTAACAACTCATTATATTCATTTAATAATTGCTTGCAATAATTGTATATAATTGTAAGTGCTTTGTTCTGAGAGTTGTCTCATTCTCTTATAAACTTTGGTTGGTTATGACATCTGGTTGGTTGTTGGTTGGTTATGTTATCTGGTTGGTGGTTGGTTATGTTGTCTGGTTAGTGGTTGGTTATGTCATCTGGTTGGTTGGTTATGCCGTCTGGTTGGTTGGTTATGTTGTCTGGTTGGTTGTGTTGTCTGATTGGTTGGTTATGTCGTCTAGTTGGTGGTTGGTTATGTTGTCTGGTTGGTTAGTTATGTCGTCTGATTGGTTAGTTATGTCGTCTGATTGGTTGGTTATGTTGTCTGATTGGTTGGTTATGTTGTATGGTTGGTTGGTTATATTGTCTGGTTGGTTGGTTATGTTGTCTGATTGGTTGGTTATGTTGTCTGGTTGGTTGGTTTTGTCTGATTGGTTATGTTGTCTAATTGGTTGGTTATATTGTCTGGTTGGTTGGTTATGCCGTCTGATTGGTTGGTTATGCTGTCTGATTGGTTGGTTATGTCATCTGATTGGTTGGTTGGTTATGTTGTCTGGTTGGTTGGTTATGTTGTATGGTTGGTTATATTGTCTGGTTGGTTGGTTATATCGTCTGGTTGGTTGGTTATGTTGTCTACTTAGATGGCTGTCATCTGGTTGGTAGGTTATGTTGTCTGGTTGGTTGATTATGTCGTCTGGTTGGTTGGTTATGTTGTCTGGTTGATTGATGTCGTCTGGTTGGTTGATGTCATCTGGTTGGTTGGTTATGTTGTCTGGTTGGTTGATGTCATCTGGTTGGTTGGTTACATCGTCTGATTGTTGGTTGTCATCTGGTTAGTTGGTTACATTGTCTGGTTGTTGGTTATGTCGTCTGGTTGGTTGGTTATGTTGTCTGGTTGGTTGGTTATGTTGTCTAGTTAGATGGTTGTCATCTGGTTGGTAGGTTATGTCATCTGGTTGGTTGGTTATGTTGTCTGGTTGGTTGGTTATGTTGTCTGGTTGATTGATGTCGTCTGGTTAGTTGGTTATGTTGTCTGGTTGGTTGATGTCATCTGGTTGGTTGGTTACGTCATCTGATTGGTTGGTTACGTCACCTGATTGTTGGTTGTCATCTGGTTGGTTGGTTATGTCGTCTGGTTAGTTATGTCATCTGGTTAGTTGGTTACGTCTTCTGGTTGTTGGTTATGTCGTCTGGTTAGTTGATTATGCTGTCTGGTTGGTTGGTTATGTTGTCTGGTTGGTTGATGTCGTCTGGCTGGTTGGTTATGTTGTCTGGTTGGTTGATGTCATCTGGCTGGTTGGTTACGTCATCTGGTTGGTTGGTTGGTTACATCATCTGGTTGATTGGTTACGTCGTCTGGTTGGTTGGTTATGTCATCTGGTTGGTTGGTTATGTCATCTGATTGTTGGTTATTGTCATCTGGTTGGTTGGTTATGTTGTCTGGTTGGTTATGTCGTCTGGTTGTTGGTTACATCATCTGGTTGGTTGGTTATGTTGTCTGGTTGGTGGGTTATGTTGGTTGGTTATGTTGTCTGGTTGGTGGGTTATGTTGTCTGGTTGGTTGGTTGGTTACGTCATCTGGTTGGTTGGTTAATTACGTCATCTGGTTGGTTGGTTATGTTATCTGGTTGTTAGTTATGTCGTCTGGATGGTTGGTTGGTTATGTCATCTGGTTGGGTGTGCAAGACCAGCACTGGAACTTCACATCTGTGGAGAGACATATCAGGTTGTAATCAGGCCATGATTCAGCACAACACAGACTGGCTGAGATTAGTTCCCGGTATTTATTCATATAACATTTCTTAATTTATTTGATGTGTTTTGATTGTGCCATTTTATTTAGATTTGCTGTGTTTTGTGTAATCCAATAAAATGATACCAGTGAGAGTTATGTACTTCATGAATTCTTGCATTAATGTCAAAAGTAATGTGTTTTAATGTGAAAGTTAATGTATGTCACACTTATTTGCCTGCTTTGCATCATTGAAGAGGCTTGAGCCTTGTGCTGTATAACATATATTTTTAACCCAATCTAAAAAAATTACTGAATACCCATTGTGGTACACAATCTATGATGCTATTATTCACAGATATAAAAGCAGTTCTATTTTGGAAATTGACAGTACAATGGAGACTATCTCAACATTTTAGTCCAACTAAACCAGTGTAGGGGTTGAACCTGTTACTTCGGCATCAGCACACAGGATGTTTAAAAAGCGCTCTTATCCATTCAAACATGCTAACCTCCCGTGAGTTGGTTGACGGCCTTTTGAGAGATAAAAGAAAGACGTAACTATACATGAACATCTGATCACTTCACAACCCCATATGACTATCTACCACAGAATCACCATGTATTAACTGGTTACTTCATTATAAGATAATAACTGCAGAAATGTTTTGGAGCTGCAGAAGTTGGTTTGTTGTGAATCTTCTGAAAGACTTGCGATTTAGCTTAGCATTTGGGCTGTCAGATTGGATTAGAGACTTTTCTAATGATCTGGCATCATCTTCATGGGGTCTCTGCTGCATGGCTTCCCTTCTTCTCTCCAAGACCAGGTGTGTAAGACCGATACTAGAACTTCACATCTACAGAGAGGTATCTTAGAATTTAACCAGATGATTCAGCAACTAGTGAGAACAATCTGCAGGAAACCGACAGATACGGTTGTAGAAAGTGGAAAAATGGGCCTTAGTTTGAATTATAGAAAGGCAGAAGTCATGGTGATATCAAAGAAACATTGTGCCTAATTATGCAATTAAAGTAAATTGTTATTTTGAGGCAAGTGAAGAAATTTGCATATCTAGTCACATGGATAACATCAGATGGAAGATGCATCACTGAGTTACAGAATAGGACAAGGAAAAAACTGCATTCTATTAAATGAAGAACGTTTTGTGCAATACGCCATTGTCTTTGAAAGTTAGAAAAAGAGTTCCTGCATGTTAGTGCGAACTAATTTTAACATGCTGGTGTGAATCTTGGACAGTTAGTAAACAGGCAAAAAATTCCCTGGAAGCTTTGCAGATGTGGTTTTATAGAAGAATGTTGAAAATTTAATTGGACAGCCAAAATGAGCAATCTGGACATTTTGAGGGAAGCTGAGTTGCAAAGACAACTTATCACAAACATGAGAAAGAGGTAGTCATAAGGTTTTGGCCACATTATGAGAAAATAACTGGAACATATTGTGACAACTGGAAAGATGTGTGGATAGAGAGATAAGAGAATGACAGTGAGAAAAAAAAATTCTTGACTGTATTGAATCATGGCATAAAAGGGAGTGATCCATGCCATTGGAGATCGCAGTTTGTGGAGAGGCATGATTGCACACGCCACTCAGTTAGGCACTGCATTATGATGATTCCGCTCAGCTCATATGGACTGGCTGAGATCAGGCCTAGGTTGGTCATATGACCTCCACAGGTATAAGGTATTGTGTTGTCAGCAGACTTCATGCCAGTAACCAGAGGGTGCAGGAAGTAAATAATTAAACTCAGGATGATTGGCTTGCAATAGCAGAATACAGCTTGATTGCACAGTTGAGGCCACAAGTTGCTACTGTAGAATGATCTTACAGCTGGACAATGCAGTGGAGTCCAAAGTTGTTGGAATTGTTAACAATAATTTCTTAAGTCTTGAGCTGCTGGTGTTGGCTTTTATTAAATTGTTTCCATTGCTGTTTAAGACCTGTTGTCATTGAACATTTTGTTAAACACATGATCTCCTTTAAGTCGCCAAAATGTCAAGCTTTTTATTAATGAAGTTGAATGTAAAGAATTTATGCATATTATGTTTTGCAGAAACTTACATTCCTTAATAATATCTGAGCAAAAGAGAATCAACAGGAAACAAATGACTTCAATATGATCTGACAAAAGATAAATACATTTGTGCATAAATCTCTTCACTCTTTTGTTCAGTTCTTCAGCCAGTAATTATTTATTTAGAAATGAAAGTATGTCTATTGCTGACATGTTAGAAAGTTGCCCTGCCCCATTGTTGTTTTCTCAGACATGTAGACAATAGTTTTTAAGAAAAGCATTTAGCAAATGCAATTAAAGTGCTACAGACTAAGAACAGGTAACATATTTAACACAAGTGTTGGTTGGTTGCGAATCCTCAGCTCGTCTCACCCTGAAAAGTGCCTGCATCTCTAAAGTAGTGAGCTTGGTTTAGAGACTTTTATCTCGACCTTGTACAGAAGTATCATCTCTGCTGGGACTTGCAAACTCCTTTATCTCCACCTTGTACAGAAAAGAAGTATCATCTCTGCTGGGACTGTTGCAAACTCTCCTTTATCTCGACTTTGTACAGAAGTATCATCTCTGCTGGGACTGTTGCAAACTCTCCTTTATCTCGACCTTGTACAGAAGTATCATCTCGGCTGGGACTGTTGCAAACTCTCCTTTATCTCGACCTTGTACAGAAGTATCATCTCTGTTGGGACTGTTGCAAACTCTCCTTTATCTCGACCTTGTACAGAAGTATCATCTTGGCTGGGACTGTTGCAAACTCTCCTTTCCCTTCCCAGGGTTCAGAAACCAGTGTGGTGTGCAAAACCTGTACTGGAACTTCACATTAGTCATGGGGCGTAAGTAGACATAACCCAATCATGAACATCCACCTCAGCATTGCGAACATTCATCTCAGCACATACGGACAGGCTGGGATTAGAACTAGGTTGGTCATGTTTCATTGCCAACAGATGTCAAGCCAGAGATACTCAGAGAAAATGAACACCAGTGTACGGTATCTAACAAAGAGCACTGGATGGCACAGAGACAAAAACAGGTGAACTAGAAGTTTCCAAGTTTGTTAAGGGGGAATTAAATAATAAGAATATATGATGTTGGAAACACTGGGCACCTAAGATTTTATATATATATATATAAAATATTTGGAACCAAGTAGCAACAATTAACACGGGACATAAAGAGGTCAGTTACGAATGGGTAAAGCTAGGAGTACGACAGGGATGTGTCTTATCGCCAGATCTCTTCTTCCTATATAGCGACGTAATAATGAGAGATCAAAGAAACGCCAGGAATACTAACTGGAGGGTTATAATCCAAATAATATACATTATGCAGATGACACAAAATTGGTGGCGGATAATGCAACAAACCTACAACAATTGTTGGACATTGCAGTAACAAAGAGTGCAAAGGAAGGACTTTACTTGAACATCAAGAAAACAGTAACAATGGTGATATCAAAGAAAATGTGACACAGAAATAGAAGGGACAATTCTTAACCAAGTGGATAATTTTAAATACCTAGGGGCATATATAACATCACGTTGAAGATGTACAACAGAGATTAAGAGCAGAATAGGGCAGGCAAAAGCCGCATTTCAGAAAATGAAGAGCATCTAATGCAGTAAGCCATTATCACTGGATGTAAGAGAGTGCTGAAATGCTATGTAGAACCAGTTTTGCAGTATGGTAGTGAATCTTGGAATGTAAATGAACAAATTAAGAAGAAATTAGAAGCATCAGAGATGTGGTTCCTGAGACGAATGTTACAAATTCCTTGGACTGCCAGAGTAACTAACAATGATTGCCTAAACAGGCTCATGAAACTAAACCATTATATACAATAAGAAAGAGACAAACAGCTTTCTTCCGTCATGTGATGAGAATAGAGGCATTAGAGAACATTGTAACATCTGGAAAGATCAAATGGAGCAGAGGCAGACCAAGAGAAATGATGCTGGATGGATTGAGACGGTGGCATGAAGGAATATCATCAGCAGAGTTGATCCAGTACACCAAAGATTGAGATCTGTGAAGAGCCTTGGACACCTACGTCAGCTGGCAGGGCTCTTGACGATGAAAATATATATATATATAGAGAGAGAGAGAGAGAGAGAGAACGAAAAAACTTTATTTTCAAAGGGGTTAGGCCCATCTACCATTCTATCACTCTCATACATTATTTCATATTCACACATCATTCAAGGCTAACTGAGAACAGCAACAATATAAAAGATACGCATTATAAAGGCATGGGGAAAATGCAAAAATCAGTATTACAGAGAGAGAGATCCGGTGAATGTAATTATCAGCCAGAAATCATTGGCTTTCAAACAGGAGCATCAAAATCCCCAACTATCAGTATCAAAATGCTCTAACTGAAAGCTAATGCAGTATTCTCACAAGTGTTCTGCAACTTTCAGTTCAAAGGTCCTAATTTTCTTTAGTGATTGTGAAATGGACCATGAGTTACATCTGGTTGTTGAGGGAAAGGTGTATGTTGTGAAAATGTGATATTGAAAATTAAAAATAATAATAGGAACCCAACACCACTACTGAGAAATGCCCTTTTGCCATGTACACAAAAATGCTTAGAGACAAAGACAACTTATCACAAAGTTCAGAAAAACCAGTTAACACGTGGCCAAATTATGAGGTGCTAAAATTGTGAATATGTAAATAACTGGAGAGAAGAATGGAAAAAGGGAAAGAGAAAGGTTTTTGACAGCCTTTCATAGTGACGTAGGATAACAGCACATGAACTGATATAAGCTGTTGAAGATTGCAAGATGTAGAGAGGAATGATCTCCCATGCCAGCTGGCAAGACACCTAACAGAAAGATATTCAGCCATCACTTAAGTTCTCAGGTACACAAGTACAATAAGCAAAATGATGCTTGCTTGTGTTGGTTGGCTTGAGCTCCAACGCAGTCCTGTATGTCGGATGAAGGCATCCTGTTGTCAAACATCAGTGTGATGTCATACAGGACCTGAGGTTTGCGTGAGTATCCGTTGTCCCATGTCTGGCTTATTGGTGTGCAGACTGGTGGTTCCTCGCCATACAGGCAGACACTCTCCGACTTCGGAGGAATCCACGATCCTATTGACTTCAGCCAGGACCCCGAAGGGACCTGTTGCCCAGGATGCTCGGCGAGGACGTGTCAATAGGTCTTGGCCAGTATATAACCCGGCCCTGGTGCCTTGGAAACACCTCTGCATCCCAGCAAAATGATAAACCCAGCAATGATTTTTTGTGAAGAAAACAGTAAGCAGCACTTTCATATGGTATATATTTTTATTTAATTTATGTAAAAACAGAACATGACAAAATGATACCAACCTTCAAACAACAATGCAAATAGCAAACAATTTCAATTTCCCTTAGAAAATGTTAAGAACACTAATGGGAAAAAAATATACAATTATTTTCAACAACAAACATCCACTTGTTAAATGCAGGAATAATCCACATACACTTTGTACCATGAATATCCCACATATGACCACTATGCTAACGTTAAATAATAATATGCAGCAAGCCAATGTCTGATAACACAAATTAACGAGGTACTTTTAGGCAGCGATCTCTTCATCATGTTCCATGCTGATAGATGTGGTGGTCATTGTTCATCATCTCACACGATCACCCGTCTTGACTGAAGTCTGTTCTTGTCATGAACATGTGGCCAAGCCAACCATATATTTATCTGTCTTTTCCTTGCCCCTTTCTCATCAAGTCTGCCAGCTGTCACAAAGTTTTCAATTTCATTTCTCCTCATAACGTGCCCAAAATAACTTGACTGCATCTAATGTCTGTAACCAAGCTGCTGACAACACAAATTAATACAGTACAAGCTAATGTCTATCTGTTCATGCAGTACCTTTATGCCCTTGTCAAATAACATCTATTTATGCCTTAGTTTTAAGTCTGTCAAATATCTATTTATGAAGTACTTATAAGCCTTCATCTAATACCATTTATTTTAAGAAGTATTCACAAACCTCTGTCAAATAGCATCTATTTATGTAGTATTTATAAGCGGTTGTTTAATAACATCTATTTATGCAGTACTTAAAAGCGGTTTAATAACATCTATTTATGCAGTACTTATAAGCTCATTTATAATTATAACGTATAGTAAGGATAAGCATACTGCCAGACATGTATGTTGAAGAGTGTTAGAAAATTTACACAATAAATTGAAAAACAGGCACTGAAACACACACAAACAAAACTCATAAACCACTAAAAGAAACATCTAACTGGTCAACAGGCCTTCTGTACGGTGACAACAAATATTAAATTGAAAGAGAAGAAGACCGCCAAATAGAATGCATATCTGATTCAGAATTTTCTTCTTTCACCCTTTGTCTCCCATTTGGGGCCCTCACCACCTAACCCCAAGTCCTATCCTTAAGTATTATTAAGCTCCATCTCTGTTCTTGCCATATTAATTTCTGTCACTTCATGTGTTTTTGGGTCTTCCTCTATTTCTTTTGCCTTGTGGATTCCAGTCAAAAGCCTTTCTAGTGTTATCTCAATAAATATCCTATCCAGCACCAGCGTCTTATCTTCACCTTATGGTTCACTGGTATTTTCCTAGTTCCCTCCATGAACTCCACATTTATGATTCTGTCATTCCATTTTAGTTCTATTTTGCTGCAGGCACCAATTAATGAATGTATAGTTATTTGTAATCTTTTTTGTTCTAAGTATTCCTGATCCGTACAACGGCACTGATGATTAAGAATTGTACCAAAGTGTAAAACCGCAATTCATTAAAAAAAAAAAAAAAAGACTTAAATATATGCCAACTTTTAATTGGTTGGGAACCATATGAACCTGGATATCTTCGGATGATTCTCAACCCAGTACACAAGTCTGTATCTATTAGAGGCAACTGAGATCTTTGGATGATTCTCAACCCAGTACACAAGTCTGTATCTATTAGAGGCAACTGAAATCTTTGGATGATTCTCAACCCAGTACACAACAGTCTATATCTATTAGAGGCAACTGAAATCTTTGGATGATTCTTAACCCAGTACACAAGGTCTGTATCTATTAGAGGCAACTGAAATCTTTGGATGGTTCTCAACCCAGTACACAACAGTCTGTATCTATTAGAGGCAACTGAAATCTTTGGATGATTCTTAACCCAGTACAAAGGTCTGTATCTATTAGAGCAGTGGTTCTCAACCGGTGGGGAATCCCCCCCCCCCCCCCCCCCCCCCCCCCGGGGGGGGGGGAATTTTGGGGTTTCCAGGGGGGAATGAAGAATATTTCAAGATCGCGTTAATACAAAACGATTACTTGATCTTGTTTTTCCTTTCATACTTTACGCTTCTGTACGCATCACCCTTCTGAAATTCATTTTATAACGCAAGTAGATCCGCAAATCACATTTTATGTACATGTCTAGACTTGTTTTAGTATGTGCAATTAAATTTAGCTTCAATTATTACATATACTGTGTAGGGGCAGGGGGAAATTTTTAGGGAGGAAATACAAAGGGGGGGGGGGGAATGACGTCCTAAAAATATGGTATGGGGGGGGGGGATGACATCCTAAAAATATGGTGAAGGGGGGAACGGACCAAAAAAGGTTGAGAACCACTATTAGAGCAACTGAAATCTGGATGATTCTCAACCCAGTACACAACAGTCTGTATCTAGAGGCAACTGAAGTCTTTGGATGATTCTCAACCCAGTACACAATAGTCTACTAATATATTTTTTTTTAATGTTGCATATCCCTTACAGGACACTGCAGTCAACACCATCATTTTTCAGCTGCTGTTGATGTACTAGGCAAGATTACGCTCAGTAGTTTGCCACTGCTTTCTGAGTGAACGGCTCACATACACCTTAAGTTACCAATGCGGCGAGAACTGCCACCAATTCTCGTGCACATCACGTCACTCACGAGAGAATACTGGATTACGGAGAAAGACGCTAACCCCTAGGTCAGGGAGACCTATCTATTAGAGGCAAAGAAATCTTTGGATGATTCTCAATCAACCCAGTATACAATAGTCTGTATCTATTAGAGGCAACTGAAATCTTTAGATGATTCTCAACCCAGTACACAATAGTCTGTATCTATTAGAGGCAACTGAAAACTCTGGATGATTCTCAACCACAACCATTCTCAAACACAACAGTCTGTATCTATTAAGAGGCAACTGAAAAATAAATACTGTTATCACACTGTTGTGGTAGGCAGGTTAAAATAACCAAATATAAGTCCTGCAGCAGAAACCTGGAGAGGGTACATGAACTGCTAGGAACATCACAATTTTTAGGCCTAAGAGCACGAAGGAGTAGGTGGTCAGTCTTTCCTTCCCTTAGTGAAAGATACATGCAGACATTTTTTCCTCAATCGACTGCACTCATGCCATTACCAGTTCAACCCTAGAAATAACATGATTTTTTAGTAACTTATTAACTATTTAACCCTAGAACTACCAGGATTTTTAGTAACTAATTAACTAACTATTTAACCCTAGAACTACCAGGATTTTTAGTAACTAATTAACTAACTATTTAACCCTAGAACTACCAGGACTTTTTAGTAACTAATTAATTAACTAACAATTTAACTCTAGAGCTACAAGGACTTTTAGTAACTAAACTATTTAACCCTAGAACTACCAGGATCTTTAGTACCTAATTAATTAACTATTTACCCCTAGAACTACCAGAATAATTATCTAACTGCCGGTCTCTGTGGCTAAAGGCTTGCGAACTCGATTCGTGAGCCACTTACCACACGTTCGAAACACAGCTACAACCGATTTGGCAGCAGACTGTCGCGCTGGTATTTTAACGTGTTGGTATGGGAGCCGGTCATTCAGAAAGAAATGGCAAACTATAATAATGGCACTTTGCCATCTTGACAGACGATAGTTTGTTACATTGTGCTTCAAAAAGGCATAATAATTACAACCCATGACGGTAGCGAATATGACTGATAAGGCCCATTCGTGCTGTAAATGTCCGTCCACAGTGGATGCACGTGAACACATGGTCATTTCCACCATCACTTACACACATCTTTGTATTGTAGTAGAGGCAGACCCTGAGATCTCTTACCCATCTGTAATTCACCAAAAAAGATGTGCTTTGGTATTCTACCATCATCCATCCTCCTAACATGTCCTATCCATCTAAGTCTACAAAGACTGAGCATGGAACACACCGTCACACAACCAGATCTTTCCAATACTTCAGTATTTGTGATTTTGTCTTGCCACTTAATACCAAGTATTCTTCGCAGACACTGCATATGAAAGCTGTTTAAACATTTCTCTTGGTGTGAGTAAGTTGATCAGGCTTCACTGCCATAAAGAAGAGTACTAAGGACAGATTTGATAGAAAAGGATTTTTGTTTTGGCAGTAAGTTTCCTGTTCTCCCAGACTCTTTTTGTTAACCTGTACATTGTTGTTGCTGCCTTACCAATCCTGAGGTTGATTTCCTGATCTAGGGATAATTTGTTATTTACCACTGATCCTAGATATGTAAAATGGTCTACTATCTCCAGTTCGGTGTCGACAATAAATATTGATGGTACCCCATGTGCAAAATGGCAAACTACTGAACACAAAACTTGCCAAGACATCAATAACAGCAGTAAAATGCTGGTGTTGACAGCGATGTCCTGTAAACAGGATATGAAAAAAAAAATGAACTAACTATTTAATCCTAGAACTACCAGGATTTTTTTTAGTAACACTGGTTACCAATGGGCTCCATATGGACCCCACCACTTAATAAAATTAAAACTAGGCAGTGTTTAATGCACAAATTAAAGCAAATTTAAGAAAAGCAGAGAAAGCAAAAGCTGACACTGGGGTCCACTTGGACCCCATGGTAGTTCTAGGGCTAATGCCCTAGCCATTAACACCAATATGCCCGCTGGCAGCCAGGTGAGCAACCTTAACATCTCATCCTGTGGGTCCATCTTGCTAACCATCAGCAGCAATACAGTTGTAAGGATGGCTTTATTTGTTACTAGTTTAGTCCGATCCAGAAGGCCTTTTGATAACTTTACTCATGTTTTACCGCTTGTGAACTTTAAATCAGTTCACAGTAATTTTCTTACAACTAACAATTTAAACAGCAAGTTAAACTTAATAGAATACCTAAAGATCTTCCATCTCTCCAATTTCCACATCAGCACTTGATCTGTCAGGAGAAATTAACCCATGTTCAGGAGTTTTATCTATCAGAAGCTTACAACTTCCATTATCTGTCATTTCATTGTCCCTCAAACTGCTGTCGGACATATCCCCACTTCCCTGACAAGACTGCATGGAGTTTTCCCCCAGTAGTTTATCACTGTCCATAGTTCCGCCGGCGAGCTCCCTTTGTTTCTTTAAGATTGCAGCTTTAGCCTTGGCAATCACTACAGAAATATCTTCTTCATCATCGTCTTCATCTGCATTACCATCACCATCTTGTCCATCAGATGAGTCATCCTTAGGCTCTGGGGTAGCTGGTCTTTCAGGGAGGTCTGCATTTTCACACTCGCTGCTGCTGTCTAAAGCATTCAGTGCTTCAATATCTTCAGCCGGGGCTGGAGTTTCTGGCCTGTCAATATCCATATTACGCATCATCTGCCGTTTTCGTCTTCTTGCCGCTTTTTTGCTAAAATGAAGACAAACAAAAAGAATAACCATATCGTTCAGCATTCTGATGATCAGATCTGGAATGCAACAACTGTGATTATTCAATGTTAAAATCTGATGTTTTTTTGTTTCTGCGCTTGTTCACTTTGAACCCAAGCAGAGTCCATGCATACTATTTATAGTAGTGATGGACTGAATTTTGAGTGTGGTTTAACTTTCCCTATTAATTGTGTCCCTCGCCATCAGGCGAACCCACTCTGACTTCAGAGGTACTTGTAATTTACGTCCCGAAGTCAAGGACAACAAAATCTGATTATAAACTAACTAGTAAAGCTGAGCAGTTATGATACTAGTATCTCAATTATGGAACTCAGTTCTCAACCGTAATAAGGCCAAGACTATTATCCTCATATAGTTTAAGTCATTTTTTTTATTGTCACATATTTCCACAGTCTCCTGTCTCTTGTGCTGTCAACCATTTCTGTGCATGTCCCTCCATGCCTTGATATCAAGCTATCTATCATCTTCTCTCTGGTATTCACCTACTTGTTCCCTTTGTATTGTCCTGTGTTACAAGGTGTACATGTTTCTCCTTTGTGGACTGTCTACTTCTGATGTGAATAAACAGTTCTGTATAGTTAGTTTTTTCAAGGCGCTTTCAGTATTGTTTGTATCGATCAATGGTGCTCTCAGCTTTCTTCTACAGAACCATACCTCTGCAACTGCCAAGCAATTTCTCACTAGCTTGTTATCATAACAGTCTGATAAATATATCCTTAATGTGATATTCAAAATAACATGTTTTTGTCTCAAGTTCAAAATGATGTGTCCATGTTTCGTCACATGTAACGATCTTAGCCAAAAAGTTCTCTCCATCAGCATTGAAATGCTCCATCAATTCAGAAGAAATTGCTTCCCTTTGCAATCAGTGGTCATTTGTGAGACTTCGAGGAACCCATCTTGTGGCAAACCTTAGAAAATCCAAGATTTTTTATAACAGTATTTGCGCCACCATTGCTGATTGACAGCTGTAAGGCCAACTGTTTGGGGGGGGGGGGGGGGGGAAACAGGGACTACAGGACCTGGCCGACGCTCAATACCCCAAGGAAAGGCCAGAGACACACATAATTAAACTGCAACTGGTACCATTAGTATTGGGTCTCTTTGCTTGCCGTTGAAGATGAGGATGGAGCATGTATGGAAATGTCCCGAGTGCTGTGATGTTGGTACAGGACTCAACTCAAGCTGAGCTAAAGGTTTTTCTCTTTCTTAGACTTTTAATAAACTGTTAATATTTAAAAGTACGTGATTTCCTAAACCTATATTGATGTTATAATGCTTAAAAAGGGATTCTTTACAAATTATACCAACAGAACAAAACAATAACTTTGTTAAACAGTTACAATCAATGAATACAGGCCTGCGGTAAAGAGATCAAGACAGCTTTGACTACTGGATCATGTTATGAGTTAATAAACTCCATTTATCACACATTTGTATTATAATTTCCTGTGTGCTACTAATACTTCACAAAGTTCTAATTGTGAAATTAGGAGTCTCTGTGGTGAAGTGGTCAAGCCGTTTGACTCGTGCTCCGAAGGTTGTGGGTTCGATTCCGGGCCGCGTTCTTCGGTTTACGAGTTAAATGTTTCGGAGACTCCTGTGGGTCGTCGCTAAAAGCTACGGAGTTCGTGCTTTGTGCGACGCTTTCCGTGCTGCGGAAAGAGACCGAGCCATATGGGATAAAACCCGGTGCAATGAAGTCGACCCTGTCGACTTTTAAGCGACTTTTTTTTTTAAAGTTCTAATTATCTTTACACTAAATATGATTTGTGTACATTGAGTAATGACAAGGAAATACAAAACAAATTCAACATAGTAGTACAGAACAGATTCGAAATTTTGTCTGATCTAGAGATCCTATTCCAGGATGTGGATGATCAATGGGAAACGTTGAAGAATTCAATCAATGTGGCTGCAGAAACAACTATTCCAAAATTAAAGAAGGTGGGTCGTAAGAAATGGATGACTGAAGAAATTTTACACCTCATGGAAACAAGAAGACTCAACAAAAATAATTCTGTCAAATATGAAGAAATTCACAGACAAGTCAGAACATTATGTAAGGAGGCAAAAGAAGCATGGCTTGAGGAAAAGTGCTTAGAAATTGAAAGCCAACACAACAGTAAAAATACCAAATTAGTGCACAAAAGAATTCAGGAACTTACTAATAAAAGAACAAGTACATCAACAGGGTGTCTAAAAACTGAAGATGGCAAAATCATAATAGAAAAAGACCAGATTCTACAGGTATGGACAGATTATGTGAAACACCTTTATGATGATAACAGAGACGAACAGTATGATATTAGATTTAATAATGAAGGACCGCCAATTTTGGAGATGGAGGTTCGAAATGTTCTTAAGCATATGAAAGCTGGCAAGGCCCCCGGTGCAGATAACATCACAACAGAAATGATTAAAGCTTTAGAAGAATTTGGAATAGATCAAGTCACCAGACTGCTGAACACATTATATGATACTGGAGATATACCTCCTGAATTATGTAACTCTATATTTATTGCAATCCCAAAGAAATCAGGAACCTTGGAATGTGATCAACATAGAACAATTAGTATAATGAGTCACATCACAAAGATTTTGCTAAGAATTATCATGCAAAGAATGAGGAAGAAGATACAACCTGAAATAGGGGAAGAACAATGCGGGTTTGTAGAAGGAAAGGGTACAGTAAATGCTGTGTATATGCTGCGAACAGTTATTGAACGTGCTATAGAAGTAAACAAGGATATACATCTTTGCTTTATTGACTATACAAAGGCTTTTGATAGCGTTAGACATGTCAGCATGGTGGATATGCTTGCAGATCTACAAATTGATGGGAAAGACATTAGACTTATAAAAAACATATATTGGAAACAACAAGCTGCAATAAGGATTGATAATGAAGTGGGACAGTACCAGCCAATTAAGAGAGGTGTTAGGCAGGGATGTGTGATGTCTCCAGATCTTTTTTCCCTATACAGTGAAAATATTTTCAGAAATGTAGAGGATATAAATGGAATCAGCTTTGGAGGACGAAACATCAATAACATTAGATATGCAGATGATACAGTATTAATTGCAGACAATGCGCAGGACCTGCAACAATTAGTAGATGCGGTTGTTGTAGCCAGTGAGCAACTGGGGTTAGAATTAAATTGTAAAAAGACTCAGGTTATGGTCGTCAGTAGGAAGGAAGAAGTGCCACAATGTAATATACGAGTAAATGGAAATATCCTTCAACAAGTGAATCGGTACAATTATCTTGGAACAGTTATAACATCTGATGGGAGATGCCTTGAAGAGATTAGAACAAGAATCGCCATGGCGAAAGTAGCCTTTAGCAAGATGAAGAACATTCTGACCAATAAAAAGATGTCAATTGAAACGAGAAAAAGAGTGTTGAGGAGATACATAGAGCCTGTTCTTTTGTATGGATGTGAAACTTGGACAATGAGCAGTCAAGCTGAAAAGCATCTGATGGCTGCAGAAATGTGGTTTCTGAGGAAAATGCAAAGAATACCATGGACAGACAGAAAAACCAATGACCAAGTACTACAGGAGACAAATGAACATCGTAGACTGATTAGAGAAATTAGACGTAGACAGTCAAAATTTTTTGGACATGTTATGAGAAGAAATGGGTTGGAGAACTTAGTGACAACTGGCAAGATCGAGGGGAACAGACCAAGAGGAAGACCGAGAGGAAAATACCTGGATGGCTTGGCCACATGGCATGGACGAGACAGGAACACCGAGCTGATCCACGACTCTGGTGATCGAGTGAAATGGCGAGTCATGACCGCCCACGCTTTCCGGCATGGCACATGATTGATTGATTGAATTATCTTTAATTTTTGTTGTTGTCATAAACATTTCATCACATTTTCTGTTTAAATAGCTTACATTTTTCGCTGCTCTTTCAGTTTCTCCTTCCACTGTTGCTGATCATCCCTAAATATTGACTCGATAACTTCTGCAGACACTGATGCATCATTCTTTAACAGCTGAATGTACACGCCTCCTGGGGTGCGGCGCCGATACCCATCCTAAAATACAAATATATACACAAACACAGAGAGATAAAGTGTATGTAACCCACAATTTGTTTCTCAGACTATTGTGCTGCATATTTAAATCAACATCACAAGGCACTAGCTATTTATGTTTTTTTTTTTCACATATCCTTTACAGGACATCGCTGTCAACATCAGCATATTTTAGCTGATTGTTTTCTTGGCAAGATTATGCTCAGTAGTTTGCTACTGCTTTCTGAGCGGCCGGCTCACATACCCCGTAAGTTATCAACGCGGTGAGAACAGCTACCGATTCTCACGCAAGTTACGTTCCTTGCGTGGATATACGGAGAACGTCGCTAATCCCTTGGCCAGGGAGACCGGCATTTATATGTTTACATATTACAATTATTTCAAATATCCCTTAACACATCACGAAACATATAGTCAGTATTTATAATCAGCTTATGTTTATATTTGGTAGAAAAGAAAATTATACAATGTTAGAAAATATTAACTAAACAGTGTTATTGAATGTTAACCAACCAGTGTCAATGAATGTCAACTAAACAGCGTCAATAAATGTTAACTAAACAGTGTCAATGAATGTTAACTAAACAGTGCCAATGAATGTTAACTAAACAGTGTCAATGAATGTTATCTAAACTGTGTCAATGAATGTTAACTAAAGTGTCAATGAATGTTAACTAAAGTGCCAATGAATGTTAACTAAACAGTGCCAATGAATGTTAACTAAACAGTGTCAATGAATGTTATCTAAACTGTGTCAATGAATGTTAGCTAAACAGTGAATGTTAACTAAACAGTGTCAATGAATATAACTAAACAGTGTCAATGAATGTTAGCTAAACAGTGTCAGTAAATATTCCTGTGAATCAAGGGGTGAGGAAACGACACTGGCACTGGATAGGTTACATACACACTGAGAAAACTTGACAATATAATTATACACTCTCTTGTCTGGAACCCACAAGGTTAAAGAAATAGTGGGAGAAGTAAAAACACATGCAGAAGAGAATTAGAGAGAGATTAATAATACAGGGAGGAAGTAAAGGGAGCTGCAGGAGACAGCAAAAGAAAGGACTGCCTGGTGTGGATTGGGTGAGGGCCTAAGCCCCAATGAGGAATAAAGAGCAGAAGAAGACAGTGTCAATGAAGATTAGCTAAGTTGTGTCAGTAAATATTAGCTAAATACCGTCAGGGAATCTAAGTAAACAGTCAATAGTGAAAGCAGCAATCAGGTTGTATGATACAACCAAGAAATGCCATACGTGAGTCATCATCCCACCACAGCGTTCAACATCTTCTGTCATGTAGAAGAGTTTAACTGCCAGGTCTTTGCCGACTGTGTCCACAATTCGAGCTGAAAAAGACAATACACATTCAATGTTTTCAATATCCAGCCAAATCTAGTGCTTCAGAGTCAGTCTAATCTTTCTGTGGTATGTAATTTTGTTATTAGTGATTGTATCTGACTGTTGCGTGTGATTGTATCTGACTGTTGCGTGTGATTGTATCTGACTGTTGGGTGTGATTGTATCTGACTGTTGGGTGTGATTGTATCTGACTGTTGGGTGTGATTGTATCTGACTGTTGGGTGTGATTGTATCTGACTGTTGGGTGTGATTGTATCTTACTGTTGCATGCGATAGTATCTTACTGTTGGGTGTGATAGTATCTGACTGTTGGGTGTGATTGTATCTGACTGTTGGGCGTGATTGTATCTGACTGTTGGGTGCGATTGTATCTTACTGTTGGGTGTGATAGTATCTGACTGTTGGGTGTGATTGTATCTGACTGTTGGGTGTGATTGTATCTGACTGTTGCATGTGATTGTATCTGACTGTTGCGTGTGATTGTATCTGACTGTTGCATGTGATTGTATCTGACTGTTGGGTGTGATTGTATCTTACTGTTGCATGCGATAGTATCTTACTGTTGGGTGTGATTGTATCTTACTGTTGCCTGCGATAGTATCTTACTGTTGGGTGTGATTGTATCTTACTGTTGCATGCGATTGTATCTTACTGTTGGGTGTGATAGTATCTGACTGTTGCATGTGATTCTGACTGTTGGGTGTGATTGTATCTGACTGTTGGGTGTGATTGTATCTGACTGTTGGGTGTGATTGTATCTGACTGTTGGGTGTGATTGTATCTGACTGTTGCATGTGATTGTATCTGACTGTTGCGTGTGATTGTATCTGACTGTTGCATGTGATTGTATCTGACTGTTGGGTGTGATTGTATCTTACTGTTGCCTGCGATAGTATCTTACTGTTGGGTGTGATTGTATCTTACTGTTGCATGCGATTGTATCTTACTGTTGGGTGTGATAGTATCTGACTGTTGCATGTGATTCTGACTGTTGGGTGTGATTGTATCTGACTGTTGGGTGTGATTGTATCTGACTGTTGGGTGTGATTGTATCTGACTGTTGGGTGTGATTGTATCTGACTGTTGCATGTGATTGTATCTGACTGTTGCGTGTGATTGTATCTGACTGTTGCATGTGATTGTATCTGACTGTTGGGTGTGATTGTATCTGACTGTTGGGTGTGATTTATCTGACTGTTGGGTGTGATTTATCTGACTGTTGGGTGTGATTGTATCTTACTGTTGCATGCGATAGTATCTTACTGTTGCATACGATTGTATCTTAAAGTTGTATGCAATTGTATCTTTAAGTTGCATGTCATTGTATCTTACTGTTCCATGTGATTACATCTTACTGTTGCATGCGAGTGTATCTTACTGTTGGGTGTGATTGTATATTACTGCTGCATGTATCTTACTGTTGCATGTGATTGTATCGTACAGCTGCATGTATCTTACTGTTGCATGTGATTGTATCTTACTGTTTCATGTGATTAAGAGAAACAATAGCACACACTGTTGGTCTGTCTAGGTTAGAAAAGTGCTAAAGTATGGAAGGAGTTCCTGAAAGTAAAACTGAGAAAAATACAAGTGTGTAAGAAAATGTATAGATGAATCAGCCACTACCTTGAGAACTGTCAGGACAAACCAGCAAGATGGTGTTGGAGCAATGTGTCCCCCCAAGGAGAAGTTATGTGCAATGTATCAAGTCCTTTATATAAACCATATGGAAAATATAACAAAGAAGACAGGACATACAAGGGGCTTCTCATAAGACTTTAGCCTGACCATGAAGCAATAGGTGGAGGAAATTGAAATTTGGCAGTGCTTATTCCTTCTCAATGTAGCCACCACCTGAATATATGCATTTCTGTTATCTCTGCGTGACCTTGAAAAGACCTTCAGAATAAAACAACCTATTTTTAGAACTAAACCAGTTATCACAAGCCAGTATGACATCTTTGTCACTGTCAAAACGATTTCCTTTCAGTTGTTTTTTTACGATTTGGAAAAAGAAAAAAGTCTGACGGAGCCAAATCTGGAGAATATGGTGGGTGTGGAAGAATTTCAATATTCAAATCGTTGGTAGTTTGCAGCACAAGCTGTGCTTTATGGGAGGGCGCGTTGTCTTGAAGCAAAGGCAGAATTTGTGTACACGCTATCCCTCGTTTTCTGGTCACAGCCTTTCTTAGTTTGATAAGGAGATCTGCATAGTACTGCCCATTAACCGTGTTGCCATGAAGCATGTAATCTTTCAATATGACACCTTTGACGTCTCAAAAAACAGTCAGCATCACTTTTCTTACAGATTTTGTGCTCTTGACTTGACATGTGTTGGCGAGCCCTGGGTTTTCCACTGCGTGCTGGCAATTTTGGCTTCTGGGTCATAATGGTGAATCCAAGTCTCATCTACCGCCACCATGGTCGTCAACATGTTTTTCGACCGCAACATGATGAGCAAGTGGCCACAGCAATCAACCCGTGTTTGTTTCTGTTCATATGTCAGCAGGCGCGGGACCCAGCAGGCACACACTTTTCTCATGTTCAGTCTATTGTGTAAAATTCTAAAATCTGTACTTTACTCAGTTTTGCTGAACCCCATATCACTGCATTTGTCATTTTCCAATCCTGGTCTATAATTTTCTTTACTTTTGCATCATTGCACTCTGTGGACGGTCATCCTGATCTTGGCAGATCAGCAACTTGGGAAAGGCCACACTTAAACTGCAAACACCAATTTTTTTACAGAAGCATACGAAGGACACACTTCCTCAAACACTGGCTCCATCTCCTGTGTATTTCTGTAGGTGTTTTTCCCTGCAATATCAAGAATTTTATCACAGTCCTAGCATCTGATTTCTCCATTGTTCTGACAAACCGTTGGATGTGCAGATCTGGTCAATAGGTTGTGTTGTGCCATGCAATATATCGGGAAAACCAGTTGAGGAGGGACATTCATAATTCATGTGTCCATTACAAATTGAATGAGCTATACATGTGCCAATTTCAATTTTCTCTACCTACTCCTTCATGGTCAGGCTAAAGAATTATGAGAAGCCCCTTGTATATGGTAAAATAAAAGTTAAGGAGGAGGCTAAGAAGGAAATACAGGAAGCATGTGGCTTGACGGCATATGAGTATGGCTACAATATTTTCTATAGATGGAACAAAACAAGAGAGGAATATACCTGTTTTAATTGGTTTGGTAAGGTAAAACCAATGACCATGTCCGACAAGAAACAAATGAAAATCATAAACTGATTAGAGAAATTAGATGTAGACAGTCAACATTTTTTGGTAACTTTATGAGAAGAAATAAATTTGAGAACTTGGTGACAACTGGCAAGATCAAGGGGACCAGAACAAGGGAAAGGCAGAGAAGTAAATATCTGGATGGCTTGGCCATGCGGTATGGTCTAGACAAGAACACTGAGCTGACCCACAACTCTGGTGATCGAGTGAGAAGGTGAAAAATGACTGCCCACGCTTATCGGCATGGCACATGAATGAATTGGTAAGATGGATTGGCGAATCAGCCATGTTCACAGGTGGATTGGCATCGCAGACAGAGATCACATACTCCAAGACTACCCTGAATACAACATATCTAGGCAAACTTTCTGGCCTAGAGAAACAACAGTGGGAGACAAACTCTATGGACCACTGTGAACTAAACAAAGACAGTGAAGTTTACACATGTGACAACACTGCAGATATTGACAATCAATTTCAGGCGAACGAAAGAAGAAATTGGTCAGGTAATAATATTTGATTACAAAGAACTTACTGAATAACTCAGTCTTCGGTTCAGATAAACCCTTTGTTATGGCTGCAACAATGTCGGCCACACTATCATCAGCAGTGATCTGAATCGCCGGCTTCTTCTGCCGGTTGTATTCTCTTTTACCTAGGCGCTCCTTCACATGTCTTTTACGTTTGCGGTTTTCATGTTTCATAACATCTTTCTCCAAGTCAACAACCTCATCAAAGATATCTCTGGAATTGTCTATCTCATCAGGATCGATATCTAGATTTGGCCGCTCATCCTCTTTAGCTTTGGTGAAATCATAGCTTTCCACATCACGAGTAGCTGCCAGAATTCCGGCTGTATCCACACCAAACATCTTCACCTCTTGGGATAACACCTGTTCAGTGAGAACAGAACCCCACACATTATTTCTCCTTCTTTGACCTTTGAACCTTGCTGTGTTGACCCCTGCATTACTTGACAGCAGTGGGTTCATGAAGGGGACGTCTGCAATTTTCTCTCCCTTTGCTTGATAGTTGCTTTGTGGGCTCCGAGCTTTCTTCCACATAGACGGATAGTCATCATCGCTGCCATCATCACTTTCGTCAGAGTTAATAATTATCTGTGGGATTCTTGAGTGATACCCAGGATTCTGGGTGTTGAAAGTTTTATTGGGGACGAAAGGGGCTGATGGTAAACTGGTGGATTCAGCCTGAAAAAAATTAATGGAAATGGTTTGCAAATTAACAGATGGTCATGTTACATAATGAAGAGCTATTGCAGGCAATATATTGTCAACAAAACTAGTAGAAAAATTTTTTATTTTTTTATTTTGCGCTCTCTCACTCGTTTTGTACTCAAGATTTGTCCATACACACAACTTCCAGTAGTACTGGACTGAATTTTGCACATGGATTAGCTTTCCCTATTAACAGTGTCCCTTGCCATCAGGCGAACCCACTCTGACTTCAGAGGTACTTTTAATTTACGTCCCCAAGTCAAGGATGACAGGTCAACATTTTAGTCCAGCTGTCTGGTGTAAGGGTTGAACCCCTTACCTCGGCTTCAGTACACCGGATGTTTAAGAACATGCATTCTTATCAATTCAGCTATGCTGACCTGCTAACTAATAAAATATAACAGATGTGTTGTTATTAAGTATTACTTCACTTTCCAACATACTTTTAAATTGCTCAGCATCAATATAAGGGGGTTCTTATGAGGACAAGGAAAGAAAAATAGATAAAGCAGGCAGTAATAACATTTGTGAACTGGAACAAACAAACAAAAAACAGTGATAAAATAACACTGAGGGAAAGAATTGTAAAAAAAAAAAAAATAAATAAAAAAGATACACACAACAAAGTAGAAGTGTGCTTGTTCTAAAACAGCCGGTGTGCTGATGCCAAGGTAGCGGATTAAACCTCTACACTGGCCAGTTGGACTAAAATGTTGACTTTTTTGCCCTCGACTTGGGGAAGTAAGTTAACCCTTTACCGGGTGAAATGTCCGTTTCCGTCCGATCGCTTAAACGGGCAAACTGCCCTAACGCGCCCATGACTATTATGCTTTGTAAAAACGCAATCTCTCAGCTTTCCGATACTTCCAACGGCGACTTTCACTTTCGCCAACAGCTTGACAATGTGGCCGCCATTTGCAAGTGCCTACTATGAATTTGAACGGATTTTAAAAATAGTTTTCAGGGTTTTTACGCTTAGTTTTTCAAAATGGATTTTGGCGATTCTTCAAGTGATAGCCGAGATTTCCCTAGGTTCAATTTAAGTGACATTGAAGGGCACAAAGTTGACTATTAATCGGAGCTAGATATCAGTGAAAAGCGTTACTTTGCATTAGCAGTCATGAGTCGGACTTTAACCCTTTACAAGGCATATCGTCCGATTCCGGCCGATCTCTAAATACGAGCGTAGCGTCCGATTCCGGCCGATACTATTATGCATTGTAAAAACGCGATCTCTCGGCTTTCCGACACTTCCGTCCGCTACTTTCACTTTTGCCGATAGCTTGACAACGTGGCCGCCATTTGTAAACGCGCTACAATGACTTTGAACAAACTTTTACGGACTTGTTTTGATAGTTTTTGGGAGTTTTACGCTGTTTTTCAAAATGGATTTCGGCGATTCTTCAAGTGATAGCCGAGATTTCGCTCTGTTCAATTTAAATGACATTAAAGGGCACGAAGTTGATTATTAATCGGAGCTAGATATCAGTGCAAAGCGTTACTTTGCATTAGCAGTCGTGAGTCGGACTTTAAAGAAAGTGATTATGATTCTGAAAATGTGTTTGTAAATTGCCGTATAGATGACGGAAAATCACAAACAACATGCCGTATTTCATAAATATTTGTGTTCATATATGGATTACCGGCAACAATCACGTGAGTAACATATTCTGCATGCTTTTCCCTTCATTGTGTTGTTTATTTAACTAAAATCGGTTGACTAACACATTATTTGTGATGTTTTTACTAATGTAACCTGAAATTTTACCGAACCTGAAAAAATCTTGCCCGTTCAGGGCTACAAAATGGACAAGCGTCTGCCCTGTAAAGGGTTAAAGAAAGTGATTATGATTCTGAAAATGTGTTTGTAAATTGCCGTATAGATGACTGACAGTCACAAACAATATGCTGTATTTCGCAAATATTTGTGTTCATATATGGGTTACCGGCAACAATCATGTGAGTAACATATTCTACATGCTTTTCCCTTCATTGTGTTGTTTATTTAACGAAAATCGGTTGACTAACACATTATTTGTGATGTTTTTACTAATGTAACCTGAAATTTTACCGAACCTGAAAAAATCTTGCCCGTTCAGGGCTAAAAATGGACAAGCGTCTGTCCGGTAAAGGGTTAAAGTACCTTAGAAGCCAGAGTGAGTTCACCTGACGCCTGATGGCGAGGGACACTGGTAATAGGGAAAGCTAATTCACATGCAAAAATCAGTCCAATGCACTAAAAGTAATAGCATGTGTAAGGAATATGCTTGAGTTCAAAGCGAGCGATCCCCTAATAAAAAGATACCTGAAACAAAACCAATTTTTATGCCAGAAATATTCAATAAAAATATGCATAGTTTTCTTCTTACACTGTAGTTAACACTGGATCTCTTATAGATAAAGGTCGAAAACTAAGCTCCGGAACCCCCACTTTTAAAACTATCTTACCAAAATATCCTAAAAGTGAAGAAAGAGATAAAAGCTGCACCAAAAATATGGTTTGATGTAAACAACAGCAAAAATATATATTTATTTGAATACTTTTGCTATTTTTTTACCATGTAACATGACGGAACATATTTTTGAAGTCAGTTTTCATATCTGTCTATGACCCGTTTGAGACAATATGAATCTTGCAAGGACTGGCAGTACAATTTATTATTTTAGAATTATCTATAAATGAGAAAATACTGTTAGATGAGTATTTTCTTTTAATCTGCAACATAATTAGCATTTATCTTGTATTTTTGCATCTCTGATTATTGTTCGTCAAAGTCAACGGTAGTGTCTGTTGGAGACATTTAGTTAGAGACACTCCGATTTGGACACAGAGCGCTGTGCAGAAAGGGAATCTTGAAAAATTTTTGGTTCAAGATCCCGACACTCAAATGTGAATATGTTCGCTTCTAAGTGACGTACAGGCATCATTGTGGTACTGCTGGATTCTGTTTTTTAAAGCCTATCTATCTGTGGTGGTCTCATTAGTAAATACTCAATTTGCAAATCATAATCAAATAGCCTGCTGAATAAATCATAATAATTTAAAATTAAATTATTACATAATAATCTTATACTTCTATATCTATAAAACAGAGTGTATGTTTGTTTGTGGGTCTTGGATGCGTTCGATAACGGTACATCCGATTGAGATGAAATTTTCTACACGTCTTCCTTTCATTCCTGTGCAACCGACTATAATAATTTCTTAATGTAAAATCTTCTACTTATATAATAACATTTACTTTTCCATTTTCATTATATAATGTCTATATAGCAGGGGGACTTCACTCTAGAAAAGTTATTTCAAGGGGCATAACTTTTAATAACATTTCTATATACTTTATAGTCATATTGTTGGACTTACCTGCACTATTGTTAAACTCTTTGTCTATAGTTATTTTTAGGCATATGAGTTATATTAAATAATGATATAATCTTTAAGGTATTTTTAAAGTTTGCATAAAAATAATGCATTATGCATAACATTTTAACCCATCTTTTTCTGCTTACAAAACTTATCAACTGTCATGTCGGTGATTAAAAACAGTTTTCATTAAAAATAATGAATGGTGTGTGGAAGGACATTCTTTTAAGTTACTGTGCGCCAGGAGCTGGGCGAAACCACGCCGGGTCAGATAGATAGACAGATAGTCGGGAACGGAAGCTTATTTGACTACTTATATGAATGAATTAAATGACATGCTCCCTACCAGGGACTGGGTGAAGCCGGGACAGACAGACAGACAGATAGACAGACAAACAGATAGTCGGGAACGGGAGAGCTTATATGACTACGTATATGAATAAAATGAGATGCTCCCCACCAGGGACTGGGTGAAGCCGGGTCAGACAGACAGACAGACAGATAGTCGGGAACGGGAGAGCTTATATGACTACTTATATTAATTAAATGAGATGCTCCCCACCAGGGACTGGGTGAAGCCGGGCCGGGTCAGCCAGACAGACAGACAAACAAGCAGACAGACAGACTGATAGATAGATAGATCCCCTCCAGGGCCTGGGCGAAGCCGGGCCGGGTCAACTAGTATATTATATTAACGGAGTGACTATTCGCAAAGGAATTGCAAATAGAAAAAAATTATATTCGCAATGGAAGTAGGTGTTTCCATATTACAATATTTTGTTGATCTATTGACGTGTCCTCAGTAGCATAGTTGTTAGTGTCTCTGCCTGGTACACGGGAGCTAGGGGATCGATTCCCCGCCGGGAGGCAAGATTTTTATTTTTTTCAGGAATTAGGTGACACCAATGCTAGTCTGATGATTTCGCTTTAGGCATATGTTTTCTACGGATTTTGTGTATTAGGTGTTGTTTATCAAATGATCTTGCTGCGCAAGAACCTGCGCACTTGTCGTTCTGTTCTTATCTGTCTTCTACTTTTGTTGTTTTGGGAAAGGCCCTTAGCCATCCGAACACGACTTGCCAAAAGAACGGACAGAAGAAAGAAGAAGAGTGATTCATTAAAAAATAAAGAGAATTCGGCAGAATTAAACTCACAACAGTGAACATTCCTATTTAAATTAACCACCTTCTTAGACTTCTTGATGGCCCAAACTAAAATTGACTAGTGAGCAGACGCTGTGACATGTTTGATACTTACCGCAATTCGATTGCGAATATAATTTTTTTTTGCTTCTATTCGCAATTCCATTGCATATATTCCATAGAATATATAAATAATAATTAATATAATCAATGGTGGGGACGCAGAGGTGATTCCAAGGCACCAGGGCCGGGTTATATACTGGCCAAGACCTATTGACGCGTCCTCGTCGAGCGTCCTGGGCAACAGGTCCCTTCGGGGTCCTGGCTAAAGTCAGTAGGATCGCTGATTCCTCCGAAGTCGGAGAGTGTCTGCCTGTACGGCAAGGAACCACCAGTCTGCACACCAATAAGCCAGACATGGGACAACGGATACTCACGCAAACCTCAGGTCCTGTATGACATCACACTGGTGTTGGACAACAGGATGCCTTCATCCGACATACATACAGGACTTCGCGTTGGAGCTCAAGCCAACGAACACAAGCAAGCAAGTAAGTAATCAATAATCAATGGTGTTCTGTTATTTAATCTTTTATGAAACCACATTTAGTTTAGGCTTTCCAAACGCGCGTTAATTATTATTACTTTACTATGCGTATCAGTATCACGGGTGTATAGAGGTAGTCGTTGTTTGACCGAATACGGCACGGTGTGTATTCAATTTGAATTAGTGAATTTTAATTTACGTTACCGTTACGCGGTGAAACGAAACTTTTTAATTTTAAATTTGCAGACCTCAATGTTAATTAGTCTATACTCCTATAGTACATAGCATACATTTTACTGCGGTATTTATATGAAAAACTACAATTATAGTCTGCATATATGATTTAATACAAACTTGTTCTCCATCAGAATTACTGCATTCTCCTTCTTCCAAATCTACATCTCTATCATCCATCAGTGTAGCCATCTTGGTTGTTTGTGAACCTCTTTCGTATGTGAAATAAAAAATGTACGCAGGTAAGTCTGGAACATTAGACGCCAAGCTTTCCGGAGATTCGTCTTTCTTTCTCTTCGGTTCTCATCCGAGATAGCTTTTTCTGTATAACCAAATATGCAGGTAAAACTTGATTATAATAAACACATGGTCACTCAAGACAACTAAAGAATAATAACAATGTAATCTACCATGCGTGTCGTTAGAGGCGACTAAAAAGGTTGGCGTGAGACGGGTTATCTCTTCTCGTAGAAAACTTTAGTTGCAAATCCCAACCAGAGTTGAGTTGAGCTAAGAACCGATATCACTGCACTCATGACATGTCATTCCCATACGCGCTCCGTCCCCTCGTTCAACAGCCAGCTAAGAGTCTTACTACTAATCGTTCCCACTGCTATTTGACTGAAAGTTCTCCTGGTCTTCCTTCTCAATTTTGAGATTCTACCAGAACCCCTGCCAATCCCCAGCAATCTCATCCTTTCCACATACGGGTTCTCAGTGTGTTCCTCCACCTTCTCCACCTGGTCCCACAGGCGCACGACCACCTACCTCACCCTTGTCCATAGGTAATCGACCACCAAGAGGTGCATTCCCTGCAAGCCTATCAGCCTGTTCATTCTTCCCGCACTCCTGCATGGCCAGGGCAAAAAAATCCATACAATTCTCACAATCTGTGACCTCTGAAGCGAGGTGAACCATTTCGCACGGAATGTTTTTTTCCTTAGGAAAGGAAAACCCAACCAATCATGAGCAAGTCTACAAACGACTTGACAATAGTTAGTTGGGTGTCTATCATCCAATGGGAGATAAAAGGCATAAGAGGAGAGGTAGAGAAAGAGTGAAAGCAACAATATGAGGCTAACGTAATTACTGTCTAGATATAAGAACGCCCGTGTTATACTGCGGCCCATAAGGGAAGCAAAGAGCAGCAATTATATGGACTAAGCGCACAAGTTCTGCATTGCTTAATTTAATGTTTTGTGCCCTTGACAAAATGTTCATGCTTGGTTGCTACCCGCTTCATTCACTCTGGACAGAGAAGCATATTCCAAGTATCCTTAGACACATCTGTTCGTCCTGCGTCTCGTATGGTGTTGATGATGTCTGGTCATCTACTGCCCTTCGCCTCTTGATCACTACCATGTCTGCCAACCGATCAGCTGGGCCTGCTTGCTTGCTTGTGTTCGTTGGCTTGAGCTCCAGCGCGAAGTCCTGTATGTCGGATGAAGGCATCCTGTTGTCCAACATCAGTGTGATGTCATACAGGACCTGAGGTTTGCGTGAGTATCCATTGTCCCAAGTCTGGCTTATTGGTGTGCAGACTGGTGGTTCCTCGCCGTACAGGCAGACACTTTCCGACTTCGGAGGAATCGGCGATCCTACTTTCTGTAAAACCATCAGCTGGGCCGTTGCCGTTCACGCCTGATTGTCCTGACACACAGATGAAAGTTAACTGGATCCATTGTGATGTGGCAAGTCCCGTGTCGCATGAGGCCAGTTTGGACCTTCTTGATCATGTTCAGTAATTAAGTCGCTCAGTGTGCATGCTTTTTGGATACTTTTCGTACAGAGCCAATTCAGAGCATTGCTGCCATCGTAGAGCTGCTTGTCACGGCAAAGGACCACGTACTTCTTTTGCAGTTTTACATTTATATCCCTATCCCAAGACCTCAGTGCCATGTTAAACAGGAGTACATAGAAGCAAAGAGTAATAACATTTTAACCCACCATGCATGCCGTAAGAGGCGATTAAGTAGGACTGGCATACGAATGGCTACTTATTTGGGTTAAAAAAAAAAAAAAAAAAACTAGTTGTAAAATTCAGCCAATCATGAACAAGTCTACAGAGGGTTTTTGTGTGAGTTGATTGAGGGCCTATTTATCTTCTTCTGCGATCAACGTTAGCTATGCTTGGTGCAGTGTATCCATTGTAACACGTTGATGTTCGCTTTCTAGTCCCGTCCTACTTGTGTCAACACCTTAGGACTGGTGTGCATGCTTTTTGGATACTTTTCGTACCGAGCCAATTCAGAGCATTGCTGCCATCGTAGAGCTGCTTGTCACGGCAAAGGACCACGTACTTCTGTGACTTGGGCAAACAAACTAGCGGTGACTTAAAAACGGGCACAAAGACACCATGGAAGTTTCAATACAGAATTGTGATACTGTAGTCACATTTCTAACGACACAGTCCGCGAAAACTGTTTACAATTGAGGAATACCAAGGAGGAGTGTCAGTCGAAAGCAAAATGTCAACTAACAAGGGTCTGACTTAAGTCATTAAGCAGACCATGAAGGAAATGTTAATGTTTTAAAGTGTTTATTCCTTTTCAATGTTTCATTAGCGACTAAATCGGTATGCCCAAAAAGATAGAGATGGGTTGGATCCGAAGACAGTGGTTGGTGTCTCTGGCGCTGTCACGGCTGGCAAAGAATCGTTTCATTTTCGTGCCAGGGCATGCGGGTGTACAAGGAAATGAGCTGGATGACGGGCTTATGGGTAAGGCTACTGTGGAGGGCCGACAAGCCATAGACCAGACTGATATACTGAATGCTCTATGAGAAGTAAGACTTTTGCGAGAACCAAGTGATTACTGTGAATCTACAACCATGGTCAGACTGCGAGAACAACAAGTTAAAGAGGTGTGGCCAGACAAGAACACCAACGAACGAACGAACAAACTTTATTTTCAAAGGGTAACAAATTGGGCACACAGGCCCGTCTTACATTCGGCCCTTAACACTATGAACACTATACAGGAAACCAAAGAAGATTATTAAACTCACATAGAATTGATGTCGTGAGGCGCTACACGCTGCTGGATTTACTAAGGATGGGATCCAAGCACTTATGGACTCAATGGTTCAATATAGCAGCTGCTTTAATTGACACACTGATTACTAGTATCTTGTTTGGCAACTCAAAATTATTCATATTAGAAGAAGCCAGATACAAAAGTTCTTCTTTTTCTTGATCTTGAGTTAGTTCTTTCATGTGTAGACTGACAGACGGGTTCTCGTGATGCAGGAAACTATTTTATGGAGCTTCTCTTACGTTCCATACAGTTTTAAATTAACTACCGTTTCAGTAGTCCAGCATTTCCCTTTTAGCTGTCTTTATTGGGGAATCCTGGAGAGCATGCTCTGCGGTTTGATCACATTATCCGCATGAGCATATTGGTGTCACTCAGACAGTTTGTAGATATGCTTGTTCAGTCTGTTCAAAATCCTTACAACGATGACCTGTCCTTGCCGGTCAAGAGCACGATTGTAGTCGTTGGTCGTTGTCTGCTCTGTTTTGATAGTCCGAATAATTTTATTTTTATAATGTATGTAAGTTTCTTCTCTCTCCCTCCCGCTGTTCTCCATAATTCTTGACAAGTTCATCTGCCTTCTCATTTCTGGGTACTCCACAGTGAGCGGTATCCATTGAATATATAGTTCGTCTTTAGCAGCTACCTTGCTACGTCAACTTTTCAAATATGGGAATGTGCCATTCTTGAGGACCTGCAGAGTTTGTTATTCTTGAGGACAGAGCATATATGAAAAAGGCCGCTTGGTTACATTCAGTAACTATTATGTAGCTAGTAATCCGGTAAAATGGCGATGGTATAACGTTTTTTTTTTTTTTTTTGGGGGGGGGGGGGGGAAGGTTTCCCCAGAGGACCCTGCTCTGTTTTTTTTTCCCCCCTGGGAAGGATGTGCTGTTTTGTCGTATCCGATTTAGGAAGTTTTTCACAAGAAACCGCGGAAGGTAGGTGGTGAATTAAATTTTGAGGGCAGCAGACGGATAGTTGTTGACTATGGTCTCAAGTTTCTCGACGGTAGGCAGACGATCTCTTTAACTGGACAATCGCTACGGTCTCCAGCCAGTATGGTCACTGCCAGGAAGGAAAGCAACTGCAAACTACCTTCTTTAAAGATGCATAGTTTATCATGATTCTTCGAATCATAGAACGTCATAAGGAAAGGACGAGCAACGCTGAATTTAGCGACATGGAATGTTCGTACGTTAAGCGAAGACGGAAAATTGGATAACATCAAACAAGAAATGGGACGAGAGAGTATTAATACATTAGGAATGTGTAAGGCGAGATGGAAAGGAACACGGATTAAGACAGGGTGGGGAGAGAGGGTGTGTGGGATTTTAAGATTATTTATTCTTGGGGAGAAGAAAGGCAAAGAGGTGTAGCAATTATCTTGGATCTGCAAACATCAAAATCTATTAAAATTCATTTGGCAGTTTCAAACAAGGTTGTATTGGTAAAATTAATCGGCAGACCTTTTAACATAAATGCCATTCAAATGTATGCCCCAGCAGGAGAAAACAGTGAAGATAGTATAGAAAATTTTATAATGACATGGAGAACGCGTTAAAGAAATGTAAAAATTCATAAATAAATATCATAATGGGTGACTTCAATGCAAAAGTAGGAAATCAAGGCGATGGATGCATAGTGGGCAAACATGGTTTGGGAGAACGAAACGAAAGAGGATACAGGCCAAGAATGGGCCAAAGAGCAGGAAGTGATTGTAGGAACACCTGGTTTAAGCAACATCCTAGAAGATTATGGTCATGGAGGAGTCCTGACAGCAGGATTAGAAACCAGATTGATAACGTCATGATTAGCAGAAGGTGTTGAAATGCGTTAAAAATCGCAAAAATAGTTTCCAATGCAGACTATTACAGTGGTCACAGATTGCTTACAGGCACAATGACGGTAAGGTTAAAGAAAGTCAAGTATACACCAGGAAACTAAATATGATCTGTGTACATTGAAAAATGACAAGGAAATAAAAGACAATTTCAACATAGTAGTAAAGAACATATTTGATATATTGTCTTATCTAGAGATCCTATTTCACGATGTGGGTGATCAATAGGAAATGTTAAAGAATTCAATCAGCTTGGCTGCAGAAACAACTATTCAAAAATTAAGGAAAGTGGGTCGCAAGAAATTGATGACTGAAGAAATTTTACAACTAATGGAAGCAAGGAGACACAACAAAAATATAACGAGTTTCCTTAACTTTACCCCACTTTTCACTGGCTGTACAATTTTCTGATGTATCAGTGAAAACATCTTCAAGTTGCTTTTGAAACTCAAAGCACTTATCAGATCGTGGGTGTTAATAATATTAATCCTGGAGCTAGATTTTTGTTTAGCTGTGTAGATTATCTTTAGTCTCAGTCTAACTCTTGCAACAATCAAAGAAAGATTCTATCACAGTCAGCACTGTGGTAACTTCGAGTTAATGATGTTTGGTTCAGATGTTGTCTCCGTGTGCTGATGAAGTCCAGCTGATGCCAATGGCCGGGTCTTGGATGTTTCCATGTGACCTTATGCAGCTCTTTTGTTTTAAAAATGGAGTTTATAATACATAGGTGATTTCTGGTGCAATGCTCCAGCAGCCTTTGCCCATTTTCATTCATGCGACCGATGTTGTATTTTCCAAGGCACACTGGCCATGAACTCGAGGTCTCGCCCAAACGAACATTGAAATCACCGAGCATATAAATGCAGTCGTATTTTGGAACTGCCTTGATCACAAAGTCTAACTCCTCATAGAACGAATCCTTCATATCATCAGGGAAAGTGAGTGTCGGTGCATATGCAGTGATAATGGTGGCAAAACCACAAGAGGTTGCCAAGCGCAGTTATAATAGTCTTTCATTACCTCCAGCTGGAATTTCAATCATTGCCAGTAGCCAATTCTTCACTGCAAAGCCGACATCATGTTGCCTTTTTGTCTGCCTGCTCTCTACCCTTCCAAAAAACGGTGTACCCATTGATTTACCTGAGTGACCCTTCCTCGGCGAGGCGAGTCTCCCACAGGTCAGCAATATCAATTTTAAGATGATTGAGTTCGGCTTCAATCACAGCCATTTTTCTCACATCGCCAATATTCGTCAGGTCAGTGGAAAGTCCTGGGCACATGGTTCTTACGTTCCAGGTTGCAAGCCGTAGCTTGAAGTTTCTAGTTTTCTTTTTAGTAATACCTGGCGCATTGGTTTTACAGCCTGCGATTCAGATTTTGTCGTAGCCCCAAGCACCCATTGAAGTAGGCAGGCTGTAGCGGATCAACACCCAATTGGCCGGAGGCTGCCTACTTTGAGGCGGGCGATAGCTAATCAGTGACACCTGTAGGTGTCTCCCACCGTCAGAGGCAACCCGTGGCGCCCCATGTCTACGCCAATTGACAAGGACTTATCACCCGTAACTGCTACCTCTCGCTTTGGTTCCGAGACTGGTTAAGACCAGGGATGGAGTATTACCTCTCCATAGCATAAAGCCTGGACTAAAATATAGAGACCATGTGTTGCCCACGCAGCATGATCCCTCTCTTGGCCTGTCCTGTTCACTCCAGAGGAAAGATAACAGCAATCAATCTGGAACAAGACAAGCTACAGAAGGTGCCGGATCAGCAAAGCAATGCCCAAACTGTCCGCCTGTCGGAGCTCCGATCATAGATCAGCTGTCAACCAAGGCTTAAGGCCTGGTCTGATCTGCCATGCCATTTTGTCTTTAGGTTGCATTTCCTGGCACCAGGATAAGGTTTGTATCCTCCCAATTGCGCTCTTCGGCCCGAAGCCGTTGGTACATTGTGTGGTGTCGGGTTTGGTAAGCGCCGCCCAACATTCGGCGCTAACAGAAGGCAGGTAGTACCGTCTACTGTTATACGGTAGCTCAGTCATATCTGACTAAAATCTGACTCACCTAAACAACACAACTCACAACAAAAATAATCCTGACAAATATGAATAGATTTACAGAAAAGTGAGAACATTATGTTAGGAGACAAAAGAAGTATATCTCGAGAAAAATTGCATGGGAATTGAAGAATGTCTCCTGTCTGGGAAATTGACAGTACTAAGGACACTACTTTCTGAACTTAGCAGTCAGCATAAGGTCACCATGCAGTGGATACCATCCCACTGTGGAGTACCCGGAAACGACAGAGCTGATCAATTGGCAAAGGAAAGAGCAAATGAAGAACAGCCTGATGTGCCCATTACATACCACCAAAAGAAAAGAATGATCAAATCAGTCAGAAAGCCACCAAAACCTGCTCAAGACGACTACCACGTTATGGACAGACCAGAACAAGTCATTATTCTGCGCCTCAGAACAGGACACAATAGATTATGCAACCACATGTATACAAAATTCAAGATTGGTGAATCAGCCATGTGCACATGTGGTTTGGCGCCGCAGACAGCAGAGCACATACTCCAAGACTGCCCACACTACAACATACCCAAGCATACCTTCTGGCCTAGAGAGACAACAGTGGAAGATTAACTCTATGGAGCGCTGAGTGAACTAAAAAAGACTGTTAGATTTATGCAAGAGACAACATTGCAGTTATAGATATATTTCAAGCTAACGAAAGAAGAAGAAGAACAAAAAAAAAAAAAAACACACAACACTAAAAATACCAATTGGGTGGTGGGACAGGGGTATCCCCTATCAAAGGAGAGGTAAGGTGCCTCCTTCCCTCCGCTAGCCTACGGGACACCCTTGGGCAAGGTGGAGTACGCGTTTAGCCCCCGGATCAGGGTTACGTGAAGCCATGGGTGCAGGTGGTGGATGAAGTTGAAGAGCAGCCAACAGATAGTTGTAGGTTATGGTCTCCAGCTTCACGACGGTAGGCAGAGGATCTCCTTTTTTTTGGGAGACAATGGCTACGGTCATCGACCAGTATGGTCACTGCTAGGAAGGAAAGCAATGGCAAACTACCTTCTTTACAGATGCCAAGAATATCATGTACTGCAGTCTTATCGATAATCAGAGAAACGGCGTAAATGGGTGCTCCATAGGAGTAGGCTCGCCCGGTAGAGGTAGTCATTTGCACCAGGTGAATCTAGACCGTCATCAGTAGGAACTTGGAATGTAAGAACTATGAGTGGAGATGGGAAATTTGATAACATTAAGAATGAAATGAGAAGATTAAATATTAACCTGTTAGGTGTATGTGAGACCAGATGGACAGGAATGGGTATTATGACATCTGAGGAATATAGAATAATCTATTCTGGTGGAGAGAAACAACAGCGAGGAGTAGCAATTATAATGGATACAGAGAGAGCAAAATCGATCAAAGGATATTGGACTGTATCAGACAGAGTGTTACTGGTGAAGTTGAGTGGAAGACCTTTTGATGTCAACGTCATACAAGTTTATGCACCAACAGCTGACAGTAGTGATGACAGCATCGATGAATTTTATAGTGATTTAGAGAAAGCCTTCAAGCAATGCAAGAATTCTGAAGTAACTATCATAATGGGTGACTTGAATGCCAAAGTTGGAAATCAACAGGATGGATGCATAGTAGGCAAGTATGGACTAGGGGAACAGAATGAAAGAGGTTGCAGACTAGTACAGTGGGCAAAAGAGCAAGATTTGATTATTGGAAACACCTGGTTTCAACAGCACCCAAGGAAATTATGGACATGGAGGAGTCTTGATCATAAGATTAGAAATCAGATTGATTACATCCTCATCAACAGAAGATTTCGAAATGCCTTAAAAGTCGCAAAAACTATATCAAGCGCAGACTGCTACAGCGACCATAGATTAATTTTAAGCAATTTACATATACAATTAAAGAAAGTCAAATATTCACCAAGAAACACAAAATTTGAACTACAAGCACTGAAGAGTGAGGAAATAAAAGATAAATTCAACGTAGAGGAAAAAAAAAAACAGATTCGATGCATTGTCTGATACGGAAATGTTATTTCAAGACGTCAGTGATCAATGGGAAATGTTAAAGAAATCAGTCAACCAAGCTGCAGAAATAACCATCCCAAAAGTAAAGATAATAGGACGCAAGAAATGGATGACGGAAGACATCTTAAAACTCATTGTAGTAAGAAGAAATAACAAAAATAACAAGGAAAAATATGAAGAGATTCATAGGTAAATTAGGAAGCTATGCAAAGAGGCAAAAGAAACATGGTTTGAGGAAAATTGCAAGGAAATTGAACACCAACACAATACCCGGAATACCAAATTAATGCACAAAAGAATTAATGACATCACTAACAAAAGAACACACACATCAACGGGTTGCCTAAAAACCAAAGATGGCAAAATCATAATAGAAAAAGATCAGATTTTACATGCGTGGTCAGATTATGTGAAAAACCTTTATGATGATACAAGAGAAGAACAATATGATCATCGGAATAATAATGAAGAACCATCAATTTTGAAGATAGAAGTTCAGAATGCTCTTAACCATATGAAAACTGGCAAGACCCCGGGTACAGATAACATCACAGTAGAAATGATCAATGCCTTAGAAGAATATGGAATTGACCAAGTCACCAGGCTGCTGAACGCAATATACGATACTGGTGATATACCTCCTGAATTATGTAATTCTATATTTATTGCAATCTCGAAGAAATCAGGAGCCGTGGAATGCGATCAACATAGAACAATTAGTATAATGAGCCACATCACAAAGATTCTGCTGAGAATTATCATGCAAAGAGTGAGGAAGAAAATACAACCCGAAATAGGAGAAGAACAATGTGGGTTTGTTGAAGGCAAGGGCACAGTAAATGCTGTGTATATAATGAGAACAGTAATTTAGCGTTCTATAGAAGTAAACAAAGATCTATATCTTTGCTTTATTGACTGCACAAAGGCTTTCGATAAAATGAGACATGTCGACATGATAAGGATGCTTGAAGATCTACAAATTGATGGAAAAGACCTTAGACTTGTAAAAAACATATATTGGAAACAACAGTCTGCCATCGGAATTGATAACGATGTAGATCAATATCAGCCTATTAAAAGAGGTGTGAGACAGGGATGTGTAATGTCTCCAGATCTTTTTTCCCTGTACAGTGAAAATATATTTAGAAATATAGCAGATATGGAAGGAATCAACATTGGGGGACGATACATCAATAACATTAGATATGCAGATGATACAGTCTTGATTGCAGACAATGAACAAGACCTGCAAAATTTAGTAGATGCGGTTGTTGCACTCAGTGAACAACTAGGGTTAGAACTGAATATTAAGAAGACACATATTATGGTCGTCACTGGGAAGAAGGAAATACCACAATGTGATATACGAGTAGATGGACATATTCTTAAACAAGTGAATGGATACTGTTATCTCGGCACAGTCATAACATCTGATGGGAGATGCCTTGAAGAGATTAGAACAAGAATTGCCATTGCGAAGGTAGCCATTTGCAAGATGAAAAACATACTGACCAACAAAAAGATATCAATTGAAACGAGAAAAAGAGTGTTGAGATGCTACATAGAACCTACACTTTTATATGGATGTGAAGCGTGGACAATCAGCAGTCAAGCTGAAAAACAGCTAATGACTGTGGAAATGTGGTTTCTGAGGAAAATGCAAAGAATACCATGGACAGATAGAAAAACGAATGAACAAGTCCTACAAGAAACAAATGAAGATCGTAAACTGATTAGAGTCATTAGACGTAGACAGTCAACATTTTTTGGGCATGTTATGAGAAGAAATGAATTGGAGAACTTGGTGACAACTGGCAAGATCGAAGGGAAGAGACCAAGGGGAAGACCTAGAAGCAAATACCTGGATGGCTTGTATAACAGAGTCTCTCTGATGGGGGATCTGGATTGGTGTGCAAGGGGAAGGGTCTAGTATTCAACAATGCGCGGGTGAGCACCCCACTGGGACGTAACTAGGGAATATCACTCTGTGACGTGAGGGTAGAGAACAAGTTAATTACCAACTATAGCTCTTGCCGGCAAGACGTGATGTCAACATCTGGAGTGAGAGTCAGTTTATATTTGATAACGTCAATTGTAATGATCTAATAAAGTGGGATTTCCAGAAGTTACTGCCATGGCTTCTTGTTTGCTCTGTTTAACCTCATCACCTTAGGATTTCAAATCCTGGGTTGTTGTCGCAGAATACGCGGAGTGGCGCCACAGCAGGAATTACCTAAAGGCTTCTTGGAGGAAAAAGGTGCAACTACGTTTATAAACGCTTGTTGAACACGTTTGTCAAGTACGAAAGACAGCGGCGGAACATCCCGAGTGCCGTATTTTGCTGCAAGATTAGATGAGTATATTTTCACTAATTTTGATATGCATCCTTAACGATGCATCCTCTTTTTCAGCAAAATTTGTAAATAGTTAACACACGATAACTGTGAAATTGTATTGAGAAAATATATTGCTATCAATTGTCACATAACATAAAGCCTTACCAATGTCATCATTAAAGGACTTCATCCAGGCTGGCAAAGTACTAGAATATACTGGAGAAAAACTAGAGAAATGGGCAAATGAAAGATACAAAGAAGAAACAGACAAATTGAGAGATGAGAGGGCAATGGAAAGGCAACATCAGAAGGAGATGAAGGAGTTAGAAGAAACCACTAAACAGAAGGAATTGGAAATAAAACAGAAGCAGATAGAAATGGACGATGCCACCAAGCAGAAACAAATAGAGGTAGAGTCACAAACGAAGGTAAAGATGAAAGAAATGGAGATTGACTCTAACACCCAGATAGCCTCTACTAAATTGAAAAGTCAGGAAGAACAAAATAAATTCTCCAAATATAAAGGGGTGATCAAGCCCTTCAGTCAAGGCGATTCAATATCAGCTTGGACGGAGAATGTAGAATTCCAACTTAGAACTCAGAAAATACCATTACAAGATTGGGCAATGATCTACATGAGAAACTTCAGTGGGGAGCCATTAAAGGTCATAGAATCAATACCAACAGAACTAAGAAGTGACTATCAGTACATTCATGATAGGATTATGCAGCATTTTCTACTCGATGCTCCTGGATATCAGATCCACTACTCACAGATAAAGACAAAGCCAACTGAAACGTTCTTAGATTATGTTTCAAACGATCAGAGTATATTCAATAAATGGCTTAAGGCGGCGAAAGTAGGGAAGAATTTTGATAAATTACAGGACTTAATGGTGATGGATAAAGTCATATCCACCGTTCCTACTCCCTTTGCTAAGTTCCTTCAACAAGCAGACATTGAATCTATAGAACAACTCGAAAAACGGGGTTCTGCTTATTGTTCCTCAAACAGGGACATATTTAAAACATCGATACATGATACTGAGATTACTGCCTTTGTCAAAAACATACCAAGCAGGTCTTACAAGCAAAAAGAGTATCAGAAGAAAGATAAACCGTATCAGAAGCCACCACAGTGTGTATACTGCAAATTGTTTCATCCGCAGTACTCCATGTGTGATAAGAGTCCCTCTTATACGGCTCATCTAGAAATGATGATGAAGAAGCAGGAAAACAAACGAAACTCTTACAAACGTGCTGTTAAATGCTTCTTTTGTTCAAGTTATGGCCATTATAGTTCTAAATGTTTGGGCAGGCAAAGAATGAAGGCAAGCAATGCTTTGCTCATCGATACGTCATCTGACGATGAGAGTATAGTTGATTTTGAACTTGAAAATGTATTACCAACCAGTGAGTGTGAGAGTGTGAGTGCAGCTACTGATATATTAGACTTTAATAAGTGTGACACGTGTCACCAGTTTCATACGGACGGCAAACTGAAATGTGGGCATTTTGTACCATGTTCCAACGAAGATGCCAATGCAGCTTTAGCCTCCAGAGGCAATTTAAAGTTCCACGATGCACTGGTCAACGAACAACCATGCCAATGTTTACTTGATAGCGGCAGCACTCTACTTGGGGTCAAAAGAGACCTAGTTAAGCCAGAAGATTATACGGGTGAGTTTGTCAAATGCCATATTTTCTCTGGAAACATAGAGAAATACCCGCTGGCAAAAGTACGCATAAACACCCCGTTCCTTGCCGGCACATTTACGTGCGCGGTCCTGCAAAATCCCTGTACTGATTTGATTTTGGGTTGCTTGCCATCATTAAAACAGTGTACTGATGAAGAAATATTAGCCTGGAAACAAACAAACACGGCTAATGCTGTAACGAGGTCAGATACTCAAACACATTACACTGACCTACAAAACGAAATGTTACAGTTGTTAACACCCACCGGTGCCAGTAACCGTGCTACTCGACAAGAATTTATCGAGGCACAACGCAACGATCAAACTATCGCACCTTATTTTAAATTGTTAGGTGAGCGAGCGAAAGTTACTAAGAATGCATCTTGGTATTTTAAAGTACATAACGGAATTCTCATGCGTTATTATACAACAAATAACCATGAAATTCAGCAGAAGGTGTTACATGTAAAACACCGACAAAATGTGCTAAACATTGCACATGAGTCACCGTTTGCTGGACATTTAGCCTATGACAAAACGAGAGCCAGAATTTTGGCACACTTCTACTGGCCTAAATTTTGTAACGACATTAAATTGTTCTGTCGATCATGTACTATTTGTCAACATTTAGTAAGAAAAGGGAAAGCATGTAACAGCCGAGGTCCAGCGTTCCATTTTGGCCTCTAGACCATTCGTAAGTGTAGCGGTAGATATTGTTGGACCCCTGAATCAGGTGTCGAACAAAGGAAACCGTTTTATACTAACACTCGTGGATCTCTGTACAAGGTGGATCAAAGCGGTACCATTAAAATACATCACCTCCAAAGATGTGGCAAATATGTTTTTACATCTATTTTGTCGATATGGTTTTCTTCGAACCATTTTGAGAGACCGTGGAACCCAGTTTATTTCGGCTGCAATGCAAGCCCTAACAAAATTGCTAGGAATAGAACAGCATTTCTGTAGCCCGTATCACCCTGCGAGTAATGGGATTATAGAGAAGATTAACGGGGATCTAAAACACATGCTGGCAAAAGTGACAGCAGAGAACCCATCTGATTGGGACACTCTACTACCAGCAGTGCTATTTGCACATCGAGAAATTCCGCACTCGAGTACGGGTTTCTCACCTTTCGAGTTAGTTTATGGGGCGAACCCTCGTGGACCCCTAACAATCTACCATCAGCTAATCACCAGCTCAGTAGAGAATCCAACAGCAGTAACACCGTATGAGATGGTAACAGAGACACGCGATAAAATTATGAAGGCATGTCTAATAGCCAAATCATCTTTGGAGAGAAAAGGCCAGATGTACTGCGAATATGCAAACAAGGGAGCCAAAACCCTACACCTTGAACCCAATCAAAAGGTGCTACTTTTAATACCAGATAAACGTAATTTGTTAATGTAATTTGTTACTAACTCACGTGGCTAAGTTATAGATCGTGTGTTAGTGTATTGTGGTCTTTCGTTTGCTGTATCTCGTTGTTAGCTGTGTTGTCATTGACAAAGATTCTGAGAATCGAAACGTCTGTGTGTCGTATTGTATGCGTTCGTGTGTATTTTATCTTATTTTATTATTCATTTTTATATTTATTGAGTGCTTCTGATTTCGGATTTTTCACCTGTATTTCGCGACACGTGGATCTCCTTGTAAGGTATGTGCAACGTTTGTTGATGTTTAGTTCGTTTTTTCTCGCAGGAGTTTAAAATACCTATTTGTTTCCATTTCATATTGTTACTAACATCATGGCAAGGGCCATTCAAAGTTGAACGAAAGATATCAGATGTCGACTATGAAATATCGATAAAGGGAAAATTAAAGATATTTCATATCAACATACTGAAGCCTTATTTCTCACGACAAGAACTGATGACAGACGAACAGAGTGCACCTACACCAATCAACCGGACAACAGACGTACACAACACAACTACACTAGGTAGGGCGACAGATCATGACGACATCGCAAACACACCTAGCCAGGAAACAGTACACACAGCTAGTACAACAACAGTACTTAATCAGACGGATGACGACGGAATAGAATTACCAGTCCCGACAGTCGACACGACAGGGACAATCGATAGCATACGTATAGAACCCAAACTGACAGACGACAACAACTGATAGAGTTAGTAACTGAGTACAAGGACATTTTCTCTGACATCCCAGGTAAGACAGACAGAATAGAACACTCTATAATTCTGACTGATAGCACACCCATCAAATGTCGACCTTATTCCATCCCATTAAGTTACAGGGAAAATCTCGACAAGGAATTGTTAAATCTTGAGTCGAGTGGAATAATTCAGAAATCACAGTCAGAATATTCTTCTCCTATAGTTCTAGTCAGAAAAAAGGACTCGACTATTCGTCTCTGCGTCGATTATCGGCGCTTAAACAACGTAACCAAGGTCGATGCAGAGCCTATCCCATCTTGTGACGACCTAATCCTTGATATGTCAACATCACGTATCTTCTCGAAACTAGATCTCACGAAAGGTTATTTGCAGGTCCCGATGGAATCATTCTCTATTCCTTTGACAGCATTCTCAACACCTCTAGGCCTGTATGAGTGGCGCTTTCTTCCTTTCGGTCTTCGTAATGCACCAGCCACTTTTGTCCGACTCACTAGGGATCTTCTGCACGGAGTGACCAATACATCTACTTATATTGATGACATTTGCATCCATACAGCAGACTGGACAACACACCTACTGAAACTGCGACATGTCTTCGATAGATTGCGATTATTTGGTCTTACAGTGAAACCCACCAAAGTGGAGTTGGGAATGGAAGAAATTGATTTCTTAGGCCATACAATCACCAGAGGCCAACTAAGAACTGATGAGAAAATTGTGACCAAGATTCTCAATCTAACTATGTCTACGACCAAGAAACAGGTCCGTAGCTTGCTTGGTCTGGTCAATTATTACAGCAAATTTATACCCAATTTGGCCTAAATTACCAGCGTTTTTCTAATGTGTTAAACGCATCTGTAAAATTTAATGTTCAGGATGCAAAGTTAATCGGTGCGTTACCAAAATTGAAACATTTATTTAGCGTTCCACCTATCTTGCGTTTGCCTAATGTCAATCTTACGTATTTCCTCCGTACAGACGAAAGTTCCATTTCCATTTCTGGGGTCCTAGGCCAATTTTATGAAGGCAAGTTTCACCCAATAATGTACGTGAGTCGTAAGATCAGCCCGGCTGAAGGAAGATACTCAGCCTCTGAATTAGAAGCTTTAAGCGTGATATATTGTGTCAGGAAACTTCATAGATTCCTGGCGGGTACAGAGTTTGTTATCGAAACCGATAATTCGCCTCTGACGGTCATGCAAACAGGGGTTCATCGCAACAATAGGATCTACAGGTGGTCCTTAATTTTGCAGAATTATGCCTCCACTATTAACATTTGAAGGGAAGTTTGAACGCTCTGGCTGACACATTGAGCCGACCTTCTCACATTGAAATACCTGAAATACGAGAAGAGAGCGACCTTACATCACCAAAGACATTGACACTGTAATTACTTAGTGCCCTATGTGGTGATTGTGAACAATAAAGTGCGTTGCCATCGCCAGCCGCTTACATCTATGTAATATAAACTGTGTCAGCATTAGTGGAATGAACAGACGCATTTATAAATTGACTACACCACTACCACTTATACAACCCTTGAGTGGATCGAAATTTGAGACTTGAACCTACACCAACCAGTAGCATACCATTAGTATGAACATTACCCAGGACGAGAGCGTAAATCATACTTTGTCTACCTGAACTTTGTTTCGAGGACATTCTACAGAGGACACGGCTCGAACATCACACCTGGATGCAATTAGTTAGTGTAGTTAGTTAAACAATTATATGTGATATGTATATAACATGTTTTTATAAACAGTCGCGTATAACTTCATATTTTGTGGAAATATTAGAAGTATTTATGTAGATTTATCATATAACGTTATTTAGGACATTTCAGAGTTATAATTTACCTATAGTTAGTTAAGAACTTATTTAAGTTAACATCTACATCATATGACTTTAATTTATCACCATTTAAACTTATTTAGTTAGATACGTTAGTTAAAACATCACTTACAAATTAACACCATCATGTAATAATTTATATCATTTTAGGCATTAAATCACATTAAGGTAATTAACCCATTTTTCTTAAATTGAATTAATTAGTTAGATTATTTCCCTTAGATAAATTTAGAACAGTGCACCAACTTATAATAGTTTAGTTAGAGTAGTAATTACTATAGGATTGGTATCGAGCAATCCTTTTCAATCATGTTTATTTTTGTATATATTGACAAGTGCAGAAAGACAGCACAGTCATGTGGCTTGAATACCCATTTAAATTCAGCCAACCATTTAATGTACATAATTTTGGTTCATCCATGCATTATTTCTTGAACCATATTCTAATGACGACCCAATATTTTAAAACCACTTTTGAATGAAAGGTGAACGAAAGATGTGTGAATAGTAGAGAGAGAAGAACGAAAGGTGCGTGAATGATAGAGACAGAACGGATTAAATTAGGAGAGTGAGAGAGATATTGCGGTATTTTTTCACCGCACAGAACGACTTGTTGTGACTTGTCTGTGTCAATCTGTGTAATCAATGTGTTGTCATTTTTTATAAGTGTGTAGTCGCCATACTTTAGGGAGAAACATAGGGAACATATTTTGAGCATCTTAAAACGGCACTGTAGACATAAATTAGCATAACACACTCATTTGTGGCTACAATAAACCGCTTTACGGCGCTCGAAAGAATACATACACGTAAATTAGAAACGCATACACATGTTAGTAAGTTAAATACACTTTAATTTAATAAAGAACACACAACCAACCAGAAAAACAAACACATAAACTGGCATACATCATTACTTTCAAAGGACCATAACTACTCCAACAGGGGACACAATAATATCTCTAAAGCCTTAGTGTAACACTTAAATATTTCTTCACAAGCGGAAGCTAAAAGGTGAATAGTGGCACATATAAGCATGTATACGAGTTGTTGCAATTATTATATGAGAGCATGAACATTTAGTGTCCATGTTTTGCACTCATAATAGAGGCAAGTTGTTTGGGATTGTTAATTTTGGACAATCTGAGGACAGGCCTAATGGCATTGGATCCGGACCTCACAATTCTCATAAATATAATGACAGTTTATAGGCAACTGTACTAGTATGGTGAGCTACTCAATTAACCAAGTGAAGTAATACAACATTGTGACGAAGGAAAGGAGAGATCTTGTCCTATCCCCATAAGAGAAGTAGAGAACTCAAGAAGTCTTTGACAAAATTAGACAGCCAATTTTTGTAAGATTACTTGTGTTACCCCCACAACTTGAAAGTTTGTAACACAACAGGGGAGGATGGAGAGCCTGTCAAAGCCTTAGGAGAGAGCTCTAAGCTAAGGAGAGCTAAAATAGAGCTTAGGAAGAGGGCAAGTGACGTAACAGGATAGGAGACCAGACAGAAGAGACACTAACGCTATAAATAGCTATAATGGGACACACTTGTGTCAACAAGGAGGGCAACCAGTGCAGATGAGCTGGGGTTACCCAATAGACTGGGGAACCCAGTTCACGAGGAAGGACCAAGTAACTCTGGTCAACACAGCCCAGTGCCCAGCACGTAAACCAACGAACGCACGCTGAGCTAATTGCTCGTGGCTGAACACGCCACGCTCAGCGGGCTCAGACAGAGACTGGACGGCGTAGGAATCAGACGTGTATCCGCTAGGGATACTTTGTGGTTGTTAAGGACAGTATAATAGTTATAATAGTCTAGCTTAGCTTCAGTAGTTATAATATTTATATCATCTCCTCATTCCATCTTATCGTCATCACATTCTATGATGTTTAATACCGTTGTGGTGTTCCGCTCGTGGAGCTATTGTATGATCAGCTCCGAATAAAAATGTATCCTTTTGCAAACAATACGAGTTGTCACTTTCGTGTAGTGCAAAAGAAGGGAATCCTTGTATGCCTGTCGCAAGTGAGTTGCTGACAAAGGTGCTCAAGGTAGAGGAAGACATATGAGAAATTATACAAGAGAGACAGCGGGTAACACAGGTATGGTCTGTTGGAATTGTGGACAGAATGGACACAATTATAGGTGTTTTGGCAACAGACGCGCTCAAGTAAACACACGGAATCCTCCTGTTAATGGGAGGCCAAATAGAAATTTTGGAGAAATACAAGGAAATTTTGGAAGGCCAGGAAACCAGGGAAACTGGCGTCCCACTTACTGAACAGGACCCGCGGTAGGGGGGGGGGGGAATAAAAAGGTCCCTAGATTTAATGAAAATGTAAAGTACTGAGCTATAAAGACCACGAGCAGCAGAGAAGATAGAGAATGGCCTCAAGTTGGAGAGATAAAACAGACTTTCGTGAATATAACTGATCCAAGTTCATGTATAATAGAAGTGGGAAAATTTAAATTAGAACACTGATTGACTCGGGAGCCCCAGTCAGCGTAATTAAAGAACAATTTTTGTACCGCATATTGAAGAACGTCAGGATATTCAAGAATTAGGACACCCTTCACTCTGTTACCGGACAAACTTTAGGGGTGGTCGGTCAAACAATAATAAACTTCAGATTGGGAGGAGTAAATGTAAGGCATCTCTTCCATGTAGTCAGAGACTTAAACAGGAACATGATTTTAGGTAGAGATTTTTTAGTGAAGAATGGTATACGGGTTTATTTCGATTTGCGTAAGTTGAGGTTTCAAAATGTTTATGTTGATTTGGAAGAAGATATGCATATATAGTCAGAGTAAAAACGTCAATGACGTTAAAACCGCAAACTGTTAATTTGGTACAGGCAAAAATGAAAAATAGTCCTTATTTTTCGATGGGACAGACAGCTAGGATAACAGAATTGGAAAGAGAGGTAATAGACGAACCTGGTCTAGAGGTCCCTGACGGAATAATGACATTAGACAAACACTTTAGCTTTCCAGTCATGGTTATAAACAATACAGGAAAGGAAATTAAATTGTATAGGGGATGTGTAATTGCCAGAATAACAGATGAAACTAATGTCATACTACCACCAGGAAGAGAAGAAACGTCAAGAGTGCCGTATGTAGAACGAAACGATACTAGAAATAGACGTAAAGAAAAGTGGACAATACAGAATGATGATTTACCCCGTGCATTGAGAGAACACCCAACTCAAATACATTCAGTAGATAAAGCAACGCCGTTCTTAAAGAGGGAACAAGAATTATTATCACAGTTGAAAGCTCCACAAGAATATAAAAATATATTGGAAAAATTAGTAAAGGAAAACCAAGATGTTTTTGCAATTAATGACTTAGAACTAGGTAAGACCAAAACAGTCACCATGGAAACAGACACTGGAAATCCCCCACCAGTCAGTTTGAAACCTTATAGAACTCCTTTACGAAGTAGCGAAATAGTGGAGAAAGCAATAGAGGATATGCTGAAAGCAGGAATTATACTAAGATCAAAGTCAGAGTGGTCATCGCCAATTGTCATAGTGACCAAAAAGGAAGGTTCACATCGATTCTGCTGCGACTACAGGGCGTTAAACAAGATCACCAAAAATGTGGCTTATCCATTGCCGGTGATCGATGACATTTTAGGATTACTTAACGGTTCCACTTTCTTCACTACGCTGGATGCTAGGTCGGGGTTCTTGTGCATTCCCATGTTGCCTGATGCTCAGAAGAAAAGTGCCTTATGTACCTTATGTGGGTTCTTATGAATTCTTACGTATGCCTTTTGGAGTGAGAACAGCCCCTTCTCATTATATGTTGCTAATGAATCAAGTGTTAGAAAGGATGCAGAAATTTGCATTGGCATACATAGATGACGTTTTGATCTATACATCAGGAGACGTACAAGACCACCTGAAACATGTAAAATTAGCCTTCGATAGATTAAGACTACATCAAGTTAAACTGAAGTTGACTAAGTGTGAGTTTTTAAAAACAGAAACTAAGTACCTGGGTTACATTATCGATAGAGAAGGAATCAAGCCTGATCAAGACAAAGTGAAAGTCATTAGAGAGTTACCTTCTCCGACCAACGTGAGAGAAGTAAGAGCATTTATCGGGATGTGTGGATATCATAGACGCTTTATTCCAAACTTTGCACAAATAGCGGAACCTATCACAAACCTGACTTGCAAATACGCAAGATTTAAATGGAACGAAGATTGTCAGAGAGCATTTGATTTTCTAAAAAATAGTTTGACAATAGTCCCATTATTGGCACATCCAGATTTAGATAAACAACTGACTTTATATACGGATGCTTCAGATACCGCTATAGGGGCATGCCTGACTCAACCATATGCTGGAGAAAACTCTGGAATACCAGGGGTTAAGAACGAAAGACCGATCTATTTTCTTTCACATAAACTTAGCAAGTCGCAAAGAAAATCGGCGACAGTAGAAAAGTAGCTTATGCCACTCACTACGCATTACAAAAGTTGAATTATTATTTACATAACGCCAATTTCATAATCAAAACTGATCACATGCCATTAAAATCTTTATTAGAAGCCCCAGTACAGAACAGGAAAATACAAACGTGGCGCTGAATTTACAAGGCTATAATGCAAAAGTAGAATATATCTCAGGAAAGGAAAATACATGCGCCGATTTATTGTCTAGAATTCCATATCCAGAGGTATCGGATACTGAATATGAAGGTGAACCGGAGATAGACGATCGGAATTGGCAAATAAATATATTAGATTCTGGTAAGTTAAATAAACAAACATTACTCATGATTTGTTTCATTTACTTTTGACTTGTTTAATATTAACATATTAGTTTGATTAATTATTTTGAATCGTCAGTCTTAGTTTCAAAAATTGTAATGATTTTGGTCCTTATACTTGAGTTGTCGTTGACCATGTTTAAAATTAGTTTTGATTACAATAGTTTGTGTGTGTGTGTTCAATTAAATGGAGTTATAAAACAGAAACGATAGTTGCTCAATGAGACTTGTCCATATTAAGTAGACATGTTAATAAGGTCCTGGGGGGGGGGGGGGGTTGTTATACGGATGGATAAAGAACTACGTTCAGAAGATATGGGGCAACTTTAAGACATGGTCTTGCCTTGATGGGATTAGTTTTTAACAAACCTGGAGTGAACATGAATTGAGTGCCATGACGTTCTAGATATTTTATAAGTGCCCGGGGGATTGATCGGTTGCTGTGGTTGACGGCGTAACCATAAATACTGTTGCAGGGTTTTAGAAATTAGCTATGACAAATTGTTATTAAAGTCGCTGCGGTTGTCAGCAATGACTAGAGTAAACATGGACTGAGCGCCATGTTCGGGATGTGGGTTATTGGTTTAAAACTTTTCTTGGGGGTGGCCATCATTTGGACTGTGGATAGCAGCACAATTTATAATAGTCGGGCATTGACTAAGGTGCATGTTTTTAGAAGATGAGGTTTATAATAGATGAACAATGATGATGTTTTTGGGTGCTGTGCGTACAGCATAACTAGGGGGGGGGGGGCGGGAACATGAATTGAGGGTCATGAAATAGAGGTTTAGGAAATAATGAGATGGATAATAGATGGATAGCTGGGGATACCGGCATAATACAGGGTGGACAAGTTAGAAGTTTACAGACACAAGGTCATGTTTAGTATTTTTGATGTGGTTAATGATATGATATGGGGCTAAACGGAGTAAACGTTCACAACCATGAGCTTAATGCGGATATTTGATTGCTGGGGTACCGGCATAAACTAAAGGAGACACGGATGGTAGTAGAATCTGGTATTGTGGATAATGTGCTCATTATAAGATTTGTATAAGGATATTTTTTTTTTTTTTTGGAAAAAAAACTTTATTTCATAAAGTTTTGTTGTGTACAAAGGAGGGTAAATGTGAGTGTTTTGGAATTTTCTTTACTATCTTTTCTATTCTTGGTGCGCACCTTCTCTGTTTTTCTATCTTGTGTACAATTGTTTTTAGAAGGGTATGATATGTGATATTTTTATGATAAAGTATACATCTACATGATTATGATGACAGTAGGGGTAAGATTTGAATCTAGTGAACTTTTTATTAAGTAACGAAGCAGAAGTAATTGTGTGCACATAAGAGGGAGTTTTATAATGGCTGAGAGAATAGTTTAATTAAGTTAACGAAGAAGAAGTAATTGTGTGCACATAAGGGGGAGATTTATAATGGCTGAGAGAATAGTTTAATTAAGTTAACGAAGAAGAAGTAATTGTATTCACATAAGGGGGAGTTTTATAGTGGCTGAGAGAATAGCAGTTAGCTATAAGTTATATGACTATTTGGGGTAAGGTGATTAGGGAATAGTGAAATAGCGGATAGCTATCACGAATTACAGAAGTTCCTATAAAGAAGATCACTCGTAAAAGTTATAGATTGAGGATGTTAAATAGGTTTTGGGTTTAAGACTTTTCGGGGGAAAGTCTCGGTTGAGGGAAGAGAGGAATATAACAGAGTCTCTCTGATGGGGGATCTGGATTGGTGTGCAATGGGAAGGGTCTAGTATTCAACAATGCGCGGGTGAGCACCCCGCTGGGACGTAACTAGGGAATGTCACGCTGTGACGTGAGGGTAGAGAACAAGTTAGTTACCAACTATAGCTCTTGCTGGCAAGACGTGATGTCAACATCTGGAGTGAGAGTCAGTTTATATTTGATAATGTCAACTGTAATGATCTAATAAAGTGGGATTTCCAGAAGTTACTGCCATGGCTTCTCGTTTGCTCTGTTTACACCTCATCACCTTAGTCTCCAGCACTGTTATACTTGGCTACGTGGCATGGTCGAGAAAGGAACACAGAGCTGATCTACGACTCTGGTGATCGAGTGAGATGGCAGAACATGACCGCCCACGCTTACCGGCAAGGCACATGATGGGTGATGGATGGAAAAATACCAAATTAATGCACAAAAGAATATAGGACATTACTAATAAAAGAACACGTACATCAACAGGCTGACTAAAAATAAAAGATGGAAAAATCACACCAGAAAAAAGTAAGATGTTACTTGTATGGTCAGATTATGTGAAAAACATTTATGATGATATTCGAAATAATAATGAAGAACCATCAATTTTGAAGATGGAGATTCAGAATGCTTTAACCACATGAAAACTGGCAAGACCCGTTTCGGACAACATCATAAAGGAAAAGATCAATGCCTTAGAAGAATATGGAATAGACCAATCACAAGAATGCTGAATACAATATATGATACTGGAAATATACCTCCCGAATTATGTAATTCTATATTTATTGCAATCCCGAATAAATCAGGAGCCTTGGAATGTGACCAATATCGAACGATTAGTACAGTAGTTCTCAACCTTTTTTGGCCCATGCACCCATTCGCCATATGTTCAGAATGTCATCCGCTCTCCTTTTCGGATTTCCTCCCTATAAATTTCCCCCTCCCCCACACCAGTATACATAAAAATGGAAGCTAAATTTAATAACACATACTACAACTTGTCTAGACGTCAATATAACACGTGATTAGTGGGTCTACTTACGTTATAAAACTAATTTCAGAATGGCGAGAAATACAAAACTGTAAAGTATGGAGGGAAAAACAATGTCATGTAATCGGTTCTTGTATTAACGCGATCTTGAAATAATTTACCCCCCCCCCCCCACTTTGGAAACCCTAAAACCCCCCACTCCCCTCCCCCACCCGGGGGGGGGGGAATTCCCCCACCGATTGAGAACCACTGAATTAGTATAATGAGCCACATCACGAAGATTTTACAAAGAATTACCATGCAAAGAATTAGGAAGAAAATACAACTCGAAATAGAAGAACAATGTGGGTTTGAAGAAGGCAAAGGTAAAATTATATGCATTAATGGAACGGCCTATAGAAGGAAACAAAGACCTACATCTTTGCTTTATTGACCACACAAAGGTTTTGATAAAGTAAGTCATATCAATATGATAAAGATGCTTGCAGATCCACAAATTGACGGGAAAGACCTTAGACTTGTTAAAAAAAAACATATATTGGAAACAATAAGCAGCCATAAAGATTGATAATGAAGTAGGTCAATATCAGCCTATAAAGCAGTGTTTCCCAACGTTGGGCCCACGCCCCACAGGGGGGCAATTCGATTGTTAAGGGGGGCAATTCGAAAATGGAAGAAATCGGCTGGATATAACAAAACGGGGAGACTTTAGACTGAAGTTAACTAAATTGGAACCTGACTTAAGATCTCTTTGCAGCAAGCATCAAGCGCAAGGATCTCACTAAATTTAAATAATAAATAATTACTAATAATTAAAATAATATAAAAAAATCTTTCATTACAATTTATTGTACTTGAATTTCCGTTCTCCATTATATGTTTTGAAAATTTACTTACTGTGTTTGCTCAATAATTTCCTAGTGATTTCTTCCTAAAACCTATCAACGAAGTTTCTTTTGTGAACGTTTCAATTTTTGAATATTAAAAAAATAATGCATATGTTGGTGGGTGGGGGGGGGGGGGGCGGGGGGGGGGGGCATAAGAATTTTAGAAAGGCTTAGGTGGGGCATAGCACAAAAAAGGTTGGGAAACACTGCTATAAAGAGAGGCGTGAGACAGGGATGTGTAATGTCCACAGATCTGTTTTCAATGTACAGTGAAAATATTTTCAGAAATGTAGAAAATATGAAAGGAATCACCATTGGGGGACGCAACATCAATAACATAAGATATGCGGATGATACAGTATTGATTGCAGACAATAGGCAGCAATTGCAACATTTAGTAGAAGCAGTTGTTGCACAGTGAACAACTCGCGTTAGAATTAAATTATAAGAAGACACAGATTGTGGTCGTCACTAGGAAGAAAGAAATACCACAGTGTAATATACAAGTAAATGAGAATATTATTAAACAAATGAATCTACAAAATTATCTCGCAACAATCATACCATCTGAAGGTAGATGCCTTGAAGAGATTAGAACAAGAATCGTCATGGCTACGGTTGCATTTTACAAGATGAAAAACAAACTGACCAATAAAAATATGTCAATTGCAACGAGAAAAAGAGTGTTGAGGTGCTACATAGAGACTTGTACTTTTTTATGATGTGAAGCGTCGACAATGAGCAGACAAGCTGAAAAAAATATCTGATGGCTGTGGAAACGTGGTTTCTGAGGTAAATGCATAGAATACCATGTCCTACAAAAACAGATGAAAATCGTACACTGATTCTTCTTCTTCTTCTTCTTTTCGTTCATCCGGAGTGATTTTTCAGATGTGATTGCGGTGTGTCTGTTATGCGCCCTTGGGCCGAAACCCGTAGGCCAACACATCGACTTTAGCGTGCTTTTTTGACCAGGTAGCATTCCTGGGAGACTCTCACTTTTGTGGCGCCATCTGCAACCATGCTGGCCAAGGTGGAACGGTCGAAGACAACGGTCATCCCTCAAAGGAAGGCAGGGACAGTCCATAGCATTTTCCGCCATCCAAGGTTGCTTCCATAGTTGCAGGGCCGACACATAACGCCCTGGATCTGGGCTCACCGAGGGAGATCGTCACGTCCTGCTCATGGCTGCTTTAAATCCTCACTTCAATATATTGGTCATTTCGTTTCCCCGGGTCATTCCCGCACAAACCAGACAGGTTTGCAGACGGCATCCACTCAGCGAGTTTGTCGTTGCGCCCATCAGAGCTTTTCCAGGCTCAACAGACATTCGGAAAACTACCCAGTCAGAGCTGTTCCGAACAAGAGCGGCATTCGGAAACTAGGTAGTCAGAGCTGTTCCTAGCACGAGAGACATTCGGACGAGACATTTCACTCGGACGTAATTGCGTAGTGTCAATTTTTAGTTTGCCACCCGTAGGACGACACTTCCGACTTCCAGCGGGCATTTTTTAATGAGGTTAGCCATCCTCTGGTTTCGAGGCACGTTGGACTGTTGTGATGTCGCTAACATCTCAGCTGGTCAAGATAGAACGACGAACGACATCGTGGTCGGCCCTCAAGGGAAGGCAGGGGCAGACCATGAGCATTCCCTCGCTATCCAAGGAGGCTTCCATAATTGCAGAGCCGGCACATATTGCTCTGTGACTGGGCTCACCCGAGGAGTTGCCACGTCCTGCTCATGGCTGCTTTAGTTCCTCACTTCCATGTGTTGGGCAACTCGTTTGCCACTGATCCCTCAAGCACACACCAGGGACGGTCAGACTGCAAGCGACACCCACGCTTTTGACTTCGGACAACGCAATAGGTTCGCTCGCCGTGCGTTCCATTTTGCGGCATTGAGACGTTCTTCCACTTTTGTCTACACTCTCTATGAGTTAGATACAGTTTTCGCAGCCACTTTCTTCGACTGGGGCACTTTTTGACTTTTTGTACTCGCTCACGAGGTAGGCTACTTGTGCTGCCGGATCAGCACCTTACCTTCGTGCAGCGGTGAACGAGAAACGGCCTGGCCTCTCATCCGGGAATCTCTCATATCCCCCAGCTGAGAGCCTTCGAACTTCTATCAGACCTGAGCATGTAGCTTGCTCAGTATCACGTCTTTATTTTTCGAGAGGTGGCTATCGGCCCGGCTCTCAGGTCCGAGGGTTTGTGGCTTAGAGGCGTTCAGCCACAGCCCTCGACAGGGAGCCTTTAGTGTTTTGTCCGGACCAAAAACTTCTGCCTTCGTGCGCCTGATTTAAATTTTGGACTGCTATCCGCAGTCTCACCTGCAGAGCAGCAGGTTGTGTCTCTCTTAGTCTGGTCCCTATCCCATATGCTGTCCGATATGTAGTTTTTCACCCATCGGCAAGCACATGGGGTCGATGGGACACGCAAGCTCCCCCACCACGGCAAGGTGGAGACACATCGGGGGAGCCATCGACATTTGATAGGGCAGACATTTTAAAAATGCGTCGCCGGCACGTAAGGCCATGCGATCAGCACAAAGTTATCCAGAGTCACCAGTGGGAACGCCGCGCCCCGCGAAGGGCAACGACGATTGGTTTTGAACTAATAAAAGCGCTCTTTCCGCGAGGGTCGGAGCTTGGTAAGCATGTATTAGCTCTAGAATTGCCACAGTTATCCAAGTAGGATCGTGTCATCTAAGGAACCTCGACTGATTTAATGAGCCATTCGCGGTTTCACCGTGAGACAGTGTGAACTTAGACATGCATGGCTTAATCTTTGAGACAAGCATATGACTACTGGCAGGATCAACCAGATATCTATCGGACAGACGGACTATTCACGCACACGCAAGCCAAGAGTAGCATCGCTAAAGCGCGCCCTCCCGGTACAAGGTGATACATGCAAAACCACTGGACGCCTACCGACGAGCTTTAAAGCTACGCCGGCAGGACTAACCGAAAAAAAGCTATACCAGCTTACTGACTGCAGGCCCACTACTCATCGAGAGAGAGTGGGCGCTTATCGAGACTTTGTCGAACGGTCGTACAAATTTTGCTCTTTTGCCCGCTCAAACCACGACCCGGGCTGCACGATGCGGTTACATTCTTGAAACGCCTGCCTCGCTAACTCACGTTGGCTGGGAAGATCCAATTTTGGTGCACCTCACACAGCCATCCGAGACAACGAACGCTAGACGCGGAACTGATCTAGCGAACCAGACCAGCCCCACGTACACTGATTCAAGAAATTAGGACGTAGACATTCAAAGTTGTTTGGTCACATCTTCTTCTTCTTCTTCTTCTTCTTCTTCTTCTTCTTCTTCTTCTTCTTCTTCTTCTTCTTCTTCTTCTTCTTCTTCTTCTTCTTCTTCTTCTTCTTCTTCTTCTTCTTCTTCTTCTTCTTCTTCTTCTTCTTCTTCTTCTTCTTCTTCTTCTTCTTCTTCTTCTTCTTC
>OY992877.1:79199221-79261721 GCA_963921405.1 Cepaea hortensis
AGCACATCAGCTTTCGAAACACAGCTGCGGGCGATATGGCAGCAGACCGCCTTGCGTTTTTTTTTTTAACGAATTAGCACGGGCGCCGGTCGTTCAGAAAGCAATGGTAACTACTGAACGTAAATTTGCCAAGAGATCACATAAAAAATGCTGGTCTTGACTGCGATGTCCTGCAAAGGATATGCAAATAACTAACGAAATGTTAACCAGTTACAGAGTTATTATATACTGGTATATGAAATAAGAAACCACAGTATCTTCTGTAGAATTACCTTTTTTATACCCACCCAAAGATGGCAATTTACTATCTCAAGGTCAGCGAGACTACGCAAAGTTCACCAAACAACTAGCTGTCATAGAAGCCGGTATTGAATCATTAGTTGCTGGGTGAATCCTTTAGGAGACTGACTGGGTCTTAACTCTCCAAGTCCGATACATTGGCGTCCATGTCGTGTGAGGTCTTAATAGAGCTTGCGTCTATAAAGTGAGGTTGATAGAGCGACTGTTCTCCCTACCATATACTAAAGTACTTTCTCCATGAGACTGAGTTACGGAGCTCTCACTCCCATCTCTAGCTCAGAACCAGCAGACCACCAAGATCGGCACTTAATATCCATGTCGGTGGAGAGGTGTATTAGGATGTAACCGACTCATGATTCAGCACAGCGCATCCAGACTGGGATTAGTCCTATTATGGTCATGTTTCATCGAGGAGTTTAAAAAATTTCATTGTCACCAGTGACCAGTGGGATAAAAGCCAGATTATCAAATGAAAGTATGTTGTTGCCAGCGAAGTAAATTGAATATTAATATATATTCTCAGCTCGCTGTCCAACACAACAGTCCAGCAGAATGACCGGAGCAACTTCAATAATTATTAAACGACTTGGGGCAGGCCCGACATTTCTTGCAATGCAATCTTTATTTATATAGAATTATCTTGTGACGTCATGAAACAATCAACATCGCCGTTCCCATGTTGATGGGAGGGTCGGCGATGGGTGAATAGGCAAACGCACAATGCAGAACATTTTTATAGTAAATTAATTGATTGCTAAGATAATGCTTCACCGCCTAGCGTTATTTAGATTGCATCCTTGCCGCTTATCATAATATTAACTACTTACAACTCCTGTCTGTTGACACTTGCTAACCTTGAGCCATTCCTTCGACTTTTAACTTAAATACTCATGGCCAACCCGTCCGTCCTAAGTTTGGAGTGTGCCTTGATCATTATATCTTTGATCAGTGATGGTTACATTTCACAATTGCCATCTTCTAAATGATTTACGTTAATAATTCGCCTCTGAGAACTTTATACCGCCTAACTTGTTGCCAGCCGCAAGCCTAACTGGCTGGTTGCTAATGTATCACCTGTTGACGTTTTTCACGTCGTGACTTCACTTGGCGACTTTTGCGGTGTCTTTCTTTGAGATTAACCTTCTGGGTTATTTCTCACTTATAAATTCTGTATCTCATTCTCAAGTGCTACATTACAGTCGTAAACACTCTTCATTATTTAGAGTGGAAGGATGGTGTTGGATATGTCAACATGGGGCTAACACTCTGTTCATCCTATTGGCAGCATTGCAATGAATTAAGATTTGTGATTAAATGATGAAGGAGTGGCTTGCGCGATGATTTAGTTTTCATTTAGCAAAGGTTGCGCAATTCTCTCAGACTCTCTCTCCCCATTCACCGTTCTCTCTCTCTCTCTCTCTCTCTCTCTCTCTCTCTCTCTCTCTCTCTCTCTCTCTCTCTCTCTCTCTCTCTCTCTCTCTCTCTCTCTCTCTCCTAGGTCCATGTGAGTTCAGTGGCAAAGCAGTCTTGACAATCAACTAGAAAATCACTCAGTGTACGATCAGGGTTTTTTAAGTGCCTGCATTACTCCCCACAGCGTCTTGCTAGCAGTCGCCTTCATAACCGCTGATCAACAAGTGTTCGAGACGTTCTACAGAATCTCGTCACTTGCTGGTTAGTCAGTCCCTGACTGATGGATGATAAATGACATGTCGTCCACCTTTAATTGATTTAGCTGGCTGTTGGAATATATTTTGCACTCAGCTGCAGAAAATATGGCGTGTTCATCGCGAGACACACTTCTCTAGTCATGTCTGCTAACATACAAGCAAGTGTTAAAAGTTAGTTGCATATCCTTTACAGGACGTCGCAGTCAATCCCAGCATCTTTTGGCTGTTTGTCACTTCTTGGCAAGTTTACGTTCAGTAGTTTGTCATTGCTTTTGAACGACCTTCACTCATACCATTGAATGAAAACCAGCCAAGACTGTCTGCTTTCAAATCGCCGCAGCTGTTTCGAACGTGATATGCGGGATTACGAATTACGTCCTTACCCCGTTCGCCACAGAACCATCTGTGTACAAGCTACTGTACGGACATCAATACCTTCTCTAGGCCATCGAGTGTTTAGCAAACTTGGTTCTGTTCAGTCACTACAATCTGAATATGTCCACAGGTGCCCCGATCTTCCACGTCATAAATCCACCAGAGTACAGAGACTAATTGTGCCAGTTATGTATTGATTGACGAGCTTATATATGCTCTGGATATACTGCTATTTTCTGGCCACCGTGATCGTCAATTCTAACTATTGTTGTTAATTCATTCCATTGAAAGTCTTTGTCTAGGTTGAATTCTTACAGGCATTTTTAATGCCGTCTGTAACTATAGATGAGCCCTCAGATACAGTGACAGAACCAGCACATCTCCCTGCTCTCTCATTGCCTATGACATCCGTATGTTCTGGTACGAAGGTAAATGTTACTCTGCGAACTGAGACACTCTGCACCGATTCAACACCTCCATTATCACACTGCCTTGTGGTCATAACAAATGCCACCCTGACTTGCCCAACAGTTCTTCCACGGGAGGGTGCAGGTCAGGCACATGTATAGTTTTAATACGGAATACTTGACCTGTCTGTGTACATCATATCATCTCCATCAACACACTTGTCTTTAATAAAGGATTTGACCTCTGAATCCACTGCCACGGGATTCCATTCTCTGCTTTCTGACCGGATTTGATAATTTATGTTATTCTACTCCTGGTATAACAACATTAACCAAGTGAGAAAACCCATATTTGATTATCGCGTACATTTCGTAGTTAGGCATCGCTGTGATGTCGGTTCCTAAATCAATCAATCAATCAATCAATCAATCAATCAATCAATCAATCAATCAATCGTAGTTATGCATCAGCATGAACGTTGAGCCAAAATTATACGCAATAAGAGCTACAAATTGTGCACCATGGAACGCCAGTGCAGATTAGATGGAACATTGATAGAATGGCAGATTGATAGGCAGACATACGGGCAGACATACATAGCAGATTGCTGATTTATATTAAGTTACTTTGCTGCAAAAACAAAAGATGCTGCTGCATTGAAAACCATACAAACACATATTTGGTAGATAAAACATATTTCCAGTTTATGACAATAATGAAACCAAACCAAATAGTGCGAAATAACATTGTTTATTGTTTAAATTTCATGTTTAGAATGTGCGAATTTAAAGGCTCAAAATGATTGGCAAAGTCACAATAAAAAACATACATATGCTCAAATTGGCGCTTTAACGGTATGTACGTGTCCTCAAAAACCCTGGAATTCATCATCACCATCGTCATCATAATCACCATCGTCATCATCATCACCATCGTCATCATCATCACCATCGTCATCATCATCCCCATCGTCACCATCATAACGAGCTCCACCTCACACGGCCATCAGTCTGTGATCAGGCCTAAGTACCAGTTCCGATTATGCCTCTAACCACTATACAATCGTGGCTGGTGTAATTGTCTTTTAAAGAAACGTTTATAATTATTAGATTTCCATCTGTTTAGCTATCCATTTACGACTTTCTCTGACTTCATCTGCGTCTCTTGCCTAGTTTTCTCGCTCAAGAGAATAATTTACATATTCCACTGCTTATGTGATACGCCTGAATAAAATTATGTTTCTTTTCCATATCGTTTTCATGAGTGATTTAGTAAAATATGTAGTTGATAATATCTATGTATTTATTTTCTTTAGTACTGGACATTCTAAAGTTTTGGAGTAAAAAACCAAATTTCCTTCAACGTCTTCGTAATTTCTTTACTGATTCCCCATCATTGAAATTATTGCATTGTTCTGTACAATACTGTATACTGTATGAGAATTTTGTGAACATTAAAAACAATTTAAAAGAAAGTGAGAAAAGAACGGGCCTTCAGTTTTCGTTCGATGTAACGGAAACACCCCTGCATCATGATTCCGGTGAATCGAGGTTTTATTATAATCATTTACAAATAATGATGCCGTTGAACATACAAACATTAATAAACGTACACAACAGTGTATTAAGTGTATGTAATGAACGTTCAAGTTTAAATAAAAAACATACAACCGCTACTGACATGAATGTCATACAAATCAAAAGTGAGCAATATTAGAACAAGAATCGCCATGGCGAAAGTAGCCTTTAGCAAGATGAAAAACATTCTGACCAATAAAATGATGTCAATTGAAACGAGAAAAAGAGTATTGAGGGGATACATAGAGCCTGTTCTTTTGTATGGATGTGAAACTTGGACAATGAGCAGTCAAGCTGAAAAACATCTGATGGCTACAACAATGTGGTTTCTGAGGAAAATGCAAAGAGTACCATGGACAGACAGTAAAACCAATGACCAAGTCTTACAGGAGACAAATGAAAATCGTAAATTGATTAGAGAAAGTAGACGTAGACAGTCAACATTTTTTGGACATGTTATGAGAAGAAATGGATTGGAGAACCTGGTGACAACTGGCAAGATCGAAGGGAACAGACCAAAAGGAAGACCGAGAAGTAAATACCTGGGATGGCTTGGCCACATGGCATGGTCGAGACTGGAATACTGAGCTGATCCACGACTCTGGTGATCGAGTGAAATGGCGAGTCATGACCGCCCACGCTTTCCGGCATGGCACATGATTGACTGATTGATTGATTGAGCATCATATGGGTTGTCAGCTGTCATTTTCTACATATTAGAAAGCTACACATATTTCTGGTGATTAATATTTCATATATTTCACTTTCGGATTTATTCTACTAACGATGGAAGATAACTGCCTCGTATCGTCAAGTTATGATAACTTCAAGAGGTTTTATAGTTGTTGTTTTTAATGCGTTTGAATTGCACAGTAATGTAAAACGAAAATGTTTCTATTCGTTCATAAAATATTTAAGCATGCAATACTCGTACACACAGATAATGAGCGCCATTTGCTCTATGAAAATACCGGTCTAGCTCCATGCGCCCAATGCGCCATAGGCGTTAGAAGGGGCTTTTCGGCTGAAATCAAAGTGTAGTTCTTGTTTTTGTGTTTGTGGCTGAGATCAAAGCGTAGTTCTCGTTTTTTGTGTGTGGCTCAGATCGAAGTGTAGTTCTCGTTTTTTTGTGTATGTGTGTGGCTCAGATTAAAGTGTAGTTCCCGGTTCTTTGGCTAAGATCAAAGTTTAGTTCTCGGTTCTGTGATTCAGACCAACGTGTAGTTCTCGGCTCGTTGGCTAAGATCAAATTGTAGTTCTTGGTTCTTTGGCTTAGATCAAAGTGTATTTCTCGGTTCTATGGCTAAGATCAAAGTGTAGTTCTCTGTTCTATGTCTCAGATAAAAGTGTAGTTCTCGGTTCTATGGCTAAGATCAAAGTGTAGTTCTCTGTTCTATGTCTCAGATAAAAGTGTAGTTCTCGGTTCTATGTCTAAGATCAAAGTGTAGTTCTCGGTCTTTGAGCTAAGATCAAAGTGACAATATGTGTCTACAAATGATCTAGCCTAGACCACAGGCAGAGGCTGTCATCCAAGTGACACACGGGGACTTGGAACTTCATGGAACGGCTCTTGCGCCAGGGAACCCCGAGCCCTTAGGGGTTCTTTATTGTTTTTCGCATTTTCACATGATACATGTTGATTCGCAATTGCTAGTCCACGCAGTCGGTTTAAAGGAACAGCTGTCTGGCCCATTCAGGAGTTTGATAGCAACATGAAATAGGTCGACTCAGCCTAAAATAAGAACCAGGATATGTTCTGTAAAGTACAGGCGGTTAGCGTAATATTGACCAGATCATCCAATCGGGTACTGATTTGTTTATATAAATATGGGGCTAGCACCATATGCCTAAATATGCCGCAAGGCCCGGAAAAGGGTTCTGTACTTTCACTTTCATGTGGAATAGCAGGGGCAGATTAGCGGAGCAGCCCCGAAGCTTTGTGTGTTTGGAGAGTTAGTTGCATATCCTTTTACAGGACGTTTGGAGTCAACACCGCATTCTTTGCTGTTGTTGATGTCTTGGCATGTTTACATTCAGTAAACATACCTTTACGTAAAAAACCATCGCAACAAGGTCTGCTGCCAAATAGCACACACCTGTGTTTCGAATATATATATATATATATATATATATATATATATATATATATATATATATATATATATATATATATATATATATATATATATATATATATATATATATAATCGTATGACAGTTTGTTACGTCAGAAATATTTTATTACTGCGGTGAAGGGGTGGAGAGGTCCCAGTGGCCGCACCCAAGGGCATTCAACATCTTAATCAGTTTTTAGGAAGGGTGGTGGGGGTGAGAATTTAAACAAAAAGCAACTAAAAGACAATGGTTTAAAGCAACAACTGTCAGGAATATAATGATTTAAGTTAAAAAGACATATTTTGTTAGTTTACGTATATGAAGAGAATACTGTATTGAAAAAAAAAATATCTGATTTTGTGCCGTGCTTTGTTTGAAAATATTGCATTGCTGCTTTCGAGGTTTCAAATAACAACAGATAACAAGGTAACAGTTATACATGTTGCATCGTATTTACAAACAACGCAGCCATAACATGTGCTTACAAAACAGATTTGTGGCATGTAATATCATCAACCTTTTAACAGCAATCCTAACAGAAACCAAAGCAAATAACAAGCCTAACGGTAATGACAACATTTCATGCATTAATAATAACAAAGGTAGCATTAGTAGGCCATTGAATCAATACCAATAAATAAGTTAAACGGGATGTAGTGGAAAGTGGAAGAAAGAATAACGTTTTACAGTGACTAAAACATTTAAGACACACATATAATGCATTTATTTCCATATGTAGTTTTTGATAACAAAAATAAGAGAACTGGTTACTAGCATCACAAGCAGACAATTCATATGTGTGGACGTATCATGAGAATGAGTAAACTGGAAAAAATTATAGCTAGAATATGAAAGTTGAAAGAGAGTATAGACAGGGGTTGACCTAAAGAGAAGATTCTACGCAGTTTGACATGATGACGCGGAAGAACATCTGTATCGGACAGTTACTCAGTGTAATAAGAAGAAATAGACACCAAAAACTACATTAGACAATGTGCAAACTGAAAGATATAGGCACACCGAGATTCGAACTTGCCGCCTCCAGTAACACCAGGGCCTTGCTGAAGGACCTTGCGACGTAAGACCAACAAGATACCGACACAGTTTTATCATTAACCAGGTGTATTACCCACCAGAGCCCATAAATGTAGAATAGGGACAGAGTTCACACTTTTCACTTTATGTATCTCGATAGGTCTTAGAAATGTAACTTGATAAGCATTGGTCAGGAGGGACTATGTTCCCATTTAATTAACCTCTTCCGCTTTTGATGTGTCTTTACTTTGAAGAGGTAGAGGAACTTGTGTGTTCCAATGACCTCAAGAGCTATGCAGACGGTAGCGCAGCTACTGGTAGGGCATACAATGTCTGACAGGTCAAGGTATACGAACCAGATGCAGAGAGACACAAACCTGCTGCCTTGTGGGTTGACTGAAGACAGTCAAAGGCTAAGGAATGCAAACCCGAAAAAAATGCTTTTCTAGATCGAGTGTACTGAGCCACAGGTTTGACGACACAGTGCAATGAACTTCAGCGAACGATGTCATTAACCTCTTCCAGACAATCGCTGTTAGTTACTCTGTCCGTTCAAGGTATTCGCAACGTTCGTCACAGAAATCACATCTTTGCTGTCCCCGAGTTCCTCCTAGTTTGTCCGTTTACATCCAAAGATTTAGCGCCACACAGCAGAACAGATTTGAATTAAATACAGCCCACACAAAGGTCATATACAGTAAACTCATCCTAACCCCAGACCGATAGGCTTAGTCGGAACAGGAGAAGGAAGAGGAATTAAGAATGCTTTAACGGTGGAGAGACTTTGCCAGGTTGGACGAAGAATGACTTGAGCGATGAATTGGATTAAAGTGAGGATGAGTTGCGTAATTCGTCGACCACAATCTCTCGCCTTCCATCTGAATTCAGTGACAAGACAAGTCAAGACGACTGGAGACGAATACAGGTGCAGTGGATGACCACGGCTCTCTACGTGCCTTGCCGTGCTCATTACGTTCCACAACGCTTTGCGGGTAAACGCCGTCTTGCCCGTTGAATCATCGATGATGTCTTCCGCGCAGTCTGCCGAATCCTTTCTTCACATGCTGGGTAGGCATGCCATATTTCATGGATTGGTTTGAATCGGTTACTCTCGCCTGGTTTAGCCGGTTGTCCGGGGTGGGGGGTGGCCGCTGTCGCACGCTGACAGCTACTAGGAGTCATAGGCGTAAGCTGGATGTCAGGCTTGCACCAGACGTGTATTAACTAACGGTACGAAACTTAGTAGTTTAGAGAGAATACTAACGAAAGACAACGTCCCTGGAAAAAGAGTACCAACCGGTGAGTGGACACCGACTATTAAAGATTCCCTGGGCATGAACATGCAGGAGGCAGAATGACCGGCGAGGGGCCCAGAATCTCTCCGGCTTGTGATAATAACGACATTATGCAAAGAACTTGCCACGTGATGATGATGAAGATGACTTACTGCTGCTAGCAATCCTCATTATTATCATTTCATTGCAGCCTCCTTTGGGAATACTTGGACTATTACAAAAATATCGATCTTCTTATAGGAAGTCACAGACGGAATTTGAAATGAACATAAAATTATAATATCTATGCGGTTTTTGTACTGCATCATGAAACTACGCGTTTCATCAGTGTTCAAAGCACGGATTCGTATATAAATATTTCAGTGAAACGAACTTGTTAAATAATCTTGTATTATCTTCCCAAAATACGAATGTGTTAGAGTTTTATCTCCTGGTGAAAATGTCATACGCCATTAAAATACATACAACTCAAGCTTTATTGGTAAAAGCGGGCGCGTTGGTGTAATGGTTACGAAATTGATCTGACGATAGCATGAGCGTGGTTGGATAACGGTTAGATTCCTGGGCTCGCGGCACGCTACAGGAGGAAAGACTAACCAACTATTCCTTCAGGCACCCAGGTCTAAAAAATGTGACATCCTATCACATCATATTCTCATAACAGGCTCCCACTTCGGGACTGTGCGATTTTAATTGCTAAAATGTTGATTTTGTCCAAGGCTCGACTCCAACACGATACAATTAAATATATTACAGTGGCACCTCGGGTTACGAACGCCTCAGGTCACGAACAATTCAGGTTACGAACAACAACTTCGAAAATTTTATGTCTTGGGTAAAGAACAATGCCTCGGGTTACGAACGAAGGCGAGCGAGAGAGAGAACAAGGTGTAACGTTGGAGACAAACGATCGCGTACAGTACAAACAGTACTACAGGTGAGCTTGTGGATCTTCAGAATGAACAGCTAAAGACATTAAAGGATTAAAGAAATTTGCAGCAAGTGGGCAGACCTCGAAGACTTCATTGTGAACCACCATCCAAACAAACTTGTTGCTAACAAGCCCTATGACCCCTATATGTGTTGAATGATAACACGATTGCTCACTTCAGAAAGATTCGCCAGCAAAGGAAGCGACAAATTTCCCTTGATAGTTTCTTGGTGCAGAAGATACTCCTGAAACTAATGATTCAGAATAACAAAGAAAGTGACAAATTTCCCATGATCGTTTTCTTGGTAATAAAGATAGACTAAATCTCTTTTTATTTTACATTTAATTCATTTGGTTGTTTTCTTTCTCTTTATTTAAAACGTGAAATACACGTATTCTTTGCGGTTTGTCAAGTAAACAACAGGATGTTAATAAAAAAGAACGATTTTTTCATCGTGAAAAGGGTTGTCTTTATTTCACTGATTTCAATGTTTCGGGTTACGAACGTTTCGGGTTATTAACCGAGTTCTGGAGCGAATTAAGTTCTTAACCCGAGGTAGCAACGTACTTTCAAATAGAACTCCACATAATACCACTAATTTGACCGTGATTGTTTAGACTAAGACATTGTTATGAGGGATGGCTGAGGTCAGAATGTCCGCTGACACATTGTGTGACGTGTGTTCGATTCTTGATAAACCTCAAGGTTTTAAAATAAGAATCCAGAGCTGTGCACTTCTCGGCAAATCGACACTTATCTATCAGACCGGAAAATTATCCCAGCACACGCCTGTTTTCATTAATGTTCTGTGTTCAATTCGTGTTGGGCGAACCCTGCTTCTTTGTCAAGGAAACACGACTAGCATTAATATTCTGTCTCAGTCACAGTGCGATTTAACAAAAATATAAATTTATATAAAGTTATCCTCAAGTTTAATCTCTCTCTCTCTCTCTCTCTCACTCTCTCTCTCTCTCTCTTTCTCTCTCTCTCTTCTCTCTTTCTCTCTCTCTCTCTCTCTCTATCTCCCTCCCTCCCTCTCTCTCTCTCTCTCTCTCTCTCTCTCTCTCTCTCTCTCTTTCAAATCGTGCCGGCTCTGTGGCGAAGGGTTTACAAACTTAATCCCGCATACAGCGTTCGAAACACAGCTGCGGGTGATTTGGCAGCAGCAGCCTTGCGTTGGGTTTCATACGATGGCATGGGTGCCGGTCGTTCAGAAAGCACTGGCAAACTACTGAAAGTAAACCTGTCATGAAACCTAAAACAGCCAAAATATGCCGGGGTTGACTGCGACGTCATGTAAAGGATATGCAACTAACTTTAAAAAAAAATTCCTCAAGTTGCTACATCGCCTCTCTCTCTCTCTGTCTCTCTGTCTCTCTGTCTGTCTGTCTGTCTGTCTCTCTCTCTCTCTCTCTCTCTCTCTCTCTCTCTCTCTCTCTCTCTCTCTCTCTCTCTCTCTCTATCCATCGCTCTCCCCGTCTCCGTCTCTGCCTGTTGGTTTCTCTCTCTGTCTCTCAAACTAGTTCGCCTTGACTGGGTAAACTAATGTATCAGTGGACGCAATAGATGATACTATTTTCCTTCCACTTTTCTGGAAGAACTGAGCTCAGGCCGGAGGGCTAATACCCCGTTATGCACACACGCGATGAGTCCCCGGTGAGGAAATCTGGGGGAAACCTACCGAATGCAACACAGTAAGTAATTAGAGAAGAGAGAACGCAGTTTACTACCGAACGATTCAGCCCTGGAAGCACTATAAACAGAACCATCACCTGATTATGGATACTGCATTACTATCTTCAGGCATCTGAAGTAATAAATATCATTATTATCCAGTGCCTTTCCGGCTGACGTGGGCGATCATGCCCAAGGCCATGCGGTAGATTTTCTCAGTAGGACGCAAGTCTTCGAAATGCCGTCCCTTAATGTTGCAAGTCCTCACAATTCCGCCCCTCCTTCACTGCTTATGCCACCCCCTTACCGTGCCGCCTGATGCGGCCGCCTCTCTGTATGATAGCACGGCACAGCCCTGATCATGCCTCTGCACAAATTGCGATCTCCGACGGCATGGATCATTTCGTGTATTGACTTCCTTCAATGCCATGACACAAGACTGAGCATTTTCTCACGCCGTCTTCCTCTATCTCTCTTTCCAAAATCTTTCTTGATTAGAATAGAGGCTTGATTGTTTTGGGAAAATACATCGGTGGTTATCTCTTGTATTCCGCCAGTTTATGTACGGTTGAATAAATATAATAAATAATTTGTCCCAAGCTGTTTCTTGCTATGGGTTTGTGATATGATAGCGTCATCACATTTTGTAGTCTTGTATTTGTATGTGTCACAGAAAAAACTGCAGTTTAATGATTCCTTGATAACTTACATATTAAAATACAAGGAAGGAGAAGGGTTAACAATTGTGTACTTCATTCTGCGAGGAGGAATAAAATTCACGAGCATTGACCTACGAATATAAAAATAGGATACAGGTACGCGCCGAGGGCAGTGACTCCCGCTAGTATCGGGGCGACGGGAAAATGAACGGAGAATGCTTTGAAGTGCAAACGAGCGATGGACAGAGGACCAGCTCAACAGCGGAGAACGGAGCGCCCGGACGTATACGTGATTTCACTGAACTTTTGATGTTACGGGAACGACAAAGGCGATTGTTGATGTATGGACATCAAACACTAACGAAGACCGGAAGGCCCAATATAAATAGTAGCAACTGGGATGGTTGGGTTAGTGTGTGCTACCGAAAGGGACGGCAAACTGGATTTATGTCTCCTGAAAATAGCAAAGAAATCATCCCGGGAAATGGGATAGAAGTGATTGTGTGCTAATAGATTTCAATGCTTGGAGTATCATTAATTCTAGATATATAAGGTAACACTAATATTAGCATAGGGAAATATGTGGTTGTGCGTAGGGTTTACTATTGCTTTCTATTTAGTGAATAGTTTATACTTTAGTGAATTCTGCTGTTTATGTCAGAGTAATTCTTTCGGAGGCTGTTTCATTACGGCTGGAGAAAGATAATCACATAGACAGTGATATGAGGCAGACTTAAATCACCTGATTTAATGTTTATTACCCAGGTTCTACTACACAGCCTGACCTATCAAAGAAGATCAACCAGTACATCTCTTGTACAGAGAAAGCAGTGTTGATAATACAGGAAAGACATTTTAATTTAATCAGGCACTTCACAGGTGCAGTGAAAGTATATCACTATAGCAAATGCAAAGTGGGTGACTTAACGAATGTCAAAAAACAGGTTTTGGTGAACCTTAGAGAAGAAACTTTATTCAAGCATAGAAAATAGGATAAAACATTTTCATTTAGTACTCACCTAAACGAAACAGGGAAGAACCCTAGACCAGTGTACATATATTCAGAAAACGGTTAAATAACTGTGGACAGGTGTGAGGTGTTTTCACTGATGGATTATAACAACATAAAACTGAAAACTCTGTCTACGGAAAGGACTTACCGTGATCACATTACTGTACGGTGTTACTGTGGTGAACAATTGTTTGTGTTTTCAAGAATTGGATTAAGTCAAGACCCAAGTTGAACGGATCATACCGGGTGAGAACGTTCTAAGTCTGTGTTTGATATCTGATGTTTTGGCCTGTTGAATATGCCGGAGAAGATTACGGAGACTATCCATCAACATCTTATCTTGCATCCACACTAGAAGAACATACCAACTACATGGACACTATCCATACATACACCAGACATAGTTTTTATTAATAAATCTTTTGTTTATTGTTGAAAGGAACTGTTGTCGGAGTATGTGTTGAAGGAATAACGGAGAGAGAGTAAAAAAAATAGATATATGGAAGGGAAGACAGAAGAGAGGAGTGTAGACTAAAGTCAGGCAATAATCCCAACAGATAATAAGTTGAAGATGTACTTGTTGATTCCAACTTCCTCTCAGGAAAACAAGTGACATAGAAAATAATACCCATATGACCTGGGCATAACAGGGCATATACATAGAGGGGTACCTGCATATTGGCACAGACATAGCGGAGTACCTGCATGTTGGGACATACTGATTGGAATAAATATAAGTATACATTGATGACTTTTAATGGAAGGACGTCCATTGGATATATGGTGCCATTACATTTATGGTAGAACCATTTCATTAATGCTGGTGACTTTACAGTGAGAAAGTTCCAGACAGAGTGAATGTGGATAGGTGGTAAGACACATTACATACCTAGTCACACGGTCACACGTCTACATAAGTCTTTATCCTATATCTCCTCTGGTGGATGAGAGAGTGGTTGTGATGTACGGTGTGGTGTTGTAGATTTAGAATATTTAATAGACATAGATAAATGATATAGGTTCTAGGTAGATTATCTGTTTATAGGAAGGACTTCTTTATTGCTTGAGGTGTCTGTACTCTATTTGCGGACTTACATTCTTAACTATGGCAACTCCTAAAGTAACTACAGCAGAACTAAGGGCCAACGGGGAGGAAATTGGTTTAGCTGGCTCGGAACTAACTGATTACATCCAGGAAAGAGAGCGAGAGATTCGTCAAGCGGAACGAGAAGATCGGAAGGCCGAGTTGGAAGTGAGAAGAATAGAGGTGGAGACCAAACGAATGGAAATGGAACAAGAGGCCAAGAAACTGGAACAGGAGACCAAGCGACTGGAAATGGAACAAGAGGCCAAGAAACTGGAACAGGAGACCAAGCGACTGGAAATGGACCAGGAGACCAAGCGACTGGAAATGGACCAGGAGACCAAGAAACTGGAAATGGAACAGACTGCCAGGAGACAAGAAATGGAACATGAATACCGCTTGAAAGAGTTAGAACTCAAGACACAAACTAAGGGTGAAATAGATGCAGCAGAAGGAAGTTCATCTTCACCTGGGGCAACCCACATGATTGGGCAGGGTTACCATGCCATGAAGTTTCCCTTGGCGGTCTTTGATGAAAGTAAAGAGAAGATATACCAGTTTTTGGATCGGTTCGAGGCTATGGCAGTCGCTATGGGACTGGATAGAACCAGATGGGCTCTTAAATTATCCCAGGCTTTACGTGGTTCAGGCTACGAGGTCTACACACGCCTACCACCAGGACATGAAAATCAGTACGAGGAATTGAAAGCCGCTTTGATGAAACATTATGAAGTCACAGCCCAAACGTATAGGAAGAAGTTTAGATCGTCTAGACGAGAGCCGGGAGAACTATTCGCCGCCTACAGTCTGAGGCTGAAATCCTATCTCCAGAAATGGATGGACTTGGCAGAATTCAAGAGGGATTATGAGAGTCTCGAAGAGATGATGGTGGTCGACCAGATGCGAAAGCAAATGTCGAAACCTCTCAGAACCTTCTTGGGAGAACAAGGGGCGGAACGGATTGATGTTGTGAATAAGCTGGCGGAACGATTCGTGGAAGTACATGGTGAAGCGGAGGAACTAAGTACACAAACCAAAGGTCAGGAGAAACCAGAGAAAAAGAAACCTAAAAACTGGGAAGGAGAAAAAGTGGAACCTTATATAAAGCACACAGAGGAGAGTTCCGAGAAGGTGAAGGAAGGAAACCAGAGCACCTCGAATTCTTCAGCGAAACGACAGTGGTCGGAGAAGTGGTGTTCATTCTGCAAAGTGCCATCTCATAACACGAAGGACTGCAGATCGAAACCTAAAAGTTCTTACTTCGCAGCATGCAAAGTGATTCCTACGACGGTGATCACAGACAAGGCTGAGATCGGCGAAGGAGAAAGGAACAAAAAAGACACACGGAAACCTAGGAAGGGAACATGGTGCACACTCTGCCAGTCGACAACACATAATACTGTGGACTGCAGATGCAAGGCAGAAGACGCCAATTGCATAACCAACCTCGAGGAATCAAAAGAGGACGGCAAGGAAACGGTCAAGGAGATGGAAGACACTCCGGACCAAGAGAGGCCACCTGTGGTCGAACTGATTGAAGTCAATGGCCAGCAGGTTGTTTGTCTCTACGATACCGGTTTGGATGGGGAAGCGGTGGTGGATGCCAGCTTGGTAAGCCCAGACCAACTTACAGGGGAGACCATAGAAATACAGCCGGCAATGAGGAGTGCAGTTACCATGACGCTGCCAATCGCCAAGGTGGAGATTAAATCCAGGTACGTCACGGGCATTATTCCAGCTGCTGTATTATCTGACTCCTTATTTCCCATGATCCTTGGTACTAAATATGTCTTTTTGGGAATGCCCAAACAGCCAGCCCACAAGGGAACAGTAGTCAGTGGATCTCACGGGAAGGAAAGAGAGGCAGAGACACTATGCGACAACTCAGGGATAGGAGAATTGCATACTGCCCAGAGGAAGGATACTACGTTGCATCCTTGCTACAGGAAGCTGCAAAGAAGTGCTGAGCTACCAGAACGGGGACAGTACTTTCTGAAGAATCAACTACTCTATCGGAGAGCTGGGAGGGGAGATAACCTGCATGAGCAGTGGGTGGTTCCAGAGACCCACCGTCCTCACATTCTTCAGAGTGGACACATCATAGGCGAGAATCGACATATGGGTGTCAGAGAGACCTTGCAGCAAATATCCGGCCATTATTGCTGGCCAGGAATGACCGGAGATGTACGCCGGTGGTTGAAGTCTTGTTCGGAGTGCCAGAACGCACCACCCAACAAGCGGACTAAGAGTAACATAGCTTTTAAAGTGGAAGACAAAGTGGAAGTGTGGGGTCCAGCAGAGACCAATATACTCCAAGGAGGATGGAAAGGACCTTATCCTGTGGAAAAGGTGGTGTCCAAGAACATCTACAAAATACGGATCGGGGAAGAGAAGAAAAATCTCCCTAGACATCTCATTAGGAAATATGAAGAGAGATCCGGGAGCAAAGCTTCGCACTTTATGGTGATGGCAGCCATTGGGACAAAAGTTACCAGTCCAGACGAAGACCAGAGATCGCCAGTACAACATAGGAGGACCTATGGGACAGTACGTGATAGGTCAGATTTACCCAACGACAGGAGGAGGGAAATCACAAGTCAGGGAAAGGACAAGAGTGAAAGTTTCACCGGTAACCAAGTTCAGAAGGGGTGGGTAACGTCGGGAAAGGCGAGAAATACCCAGGACTCCAACCGAAGATTGGCTGACCAGATACAATCTCGCCCAAGATGGTCCTGGAAGCAAAAGTCCAGGAGATTTGGGAAAGACGACTCGGTCCAACGAGGACGAGGCGGAACATCCCCAGAGGCAAAGCCGGGGGAAACCAAGAGGACATGGAAGCAGTGTTACAATCAGGATGGAACGATCCGTCTGTATTGTGAACCATCGCTTACGCCAGTGGAAAGGAGGTCGACTGAACGTACAGGAGCGATGAGTCAACACTAGTTTCAGTCATGAGTAGTATGGTAGGGTGCTTATGAAGTCGCCTACTGGATGAGGTGTTGATCCATGTGAGGATCCAATCATATCATCAATACGTGATGTTAATAGCTACTTCAGAGAAGCTCAACGCACGGTGGATGTGATGGACGTTGTTGTTGCAACAGGACTTCACAGTGGAATTCATTCCTGGTAAGGAGAATGTAGGAGCGGATTTCTTATCTAGACATCCAACTCCAGAGGAAGAGGAATAAGTTGGAGGATCATAGGAATCAAAACTACAGGGATGAAGAGTCGACGCGGTCAACTCTCTTAAGAGGGGGCCTATGTCACAGAAAAAACTGCAGTTTAATGATTCCTTGATAACTTACATATTAAAATACAAGGAAGGAGAAGGGTTAACAATTGTGTACTTCATTCTGCGAGGAGGAATAAAATTCACGAGCATTGACCTACGAATATAAAAATAGGATACAGGTACGCGCCGAGGGCAGTGACTCCCGCTAGTATCGGGGCGACGGGAAAATGAACGGAGAATGCTTTGAAGTGCAAACGAGCGATGGACAGAGGACCAGCTCAACAGCGGAGAACGGAGCGCCCGGACGTATACGTGATTTCACTGAACTTTTGATGTTACGGGAACGACAAAGGCGATTGTTGATGTATGGACATCAAACACTAACGAAGACCGGAAGGCCCAATATAAATAGTAGCAACTGGGATGGTTGGGTTAGTGTGTGCTACCGAAAGGGACGGCAAACTGGATTTATGTCTCCTGAAAATAGCAAAGAAATCATCCCGGGAAATGGGATAGAAGTGATTGTGTGCTAATAGATTTCAATGCTTGGAGTATCATTAATTCTAGATATATAAGGTAACACTAATATTAGCATAGGGAAATATGTGGTTGTGCGTAGGGTTTACTATTGCTTTCTATTTAGTGAATAGTTTATACTTTAGTGAATTCTGCTGTTTATGTCAGAGTAATTCTTTCGGAGGCTGTTTCATTACGGCTGGAGAAAGATAATCACATAGACAGTGATATGAGGCAGACTTAAATCACCTGACTTAATGTTTATTACCCAGGTTCTACTACACAGCCTGACCTATCAAAGAAGATCAACCAGTACATCTCTTGTACAGAGAAAGCAGTGTTGATAATACAGGAAAGACATTTTAATTTAATCAGGCACTTCACAGGTGCAGTGAAAGTATATCACTATAGCAAATGCAAAGTGGGTGACTTAACGAATGTCAAAAAACAGGTTTTGGTGAACCTTAGAGAAGAAACTTTATTCAAGCATAGAAAATAGGATAAAACATTTTCATTTAGTACTCACCTAAACGAAACAGGGAAGAACCCTAGACCAGTGTACATATATTCAGAAAACGGTTAAATAACTGTGGACAGGTGTGAGGTGTTTTCACTGATGGATTATAACAACATAAAACTGAAAACTCTGTCTACGGAAAGGACTTACCGTGATCACATTACTGTACGGTGTTACTGTGGTGAACAATTGTTTGTGTTTTCAAGAATTGGATTAAGTCAAGACCCAAGTTGAACGGATCATACCGGGTGAGAACGTTCTAAGTCTGTGTTTGATATCTGATGTTTTGGCCTGTTGAATATGCCGGAGAAGATTACGGAGACTATCCATCAACATCTTATCTTGCATCCACACTAGAAGAACATACCAACTACATGGACACTATCCATACATACACCAGACATAGTTTTTATTAATAAATCTTTTGTTTATTGTTGAAAGGAACTGTTGTCGGAGTATGTGTTGAAGGAATAACGGAGAGAGAGTAAAAAAAATAGATATATGGAAGGGAAGACAGAAGAGAGGAGTGTAGACTAAAGTCAGGCAATAATCCCAACAGATAATAAGTTGAAGATGTACTTGTTGATTCCAACTTCCTCTCAGGAAAACAAGTGACAGTATGCACGGAGGAATAGGTGGCCCAGTCCTTCCCTCACTTTCGCAGAGCGACGAGTCCAGGAGTAGAACCCACGTCCGACCGTGCTCAAGACATCACTAGCACAGATCGCTATCAACTTCGCTAGCGCGCCTACTGGCACCAGATGTATGAGGTGATAATTTAAGGTACAAGTTCCAGTTAAATAAAACTGTATTGAACTCTATATGGCCAGGAAATCGCAGGTTATGCCAACGATATAGCTCCTATGTGCATTCACAGCTGAAGAGTTCGCCAATAATATAGCTGTTATGTGCATTCACAGCTGACGAGTTCGCCAACAAGTTTTAACCTTTTCTGTCTCAGAGATGTTACTTTAAATGATTAAGTGCCCTGGGATGGTTAATACTCTTAAGTGACTTCCCGTGTCTGCCATGGGTTTATATCGTTGAAATGTTGCGATTTCCTAATAATGCAACATGTCTGCTACCATATTAACAACTTTAAAGTCATAACTATCACACACTTCTACTTCCTATTTTGCCCCATGCATTTTTGTTTGGTCCATAACTACCGTTTCTTTGGTCCGTAACTACTGTTTGTTTGGTCCATAACTACTGTTTGCTTGGTCCATAACTACTGTTTGTTTGGTCCATAACTACTGTTTGTTTGGTCCATAACTACAGTTTGTTTGGTCCATAACTACTGTTTGTTTGGTCCATAACTACTGTTTGTTTGGTCCATAACTACTGTTTGTTTGGTCCATAACTACTGTTTGTTTGGTCCATAACTACCGTTTGTTTGGTCCATAACTACTGTTTGTTTGGTCCACAACTACCGTTTGTTTGGTCCATAACTACTGTTTGTTTGGTCCACAACTACCGTTTGTTTGGTCCATAACTATTGTTTGTTTGGTCCACAACTACCGTTTGTTTCGTCCACAACTACCGTTTGTTTGGTCCATAACTACTGTTTGTTTGGTCCACATATACCGTTTATTTGGCACTGAATCTGTTAAATCTGTCTATGATAAACGTTTGTTATATTGTTAGTTACAGAACGGTTCAACCCGGAAGAGCCACACTTGTAACATTATTACACAGACAGTATTACAGCCGGGGATCCTGAGATAAGTAGCAACATTCTTTTCATATTTTTATTTTCTCTTCATTGCTCTCATTTTTGCATCTTTTTATTCTTCTCTTCCCGCCCTTATGCCTTAATGTAGTCATCGGAGGGTCTTCTCCATGACTAAATGTTGTGTTTTGTGTATGTTTGCTGATGAAGTCTATTCGTCACATTGTCCTTGTATTGTTTCGTAATTCTGTTCTGTAAAGCTGCATTAATTTGTTATTTTATATTATTAGACAGACTGAGTTACAGGAACAACTCGGGTTGGGTGGGTTCATGTAACAATTAGATGGAGATGGAGGGAATCAGAAAAGTGTATTATGTATAAAGCTCGCAATAAGCACATAGCTAGTTACTTAGTTAAGTTAGCCACATGTCCTTTATGGAAAGCGGCAATTAATCCCAGCATTTATTGTTTGGGATTTGTAAGCTGTAATTTGCCATTGCTTTCTGAAATGCCGACGCTCATAACATTGATTTATTTGGTTGTCTCTGGATTTGATGTTTAAAGATTGAGCACAACTAGACTGGACCCGGGATCGAACTCCGGATCACTGGCGTGTGAGACGGGTGTGCACTACTATGAACACTACTGACAAGCTCAAACGAGAGCGAAATTCGAGTCTAGGGCTTCCATTCTGACGTGGACAATGCTTAAGGTTCGTGTCGGAAAGCGATCAGCGTTGCCAGTAGTGGGTTGTGCTCATAACATTGTGAGAGCTATTTGCTCTTAAATCGCCCGCGGTTGACTCCGAACCTGGTAAGTAGGTATTGTAAACCTGTTCATGACCCTTAGACCACAAGCGGCGACATTTGCTTATTACAGAATGAGTTAACAATTTGATTGAAAACAATGAACCGAAGTTGAGTGATTTAGTGAAAGATCACTAGGTATATTTTTCCTAGCAGTCGATGTGGCCGAGATGAGCGCTCTAGCTCTTAAACCTCTGGTGCGCTTATGACGAGGTAGCGGGATCAACCCCTACAATGGTCAGATAGACCTCAACGTTATTTTCCTTTTCAGAAAGCCATGGCATACTACTGCCTAGAAAATAAACCCGAGGTTGTTTTGTGTGTGTGTGTAACCCCCGTTCGCTCACTTTTAACTCAACCATAGTCCATACAGGGCTAGTGCTACTACTAGTTGCTACTCCTGAGAGGGAAGGGGGGGGGGTGTCATCGGACTTATGTTTAAATCTGGAGTTGATGGCAAAGTCCTGCAAAGAACATGCAGTTTACAAAACAATATTATTATAGAATGTATATAAGACTACAATGTTTTATGTAAAAGACTGGTAGCTTTATGAGTTAATTATGAAAGCGTTTGTTTGTTTGTTTGTTTGTTTGTTTGCCGTCACATAGACGTTGGCACCATCGCTGGTGTGTGTCGAGAGATATTCTTTTCCCCGTCTGGGAATTAAAGCCCGCCTGCACTGGCAGTCGCCCACATAGTGCACACACGAGGATATACAAATAAATCCAAAACAACCACAAGCCTTACTGGGAATCGAACACATGTTCTACGAGATGTAATGCGAGAAAACTGACTCCTCGATAACCCGCCCTGGAAAGAGTGAACAAACTTAAAGAACTGTGATTCATTATTTGCTATATCAAAATTAATTCGTTTGACAATTTCCCGACATACCGACAAACCTAAAGAACTGTGATAAATTATTTGTTATATCACAATGACCTCGTTGTCATAATTTCCCGACATACCGACAAACCTAAAGAACTGTGATAAATTATTTGTTAAAGCACAATGAACTCGTGTCACAATTTCCCGACATACCGAGTCAAAGGTTTGAAATCAGCTACAGGCGATTTGGAAGCAGTCCGCCTTGCGTTGATTTCGATGGTATGGGCGTCGGTTGTTCAGAAAGCAATGGTAAACTACTGAACGTAAAATTGTCTAGTATATCACAAGCAGCAAAGAAATGCAGGGCTTGATTTCGAATCCTGTAATGGACATGAAACTAACTTTTCATGAAGTAAGTAATAAAACAAAGATCGTCCCAAAAAAAAGATTACTGAAACATGTACAGACATAAATAAAGTTAGAGAGAGAGAGAGAGAGAGAGAGAGAGAGAGAGAGAGAGAGAGAGAGAGAGAGAGAGAGAGAGAGAGAGAGAGAGAGAGAGAGAGGGTGGGGAGGGGGGAGGCAAATATAAGAAAAATCATAAACAAAGAAATGCTGATGGCAGTTACCAACCCACAAGCAGAGTTATTACATTAAAAAGAATATCGTCTACACATGTAAACAATGAAAAAATATCACAGATATTCAAGAACACATGACCGTGGGTTTCAAATTACACTGTCTGAAATATTACAATACATACTATACCACCGGCGTGTTAAATAAATATGACGAATCTTAATTTCAAAATCATAACATAGCGAGTGAGACGAATTGATCGCTTAACAAATATTACACTGAACTAATCCAATGCCGAAGGACAATATATCACCGAATGTGCCTTCCCATTTGGACAGACGGGCGATATATCGGCATATTAAGGTTATCTGTAAAGTTAGAATCAATGGAGGCGGACGTTTATAAAATAGACCTGCGCTCCCACACGGGCCCAGCCTAAATTGGATACCAGGTTATGTCATGACATGAGAAGTACATTTGACCGGTGTGGTATTGAACTCATCAGTCAGTGAGTGACAATTGGTCATTAAATATGGCGCCTCCAGGATACTCACAATACCTTCCATATTATGTAGAGAGTCCTTTATTTCAGTTCTTCTTCTTCTTCTTCTTCTTCTTCTTCTTCTTCTTCTTCTTCTTCTTCTTCTTCTTCTTCTTCTTCTTCTTCTTCTTCTTCTTCTTCTTCTTCTTCTTCGTCTTCTCCTTCTCTTTCTCTTACTTCTTCTTCTGCTGCTTCCTCTTTGTCTTCTTCTTCATCTCTCCGTCTGTACTTGTCCTTCTCCTTTTCTTTCTTTCTTTCTTCTTCTTCTTCTTCTTCTTCTTATCTTCTTCTTCTTCTTCTTATCTTCTTCTTCTTCTTCTTCTTCTTCTTCTTCTTCTTCTTCTTCTTCTTCTTCTTCTTCTTCTTCTTCTTCTTCTTCTTCTTCTTCTTCTTCTTCTTGCTTTCGTCATCATAAAAGGATTACAACCAAAAAAAAAAAAAAAAAAAACGATGGATGTGATGATATAGACTCAACCCATGTGTCCACAAATTACTGCTTTCTCTTACTATTATTCAATGCATCTACAATGTAAAATTATCAGTATAATACATTGTCCTAGTTATGAAACAAAATCAAGAACAAATTAAACAACAGCAAGGTGTACTTCAAAATAGAAAATAAAAGATGTATGAGTATTTGTTTATTAACAAAAATTGACGTCATAGCACTGTATAAATACTCATAAGTGCTCAGTCTTTATCGGCGAATTAGGGAATGTAGGAATGCCATGATAAATACCGGGTGTTTGTAAATTCTCACAACATTTTGTATGTAGAAAAAAAATTTGAAAAATGAAGTACATGACGTCATCAAAAAATATGCTAAAGATTAATTAAATTAGTTACACTAGTCACTGCTATGGTCTAACGCTGTTTTGGGGAAACTGGAAAGTACCAATGAAGTATTCACTATAACAGGTGTTGGAAATGTCTACCACGGGCTTCAAGACATGACTGTACAAGTCTCTTCATATCGTCAAATACCTTCTGCAACGTGTCTGTTGTTATTTCTTGAATTGTAATTATGAGTGCTCCTTTCAGGTCCTCAATTGTGTGAGCATTATTTTTGTACATATTTCCATTCAAGAAACCCCATAGATCTAATGGAGTTAATCTGGAGAACAAGCAGGCCAAACGCGACGGGATATTATGCGATTTGCAAAAATGTCTTTAAAAAAGAAAAAACGCAGTGTGTGCAGTTGCACCAATTTGCTGGAACCACGCTTCTTCAATTTCACGTTCATTCAGCTGTTCTAAAAACAGGTTCCAGAATTTCAGTACGGTACCGATCGGCATGTATAGTGTTGTTGAAGAAAATTGATCCAATAAAACGTTTTCTACTGACGGGACACCACACCCCAAATTTCTGTTCGTGTAGAGGCGCTACATGAAATGCATTAGTATTAAAAGTGCTCCAAATACGATTATTTTGGCTATTAACGTATCCAGATAGATGAAATCATGTCTCATCAGAGAAGAATGTTACATCGAGAATTCACTCGTCTTCTTGAGCTAAAAATAATTGAAACCACGTGAAATCAATTGGGGAACCTTTGAGGCCACTGAAACAGTACACAAATAAACACACATAGTATTGTTTGGTGCCCATAGAAGGAAAAGAAGTAAGTAGAGACTAGAGGACGCACTTTGTTTCTTTCTTCCGCATATACTTTACAGGACATCGCTGTCAACATCAGCATCTTTCAGCTGATTGTTGATTTCTTGGAGAGATTACGCTCAGTAGTTTGCCATTGCTTTCTGAGCGACCGGCTTACATACCCCGTAAGTTACCGACACGGAGAGAACCGCTACCGATTCTCGCGCACATCACGTTACTCACGAGAGTATACGGGATTATCGAGGAAGTCGTGTAACACCTAGACCAGGGAGATCGGTAGAGGACGCACTAGACAACATAAAATTTGAAAGCTATAGTTATCCACCGGGATTCGAACCTGTCATCTCCAAATGACGATAGCGTCTCCCTGCAGAAACAAGTGTACTTCGACGCATGACCAACTTTTTTGTTTTTTAAATTCGCATATCCTTTACAGGACATCGCTGTCAACAGCAGCATCTTTCAACTGTCTGTTGATTTCTTGGCAAGATTACGCTCAGTAGTTTGCCATTGCTTTCTGAGCGGCCGGCTCAGTTATCCCGAAAGTCACCAGCGGGGGTAGAACCGCTTCCAGTTCTCGCCCGCTACAAGACTCTGCGTGATAAACGGGATTACGGAGAAAGTGGTGTAACCCCTCGGCCAGAGAGACCGGCCATGACCAACTAGACACTCCAAAAAAGTGTCTTCATTAGCTGAACTTACAACTATGGAATACGGACAGAATTCATATCAAACCATTGAGGTAGCACTACACGTCTCATAAATTTATTATAACCAGCATAGGTCAAATAACAAATACACAAACACATCGGACCGTAATGCTGTGTCTAGTATATTCACAAACACTTAAAGAAGAAAAATGAGAGAATACGTGTACTAAATTGAACTGACCAATCATTTCTTTTCTTTAAATGTTTTTGAATGCTGTATGATAGACGTGACTAGTGAAGACACTTTTTTTTTGGAGTGTCTAGTTGGTCATGCGTCGAAGTACACTTGTTCCTGCAGCGAGGCACCGTCGTCATTTGGAGGTGACAGATTCGAATCCCGGTCGGTAACTAGAGCTTTCAAATTGTATGTTGTCTAGTGCATTCTCTAGTCTCTACTTCCTTCTTCTCCTTCTATGAGCGCCAAACAATACTATGCGTGTTTATTTATGTATTGAAACCACTGGAGTAGTTGTCTCTGGATTGATTATCACCGTCTTTTAGTTCAGACATAACAGAAATCCTGTATGGATGAAAATTTAATCGGTGTTTAAGAATTTTGTGCACTGTGCTTACTGATACGTTCACTTGTTGCGATAGTTTCCTTAAAGACTTGCTTGGACATTTCAGGATTCTGTCTTGGATATCTAGACATTTTTCTTCAGACACAGCAGGCCTAGCAAATCGCGGAACATCTTCCACATTTTCCGTAGCCATAATGCGGTACAGAGGTTGTTTATCAGGAAATCTTGCTATAAATCTTTGGCAACCATCCGTGTGTATCGACCGCCAATTCGAAACACTTGTACAATCAAAAAAAATATTGTTCTTCCTTTATTACATAATTCTGTTTTGAGTGCAAAGAATTACTCCAACAGACGACAGCCATTCGCTGCACATTGCTTCACGATGGGCTGCGGAGCACATTTTGTGATGGCGTCATGTAAGGGAAGAAATACAAGCTAGAATCAACTCTGGAAATAAGATATACTATGCACTACAACATCTGCTAAAATCAAATGCGCTATCTCGTAACACCAAGATCACAATATACAAAACACTGATTAGATCAGCTGTGCTGTATGGCTCTGAAACCTGGAGTACAACTAAAGGAGACGAAGCCTTGTTACAAACCTTTGAGAACAAAGTCTTAAGACGCATCTTGGGCCCTTTAGGGATACGCAAAGTGGAGAGTGGAAAGGAAGAAGCAACAAAGACATGTATGATCTGTTTAAGTTCCCGCTAATCACTGGTATCATGAAGGCTAATAGACTACAATGGCTGGGGCATATAGAAAGAATGGAAGATAACAGGGAAACAAAACTCGCTTACACTCAAGAAATAAATGTCCGCAGACCCCGAGGTAGACCAAGAAGACGGTGGAGAGATAATATACATACAGATCTACAAGCACTTGGAATCAGCGACTGGCAAGAGAAGGTCAACTAGAGAGACGAATGGAGACGGCTTGTATCTGCAGCAAAGAACCTCAATGGTTCGGAATGCTGAAGAAGAAGAAGAAGGAGAAGAAGAAGAAGAAGAAGAAGAAGAAGAAGAAGAAGAAGAAGAAGAAGAAGAAGAAGAAGAAGAAGTCATGTACTTTATTTTTCAAATTTGGTCTTCATAGAAAGCGCAGTGAGACTTCACACACACCCGGTATAGTCTTTTCAGAGAATGCATTTTCTAATTTAAAAAGTAGCTTGATTAGCGACTTATTCGACCTAATGTTCTACATATCCAACTGTCCACGGAAATATAACTTGCGCAGCATGGATAGAGCTTCCTAGTTCTTAGTCCTCAACATAAAAAGTTAGACCATCCTTTAGTTGCTTAATTTTGTAAAAGTTGCCATAGACAGAAGCAGACAGTACACCTTAACTAATTTACCCCTTAAATAAATAAGTTAATGGCGGAAGGGTGAAATATATGTACAATACATTTAAACAATTACCCGGAAGCAATTTTCTGCTATGGGTCTGTGACATAATAACGCCATCACATTTTGTTGGCCTGGGTGCAAGGAGGAATGAGTAGCCAATCTTTCTTCACTTTGACAGCGACGAGCCCAGGCGTCGAAACCACGCCCAGCCTTGCTAATGACATTACAAGAGCAGATCGCTACCAACTTCGCTAGTGCACCCTTCATGTACTATATATAGCTCTAGCACCACCTTCGGATTGATAAGACTGTGAAGGTAAAACCATATTCAGCTGCCTTTGGTGGCTGTCTAGTCACAGGACTATCATTCTGAGCCGGTGATGGACCCTACTATAACTTCTCCTGGAGGTTGAACGGGTTAGGGTGTGATGGTGAAATCGAAGCTGTCTTGACAGACGATAGTTTGTTACTTTGTGCTTCAAAAATAGTGTAATGCTTGGGCGGAATTGTAGAGACCATGTGTTGTGCATGCAGCATGATCCCTCTCTCGGCCTGCCTCGGTTACTCCAGAGGAAAGGTAACACCAATACATCTGGAACAAGACCAGCTGCTGAAGCTGCCGGATTAGCAAAGCAATGCTCTAACTTTCCGCCTGTCGCAGCTTCGATCCTAGACCAGTTGCCTACCAAGGCTTAGTGCCTGGTCTGCCCTGCCACGACATTTAGTCTTTAAGTTGCATTTCCTCGCATTAGGGTAAGGCTTGTAACCTCCCATTACGCTCCTCCACCCGAAGCCGTTGGCGCATTGTGAGGTGTCGGGTTTGGTAAGCGCCTCCCAACATTCGGCGCTAACAGAAAGCAGGTAGTACGGTCTACTGTCATACGGTAGCTCAGTCATATCATACATAAAAAGCATAAATATACGTATAAATATATAGTATATAATAACTCGATGTGTGCGCGTGTTATGCTTGTGTTGGGGGTGGGGACCACAAGGCCCAGATATAGTCTGTGCTATAAGATAGGGAATCCCGGAAGACCCCCGGTGGGTCTTTGTGACGACAGTCCACTGGACGCCACGTGTGGAGCACCGTAATGGATAGCTAATGCTATTCCCGTGATGACCAGTGCGATGACGAAGACAACAATAAGGCAAATTTTGATCTTTTTCCGTCGACGAGTTTTTTTCAGCCATGTGTCACCATCTTCATCGTCGCTGTACTTCAGTTTTCGTCGTCTTCTGCACTCCTGCAATACAGTAATAGAAGATCGTTTCAACAAATATATTATATATGTAAAAAACAAAACGTCCTGATCTTGCTATGGGTCATCACATTTTGCAGACCTGAAAACACAGAAGAATAGGTGGCCAGACTGTTCCTCTGTTGGCGGACGACGAACGCAGACGTCGAAACCTCGTTCGATCGAGTTCATGGCATGATCATCGTAGCTCCCTTTTAACTACGCTAACGTGCCCCCTAAACATAATATAGCATGATAACATGTAATAGAGGGCTGAGTAGATCGGAGGTTAAGGTATTCACCCGGGACCCAAACAATCCAGGTTCGAATCACAATGCTGGCTTTTAATTTTTTGCAAAATAAGCATTGTATACTCCACGCCCCACCCCTGATCCTGGGATAGTTGATCAAACATCTAGACTTCTCAGATAAGGGCGAAGAAAAATTATCGGAGTACCAATGTGCACGCTGGGCACGTTAGAAATCCTTCAGCAGTTTTAAATAGAAAAAAGCAGGCCGAATATGCCGCTGCCTAGCCAAAATTTGCAAATCAGAATAGCCGTGATGATGGTATTGACTGGAGAGTATGATCCAGGGCAAGTGAAGAAGAAGACAAACTACACAACACACGGATGTCAAAAAATTGAGGTACCGGCCTACGATGAGTTGAAGAGACTGTCTGTGTGTAGGGATGTCAGGAAATTGAGGTACCGGCCTACGATGAGTTGAAAAGAATGTCTGTGTGTAGGGATGTCAGGAAATTGAGGTACCGGCCTACGATGAGTTGAAGAGACTGTCTGTGTGTAGGGATGTCAGGAAATTGAGGTACCGGCCTACGATGAGTTGAAGAGACTGTCTGTGTGTAGGGATGTCAGGAAATTGAGGTACCGGCCTACGGTGAGTTGAAGAGACTGTCTGTGTGTAGGGATGTCAGGAAATTGAGGTGCCGGCCTACGATGAGTTGAAGAGACTGTCTGTGTGTAGGGATGTCAGGAAATTGAGGTACCGGCCTACGATGAGTTGAAGAGACTGTCTGTGTGTAGGGATGTCAGGAAATTGAGGTACCGGCCTACGATGAATTGAAGAGACTGACTGTGTGTAGGGATGTCAGGAAATTGAGGTACCGGCCTACGATGAGTTGAAGAGACTGTCTGTGTGTAGGGATGTCAGGAAATTGAGGTACCGGCCTACGATGAGTTGAAGAGACTGTCTGTGTGTAGGGATGTCAGGAAATTGAGGTACCGGCCTACGATGAGTTGAAGAGACTGTCTGTGTGTAGGGATGTCAGGAAATTGAGGTACCGGCCTACGATGAGTTGAAGAGACAGTCTGTGTGTAGGGATGTCAGGAAATTGAGGTACCGGCCTACGATGGGTTGAAGAGACTGTCTGTGTGTAGGGATGTCAGGAAATTGAGGTACAGGCCTACGATGAGTTGAAGAGAATGTCTGTGTGTAGGGATGTCAGGAAATTGAGGTACCGGCCTACGATGAGTTGAAGAGACTGTCTGTGTGTAGGGATGTCAGGAAATTGAGGTACCGGCCTACGATGAGTTGAAGAGACAGTCTGTGTGTAGGGATGTCAGGAAATGAGGTACCAGCCTACGATGGGTTGAAGAGACTGTCTGTGTGTAGGGATGTCAGAAAATTGAGGTGCAGGCCTACGATGGGTTGAAGAGACTGTCTGTGTGTAGGGGATGTCAGGAAATTGAGGTACCCGCCTACGATGAGTTGAAGAGACTGTCTGTGTGTAGGCATGTCAGGAAATTGAGGTAAAGGCCTACGATGAGTTGAAGAGACTGTCTGTGTGTAGGCATGTCAGGAAATTGAGGTAAAGGCCTACGATGAGTTGAAGAGACTGTCTGTGTGTAGGCATGTCAGGAAATTGAGGTAAAGGCCTACGATGAGTTGAAGAGACTGTCTGTGTGTAGGCATATCAGGAAATTGAGGTAAAGGCCTACGATGAGTTGAAGAGACTGTCTGTGTGTAGGCATGTCAGGAAATTGAGGTAAAGGCCTACGATGAGTTGAAGAGACTGTCTGTGTGTAGGCATGTCAGGAAATTGAGGTAAAGCCCTACGATGAGTTGAAGAGACTGTCTGTGTGTAGGGGATAGTGGAGGGACATGAATAGACCATCTCAACAGAACTCACAATAAGATTACATATAATATTTATTTGTTTAAATACTTCTACATTATTCACGATGATCTTACTGACATACTGCATTTTTATTTCTTTTTCGTTCGCTCTCTTTGAACTCGAGCGCAGTCCATGTGATTGATTTTTGCGTGTGGATGAGCTTTCCCTACTTACAGTGTCCCTTGCCATTAGGCGAACCCATTCCGACTTCAGAGGTACTTGTAATTTACGACCCCAAGTCAAGGACGAGAAGTCAACAGTTTAGTCCAACTGACCGGTATAGGGGTTGAATCCGCTACCTTACTAAAAGTACGCCGGAAGTTTAAGAGCGACCGCTTGTATCCATTCAGCCATCTTTACCTCCGACCTATTGAATTAATGAAACTATATGGTGGCCGAACAAGTCATGGTATGTGTGCAATCAGTGACCAGAGAAATAAACTTAAAGCTATTGTTGGATTTATCATACGTTTATATGGTGCAGAACTGCAAATGGTGCAACTGAACCAGGCTCCACAAACAGGCTGCCGCAATAAAAACGTTTCAAAATTGAATAAAGTATAAGTATAAAAACATTCATATTATATTATATCTTATTGTAAATTTTGCTACTTTTCGAAAAAATATAGTTTTAATTTAACCGTTCATTATTATTATCGAGTTATATATATATATATATATATATATATATATATATATATATATATATATATATATATATATATATATATATATATATATATATATATATATATATATATATATATATATAAGATATTTATCTTACGACAAATAGCCGAGAAAAATTGGGAATATAAAAGAGATCTCCATAACATTTTTGTGGATTTTAAAAAGGCTTATGATAGTGTCCATAGGAATAGTCTATGGAATGCTATGCAGGAATTTGGAATACCAAGGAAGTTAATCAATATGACCAGACTATGCAAGGAAGATACTTATAATATAGTAACATATAAAGGCAGGAAATCAGACCCTTTCCAAATAACATCTGGCTTGAAACAGGGTGATGCACTATCGCCGCTACTCTTCAATCTGGCTCTAGAGAAAGTTGTAAGGAAGGAAAAGGAGGAATGTGATATTGGAGGAACATCCAAGCTGCTTGGCTATGCAGATGATATAGATATTATAGGGCAAAGTGAACAAAAGACATTAGAAATATTGACTCACTTAAAGGAAAAAGCCCAACAGATGGGGCTGGTTATCAACCAAGATAAGACAGAATATATGGTAATTTCAAGAGACGGAATGGCTAAAAACTCTGGCCACATAAATTAGATAATATGACCATTAAAAGAACGGAAACATACAAATACCTGGGTACAATCTTCAACTGCTCCAACATTATAAGGGATGAAATACAAACTAGAATCAACTCTGGAAATAAGATATACTATGCACTACAACATCTTCTAAAATCAAATGCGCTATCTCGTAACACCAAAATCACAATATACAAAACACTGATCAGACCAGTTGTGCTGTATGGCTCTGAAACCTGGAGTACAACGAAAGGAGACGAAGCCTTGTCACAAACCTTTGAGAAAAAAATTTTAAGACGCATCTTTGGACCCATTAAGGATACACAAAATGGAGAGTGGAAAAGAAGAAGCAACAAAGACATTTATGATCTGTTTAAGTCCCCGCTAATCACTGGTAGCATGAAGGCTAATAGACTACAATGGCTGGGGCATATAGAAAGAATGGAAGATAATAGAGAAACAAAACTCGCTTACACTATATATATATATATATATATATATATATATATATATATATATATATATATATATATATATATATATATATATATACACACACTCACACACACACATATATATATATATATATATATATATATATATATATATATATATAATACATATATATATCCCCCCCCCCCCCCCCCCCCCCCCGCATATCCTTTACAGGACATCGCTGTCAACAGCAGCATCTTTCAGCTGTCTGTTGATTTCTTGGCAAGATTACGCTCAGTAGTTTGCCATTGCTTTCTGAGCGGCCGGCTCAGTTATCCCGCAAGTCACGAGCGGGGGTCGAACCGCTTCCAGCTCTCGTCCGCTACGAGACTCTGCGTGATAAACGGGATTACGGAGAAAGTGTTGTAACCCCTAGGCCAGAGAGACCGGTATATATATATATATATATATATATATATATATATATATATATATATATATATATATATATATATATATATATATATATATATAGAGAGAGAGAGAGAGAAACAAATGAAGATCGTAAACTGATTAGAGTCATTAGACGTAGACAGTCAAAATTTTTTGGGTATCTGATGAGAAGAACTGACTTGGAGAACTTGGTGATGATTGGCAAGTTCGAAGGGAAGAGACCAAGGGGAAGACTGGGAAGTAAATACCTGGATGGCGTGGCCACGTGGCATGATCGAGACAGGAACACGGAGCTGATCCACGACTCTGGTGATCGAGTGAGATGGCAGAACATGATTGCCCACGCTTATCAGCATGGCACACGATGGATGGTTGGATATATATATATATATATATATATATATATATATATATATATATACACACAGACAGACAGACAGACAGATAGATAGACAGACAGACAGACAGACAGATAGATAGATAGATAGATAGATAGATAGATAGATAGATAGATGGATAGATAGATAGATAGATAGACAGATAGATAGATAGATAGATAGATAGATAGATAGATAGTTAGATAGATAGATAGAGAGATGGATAGATCTTAAGTTAATCCAGGTTTGATTGTAAACCAAGATACCATTTAACCCTTGACCTATATGCGTGTAAACAATAGTTAATTACTGCTGAATCCTGATACTAAGTTTCAACTTACTTCAAATTCATCATCCTCCTCATCACGCATCACGTTGATTTCGTCAAAGCTGGGATCTTCCACAAGAGTTCCACCGACTGCCTCGATACTGACCGGAGGAGCTTTCTTTCCGTTGCTGAGGGACGGGGTTCGGACAACATCAGATCTGCTGACACCATTCAGGTATTGTTGCATGTACGCAGGAGTGTTCAGGTCTGAAACCTAAAAAAGAAATGCAGAGGACAGTGAGTTGCAAATTACTTTCATATTTCAATATCAGTTAGTTTATGTTTCTTTGCCGACTCCGTGGCAAACGTGTTACGGACGCAGTTCGTGATCCTGCATACCGCGTTCAAAACACAGCTGCAGGCGATTTGGCAGCAGACCTTCTTGCGGTGGTTTTTACGAAATGGTATAGGTGGCGGTCGTTCAGAAAGCTATGGCAAACTACTGAACGTAAACTTTCCAAGAGATAAAAACAGCAAAAATGCTGGTGTTGACTGCGACGTCCTGTTAAGGATATGCAACTAACTAACTTATTTTCCTTTAGCAAAAGTTGTAGCAAAGAACTATGTATTTATTAATGCTTTGGTTTAAACAGTTCGCTAAGTGGCGAAGGAGATACGGACCTAAATTGTAATCCTGCATACCGCGTTCAAAACACAGCTGCGGGCGATTTGGCAGCAGACCGTCGTGCCATGGTTTTTTAAAAATAAAATGGTGGCCGGTCGTTCTAGAAAGCAATGGTAAACTTTTTTTTTTAAATGTTGCATATCCCCCGCAGGACGTTGCAGTCAACACCAGCATTTTCCAGCTGCTATTGATGTACTAGGGAAGTTTTTACGTTCAGTAGTTTGCCATTGCTTTCTGAACGACCGGCTCCTATACCAGCACGTTATAACACAACGCGACACGGTCTGCTGCACAAATCGGTCGCGGCTGAGATTCGAACGCCTGGTACCCGGCTCACGAACCGCGTTCGCAAGCCTTTGGTCACATGCTGTAAAGGATACGCAATTAACTAACTTGTTTTCAAAACAGAGCTGTGGGTCAGGGGATAGTTTTACACAATTTCCCGAACAACTGCGCAAATCAGACGCGGGCGATCTGAAAGCAGAAATGTTAGTTAGTTAGTTAGTTAGTTAGTTAGCTAGTTAGTTAGTTAGCTAGTTAGTTAGTTAGTTAGTTAGTTAGTTAGTTAGCTAGCTAGTTAGTTAGTTAGCTAGTTAGTTAGTTAGCTAGTTAGTTAGTTAGTTAGTTAGTTAGCTAGTTAGTTAGTTAGTTAGCTAGTTAGTTAGTTAGTTAGCTAGTTAGTTAGTTAGTTAGCTAGTTAGTTAGTTAGCTAGTTAGTTAGTTAGTTAGTTAGTTAGCTAGTTAGTTAGTTAGCTAGTTAGTTAGTTAGTTAGTTAGCTAGTTAGTTAGTTAGTTAATTAGCTAGTTAGTTAGTTAGTTAGTTAGTTAGCTAGTTAGTTAGTTAGTTAGTTAGCTAGTTAGTTAGTTAGTTAGCTAGTTAGTTAGTTAGCTAGTTAGTTAGTTAGTTAGTTAGTTAGCTAGTTAGTTAGTTAGTTAGCTAGTTAGTTAGTTAGTTAGCTAGTTAGTTAGTTAGCTAGTTAGTTAGTTAGTTAGTTAGCTAGTTAGTTAGTTAGTTAGTTAGTTAGCTAGTTAGTTAGTTAGTTAGCTAGTTAGTTAGTTAGTTAGCTAGTTAGTTAGTTAGTTAGCTAGTTAGTTAGTTAGTTAGTTAGCTAGTTAGTTAGTTAGTTAGTTAGCTAGTTAGTTAGCTAACTAGTTAGTTAGTTAGTTAGCTAGTTAGTTAGTTAGTTAGTTAGCTAGTTAGTTAGTTAGTTAGTTAGTTAGCTAGTTAGTTAGTTAGCTAGTTAGTTAGTTAGTTAGTTAGCTAGTTAGTTAGTTAGTTAGTTAGCTAGTTAGTTAGTTAGCTAGTTAGTTAGTTAGTTAGTTAGTTAGTTAGTTAGCTAGTTAGTTAGTTAGCTAGTTAGTTAGTTAGTTAGTTAGTTAGCTAGTTAGTTAGTTAGTTAGCTAGTTAGTTAGTTAGTTAGCTAGTTAGTTAGTTAGCTAGTTAGTTAGTTAGTTAGTTAGCTAGTTAGTTAGTTAGTTAGTTAGTTAGCTAGTTAGTTAGTTAGTTAGCTAGTTAGTTAGTTAGTTAGTTAGTTAGCTAGTTAGTTAGTTAGTTAGCTAGTTAGTTAGTTAGTTAGTTAGCTAGTTAGTTAGTTAGTTAGCTAGCTAGTTAGTTAGCTAACTAGTTAGTTAGTTAGTTAGCTAGTTAGTTAGTTAGCTAGTTAGTTAGTTAGTTAGTTAGTTAGCTAGTTAGTTAGTTAGTTAGCTAGTTAGTTAGTTAGTTAGCTAGTTAGTTAGTTAGTTAGTTAGTTAGCTAGTTAGTTAGTTAGTTAGTTAGCTAGTTAGTTAGTTAGTTAGCTAGTTAGTTAGTTAGCTAGTTAGTTAGTTAGTTAGTTAGCTAGTTAGTTAGTTAGTTAGTTAGCTAGTTAGTTAGTTAGCTAGTTAGTTAGTTAGTTAGTTAGCTAGTTAGTTAGTTAGTTAGCTAGTTAGTTAGTTAGTTAGCTAGTTAGTTAGTTAGCTAGTTAGTTAGTTAGTTAGTTAGCTAGTTAGTTAGTTAGTTAGCTAGTTAGTTAGTTAGTTAGCTAGTTAGTTAGTTAGTTAGTTAGTTAGCTAGTTAGTTAGTTAGTTAGCTAGTTAGTTAGTTAGTTAGTTAGCTAGTTAGTTAGTTAGTTAGTTAGCTAGTTAGTTAGCTAACTAGTTAGTTAGTTAGTTAGCTAGTTAGTTAGTTAGTTAGTTAGCTAGTTAGTTAGTTAGTTAGTTAGTTAGTTAGCTAGTTAGTTAGTTAGCTAGTTAGTTAGTTAGTTAGTTAGCTAGTTAGTTAGTTAGTTAGTTAGTTAGTTAGCTAGCTAGTTAGTTAGCTAGTTAGTTAGTTAGTTAGTTAGTTAGCTAGTTAGTTAGTTAGTTAGTTAGCTAGTTAGCTAGTTAGCTAGTTAGTTAGTTAGCTAGTTAGTTAGTTAGTTAGCTAGTTAGCTAGTTAGTTAGTTAGTTAGTTAGCTAGTTAGCTAGTTAGGTAGTTAGTTAGTTAGCTAGTTAGCTAGTTAGCTAGTTAGTTAGTTAGTTAGCTAGTTAGCTAGTTAGTTAGTTAGTTAGTTAGCTAGTTAGTTAGTTAGCTAGTTAGTTAGTTAGTTAGCTAGCTAGCTAGTTAGTTAGCTAGTTAGTTAGCTAGTTAGCTAGCTAGTTAGTTAGTTAGTTAGTTAATTAGTTAGTTAGTTAGCTAGTTAGTTAGTTAGTTAACTAGCTAGCTAGTTAGCTAGTTAGTTAGTTAGCTAGCTAGTTTGCTAGTTAGTTAGTTAGTTAGTTTGCTAGCTAGTTAGTTAGTTAGTTAGTTAGCTAGCTAGTTAGTTAGTTAGTTAGCTAGTTAGCTAGTTAGCTAGTTAGTTAGTTAGTTAGTTAGCTAGTTAGTTAGTTAGTTATCTAGTTAGTTAGTTAGTTAGTTAGTTAGCTAGTTAGTTAGTTAGTTAGTAACTAGTTAGTTAGTTAGCTAGTTAGTTAGTTAGTTAGTTAGTTAGTTAGTTAGTTAGCTAGTTAGTTAGTTAGTTAGCTAGCTAGTTAGTTAGTTAGTTAGCTAGTTAGTTAGCTAGTTAGTTAGTTAGTTAGCTAGTTAGTTAGCTAGTTAGTTAGTTAGCTAGTTAGCTAGTTAGTTAGTTAGCTAGTTAGTTAGTTAGTTAGCTAGCTAGCTAGTTAGTTAGCTAGTTAGTTAGCTAGTTAGCTAGCTAGCTAGTTAGTTAGTTAGTTAATTAGTTAGTTAGTTAGCTAGTTAGTTAGTTAGTTAGCTAGCTAGTTAGCTAGTTAGTTAGTTAGCTAGCTAGTTTGCTAGTTAGTTAGTTAGTTAGTTTGCTAGCTAGTTAGTTAGTTAGTTAGTTAGCTAGCTAGTTAGTTAGTTAGTTCGCTAGTTAGCTAGTTAGCTAGTTAGTTAGTTAGTTAGTTAGTTAGCTAGTTAGTTAGTTAGTTAGCTAGTTAGTTAGTTAGTTAGTTAGTTAGCTAGTTAGTTAGTTAGTTAGTAACTAGTTAGTTAGTTAGCTAGTTAGTTAGTTAGTTAGTTAGTTAGTTAGTTAGTTAGCTAGTTAGTTAGTTAGTTAGCTAGCTAGTTAGTTAGTTAGTTAGCTAGTTAGTTAGCTAGTTAGTTAGTTAGTTAGCTAGTTAGTTAGCTAGTTAGTTAGTTAGCTAGTTAGCTAGTTAGTTAGTTAGTTAGTTAGTTAGTTAGTTAGCTAGTTAGTTAGTTAGTTAGTTAGTTAGTTAGCTAGCTAGTTAGTTAGTTAGCTAGTTAGCTAGTTAGCTAGTTAGTTAGTTAGTTAGTTAGTTAGTTAGTTTGTTAGTTAGTTAGTTAGTTAGTTAGTTAGTTAGTTGACAGATCATCCTCATTGCACATCGAACCATTCAGTCCATAAGTGCTCGGATCCCCTCCTCAGCAAATCCCGCAGCGTGTAGCGGCTAACGACGCCAGTTCTGTGTTGGTTTATCAATCTTCTTTGGCTTCCTGCGTAGTGTTCTTGTTTTGCCACCCCTCTTTTAATTTGCTGTTCTCGCTTTCTGGCCATGGTTGTAGATTAACAGTCATCACTTGGTTCTCGCAACAGTCTTGCTTCTCGTAGAGCATTCAGAATGTCAGCCTGGTCCATGGCGCGTCCGCCCTCCACAGTAGCGTTACCTGCGAGCTTGTCAGCCCGCTCATTCCCTTGTACTCCCGCATGCCCTGGCACGAAGATGAAACTAATCTTTGCCAGCCGAGACCGCTCCAGAGACAGCAACCAGTCTCTTCGGATCTCCCCCATCTCTATCCTCTTGAGCTTGTTCATTGAGTCGCTAAGGAAACATACCCTAGTGAATGTCTGTGTCTCGAGCCATGTTATTGCTTTACTTACTGCCATGACTCCCATAGTCAGGTTACTTGAGGTCTCAGCAAAAGCACCAGAGTCCTCCTTCACAATTCTCCCTCCGGCCTGAGCCGTAAAGGCCCATGAGCTTCTCACATGTCGGACAACCGACCCCATCTGTGTAAATGACAGCATCACCGTCTAGGGAATTCTCGAAAATCAAAGCTTGTACTTACGCCTCCACAGCTGCCGGGTTTTCTTGTCTGCATTTTCTGTCTAGTTGGATGCAAACTGAAAAGGATGTGCAGAAATCTGTTGGCACTTGTACCCACTCCTCACCAGGTTCTAAGTCCTCAAGTGAACACACCTGTTGAAGAATGTCTTCGGTTTGACCCATCCACCTCCGCCCTCTTTTTAATCTGCTGCCCTTCGCCTTCATAATTTCATTATGCAGTGGATGTTGTGTGTTTGCGTTAACTCTGAGGTAGGCGCGAGCTCTGCAGACTTGTAATCTGTCTTCAATGGTTGGAAAATCAAGAAGGTAGCGCATCGCCCTGCATGCTGTGTCTCTTGTACATCCAAGAATAATGCGCACAGCTTCATTCTGTATCCTTTCCATCCTTTCTATTTGCTTACGGCTGAGAGTCAGGATTGCCATCACATACTCAAAAACAGACATGACCAGCCCTTCGTGTAGAAGACATAGATGGGGCTGCTCACAGTTTGCTGCCGCCATCACCCGCATCGCAGCCAACCCCCGCTTGGCCTTTGTTATCACCTGGTCTATGTGCTCATTATAAGCAAGGCTTCGATCAAACCGTATCCCCAGGTAATTCATTGCCTGCGTTCTTTCCACCGTCTCTGAACACAGATTTACAGTTGGAGTTGGAGTGTTGACAGTATGATTATTCAACGAGAGCCAAGTCACTGTTGCCTTTGTTGGGTTGACCATTGCCCCAGCCTCAACACATCAAGTACTTATGCAACCTGGTCTCTATCCTTACCCTGGCGATACACTAAAACATCGTCGGCATATGACAATGTCCTACCAGGTCCAGTAATCTGCTCACTGGTGATTCTCACGGTGTAGGCGTTGAACAGTACCGGAGATAATGGTTACCCCTGTGGTAGGCCAGGATATATTGTTGTTGGTTCCGACGTCCAACTGCCACATCTAAAAACTGCTTTCCGTTTGAAGAGGGCTGCAGCGATCCAACTAAGGAGGAATGGACTTACTTTGAGTTCAAGAAGCTGAAGCATTAAAAAATCCAATGATACTCTGTTGTACGCGTCCTCAAGATCAATCGCTGCAGCAAAGGTTTCAATGCCTGAGTGGAAACATTCATAGACATCATGGGCAAAAACTGCTGCATTGGTCCAGGTTTCTCTTTTTGGACGGTACCCACCCAGGGTAGGTGGGAAAACACCTTGCCTCTCTAGCTGGCTTGATATTTTCCTGGCAATTAACTTCTCCAGCAGCTTGCCTATTGTATTCTGCATAGTTATAACTCGATATCCCTGATTTTTTGTCTGGTCTCTGCCAGGCTTCGGCAAGGGAATCAGATAGCTGTGTAACCACTCCTCCTTGATGCTAGCACTCCCTATACTGTTGTTGTACATGTCTGCTAGTTCCTCTAGCTCGTTGTCGGTACACCTATTGATGTCGTTGTATCGTATGCCATCTGGCCCTGGAGCGCTGTTTTTTGATCGTCGAAGCACAGCCTTGATTTCTTTCACTGTCACTGTGTCTTCATCCGAAGTGTTCTGGGCCTTGCACCTGTCTTACGTGACCTCCTTTGCACAATTTCGGCCTCTCATGTCTGTCTGGTTGCTCTACTCTAGATAGCGTTCAAAGAGAGCTTTGCCATTGTCCTCGTCAGTCCTCTGCCAGATGAGGTCAGCACCTTGGAAGTCAGAAATGCTCTTATTCTTGACTACCCCGCTCATGCTTTTATGTAGTCGCCAGAACAATTTCAGCGACTTGTCATTGCTTACTCTTTGACACACCTCTGCCCATTTTTCACTGTTAACCACCTTGACCAGTTCTTTTTTAAATAGTTTACTTTTGTGTGCATCTCTCTTTCTAAGTGCATGCAGGGACTGGGATGGCCAGCTCTGTTCTTCTTGGCATTTTGCCATCTCCTTACAGCACCACGTTTATCCAACCACGCCTTCTCCACCTCAAGGTTCCACCACGGTGGCTGCTCCCAGCTTTTTTTCCTGCCCTGAAGCTTTCTGCGCTTATCACGTCTTATTTTACTCACCACATCTTGCCCTGTACTGTCATAGTGGAAAGTCTTAAACGTTAATTTGTGCTGCCTGGGTCTGCCTTTCTCCACCAATATGCTGCAAGGGTGGTGGTCGCTGCCGTGTTGTCCTAGGACACTCCATCTACACACTGTAGTGAGTGAATGAGAAACCAGCGCCAGATCAATAGCACTGTCCTCATCGCCTCAACGGCTTGCTGTCCTGGTGACACAGCCACTGTTGATACAAACCAAGTCAATGGTTTCAAGTGCAGTCTCGAGCTCCTCCCCTTGTGTGTTGGAGGAAATATTTCCCCATGATCTGCCTTTAGCGTTGAAATCACCACAAAAAATAACATTTCTCTCTTGACCTAATATGTCATATAAGCACTGCCACTCCTGGGAATCCATACTCGCGTTGCGGGCATAAACATTAACCAGCACGAATGGTAGACTGGATTGAACTCTTACCGCCTATATTTGTATATCGTCACTGTCCCAACTGGACATGTCTAGCTATGACGCCACCATGCTGTCGCGAATGAGAATCGCCATTCCTAGATGTCGTCTGTTGTAGAAACATTTGAAGCCGGCAATTCGGAGTAGCTGATCACCCAGTCTTGTCTCCCTGAGCGCTACAATGTCATTCCTGTAGACCAGATTCTCTAAAATAGGACCCCGTTGTTTTACGCTGGCGCAGTTCCAATACAGAATACAGATATTCCTGAGGCCCAGACGGTCACACTTGAGTCTAATACGTCTTAAAGCACCACGCTTACCTTGTCGCTTACAGCCTGCCCGGCGCCCACGCCGTCTGGTTAGGTTGACTGCCAACCGCTCGGAGAACACACGTTGTTCCGTCATGTTGAAAAAACCGAACACCACAGAAACGAGACACGCTGCGAAAAATTCACACAAGGATTGCTTCGCTCGATGCACGAACTCCGTAGCATCCGCGCAGATCTTGAGTAGAAACTCCTGGTTTTACAGCCTGGCACACAAACTACACGCAATAGATGAATAAATCCATCTCCTATGCGAAAAAGTTAACGATCACAAATACAACACGACCGTCCGTCGCCATCTTGAAACCGGAAGTTTTCTGTGCATGCCTGTCAGTCCAGCAAGTGTATCCTTGTTAATGAAATGTTAGTGTTGATGTAGATGGTATGAGGAGTCGGGCGTTCGGAAAACAATGGCAGACTACTGGACTACAATGTCTAGTAAATTATAAACAGCCAATATTTTGCGGGGTTGACTACAAGGTCTTGTAAAGGACATGCGACTAACTTTGTTTTAAATAAAAGTAGATACGATAAAAGAAGTTTAAAAGCAATAAGATCGATTTCATTTTGCCGGGTGTTATCCAATTTGGCTCGGTCTCTTTCTGCAGAGGGCCTGACGATTGAGTCAGACAAAGCACGAACCCCGCTGATCCATTGACTACCCGAAATAAATTGCCCTCGTGACCTGAATGATTGTGTCAGACAACGAAACCCCAGCCCTCGGAGCGCCAAGCAGGAAACTTAATCCACTCTGCCACGGATGGAAGAAATACAATGAGGCAGGGTGAGGTAAAATTTCCAGTTGTTACTAGGGCGAATAAAGTTACTGGCATATTTTTTACAGGACGTCGCAATCAACGCCAGCATTTTTTGGTACTGTTTACGATTTCTTGGCAAGTTTATGTTCAGTAGTTTGCCACTGCTTTCTGAACGACCTGCGCTCATACAATTTTAAACAAATCAGACCAAGACGGTCTGCGTCCAAATCGCCGACAGCTGTGTTTCGAACGCGGTATACGGGATTACGTATTTCCTTGTAATCCCTTGGGGCGAATAAAGGAAACAATAATTGTAACACCGTACTCTTCCAAGCTTGTCGTGACATGTTACTAAAGAGGGCTGGAACGGAACTGAATACGTTACGCTGTGAGAATTTTTAGCTGCGAAATGCATCCAAGGACCAACAAGATATCAGAAAAGAAAAGAAGAATAAATCAGCCAGTCTAGAGGGAAGAAAAATCCCTTCCTTAGAAGATTGGGTACACTCTTCCCTCACGGCCTCAATATCCAACACAGTCCCTAATGCGCCTCTGCCCCATCCCATCCCCGTAGTCGTATAGTCCACTTATAAGCCAGTTGCATGTCCTTCACAGGACGTCGTAGTCAACGCCAGCATTATCTTTGCCTTCTGTGACTTCCCTGGTAGTTTACGTTCAGTCGCTTCTCATTGCTTTCTGAACGACCGGCACTTGCGCTATTTTATGATGGAAAACGCGTGGTGGTCTGCATCCAAGTCGCCAGCAGCGTTGTTTCGAGCTTGGCGTGCGGAATTGCGAACTGCATCCGTTACATCGCCACAGTGCTCTACCAATCATTATTTTCCCTTTTCGCTCTCATGGGCGCACCCCCATTCTCTCTCTCTCTCCCAACCCCCCCCCCCCCCAGCGCGGGTTCCCTCACCGATTGTCTTAGCCATTCTCCGAGCTTCTGGCTTTATTGACCTTTAGTCAGTTGACCCTGTTAACCACTATATCCGGTTTATTCCATCCACGGATAGCCGCTCAAGCAAAGACACAGATAAGTGAAATTAATACTTTCATGTAGTGTCTTTCGTGTATTTGTTAGTCTATTTTTGTTTGTATGTTCTGTGCTGACGAAAGCTTTGAACGCAACGTCCATTTTGTTTCTTGTAGTCGTGCTCTAGTAAAGCTCACAATCTACTTCTCGTCTTTCGGTGATTCATTCATTCCTTAGAAGATGAACGACACGATGTGGAGAAAGAGGGTAGAACTAGAAGAAGTGGCTAAGGAAAATAGTGCGTTATCGGAGATGGCTAGGGCCCTACTTCTCTGAGGAATACAATACAGCAGAAGAAGGATGCAACGGTGACTCGAAAAGGATGCCACACTAACACGATTGTTATTATGGTTCTGAGACAAATCAAACAATATACTTGACCCAACATGCCGAAATCTTTACTCTCTGTCTACCATCATGTGTTTATGATTTGCATATGATCACATACTTTTGTCAACCCCTTTTGTCCAAGAACGGGGGATAGCGCAGTGGCTAGCTCGCTGCCCTGTCGGCTCAGTGATCATGTGTTCCAATCCGCATATAGATAAATCAATCAATCATGTGCCATGCCGGAAAGCGTGTGCGGTCATGACTCGCCATTTCACTCGATCACCAGAGTCGTGGATCAGCTCAGTGTTCCTGTCTCGCCCATGCCATGTGGCCAAGCCATCCAGGTATTTTCCTTTTGGTCTTCCTCTTGATCTGTTCCCTTCGATCTTGCCAGTTGTCACTAAGTTTTCCAATCCATTTCTTCTCATAACATGTCCAACAAAATTTTGACTCTCTACGTCTAATTTCTCTAATCAATTTACGATTTTCATTTGTCTCCTGTAGTACTTGGTCATTGGATTTTCTATCTGTCTATGGTATTCTTTGAATTTTCCTCAGAAACCACATTTCTGCAGCCATCAGATGTTCTTCTCACTTCTGCGGATCCAACTGACATAGCTAGTTTAAAATCAACAATTGTTTCCTCAAGCACGAAAGAAAAAGGCACGCACTTCAGAAGAACAGACGAAGAAATGTCCCGCCATCTTGCTCCAAGGGAACTCACTCTCTAATTAAACCAGAAATTAGTTATGTACATTTGTTGTTCTCAACTGAAATAGTTAGTTCGTTTAAAATCAATTTTGAATTTTTGGGAACGGGAACGGGATCATCAGAAACAGACGAGCACGGGAACAGACGGGAACGGGAGCAGGTGCCGAACGTAACGGGAAATGTATTTGAATGTATAATGACTACTTATATGAATTAAATGAGACGCTCCCCACCAGGGTCTGGGCAAAGCCGGGCCGGGTCGTCTAGTGCAGGGGTGGGCAAACTACGGCCCGCGGGCCGCATGCGGCCCGCCAAGTGATTTTATGCGGCCCGCGAAGGCATTTAGAAATAAAAAAATTTAATTCGTTAAGTTATTTTGTTGAATTTTACAAAATTTCGTTTACAGTTATGATGAGTGTCAATAACAAACGTAAGATTGAAGATGAATGCTGTGTTTTTAATGATGAATGGACAACTAAGTACTGTTTTATAAACGTTGGTAGCAAATCAGTTTGCTTGTTGTGTCGTGGGTCAGTGACTGTCTTCAAGGAGTACAATTTAAAAAGACATTATCAAACAAACCATTCCGATTTCGGATACAATTTAACGGCTGAAGAGAAGGAAAGGAAAAGCCTTGAGTTGGTGAACAATTTGGAGAAACCGCAAACTGTTTTCACTAAACAGTCTTCAATTCAAGATGCTGCAACTGAAGCTAGTCTTATGCTGTCACACAGAATTGTAAAACAAAACAAGCCATTTTCTGATGGCGAGTTCATGAAGGAATGTTTGCTAGATGTAGCAAACATTATGTGTCCAGAACAAAAAACCAGATTTGACAACATTACTTTATTAAGGAGAACTGTGGTCAGACGTGTTGACAAGATCAGTGACAATTTGATGCATACACTTCAAGATGCAAGTAAACAATTTTTGTGGTACTCTCTTGCATTGGATGAGAGTACCGATATACATGATACTGCCCAATTATTGATTTTTATACGTGGAATAAACACTTCTTTGAAACTCACTGAAGAGTTGCTGAGTGTTGAGTCACTCAGAGACACAACCACTGGCCATGATATATTCAATGATGTTACTAACTGTATTGAAAGAACTGGGTTGGTTTGGAACAAAATGGCAAGTCTTACAACTGACGGAGCTCGTGCTTTGACTGGAAAAAATGTAGGTCTGGTAAAGTTGATAAGTGATAAGATTAAAGCAGAATATCCAGATCACACATTATTACCACTTCACTGTGTGATTCATCAAGAAAGTCTGTGTAAAACTGTTTTAAATATCAAGCATGTTATTGACCCAATTGTCAGTGTCATCATCCTCACCAGATCAAGAGGACTTAATCACAGACAGTTCAAGTCATTGCTTGACGATTTGGAAACTGAACATTCCGATGTCCTGAACCACACCAGTGTTCGATGACTGAGTCTCGGCAAGGTGTTGAGGCGAGTGTGAGAACTCAGAGAATAAATAGTGATGTTCCTAGAGATGAAGGGCATTGCATGTGACTTTAATACTAACATTGTCAATAAAGAGTGGCAGTTAGACTTTATGTTTGCCATTGAAATTATGGAAACGTTAAATGAACTGAATGTCAAATTTCAGGGCAATGGTGTGTTTGCACATGAATTGTATGTATATGTAAAATCATTTCAGGCAAAACTCTCACTGTTCTCCAGACAAGCAAGTCAAAAAAGATTATGTCACTTCCCTTTGCTGAAACAAGAAACCATTTCTGGTGAAATGACTGAAAAATACAAAGCCCAATTAGATGCATTGATTGAAGAATTTGGATGGAGATTCCAAGATTTCAAGAAATTAGAGCCATAGTTCAATATTCTCAGTTCACCTTTTAGTGCAGAAGCTGATACAGCCACAGAGGACATACAGTTGGAGCTGCTTGGCTTACAAGCAGTTCATGACCTGAAAGAGAAATTCAAGACAGATGGTTTGCTGGATTTCTATGGATCTTTATCACAAGAATCATTTCCCAACTTGAAAAACTTTGCAGCTAAACTTTTATCATTATTTGGATCAACATACATTTGCGAACAAGCATTCTCTTGCTTGAAGATCAACAAATCTAAGAATAGGTCTTTATTGTCAGACTGCAACTTGCATGCTGTCATGCGAATTTCAACAAGTAAACTTGCTCCATATTTCAAGAATATTGTCAAAAATTGCAAGCAGTTACATACATCTCATTAGAAATCAACAACTGTAGTGACAATGTAGTCGCTATGTGTCTAAATTAAAGCCATTGATAGATAATAAAGAATATTTGTTATAATAACAAGTTGTAAAATCGTGTTAACAAATTAGTAAAAGCTTATGTCCATATTGTCAAATATAATGTTTAAGCGTATTAGTAAAATAAAAATGCAATAATTAGTTATTTATACTGCTTAATAACCTATAAATAATTAATAATTACTTATTGGGATAGGTTGCTGTAAACAAAATGTATATATATATATATATATATATATATATATATATATATATATATATATATATATATATATATATATATATATATTGATTTGGTCAGTCGTGAGGGTCTGTTCAAGGCACTAAAGAAGATTGGCTGCCCACCAACTCTTCTGTCCATTGTGGAATCGTTCCACACAGGCATGAAGGGTATAATCAAGTTTGATGGTGCAACTTCTGAAGAATTTGAAATCAAGAGTGGAGTTAAGCAAGGTTGTGTACTAGCTCCCACCCTCTTTGGAATATACTTTTCACTTCTACTGAAATATGCATTTCGTGATCAGGATGGTGGTATATACATTCACTCACGCTCAGATGGCGGCCTCTACAATGCTCAGAGATTGAAGGCTAAGACCAAAATTAGGAGGGTACTGATCAGAGAGTTGCTTTTTGCAGATGATGCTGCAGTTACGACCCACTCTGAGGAAGAATTGCAATGTCTACTATCTGCATTCTCCAATGCTTGTTCTGAATTTGGTTTAACAATTAGCAAAAAGAAGACACAGATTATGTCACAGGGTGCACATGGGGTACCATCAATCTTTATTGACGACGCCGAACTAGAGATAGTAGACCATTTTACATATCTAGGATCAGTGGTAAATAGCAAATTATCCCTCGATCAGGAAATCAACATCCGGATTGGTAAGGCAGCAACAACAATGAACAGGTTAAGAAAAAGAGTCTGGGAGAACAGGAAGCTTACTGCCAAAACAAAAGTCCTTGTCTATCAAGCCTGTGTCCTTAGTACTCTTCTCTATGGCAGTGAAACCTGGACAACTTACTCACACCAAGAGAACAATTTAAACAGCTTTCATATGCGGTGTCTGCGAAGAATTCTTGGTATTAAGTGGCAAGACAAAATCACAAATACTGAAGTATTGGAAAGATCAGGTTGTGTGACAGTTTATTCCATGCTCAGTCTTCGTAGACTTAGATGGATAGGACATCTTAGGAGGATGGATGATGGTAGAATACCAAAGGATATCTTTTTTGGTGAATTACAGATGGGTAAGAGATCTCAGGGTCGGCCTCTACTACGATACAAAGATGTGTGTAAGCGGGACATGATTGATACAGGCATTGATAATGCACATTGGGAGCAAGTCGCCGCTGAACGTGTTGCATGGAGGGCAAATATCAGAAATGGAATAAAGTCAAAGGAGAAAATTATTGCAGAAAAGTCACACACCAAGCGTTTGAGACGTAAGATGGTGCATGATGGTGGAAATGACCACGTGTTCACATGCACCCACTGTGAACGAACATTTACAGCGCAAATTGGCCTTATCAGTCACACTCGCTACCGCCATAGTTAAAAGTTATTATGCCTTTTTAAAGCACAAACTATCGTCTGTCAAGACGGCAAGGTGCCAATGATATATATATATATATATATATATATATATATATATATATATATATATATATATATATATATATATATATATATATATATATATATATATATCCATTTTGTTTACAGTAACCTATCACAATAAGTAATTATTAATTATTTATAGGTTATTAAGCAGTATAAATATACATATAAAACAGGATCGAAAGACTAGCCTTCTCGATTAAGAGCGGAAAATCTAGGACGACCTGACGCACGTGAACAATTTCTCGGCTGAGGGGAATCGGAAAGAGCAAGCCGTAGTATAGGCAGGTGCACAGGCAACATTTCAATCTTAAACAGCCCACAAACATATTAATTTGTATCGACAAACAGTTGCATCTTCGCCAGTGCTATAGAGTGTGGTAAAGCTGAAGTTCTCCTTGTGTGATGATGCACAGGCAACATTTCAATCTTAAACAGCCCACAAACATATTAATTTGTATCGACAAACAGTTGGATCTTCGCCAGTGCTATAGAGTGTGGTAAAGCTGAAGTTCTCCTTGTGTGATGATGCACAGGCAACATTTCAATCTTAAACAGCCCACAAACATATTAATTTGTATCGACAAACAGTTGGATCTTCGCCAGTGCTATGGAGTGGTAAAGCTGAAGTTCTCCTTGTGTGATGATGCACAGGCAACATTTCAATCTTAAACAGCCCACAAACATATTAATTTGTATCGACAAACAGTTGGATCTTCGCCAGTGCTATGGAGTGGTAAAGCTGAAGTTCTCCTTGTGTGATGATGCACAGGCAACATTTCAATCTTAAACAGCCCACAAACATATTAATTTGTATCGACAAACAGTTGGATCTTCGCCAGTGCTATGGAGTGGTAAAGCTGAAGTTCTCCTTGTGTGATGAAGCACAGGCAACATTTCAATCTTAAACAGCCCACAAACATATTAATTTGTATCGACAAACAGTTGGATCTTCGCCAGTGCTATAGAGTGTGGTAAAGCTGAAGTTCTCCTTGTGTGATGATGCACAGGCAACATTTCAATCTTAAACAGCCCACAAACATATTAATTTGTATCGACAAACAGTTGGATCTTCGCCAGTGCTATAGAGTGTGGTAAAGCTGAAGTTCTCCTTGTGTGATGATGCACAGGCAACATTTCAATCTTAAACAGCCCACAAACATATTAATTTGTATCGACAAACAGTTGGATCTTCGCCAGTGCTATAGAGTGTGGTAAAGCTGAAGTTCTCCTTGTGTGATGATGCACAGGCAACATTTCAATCTTAAACAGCCCACAAACATATTAATTTGTATCGACAAACAGTTGGATCTTCGCCAGTGCTATAGAGTGTGGTAAAGCTGAAGTTCTCCTTGTGTGATGATGCACAGGCAACATTTCAATCTTAAACAGCCCACAAACATATTAATTTGTATCGACAAACAGTTGGATCTTCGCCAGTGCTATAGAGTGTGGTAAAGCTGAAGTTCTCCTTGTGTGATGATGCACAGGCAACATTTCAATCTTAAACAGCCCACAAACATATTAATTTGTATCGACAAACAGTTGGATCTTCGCCAGTGCTATGGAGTGGTAAAGCTGAAGTTCTCCTTGTGTGATGATGCACAGGCAACATTTCAATCTTAAACAGCCCACAAACATATTAATTTGTATCGACAAACAGTTGGATCTTCGCCAGTGCTATGGAGTGGTAAATCTGAAGTTCTCCTTGTGTGATGATGCACAGGCAACATTTCAATCTTAAACAGCCCACAAACATATTAATTTGTATCGACAAACAGTTGGATCTTCGCCAGTGCTATAGAGTGTGGTAAAGCTGAAGTTCTCCTTGTGTGATGATGCACAGGCAACATTTCAATCTTAAACAGCCCACAAACATATTAATTTGTATCGACAAACAGTTGGATCTTCGCCAGTGCTATAGAGTGTGGTAAAGCTGAAGTTCTCCTTGTGTGATGATGCACAGGCAACATTTCAATCTTAAACAGCCCACAAACATATTAATTTGTATCGACAAACAGTTGGATCTTCGCCAGTGCTATAGAGTGTGGTAAAGCTGAAGTTCTCCTTGTGTGATGATGCACAGGCAACATTTCAATCTTAAACAGCCCACAAACATATTAATGTGTATCGACAAACAGTTGGATCTTAGCCAGTGCTATAGAGTGTGGTAAAGCTGAAGTTCTCCTTGTGTGATGATGCACAGGCAACATTTCAATCTTAAACAACCCACAAACATATTAATTTGTATCGACAAACAGTTGTATCTTCGCCAGTGCTATAGAGTGTGGTAAAGCTGAAGTTCTCCTTGTGTGATGATGCACAGGCAACATTTCAATCTTAAACAGCCCACAAACATATTAATTTGTATCGACAAGCAGTTGGATCTTCGCCAGTGCTATAGAGTGTGGTAAAGCTGAAGTTCTCCTTGTGTGATGATGCACAGGCAACATTTCAATCTTAAACAGCCCACAAACATATTAATTTGTATCGACAAACAGTTGGATCTTCGCCAGTGCTATAGAGTGTGGTAAAGCTGAAGTTCTCCTTGTGTGATGATGCACAGGCAACATTTCAATCTTAAACAGCCCACAAACATATTAATTTGTATCGACAAACAGTTGGATTTTCGCCAGTGCTATAGAGTGTGGTAAAGCTGAAGTTCTCCTTGTGTGATGATGCACAGGCAACATTTCAATCTTAAACAGCCCACAAACATATTAATTTGTATCGACAAACAGTTGGATCTTCGCCAGTGCTATGGAGTGTGGTAAAGCTGAAGTTCTCCTTGTGTGATGAATGCGAGGAGTTTAGGTTTTAATTAGTTGCTAATCCTTTACAGTAGACCGCCTTGTATTGATTTTCATACAAAGGTTTGAGTGCCGGCCGTTAAGAAAGAAATGGCAAACTTTTTTTTCGCATAACCTTTATAGGACATTGCAGTCAACAAAAAAAAAAAAATGCTGCGGTTGACTGCGACCAACTGTAAAGTATATGCAACTAACTTTTTTTATCGTTAAAACGATAAGGACACAATAGGTTTATAAAATAGATGTATGAGATCCATGTCCTTCGTAGATAAATAATATATGTGAATTCGCCCAGTCTATACTTGAGATGTAACTGACCTAGATATGTGACCCGAATACTTTGTCACGGAATCGATTCCAGGCGAAGAGTAGTAAATCAACAGCTATGCTTGCTTTCAATTAGGACAAGTAGTGTTTGAGAGGAAAGTAATTGATAACCCCATGCCATTAACCTTTAATAAAGTAAATAGTATATTCTTCTTATTCTCCAGTACCGATCTTAAACATGTAGCTGATTTCTGAGCTCGGAGAGGGAGAGGAGATCTCGTCGTCGGGATAATCTTTCGAAACCTGATCATGAGGGTTTTGTCTTTGCAACAACCTTACGCCGAAAGAGGCAGTTTTATTAATTATCCCATCCAATGGTGCAGAGCCGACCATTCTGATTTTTAAATAGTTTTACAATCTACTTGATCACTAGAACAGTCGGCTCTTAGTATTGTCATCGAAGGGAGTAGACTGGAACTTACGGGTGTATCCGTGTACACTGAATGTGGTCATTTACAAATAGAACTAAACAGTCATTGGCCCCTTATTTTTTGAGATTATTTCCCTCAGGTTTTAACATCACTAGAGATAATTAGAACTATTAACTAGATAATTATAAATTAGATTGAAATAGAACAACAACAAAACACACACAAAAAAGCAGCTCACAACTAAGTGAACTACATACGTTTTAGCGTCATTATCATCCTCATAAGTCATTCTAGTGACAACTGGAAAGATCGAGGGGAAGAGAGGCAGAGACAGACCAATAGAAATGATGCTGAATGGATTGCGAATGTGGCGTGGAGGTATTTCAACAGCGGAGTTGATCCGGAAAACCAAAGACCGTGCAAGCCCAAAAACCACATTTTCACAAGTTCATTTTTGGAAGTTAATTTCGGGTCGAGGTATTGAGACAACTAGCGACACTTCTGACGTATAAAAAGATACTTGCAGCTATTAAAGCAAATCTCTTAAGAGCAATATTGTTGGCCGACATTATGCTACCATGATCAAGAATGGACACTAACCGCAACTGACGAGCGCATAATCATAACCACTGAGCTGAGATGCATTAGAAGGGCTGTGGAAGTAACTGTGAAAGACATAATTAGGAATAAAGATATGAGGAAGACTGGGCCTGAAACCAGTCATGCAATTCATTAAAGAAAAATAGACTTAAATCATCTAGCCACCTCACAAGAATGCCTTGAGAGTAATCGATCTACCACAAAGAGCTATATGGAAGAAATATGATGGATACAGAGCAAATGGAAGACCAGAGTGATGGCATGAAGAACAACCTTAGAGAAATTAACATCAACTTACCAAGCGCATTGTAAAGAGCGCACGAAAGATCCTTATATCTCCACCCAACACTCAATTGAGATAAGTGGAGAAAGAGAAAATGAAATACAAGCATCACAGTATAAAGTTCACATGTCTGTTAGTGTGCGCCCCCCCCCCCCCCCCCCCCCCCCCCCACGTATTTTCACAAGCTCAATCATGGAAGTTAATTTTGGATCACTAAAATTAAAAAGTAATTTGAAGCTAATTGTATTAGATCGACTTTGAGAGACGTGTCTCTTACAACAGAACATTCCACGACAAGTCAATACGCAGATTTCCAAAAGTGACTTGCAAAAATACTGGACTGGAATATGTGCTATGTATTTTATTTAATCGGGACTTACGGAGTCAGAGAAACCCAGCACAGAGCAACTGATCTAATTGTCTAATAGATTCTTAACTACTGGAGCCACTCTAACATATAATGATAATTTTGAGCCGTTTGAAGTGGCGTACGTTTACCAGTAATGATTGTTATCAAGCAGATTATAATACAGTTTGGTTTGAGATTGAACCCATTACAGAACAGACTGGTATAGGTTTAATTATCTGACTGGCACCTTTTCGTCTTGATCTCAGCCCTTTATGTTCGTCTTTTACCTTGCGGTGTCGAGGTGAAGTATAAACAGCGGGAGAGTGCCCGCTTATGGGCTTCATGTATCGATATTCCATGGACTCTGCTATTCCCTCCGTCCATCGTCGGCCTCTTCCTCTGCTTCCATCTGGTCTGTACATCTTTGCTTGTTATGGTATACTGTTATTTGGTAACCTACTTGCATGGCCAAACCATTTGACTTGTTGCTTTCTAATTCTGGTCTTATCTCTTCTTGATACATTGAGTATTCTTCTCATGAATCTCATTTCTGTTGTTGTGATTTTTTTTTTCTCTTTTTTCTGTCATTGTCCAGGATTGGCATTGGTAGCATAGAGTTAGTTCTTCTTCTATGTTCTCGTCATGCGGTGTTCTTGCGGTCTCTGTTTGGCTGGTTTCTTTACATATGTTTTCTATATATTATGAACAAGAGTGGAGACAGGACACAATCTTGTCGTACTCCGGATCTTATGGTGAAGGGCTCCGAATGTCCTCCAGTTGCTCTCACTATGAATTCACTGTTGTTGTATGAGATTCTACGTAGGTTTGTTATATGTGTACTCACTCTATATTGTTTAAGGATTTTCCATAGCTTGTTTCTATCTACTCTATCAAATGCCTTTTCTTGGTCGACAAAGGCTAAGTAGAGTGTTTCATTAAATTCGATTGATTTGTCTATAAGTTGTCTAAGAGCAAACATGGCATCTGTGCATCCTTTGTTTTTCCTAAATCCAAGTTGTGTTTCGTTTAGCTGGGGTTCTATAGTAGTTCGTAATCTTTTCTCAAGAATTTTACAAAATATTTTCCCAGTATGACTCAAAAAGGAAATGCCTCTTTATTGTGTGCAGTCTCTTTTTCTGCCTTTGTTTTTCACAATTGGGATAATTATGGCGTTTCCCCAGTCTCGTGGTGTCTGTTGTTCTACCCAAAATGGTTGAATAGTCTATGAAGCCATGCTGTTCCTACTTCTCTTGCTGCTTTAATTAGTTCATTTGGTATTTCATCTTGTCCCCGTGATTTATTCAATGGAGCTAATCTAACGGCTTCTATAAATTCTTCTTTCAGTATGTCTGGTTCTAGTTCTTCGGTGGCATCTGTATCGGTTTCTCGAATTCCTGTGACATCTGATGAAATGTTGAGAAATTGTTCGAAGCACTGCTTCCATCTTATTAGGATTTGTTTTTGTTCACTTATTGGTTGTCCATTTTCGCTGTTAATTATTGATAAGCGATAGTTTGTAAAATGGAGTTATACCTCCTCACAGCGCAAAGCCTGGGTTGAATTAGGAGACCGTGTGTTGCCCATGCAACATGATCCCTCTCTCGTCCTGCCTAGTTCAATCCAGAGGAAAGGTAACACCATCGTGAACAAGACAATCTGCAGACGCTGTCGGGTCAGCAAAGCAATGCTCTAACTGTCCGCCTGTCGAAGCTTCCATCCTAGCCCAGTTGCTGGCCAAGGCTTAGGGCCTGGTCTGCCTTGCCATGACATTTACTAACACTAAGGTACGGCGTGTACCCTCCCAAAAGTGTTCCTCCACCCGAAGCCGTTGGTACAATATGGGGTGTCAGATTTGGTGAGCACCGCCCAACATTCGGCGCTGACAGAAAGCAGGTTGTACCGTTTGCTGTCTGTCATACGGTAGCTCAGTCACATCTAAGACCTGAGTGAATCTAGTTATCTAGCAGATTCTAAAACAGTTTGGTTACAGACTGAACCCAGAGCAGGGGAGACTAGTTTATTGTTTGCGTTCACTCGCTTTGATCTCAAGCTTAGTCCATACACTACTTCTAGTGCACTGGACTGATGTTTGCATGTGGATTAGCTTTCCCTATTACCAGTGTCCCTCACCATCAGGCGGACCCACACCGACATCTGAAGTACATGTAATTTACGTCCTCAAGTCAAGTACAAAAAGTCAACACCTGGTAGAGGTTTAACACGCTACCTCGGTATCAGTACACCGGAAGTTTAAGAGGGAGCGTTCTTATCCATTCGGCCATGCTTACCTACTGGTATAACTATCTAGTAGATTCTAAAACAGTTTGACTGAGGATGAACTCAGGACAGAGCTAGTTGTCTAGTGGATGCTTACACAGTTTGATTGGGGATGAACTCAGGACAGAGCTAGTTGTCTGTCTAGTGGATTCTAAAACAGTTTGATTGGGGATGAACTCAGGACAGAGCTAGTTGTCTGTCTAGTGGATTCTAAAACAGTTTGATTGGGGATGAACTCAGGACAGAGCTAGTTGTCTAGTAGATTCTTACTCAGGGTGATTCGAGGTTGAACTACGGACAGAGCAGACTTATCTACTAATCATGTACTCAGCTGCAGGAGAGATGGGTAGAACACTTTGTAAAGAAAACCCCCAGACAACACTAAATTAGATATACAACTACTGAAAACAGACAACTAAAAGGAAGGTACAAAGTTACTATTTTTCTCTTCTTCCACTTTGCTCTGTAGCTACCATTGCAATATTGGCCCTCAGCCAATCAATTCTATGCCGTCTTAACCTTGTTCACTATTGGCTCAGTTTTGCGAATAAACTATTTTGACTGGAAAGGATAGCCAGCCCAACGCCAACACTCATTGGTCGCCTCTTACGACTTGGATGCAATTTTACCTTTCTTTCCTTTCCTTACCGGCTTGGGCAACACACGGTGATAAAGTTACTATTCGGAAAGTAAATACTTGTATAAAGATAATTCAAACTGCTGATGAAAAATGAGGTATGCTGGGTGAAGCAATATATCAAGCACCGAGAGAAATTTTACCTTCTATATAAATCATTGCTAAAACGATAAGGATGACTCATCAACTTCAACAGTTCACGAACATTAAAAGTTATTTGCATGTTCTTTAGTGAATGTTGCAATCAACCCCAGCATTTTGGCGGTGATATTTAAAGTCGATTTTACTTTAAGCAGTTTGTCATTGATTGTTGAGCAGCCAACGCTGATAGCCTTGTGAAAATCAACGTATAGAGATCTGTTTCTAAATCAGCTGAACTGACTTCGAACCCACCATGTCGGGATTGTGAAACGGCCTTCACTAACCTTAAGCCACAGACGCCGACTCGCGGATATTAGAAGAAAGACCCATGTGCTTTATTTTTCTTTAAAATATCTAGTTTTATTTATTTTATTTGTAATTCCATTTTCGAACGTATTCTCAACTTTAGAGTTTTAGTAATTGATTTTTGTGTGTTGTGATAACAACGTTAGAGTCAAAATGGCAGCTGATCCATTTAAATCTGTTGATTCTGCTGGAATTCTTCTTCTTCTGCCATTCATCTCTCAAGGGAGTATTGACCTTCAACCACTCCATCCAAGCTCTTGTGTAATACTTAACTCTAATGTTTTAAAAATTAAGTAATTGACAAATTGTACTTCGTGAACAGGCATAGAAAAAAAAAGGTATAACGCTATCTGCGTTGGCAGATGTGGCTACCAAAACCTGCAGAAATGCTGTGCATACAAAAATATCTGGTAATGCTATTTCATTGATTTCAGGGATTCACACCCTAAGGCGATCCACACACACTGAAATGTTGCATCGCTACAGAGCAGTCAAAATAGAAGAACCGTTACAGTTCCAGCTAATACCGTAGCAGCTGTTTCATGCACACAACACAAAAGTCGATGAAAAGATATTTCTATTACGTAAGAATCATGTCAGGCTGGGAAAATTATCTCTGCATACAGATAGGTCATATTGTCAACACATTTTGTTTGGCAATTCTCAGACGGAATGTGTATCTGTCAAAGACTCAATTCAAAACAATGAAATCGCCTAGTGAATTTAAGCGCAGGCGCAATAAATAAAATATTAGGCAACCAATGAATCACCAAATAACGAAAAGTAGATTGTGAGCTTTACTAGAACACGATTACAAGTAACAAAGTGAACGTTGCGGCTAAAGTCTTCGCCAGCACAGAACAAATACACACAAACCCACACACAACTACTCTAAACACTACATGAAAATATTAAAGTTACTTATCGGTGTCCTTGTTTGGCTGAATACATCTTGAGCTACTATTCGTGGGTGGAATTAATCGGATGTGTGGTTCAGGCGGTCACTGGACTAAAGGTCAATAACGCCAGAAGCTCAGTGATTGGCTTAGCCTCACTGTGGGGGGTGGGGGTGGGGGTGGGGGGGAGACAACAACTGGGGGAATGGGGGGACGCCCAGGTGAGGGAAAGGTAAAAATAGGGATTAGTAGAACACTATAGCCTGCTCTGTGGCGAAGATGTTAGGAAGTTAAATGAACCTGTGTTAGACATTGAGGTCGTTAGGGGAGAGTGAACCCAACTGGAGAATGAGACGGTTTTCCAATGTCTTACGATCGAGTTTCGTACGATTTGATCGCCGTGACTTGTATGTCAGCCGCACACAGTGGCTGTTGAAGTGTATGTATACCGGTTTCTGGGCACCACAGTTGATATCAGAGAGATGTTGCCTAAACCTGTCATCCAGAAGATTTCTTGACTGGCATATTTCGCTGTATCTCGTCAGTTACATACTATAGAGGTATGTATAATTTTATGTGAAAAAATTAATGATACTTTGGGTGAAATATGATGTGTATTGTCGCTGGTATTGCATGAATATGTAGGACGTTAAATCCACGGAAGTCTAACAATTAGCAGGAAGTCCTTCTGTTTATATAGTAACGGCTGCAATCGACTAATATATAATGCTTCGATGTATTTGCGGAATATTGTTTCGTAGAATATAATATACGAAATGTAGATTGCTTATTGCTTAGCGATCACATCATATTTCAGCCAAAGTATCGTCAGTGTTTTCACATAACATGATATGTACCTCTGGAATATGCACCCGACCTGATGCAGCGACATATGCCAGGCAAATAATCGTGCAATAATTTATTCATGGTGTCTGTGTTTACAGATTTAATGATTCTTCACGCACATTCTCTTATTTCGCTAGCTTCTGTCCTACAAATTCCATCTGTTTGTCCTCGGACCTTGGTGATGAATGAGTTCAATCTCGGCACACCATTTCATTCTATCCCCATCTATACAACTTAGTGTGATCACAAATCAATTCCTGAACTCAGTGCCGGCGCTCAAAGACCGCCGCTTCACAAGCTTGTGTTTAGGAGCTCACTTCACAACATGATTGGCATTGTTAAGCTCTTTCTTTCATGTTGCCTTCATTATCATCAAGTGCTTCTCCACATCTTGAGATGTTTAACGGGAATTAGGACTGTCAAGAATTTTATCACACTGCCTTCCTCTGTCTCTCTTTGCATAAATCAATCCAGTTGTCACAACATGGTCCAGTTATTATCGTCTCATAATGTGGTACGCATACATGAAAACTACCTCTTTCTGATGTGTGTGATAAGTTGTCTTTGTGACTTAGACTTCCTCAAAATTTCTAGACTTGTCATGTAAACATATTGGATTGGAATAAGAAAAAATATTACTTAACCTAGACTTGTCATGTAAACATACTGGATTAGAATACAAAGCACATATTTTACTTAACCTAGACTAGTCGTGTAAACATACTGGATTAGAATACAAGGCACATATTTTACTTAACCTGGAATTGTCATGTAAACATACTGGATTAGAATACAAGGCACATATTTTACTTAATCTGGACTTGTCATGTAAACATACTGGATTGGAATACAAGACACATATTTTACTGAACCTGGACTTGTCATGTAAACATACTGGACTGGAATAAAAGACACATATTTTACTTAACCTGGACTTGTCATGTAAACATACTGGATTGGAATACAAGGCACATATTTTACTTAACCTGGACTTGTCATGTAAACATACTGGACTGGAATACAAGACACTTACTTTACTCAACCTGGACTTGTCATGTAAACATACTGGATTAGAATACAAAGCACATATTTTACTTAACCTAGACTAGTCATTTAAACATACTGGATTGGAATACAAGGCACATATTTTACTTAACCTGGACTTGTCATGTAAACATACTGGATTGGAATACAAGGCACATATTTTACTTAACCTGGACTTGTCATGTAAACATACTGGATTGGAATACAAGGCACATATTTTACTTAATCTGGACTTGTCATGTAAACATACTGGATTGGAATACAAGACACATATTTTACTGAACCTGGACTTGTCATGTAAACATACTGGACTGGAATAAAAGACACATATTTTACTTAACCTGGACTTGTCATGTAAACATACTGGATTGGAATACAAGGCACATATTTTACTTAACCTGGACTTGTCATGTAAACATACTGGATTGGAATACAAGACACATATTTTACTTAACCTGGACTTGTTATGTAAACATACTGGATTGGAATACACGGCAGATATTTTACTTAACCTGGACTTGTCATGTAAACATACTGGATTGGAATACAAGGCACATATTTTACTTAATCTGGACTTGTCATGTAAACATACTGGATTGGAATACAAGACACATATTTTATTTAACCTGGACTTGTCATGTAAACATACTGGATTGGAATACAAGACACATATTTTATTTAACCTGGACTTGTCATGTAAACCTATCTTCTGCTGATGCTGTAGCATAGGAGCTGAGAACGTGTTTCACAATTCCGTCATAGCAAGTCGAGGCTTTGACATCTGCTGCGAGCGATTTGGGAGCAGAATGCCTTGGGTAGATTTCGATGACGTGAGGCGTCAGTCGTTCAGAAAGCAATGCAAACTATGATCGTAAAAATTGCCCAGTAAATTAGAGAAGACAAAGAATGCTGGGATTGTTAAAAACGTCCTGTAAAATACAAGCAACTAACTTTAACTTCGGCAAGGGATGACGGCAAATTTATTGGGCAAACGATCAGACTACTATACGCGACATAACTACAGTCTTTTGCGTACAGTAATCGGTGTTGGATGAGACCGTTTTCAGTCAAGGGCTAGGAAAAACCCAGGCCCTAGCAGGCACAAGAAGTATGCATGGTGTGTGTGTGTGTGTGTGTGTGTGTGTGTGTGTGTGTATGACCATATCTGTGTATATGTCTGTATCTATACCCGCCTGTCTGCCTGTACGTACACACGCACGCACGCATGCAGGGGCATGTCTGAATGTGTGTGTGTGAGGTGTGTGTGTGTGTGTGTGTGTGTGTGTAGATAAGTAAGGAGGGAAGATGGGAGACAGGTAGGAAAGTAGGCATGCATTTATGTATATATATATATTTGTTTTTGCTCGCTCGCCTTGAAGCGTCATCCATAAACGTGCTTCTACTTCTAGTGCACTGAACTGATTGTTGCGGGTGGGTTGGCTTTCATACTTACGTGTTCCTCGCCATCAGGCTAACCCATTGTGACTACTGAGGTATATATTTATTGGTTATTTATTACGTTACACACATATATACACTAACACTCACCTAACACTTCCCCTGCTCACTCACACGCACACACACACCACACGCACACACACCCATATATATATATATATATATATATATATATATATATATATATATATATATATATATATATATATATAACGCAAATGAGATCAACAGGATGCGATCTGAAACCACATTCCGTTACCCATTCACAACCCTCTGAATCTATCCTTTTTTCTACAGTATACAACAGTGCATCTTCTTCAAATCTACTCTACTTAACTACCTGTGGATAATATCGATTGAGGAATGTTACAGGCATCATACAATATTGTTTGTCTCCTAGCAACAGAACTGCCCTTTTCGCCATTTCAGCAACAGAATAATGTAGCAATTAGTTCTGGCGACAGTTTTCTGGTAGGCTCAGAGAATATTAAATCAGTCAAAAACGGCAGCAATGTTCACAAGGAGGGGATAACTGCAAATCATAAAAATGGCGCTCACGAAAGTGGAGTTAATTTGCTTCCGTGTGTGTCTTGTTACACACTGTCATGCAATTATTTAACAAATAAAGGGATATTACTGAAAATAAAACCCCGAACAAGTAGTGTTTATTCATAAATACCTAAAATCAACACCGATGTTTGGTTAGATAATTTGTTGGTTTGTTGTGAATCGTCTCGAAGACCTATTTCTAACTCATTAAGACCAATTTATTGGCGATCAACCAATACAAAAATATTGGAGAATATGCAAACATACACATATTCGTGACTCAATACAAAATAAGAAAAAATGCAATCCAATGTTTTAGTTACGAGAAGTTTTCATTATGCAAAAGAAAATGGAACGGAGCAGGCAAAAAGCTCCCAAGCACGCGTGAGATAGTGACGTTCTCAGGACATACAAAGGAAACATCTTCCCCACAACGAAGGAGTGGCCATAATGCCATTTAATGGGACAGAGAAGACATTAATAGAGTGGAAGCAGTGAGTTCTAGAATAAACACAGCATCATACAGAGCCACAGAAAGAGAGAGAGAGAGAGAGAGAGAGAGAGAGAGAGAGAGAGAGAGAGAGAGAAAGAGAGAGAGAAAGAGAGAGAGAGAGAGAGAGAGAGAGAGAGAGTATACTTGCTTGTCATCCAGTGTTACGCGCCAACAAATGATAAGGATGAATCAGTCAAGGGGGTATTTTAGGGAAACTTTAAAGTATTCTAGGTAATCAAAGACGTGCGTGAACATGTTGCTGAGTGACCTGAATGCCAAGATAAGATCGGTTAACACAGGTTATGCAGAGATAATGGGGGAAACGCGTACAACGGATTTTGAACGAAAACGGATATTTATCAAATATTGCGCAGTGAATCATTGTGTCATGGACGGAAATATATTTTTTTAAAAAGGTTGTAAAGGGAAAGAAGGTCGACTTCAGTGCATCGGGTTTTATCCCATATAGCTCGGTCTCTTTCCGCAGGGCGGCCTGCTTATAGCGTAGCACAAAGCACGAACTCCGTAGACCCAGCGACGACCCTCAGGAGTCCCCGAGAAAATTGCACTTGTGAACCGAATAATGAGCCCGGAATCGAACTCACGACCTTTGGAGTGCGAGACAGAATTTCTACATGAAAGAAAAATACGAGTAGATAAAGCAACCTTACTATCCCCAACACCGCAATACAGAACATCAAATGATCAATTCTGTAGTAACAAGAAATTTAGATCATACTTTCATGACGCAATAGTTTTTAAAGCAGCTATAGAGTCAAAACACTATCTGATGAAAAGTCAAGTTAAGCTGAAATCCAGGAGATACATAATGAAGGATACCTTAGGAGTCAAGAAGCCAATAAACATATAATGGCAGACTATAATAGATACCAGGACTTGCATCAGTTAGCAGACCAGGTGCTCACAGAGGACTGCTGGCAGCAGACTGGAAGTGGTTCTTTCGAAGAATGCCGAAAACAACTTGGATAGATCAAAGGAGCAATAGAAAAGTAGTAAAAGAAAGCAACTTACAACGAGAGAGGCTATAAGTCTTAAAAAATATCATATATCTTACATGGAACCAATGTTAACATACGGCTGCCAATGATGGACAGGTAGTAAATAATGAAAAAAAAAAAAACACCAATCAAACATTAGAAACTTAATTTTACATAATATTGCACATTTCATGA
>OY992877.1:79264221-79354221 GCA_963921405.1 Cepaea hortensis
TTTCCTTTCTTTATTACCAGCGTCCCTCGCCATGAGGCGTACTCACTCCGACTTCAGAGTTACTTGTAATATACGTCCGCAAATCAAGGACGAGAAGTCAACATTTTAGTCCATCTGACTGGTGTAGAGGTTGAACCCGCAACCACGGCATCAGCACAACGGATGTTTAAGAACGAGGGCTCTTATCCATTCGGCCATTGTGACGTCTATTTTAACATGTAGTATGGGCAGCTGTGTATTCGATCTGCTCGTTTCCATTTCTAAGCCCGGGGATTTTTAAACGTGTGCAGCACCCACATGGGTTCTCCCAATGTTTCGCCCTTTGTTAGAGAACGCAGACGTCCGATCCACCACCCCAGATTTACAGTCCACGCTGTGAATCGAACCGGGTCTGCGCGAACAGGTAACTACACCCACGCCGTCTATCTGAACTTAAAGCCCGTTAGCTTAGTTTACTTTTTTTTTTTAAATTGCTATTTGACACAAGGTTTTCAACAGCAGCTGAAAAATGCTGATGTTGACTGCAACGTCCTGTAAGGGATATTTAAAAAAAAATTCAAATTAAACATTTAAAATTTTCATTACCTTCAGTATAAGTGAATCATTAGAGGCAATCTTGTTCTTTTTCTTGGAGCGTTTCTTAGACTTCTTCTTGTCAGTGGAGTTATTTGCGTCTTCTATTATGTCGTCAAAAGCGGGGTTCTCCACTCCATCGTCGTTGTTTTCCATTTCGGAGATAAGTAAAGCGAGATCAGACGGGCTGATGCATTCCTTGAGATAGACAACACCTTTATCTTCATTGAAGACAGTATCTTCTGAGAATGAAACTATTTTCCTATCAACATTCGACGAGCTTTTTGCTGGAGACAAGGGATTATGTAAGATTGATTTCAGGGGTTCGATTTTCTTCATCGGAGACTCTTTAACAGGGGATTCAGTAATTTCTAAAATGTCGAGATCAAAGTGCGCATATATTCTGCCATTAAAGGGTTGTTTATCTTTGTCATTGTAGCACTTTGCCGGAGTACTGATACAGCTGGCAGATGTAGTGTCTTCTGTTAAAGATTTATCACTGTTTTCTTGCATATATTCTTCAATGTTTTTAATTACGTATTTTTCTTTTAAGATGTTTTGTAAGGCTTTTCTACCACAAGAGCACTTTAATGTTGGTCGTCCGCCACAATCACAGTCAGATACCAGTGGTTCTTTTCCTGAAGACTTGTTTTCAGAATCCAGAGAGCTGTTGTTGGACAAAGAATACATGACTTTGAGTTCCTGAGTCTCCAAGGCGATGTAATCATGTCCATCAAACCCTGGACTCTGTTTGTTGTATCCATTTATTGGGTTATATCTGGACACACCGTGCAGTATTCCATTGTGTTGCAGCATGAGGTCAGGCACTGTCTCGTTGTTGTTGTTGATGTGGTCTATGGAGCTCACGGGAGAGGTGTTATGAATGTGTGAAATCGAAGGCATCAAGGCTATTTTGTCCAGAGAAAACACGTCTTTGTTTCGGGGTATCTGGAGAATGTCTTCGCTTGAGGATGAAACAGAAAAATCCATTTCGGTTGTGCTAGCTTGTTTGTTGGCAATATTCTCTTTGAAGTCGATGTCTCCATCACGAGTGGATACCACGGGGTTACATCCGCACAGTTGCTGGTTTGGTGCGTTCATAGAATGGCAAGATTTGTCATCAACATGATAAGTTACTGCGTCATTAAGGCAAGAAATATGGTCGCTATCATCAATATTACAGTTGTCAATAATGTTTTCTTCATGATCATTTATCACCGTTCTTCCCGATTCTACAACAGAATCTTCCGTTACATCATCAACCTCAATAATATTTCTGTCTTCTTGGACAACGCTCAACTGCTTCTTACTTAAATAATTTCTAGACTTAAAAAATCTTGGAGTTCCTTTGCGCTTCAGCGTGCTGTTTTGTTGAGTATGTGAAGACGATGAAGAACTATTTGGTGCAGGTGATGAGACAGAAGTCTTGCCAGGAGACGGTGCTGGGCTTATGGCATCGGGGTCATCTGATGTGACGTCAGCTCCTGTTTGACGTGCTAGCCGATTCCGATGACCTCGCTTCGCTGCTGCGTTATGTTCGATCTCGGTATTACCTTTCTTCCTGCTACTTCTATGAAGAGCTGTAGCATCTTCACTTTGGTTATCGTGTGCGTCGTTGTCAATATTGTTGCTAGACTGTGAGTGTGAGAAACCTGATGACTGCACAGTCTCTTCTGCAGACTCCGAGAGTCCATCCACTTTATGTTCTTTAAGACCAACAGGAATGGTAGATATTGCTGTAGAACTAACGTAGGGCATATTAGGAACAGACCTACTGTGTCTGACCAGTCGATGCCTAGGCAGGCTCTCGTACATTTCAATTTGGATCTCCCCAACAGGGACACTGGTATCTGATTGTGTGTCTGAGCTGACGCCATTACGACTACAATCGTTCTCCTGGTAAATTGGGTTGATCTTCACACCTCGAAGGCGTCGCCAAGAAAGGTGACCGTTGTATATTCCCTAGTTAGAAGAAATGTAAACAGAACAATTGTTATCTCAACGTATGGTCATCAATTCAATAAGGTACAATCACAGGGCATTTAAAATAACGTTCATGAATAATTCTGGAATGAGATATATTTCTTTTCTAAGACCAAACAAATCAATCTGTTAGTTAGTTAGTTAGTCGACAGATCATTCTCATTGCACATCGAACCATTCAGTCCATAAGTGCTCAGATCCCCTCCCTAGCAAATCCCGCAGCGTGTGGCGGCTAACGACACCAGTTCTGTGTTGGTTTATCAATCTTCTTTGGCTTCCTGCGTAGTGTTCTTGTTTGGCCACCCCTCTTTTAATTTGTTGTTCTCGCAGTCTTGCCATGGTTGTAGATTGACAATCATCACTTGGTTCTCGCAAAAGTCTTATTTCTCATAGAGCATTCAGAATGTCAGCCTGGTCCATGGCGCGTCCGCCCTCCACTGTGGCCTTACCTGCGAGCTTGTCAGCCCGCTCATTTCCTTGTACTCCCGCATGCCCTGGCACGAAGATGAAACTAATCTTTGCCAGCCGAGACCGCTCCAGAGACAGCAACCATTCTCTTCGGATCCACCCCACCTCTATCCTCTTGATCATGCTCATTGAGTCGCTAAGGAAACATGCCCTAGTGAATGTATGTGTCTCGAGCCATATTATTGCTTTACTTACTGCCATGACTTCCATAGTCAGGCTACTTGTGGTCTCAGTGAAAGCACCAGAGTCCTCCTTCACAATTCTCCCTCCGGCCCGAGCCGTAAAGGCCCATGAGCTTCTCACATGTCGGACGACCGACCCATATGTGTAGATGACAGCATCACCGTCTAGCGAATTCTTGAAAATCAACGCTTGTACTTCGGCCTCCACAGCAACCGGATTTTCTTGTCTGCATTTTCTATCTAGTTGGATGCAAACTGAAAAGGCTGTGCAGAAATCTGTTGGCACTTGTCCCCACTCCTCGCCAGGTTCTAAGTCCTCAAGTGAACAAACCTGTTGAAGAATGTCTTCGGCTTGACCCATCTACGACCGTCCTCTTTTTAACTTGCTGCCCTTCACCTTCCTAATTTCACTATGCAGTGGATGTTGTGTGTTTGCGTTAACTCTGAGGTAGGCGCGTGCTCTGCAAATTTGTATTCTGTCTTCAATGGTTGGGAAATAAAGAAGGTAGCGCATCGCCCTACATGCTATGTCTCTTGTACATCCAAGAATAATGCTCATAGCTTCATTCTGTATCCTTTCCATCCTTTCTATCTGCTTACGGCTGAGAGTCAGGATTGCCATCGCGTACTCAAAAACAGACATGACCAGCCCCTCGTACAGAAGACATAGATGGCGCTGCTCACAGTTTGCTGCCCCCATCACCCGCATCGTAGCCAAACCCTGCTTGGACTTTGTTATCACCTGGTCTATGTGCTCATTATAAGCAAGGCTTCGATCAAACCGTATCCCCAAGTAATTCATTGCCTGTGTTCATTCCACCGTCTCTGAACACAGCTTTACAGTTGGTGTTGGAGTGTTGACAATATGATTATTCAACGAGAACCATGTCGCCGTTGCCTTTGTTGGGATGACCAATGCCACAGCTTCATCACACCAAGTACTTACGCGATTTAGTTCGGTTTGTAGTTCCACAGCAACCTGATCTCTATCCTTACCCTGACGATACACTAAAACATCATCGGCATATGACAATGTCCTGCCAGGTCCAGTGATCTTCTCACTGGTGATTCTCACTGTGTAGGTGTTGAACAGTACCGGAGACAATGGTGATCCCTGTGGTAGGCCAGGATATATTTTTGTTGGTTCCGAAGTCCAACTGCCACATCTAAAAACTACTTTTCGTTGGAAGAGGGCTCCAGCGATCCAACCAAGGAGGAATTGACTTATTTTGAGTTCAAGAAGCTGAAGCATTAAAAAATCCTATGGTACTCTGTTGCACGCGTCCTCAAGATCAATCGCTGCAGCAAAGGTTTCAATTCCTGAGTGGAAACCTTCATAGACATCATGGGCAAAAACTGCTGCATTCGTCCAGGTCTCTCTTTTTGGGCGGTATCCGCCCAGGGTAGGTGGGAAAACACCTTGCCTCTCTAGCTGGCTTGATCAAATCAATCTAAGCTGAAGAAGTCGGAAAATGTGTCGTCTGTGCTCAACATGCTTTTAATAATAGAGAAGTGCAGAGAATTTAATGTAAACCTATTCTCATGTTTTGTGGATTATTCAAAGGCATTTGACAGTGTACAACATCAGAAAATTTGGGAAATTATGAGGAATATGGGTCTTCTGTCATTTGTAATACAACTCATAAAAATGCTCTATCTAGACCAATAAGCAGCGGCTAGAATAGATAGCGAGACATCAGGTTGGTTTGACATTAAGTCCGTCAGGGCAGTGTACTGTTCCCCCTATTTGTTTAACGTATCCGCCGAAAATATAATGAGAAATGTCAGAGATTATATAAAAAGGGAGAAATATAATGCCCTAAATATCGGTGGGCATAACATGCCAGCGATTCGATAATGCTGATGATACAATATAGCTATCCACATCACAGAATGGTATAGAAACCTAATAACCTCAACCCAATTGAATAGTGAAAACCTCAACTTATATCTTAATATAGCAAAAACAATGATAATGCACACATATAAAACTACTATGGAGAAAGAAATATATGTTGATGAGGAAAAATTGGAGGTGGTGGAATATTTCGAATATCTTGGGTCATTGATTACCAAGAATGGTTACACAATGAAAGAAATTAACAGGCGAATGTCTATTGTTCTTCAAAGACTAAAAAAAAATGAATAAATTGTGGAGTGGGACAAAAACGAGGGTAAGTTAATAAGTAAGTCAACAAATGGCTGTAGAAAAATAAATAACTATGATAACAACTTGAAACCAGTTTATTTTTATACATACATTGTCCTTTTATTTCTCAACATAATTTCCACCAACATTGATGCACTTATCCCATCGTTTTATCATTCGTCCCAAACCGGCTGCATTGTTCTCATTTACCTTCTATCCCACAGAACTATGTGACTTATTTATTGACTCACCCTCGTAACGTTTTCTACCCAACTAGGCATCTATTTACGGGAAATAGCTAGAGGCTAAGTCCACTGATATCCCATCTTGGCGGAAGACATTTCGCGAATGACGCAAAAGTTGAATGAGAAGTGAAAACGTGGTTTAGAAAACAGAGCACGCAGTTTTATGCGGCCGGTTTGTGGGTTCGTTACACGACGGCTCCCATTATTGTTGCTGCTTAACATTAAACCAATGAAGTGATGTATGAATGAAATAATGTATGAAAGGAGTGATACAAGATATAGTTATGTTAGGTTTTTTTCCCACCTTCTTCTGACATTCATCTCATAATGAGGTTCACGTGACTGACAGGTTTAACTTTGATCTCATTATGAGGTTCACGAGACTGAGAAGTTTAACTTTCTCTTCTGACGGCGACGTTGTAGGTCCTTTCCTCGACGGCTCCCATTATTGCTGCTGCTTAAAATTAAACTAATGAAGTGATATATGAATGAAATAATGAATGAAAGGAATGATACAAGAATGCTAGTAAGTCAGTCGGTTCTTTCGTTCGTTCCTGCGTTCATTCGATCGATTGCCAATTTCCCTGCGCCCCCCCCCCCCATGAATCAAATACAGTACTATTCACAGAGTTTATGAATTTAATAATTGTTAATAATTATTGTGAGATGATTCTAGAAGGAACCGGCAAAATATATTCACACAACCACATCGTGTTGAAATAGGTATCATGTCGTCTTTAAACTTTTATAATCCCGTCAACTAAGAAGAAGAAACACAGGCATTTTACAACAGTGGTTATTAACCGGTGGGGAATTACCCCCACCCCCGGGGGCAGTTTAGAGTTTTCGGGGGGGGGGGGGGAATTAAGATTATTTCAAGATCGCGTTAATACAAGAACCGATTCCTTGATACTGTTTTCCCTCCATACTTTACGGTTTTGCATTTCTCGCACTTCTGAAATTCGTTTTATAACGTAAGCAGGCCCACAAATCACGTTTTATGTAGACATCTAGACTTGTTCTAGTATGTGTTATTAAATTTAGCTTAGATTTGTACTTATATTGTGCAAAAAAGGGGGCGGGGACATTTATAGGGAGAAAATACGAAAAGGGGAGGGGGGGGGCGGTAAATGCTATTCTGAACATATGGTGAAGGGGTGCATGGGCCTAAAAAGGTTGAGAACCACTGTTGTACAATATCTGAACATGGAAGAAAACAGGCTCATAAACAGCATCTTGTCTGGGAAACTGGAATACTTTGGTTGTATTCAACATCACTGTGGGTGGAAAAGAACAGTGATGGAGGACTCGAATTATTGAAGAATAGGCTGGGGATACACCAGCACGACCGACGATGGACACGGGACATTAAAGACACCTTGGACATGAGAATTTATGAGGCAGGTAAACTGGAAAAGGATCGGGAATCTCGCAATGGAAGTTTCTTGTATATCTGGTGGTGAAAGAATAAACAGGAATGGTGAAAAAGATTATGAAGTAAAAGAAGAAGAAGAAGAAGAAGAAGAAGAAGAAGAAGAAGAAGAAGAAGAAGAAGAAGGAGGAGGAGGAGGAGGAGCAGGAGGAGGAGGAGGAGGGGGAGGATGAGGGGAAGAAGAAGAAGAAGAAGAAGAAGAAGAAGAAGAAGAAGAAGAAGAAGAAGAAGAAGAAGAAGAAGAAGAAGAAGAAGAAGAAGAAGAAGAAGAAGAAGAAGAAGAAGAAGAAGAAGAAGGAAGAAGAAGGAGGAGGAGGAGGAGCAGGAGGAGGAGGAGGAGGGGGAGGATGAGGGGAAGAAGAAGAGGAGGAAGAAGAAGAAGAAGAAGAAGAAGAAGAAGAAGAAGAAGAAGAAGAAGAAGAAGAAGAAGAAGAAGAAGAAGAAAGAAAGAAAAGGAGAAGGACAAGTACAGACGGAGAGAAGAAGAAGAAGACAAAGAGGAAGCAGCAGAAGAAGAAGTAAGAGAACGAGAAGGAGAAGACGAAGAATAAGAAGAAGAAGAAGAAGAAGAAGAAGAAGAAGAAGAAGAAGAAGAAGAAGAAGAAGAAAGAAAGAAAAGGAGAAGGACAAGTACAGACGGAGAGAAGAAGAAGAAGACAAAGAGGAAGCAGCAGAAGAAGAAGTAAGAGAACGAGAAGGAGAAGACGAAGAATGAGAAGAAGAAGAAGAAGAAGAAGAAGAAGAAGAAGAAGAAGAAGAAGAAGAAGAAGAAGAAGAAGAAGAAGAAGAAGAAGAAGAAGAAGAAAAAGAAGAAGGAGGCGGAGCAGGAGGGGGAGGAGGAGGGGGAGGATGAGGGGAAGAAGAAGAAGAAGAAGAAGAAGAAGAAGAAGAAGAAGAAGAAGAAGAAGAAGAAGAAGAAGAAGAAGAAGAAGAAGAAGAAGAAGAAGAAGAAGAAACAGCAGTTTCAGCAGCGGAAGAAGAAAAAGAAAAGGAAGAATAATGAGAAGGAGGAGGGAGAAAAGGACGAGGATGAGAAAAACAAGGTTGTGACGGTCAGATACAAGCCAGTCCTTCTGTACAAAGACAAGCTTAATTGTTTTTTATTTTTGTTTTAAAAAATGTATTTAAGGATTAGTCAAGCTAAAACAATTGTCGTACAAAATGTGACGGTTGTGGAATATCGACTGAGATATGTGTCACCATTTCCCCGGTATGGCTTTGAGTAACACGCGGAGGATTGTCGAGTATTGATTTTAATAAACCGACATTGGGGTTGTTAGAATGCTCTCTTTACATTTTTATCAGACGCAAAGCAATGACGGATGGTAAATGTCGACAAACCATAAGCGCAGTACCAATTAACTTGTTGATTTTGAAGAGGAAACGACAGACATTTAGCACAGCTGTGCCAATGGTTACGTTGTCATTATTAAAATGTCGCGACTGTAGATTCACATAAGTGGTCGGTTTCACACAATTGTATTCCACCTAATATACGATTTGCTAACTCCAAATAATACATTTACCAACTCTTTGAATAGCCAGTATTTGCGAAAACTGTTACACCAGCCAAGTCACAACATTTTGTGTAAACGACCAATACGTTACTTCTTCACTCTTTCTATACCAAATAAATAATTACACTATATGCCTATGACAATTTCTTGTTTTGTCTAAGTTATCACTCACCAAAATATTACCATTTTTAAACTCATTCTTTAGGAAGTAAGTAATTACACTTTTTTCCTACCACCAAAACTTTCACTTTTCATGAATTTTATACAGAAGGGAGTCACAACCTTTTATTTCTACCACCAACACTTCCAATTTTCATGAGTCATTCTACAGAAAGAAGTCATCACGTTTTGTTTCTATCACCAACCCTCTTCATGTTTATACCTAATTTTATGCCAAGTAAGTTATCACATTTTATTTCTACAATCAACATAATACTATGTTTTTTACTCATTGTACACGACAGTGGTTCTCAACCTTGTTTGGACCATGCACCACTTCACCATATTTTCAGAATTGTCATCCCCCCTTTCGTATTTCCTCCCTATAGATCCCCCCCGCCCCTACACAGTATTCGTAAATCTGGAAGCTAAATTTAACAACATATATTAGAACAAGTCTAGAAGCCTACACAAATCGTGATTTATGGGTCTACTTACGTTATAAAATGAATTTCAGAAGGGCGAGAAGTACAGAACCGTAAAATGTGGAGGGAACAACAATATCAAGTAATCGGTTCTTGTATTAACGCGATCTTGAAATACTCTTAATCCCCCCCCCCCTCCCGGCCGGAAATTTAATATCCCCCGGGGGGGGGGGGAAATTCCCCACCGGTTGAGAACCACTGGTATAGGAGGTAAGTCATTACACTTTGTTTCTACGAACAATATATACATTTTCTTTACCCATCCTATACAGGGAATCCCATCACAATGTGATCAGTGTCTACTTGGATATGAAGAGGCCGACATACTGGCAAAGAATGGCGGGCAACAATCTCAGCCTGATATAGACATAACCTACCAAGACGTGGACAGACTGGCAAAGAAAGGCGGTCAACGATCTCAGCCTGATATAGACATAACCTACCAAGAGGCGGACAGACTGGCAAAGAAAGGCGGTCAACGATGTCGGCCTGACATAGACATAACCTACCAAGAGGCCGACAGACTGGCAACGAAATGCGGACAACGATCTCAGCCTGATATAAACGCAACCTATGACAAGGCCAAGAATTTTACGAAAGCACTTACAGAACCAAATGGGCGTCAGTGCATCCAGGCCACTAGAAAGATGATGTACATTACCAACTCGACCGAAATGAACAAATATGAATCTTCAGACTCCACGCAGGTCATAAAAGACTGAAATACCACTTGTTCAATAAACTAAAGACGGGAGATAGTGCTGAATGGGACTGTGGAAATGATAAAATGGCAGCTAAACATTTGCTGCAGGAATCTTCAACATGTGCAGAGCAGAGAACAACATTTTGACCTACATCCGTTCCATATGAGGACAAACTCAGTGAAGGTGTCAACATGCTAAACTTGACTGCTGCTTTCTTTAAATATATTGACACCTGAAGGTGTTTACGAAGAGGAAGCGGGAAACAAGAGGGCCTTGTAAGGTTTTAGAATAAATATCTAGACATTCTTTCTGTCATATAGGAGTTAATTGATCAAGGCATAGTTATTTTGCTTGATATAGATTGGCTTCCTGCAAATGTAGCAAATAAGAAAGCTACTGCCGGCAGCATGACATGTAGGGGCATCACGATTTTGACACATTAATTGTATGTAGTTTGTTGTAGTTATCTATTCCTGCACTCCTGTCGGATCATGAAAACAACTCTCTGTTTCCATAGACAATAAAAACGCAACTTGTAAACAGCTTGGCACTGGGCCCACAACAGCATGCGCTACAAGAGCAATACGCATACAGCATATTATGAATATTTTAAACAGTTATGGACATTGGTAGGCTTCGACCTCGCCCTTAAACTTCCGGTACGCTAATGACGATACAGCGGGATAATTTCCTACACGCGTCAATTTGGACTTAATGATGACGTCTCTTTCAGAAAGCAATGGCAAACTACTTAACGTAAAATAGCCTCGAAAATCACCCTGGGGGTGGGATTAATCGCAATATCTTGCTAAGGACTTGCATTATTTTATTTTTAGACAGTGGCAGAGTTTGGTTATCTGAACACGCGCTCTAGAATTAGCGTTTTAGAAGCAGTAATCGTGTATAATAATCTTAAAATCATCTCATCTGGTTCCACTTGTACCTTGCGGTGTCGAGGAGAGGCATAAACAGCGGGAGAGTGCCCATTTATGGGCTTCATTTATCGATATTCCCATGGATTATGTTATTCCCTCTGTCCATCGTTTACAGTATCGGGCTCTTCTTCTGGTTCCATTTGGTCCGCTCATCATTGCTTGTACAAAACCCCCCACTTTAGTCCTGATGTAATTATTTATGATTTTCTCAATTCGTGATGCAATGAGTATTCTTCTCAGGAATCTCAATTCTGTTGTTGTAATGTTTCTTTTCTCTTTTTCTGTCCGTGTCTAAATTTGGCACACGCGTGTTTGACCGTGTACTCTCATGTCTAATATTTTCAAATATGACGTAAGGTACACGCATACGTCAAAGCAGGTTCAAAACATAACTGAGCAGAGACTGTCTGCATCAAGGATAAAGCAAGAGTCCCCACTCTTTTAGCAACGATTAAACAATTACTTTATGCTACAGCAAGTTGTTCCGCCCGCAGCTTGCCTGTCCTTGCAGTCAATTATATAGCGAGTGAACGCACGTATAGTTAAAGGGATGGGCTCAAGTACAGTGGTTCTCAACCTTTTTTGGCCCATGCCCCCCTTTACCATATGTTCAGAACGTCATTCCCCCCCACCCTTCCGTTCGAATTTCCTTCCAGTTCGCGGCGACTGCACTAGCCAGGCGGGCTTAATTCCTCAGGCTCAAAGACCCCTCTACCATACACCGCAAAGTACTATATTGGCAGTAAATAAAAGTTTTTTTTAAACCCCCCCCCCCCCACCATTACACAGTATACATAAAAATGGAAGCTAAATTTAATAACACATACTAGAACAAATCTAGACATCTACATAAAACGTAATTTGCAGGTCTACTTACGTTACAAAATGAATTTCATTAGGGTGAGAAGTACCGAACCGTAAAATTTAGAGGGAAAAACAATATCAAGTAACTGGTTCTTGTATTAATGCGATCTTGAAATAATCTTAATTCCCCCCGCCCTCCCCCGGAAACCCTAAAATTCCCCCCGGGAGGTGGGGGGGGGGGGGATTCCCCACCGGTTGAGAACCACTGCTCTAGTAGAATCAGAATTATAAAGGAGTAGAAATCAACATGTGAAATATCTGCACTGTTGTCTTTCGATCGTGTGATGATAGGCATCTGTAAAGCCACGGTAACGTTTTCCTTTTTTTGCTTTGTATTTCTTAAAGAAAACAAAATTAAAAGCTAGATTTAATGAAGATGGATACATAAATAGATCACAAGAATATGGGTATAGAACTAGGTATGAAGAAGCTGGACATATAACTAAAACTCACATTGTTTGTTATATGAGGGAAAGTCAATAAGTAAGTCACAAATGGCTGTATAAAAATAACTAAATATGATAACAACTTGAAACCAGTTTATTTTTATACATACATTGTCCCTTTATTTCTCAACATAATTTCCACCAACATTGATGCACTTATCCCATCTTTTTATCAGTCCCCCCAAACCGGCTGCATAGAACTGCGTGCTCTGTTTTCTAAACCATATTTTCACTTCACAATCAACTTCGGCGTCATTCGCGAAACATCACCCGCCAAGGTGGGTTTTCAGTGGACCAAAAAGGTGAAAATCGCTAGGGGCTAAGTAAGGTGGATGTTCCAGAACTCCCACCTTAATTCGTTAATTTCCTCCTGAGTTAATCAAGCAGTATGTGGTCTGGCATAGTCATGAAGAAGCAACACGCCTTTAGTCAGCAGTCCTGGACGTTTTCTTCGAATTGCATCATGAAGCATCGATAGAACTTGACAGTACGATTCAAAAATCTCATTGTCACCTTTCTTCTTGAAATTGGTTAAAAGAATGCCTCCACCCGCTGCACGGATGCTTCTGTTGCAATCTCAACATGACGACCAGATCGGATTTCATCAACAATTTTAGAGCATCCTTGAGAAAATTTTGCTACCCAGCATATGCACCGCTTTATGGGACAAACATTTGTCAGCATAAACAGGAAGCATTTCTTATGAATGTCCTTTGCAGGCAGTCCTTTTGCCCACAAAAAAACGCACAACAGCACGATGCTCTTAGGTTGTACACTCCGTAAGTACAGTCACAATTTTGTTTATGCGTTGCACATGCGCATGAGACACCTAGTGCCACCTGACGAACGGGAATATAAAGTTCGATGTTGCTGTCACCTAATGACACCTGTAGAAAACACCAACTACATTTACCTGCCATCCCACAGAACTGTGTGACTTACTTATTGACTCGATATAATATTGAGACGTTGGATGTAGGACTAGATCTCAGGAAGATGGTCATATAACTAGATTTCAAACTGAATCTGAAAATGTTCACTACACATCTATATCTAAACAATGTTGATATAGAACTAGATCTTAACAACTTTAAGATAGAAACGGACCTTTAAAAAAAAACAAAAAAAACTGGACACAGAACTAGTTCTCGAAAAATTGGGAAGAGAACTAGATCTCAAGACGGTGAACACTGAACTAGATCTAACCGTGTTCGTTCTAGATTTAGGTCTCAAGACGGTTATATAGAACTAGATCTAAAGAAGCTGGTATAGAAAAAAAATCTCAAGAAGGTGTTATAGAACTACATCTCAAGAAGGTTTTAATGAACTAGATGCCAAGAAGGTGTTGTGGAACAAGAAGCAAGGTAGAGGTCAAGATCTCAAGCTGTGTACAGAACATGGCGCTAGAAACTCAATGGTGTAGAACGAGTATTGAGGACAGGCATGTTGAAGCAGACTGTGCATACGCAATTCGTTTTGCTGATTTAGAATGCTGTAAGAGTATTATTGTCCTGTTGTCTTTAACTGAAGATGTAATGGTGTATGAATAGTTGGCTAGCTAACCAACATAGTGGTGCGGGTTCAACTCCCATCGATGACCAGATTTATTGTTGCAAACACACTAGGTTCGTCCTATAAATTTATGCATTAAGTGTTAACAGCATACAAAAAATGTCTTCATTAACTCTCTCTGTCCTAAGCACCACGCCCCACGTGTAATTGGCTACTGCTAGGTGTAGCAATCAACGTCCTAAACCACACACATTCATTAACTGGTGCAAGCACATTATGTTTTTTGTTTTTTTGTTGTTCGCATATCCTTTACAGGACATCGGTGTCAACATCAGCATCTTTCAGCTGATTGTTGGTTTCTTGGCACGATTACGCTCAGTAGTTTGCCATTGCTTTCTGAGCGACCAGCTCACATACCCCGTAAGTTACCGACGCAGAGAGAACCACTACCGATTTTGGCGCACGTCACGTTACTCACGAGAGTAAACGGGATTACGGATAAAGTAGTATAACATCTAGACCAAGGAGACCGACCCAGCACAGAATAGTGGGACTAAATTATTACGACAAAATCACTAATGTGGATGGAGCTCATGGAGAGAACAAAACAACTTCTAGTGAATCCTGAGATGAAAAAGCGACGTTGGCGCTGAATAGTTCGCACACTGAGAAAGTCTGAGGATGGTTAACTATACATTCCCTTGTCTGGAACCTACAGGGCGAACGAAATAGTTGGAAACTTAAAACACACGGAGAAGGGTATTAATGACATAGATGAGTAATATAGAGAGAATCGGAATAGAGCTGGGGTTATAGAAGCAATATATTTAATTAGAAGACAGCAAGTTAGAGGGTTCGGTTACATAACTAGGGTACCAACTATCAGTATACCACAACAAGCAATGACGTACAGACCAAATGGAACCAGAAGAAAAGGCCGATCAAGTAAACGATGAGCAGAGGGAATGACATAATACATGGAAATCTCGATATATGAAGCCCATAAATGGGCACTCTCCTGCTGTTTATACGTCACCTCGACACCGCAAGGTACAAGAGGAACCTGATGAGATGATGATGAGATGAATAGAACTGCGGATATAGCAACATTTAGGACGGCATGACGCAAGTTGGTTGAGGGCCTATTACCGGTTCTGTGGCGAAGGGGTTACGCATGCACTTCGTAATCCTGCAAACTGCGTTCGAAACATAGGTGTGGGCGATTTGGAAGCCTTGCGTTGATTTCCATACAAAGGTATGAGCTACGGTCGTTCGGAAAGCAATGGCAAACTACATAATGTAAACTCGCCAAGAAATCACAGTTGCTGAGGTTGACAGCGACGTCCTGTAAAGGAAGTGCAACTAACTGTTAACTATGCCCCAGTGGAAGATAAGCGGCAAAAGGAGAAGAGTCAGTGCGGTCAGTGTAGTGTACTACTTACGTTTAGACAGAGTAAGAAGGCCAGTATACAAATACTGCAAGAGGCGAGTTCACAAAGACACGAGAGGGTCTGGATAAACTTTTGACAACCGGGAAGATCAACGGTGTTAGACACAGATGTCGACAGTTAAATGAACGAAAGAACGAACGAACGAACGAACGAACTTTATTTTCGAAGGGTAACAAATTTGGCACGCAGGCCCGTCTTGCATTCGGCTCTTCCAATCACTCATCTTTCGTTCATCAGTGCACAGTGCATTTACATAGGAAAAAAACATTGTCAAATGAATGTTGTAAGCATAAACAATGCATGTTACCATGTTATGAGACAAATCCCCCACCCACCCACCCACCCATCCCCTATCCATCCGCGTGACCCCCACACACACATCCACCACCCAACCACACACATACCCACAGGCACATACAAGATCCCATCCATCCACCCATCCCCCAACCCTCACATCCCACACACACCCCCACATACACCATCTCTCCACCCACACACACATCTCCCACCCACCACACATCCCCCACACACATCCCCCACCCAACCACACTCAAACCCAGGCACACATGCATGCAACCACCCATCCATACTGTCGTGTCCTCCTTTAAAGTGTCGTCCCTGGAGTGAAGAGAGTCGACACCCACATTATAATATTTTTTTCCTCTCAATATTCTGGAGAATCCACCAGCTTCCGTCCAACACACTCCATCAGCCTATGGACACCTCTTCCTATCACTCTCACACTGTCGTACTATGCCCCCTTCTCATACTTCCCCAACGCAACATACTCAACAACTCTTGCTTCTAGAAATTAATAAAGAGTAATTTATTAAAATAAAAGTGTAACGTATATGAGACGTGTATGTGAAGAAAATGTGTGACGTGTTCTATAAAGTGTGTAGACTCTGACTCTCAGACAGCAACCCAGTCAGCTGATCCCAGCAAAGATAGACCACAGCACGTTACGTCAGAACATGTACTTCTCACCCGTTGCCGAAACCATCTTGCCGGATACTGCTTTGCCTCTGTAGACCTCTGGTAATCCAATTTCATGAACATCCGAAATAGACACCGGTGGTATTAACAGTTAATCATGGACCGGTTGCACTCTACACAATGTCCGTTCCTATCGTTCATAAAAAAAATGCACAAGTCCTTTGTAGTGTGTACACAGATTAATGTTAATTGTTACTGTACTGGATCCTCCCTCGTGTCTATCTAGCCTCAAGTATCAAGTCTTGTGTTCTATTACACGAGATTATATCACACTATGTACTTATTAGACTTAATGTTTTCAGTTCGTTACTACTGCCTGATGCTGTGTGGTGCATCAGTACGCATCACTCTCTTTGGTGAATCAACTTCCTTCTAGCTTTAGTTACGTTCTGTATGCAACTTTATTGATTGTTGAACTGGTGTTCTTCCGAATGGGATTGGATTCTTTCCCAAAACTTTGTTGAGTTTCCTTGGATCTGGTAGGGAACCTAGGATAGAAACAACACATCTGGTGATAGTACTAGTCACTGATCCTTTCGGCTGAGTGTAAGCCTATCACCTTGCTTAATGATCTTTAGCTAACTAGACTTAGTCATAGAGCAGATTAGCTACCCACCTAGAGCCGAATCAGGCTGTGACAAAGAAAAAATCAGCAAACAGAATGCGGAACCCCGCCCACCAGGGACACCTACGGGAAGATCCCAATTATCTCTCATTACTCAATTCTCAACTAGTAAAGCTTATCAACACTTCACTAAGCTATTCTTAACTAGCAGAGTTAATATCACTATTCTACTCTAACTAGTTTCCACTAACAGTGCTAATCATCACACTATAGTTTAACAAGGCCACAGTCTATATTAATTAGAACTAATATATATATAATAGGTTATACCTTAAATGGCACTACTGCAGTCCTATCAATCATATCTACATCTGCCATTATAGGCACGTGCAAAATTAAGTCACTAATTAACACACGGTAGATATTATTTCCACTAAGCACTGCAGTGCCCTGGCACTCTGACTAGAGCATTTTTCAAGTCCCCCCTAGTTGATCCCAACTCGGGTTTATATGGCAAACTACCAAAGTTGGCCACGTGACGTTATCCTTTATGCCCCCACACAGGTGGCACAGTGGCAGATCATCCCTTGTCAGGAAACTATTTTCCTGGCTTAAGTCCTGTCAAAGTTGTCAGTAATAGTTTAGATTCTCAAAACAAGCCAGCGAGTTTCTGTCGAGTTACAACAAAGAGTTGCAAATAACCCCGTCAATCCTCTCGATGTGCCGGAAACCAAGAATTGACAGATGCACTGTTTTCTCCCTAGTCGGGCACTTCCGACCTGTTGATAAACTGTCAATCTTCTGTTCCGTGGTGACAATCCCAGCAGCCATTTCCGTCTGATGTCCGGCAGTATAGATGACAAACGGAACCATTCCATATCCTAAGCCGACAATCATATGTGATTCTAACTGTTAATGAACTGCCAACTCGATGTATCCATTCCTTCTCACTCACCACCAAATGTGTTTATGGGCTGACACGATGTAACCTGTGCAGCTGTGTTTACTCTGTTAGTACGACTGTTGTGGCCTAGAAAATATACGCCAAGCAAACGTCGGTATTATTATCTGGTTAACTCATGGCGAGCTCGTGACACATACCCACCCACACGCACACATCCTCCAATAATCCCATAACCTACCAACACTCACACATCCACATATCCTCCATCACCCACCCACACACCCCCAACCATTCAGCCAAACACACATCCCCCAACCACATATCCAACACCCACACACACATATTCCCGCCAACTCACATATCCTGCACTTATCCACACACAAAACCCGCACCAACCCACACATCCCCCACTTACATATCAACCACCCACACAATCTCCCCCACCCACACATCCCGCACCCACACACACACACATCCCCTCCCACCCCAAAAATACACACACTCACCCTCCCACACATCCTCCACCCACCCACTCGCCGACCCCCCCCCCCCGATCTCCAATCCCCAATCACACATCCCTTAACTACACATCTCACCACCTACACACACACACACACACACACACACATACACACACACACACACACATCTCCACACCCATACACACATCCTCACCCATCAACACATTCCTCATCCAAAACCACACCAACCACTCACACACACCTCACCACCCGCATATACCCCAACCACACACATCCGCCTTCCCACCCACACACACACACACCCCACCCATACACTCATCTCTCAAACACATCCACCCACTCACGTACTCATCCATCACACAAGTTGAATGCTGGATGAGTTGACAAAGTGGAGACGGTCAGCGATTGAACTTACGAAGTAGACAGTGGACAAATGTTTGTGAATTACCATTACCGCCCGATTCGCACGGCGCAGTACGTCATGGTGATCATAATTCTAAACAGCCACACAACGAGTGGAAGTGAACATAAATTAGAACAAGCAATAAACTTAGAATCTTCAATTATCTTTAACTAGTACTGATGCATAGATCAGAAACATGCAGAATGACCAAAACGATTACAAGTAAACTGCAAATAGGCATTAAATCAGTGGTTCTAAACCGGTGGTTTAGGGTTTCCAGGGGGGGGGGGGGGAGTGAAGACCATTTCAAGATCGCGTTAATACAAGAACCGATTACTGGATATTGTTTTTCCCTTCATACTTTGATGATGAGATGGTGTGATGAGCTGAGGTGAGATGATAATATGAGATGATGAGATGAGATATTGAGACGAGATGATGAGAAGTGATGAAGATATGATGAGACGGTAAGATAATGTGAGATGATGTGATATGATGAGATGAGATGATGAGATGAGTTGAAATGATGAGATAAGATGGGATGATGAGATGCGATGAGATGAGACGATGAGATAGATCATGCGATTAGATGGGATGAGATGATCAGATGTTATGATAAGATGAGATGATAAGATTATATGATGAGACGAAATGATGAGATAAGATGATGAAATGAGATGATGAGATGAGATTATGAGATTATGAGTTGAGATGATAAGTTTGATGCGATTAGATGAGATGAGGAGATGAGATGCGATGATGAGATGAGATGATGATATGAGATGATGATAAGAGATGATGATATGATATGCGATGAAGAGCTGAGGTGAAATGATGAGATGAGCTGATGAGATGAAATTAGATGATGAGAGGAGATGAGATGATGAGAGGAGATGAGATGATGAAGTGAGATGTGATGTTGATGTGAGATGAGCTGAGGTGAGATGATGCGATGAGATGATGAGATGAGCAGACGATGAGATGAAGTGAGATTATGTGATGAGATGACGAGATGAAATAACATAATGAGATGCCATGATGAGATGAGATGATAAGATTAGATGAGATGATGAGATGAGATGGTGAGGATATAAGTGGAGATGATAAGATTTGGTGCAATTAGATGATATGGTGAGATATCTGTGGCACCTGTGGCTTTATATTGACCAATAAAAAGATGTCAATTGAAACGAGAAAAAGAGTGTTGAGATGCTACATTGAACCTGTACTTTTGTATGGATGTGAAGCGTGGACAATGAACAGTCAGGCTGAGAAACATCTGATGGCTGTAGAGATGTGGTTTCTGAGGAAAATGCAAAGAATACCATGGACAGCCAGAAAGACCAATGAACAAGTCCTTCAAGAAACAAATGAAGATCGTAAATTGATTAGAGAAATTAGACGTAGACAGTCAAAATTTTTTGGGCATGTTATGAGAAGAAATGGATTGGAGAATTTGGTGACAACTGGTAAGATCGAGGGGAACAGACCAAGGGGAAGACCTAGAAGCAAGTACATGGATGGCTTGGCCTTGTGGCATGGTCGAGACAGAAACACGGAGCTGATCCATGACTCTGGTGATCGAGTGAGATGGCAGAACATGACCGCCCACGCTTACCGGCATGGCACATGATGGATGGATGGATGTGGCTTATGGAACAGTGATACAGTTTCACAATTCCCAACACACTGAGTCGACGGTTCGAAATCCACCGCCCGAGGAATAGAAGCAGATCCATTTGCGCTGATTTCAAGGGTATGAGGCGTCGGCAGTTGAGAGATCAATGGCAATCTACTCAGGGTAAAATTGTCTAGCGAATAACAGGCAGCCAATAAATGCTTTGGTTAAACGCAGCATCCTATAGAGGATATGCAACTAACATTCACACACACACACACCACTCACCACACACACACACACACACACACACAACACACTGGCAGAAGAACTAGTGATAATAAGACGGCATGAAAAACAATACAATCTGTTCGGCGTGTTCTGCATGTCCCGATTCGCCTTGAATAATTACAGTAATAATTTTCTCAACGCGAAGCCCAGCTGTCATCCTTAACAGGTCGTTTGTTTGAGTTATTAAACCAGGACAGATCTACCTCACAGAGCAACAGTTTTTGTCAATACATCGCCTGCCAAGTCCCAGCTTTCATACTATATCGACCTGTTGCGCTCTGGAACAGACGTCGAAGAAGAAGGCAAAGTGGGCGTGGTCCCCTAGATTGTCCCAGGGAGGAAGGAGACAAAGGGACAACGGTTTTGTGCGTATAGATATGGTAAACATATTTTAATCTCTACAATTATCTATATTCTGTGGGTTAGTGAAAAGATAATATAGGCTTGCGAACTTTCTTCCAGCCAAGCCGTCGGTGAATAGTCTTCGATTATGTGTAGAAGTTTCTCCTCTTCCTGTGTTTCCTCGTTCATCATCTGCCCTCTCAGCGTCCTGTTCTTCATTACCATCATCATCGTCATCATCATTATCATCGTCTTGCTCCTCATTCTCATTATTTTGCTTATTATCATTATCATAATCATCATTGACATGTAGTTATTTTGTTCCTCCCCTTCTCCTCCTGCTTCCCCCTCTTCTTATTTTTTCCCTCTTCTTCTCATGCCATCTATTTCCTGCACTGCAATTTTAGCTGCTCATTTGAACGGAAGTTGTGTCGCCTTAGGGTTACAAGCGCTCACCCGTAATCTCCCACTACGCTGATGGCGGGGTATGTGATTCTCTCCCTAAACCGGTCAGTTTGACTTAAAGTTGACTTCTCGTCCTTGACTTGAGGGCGTAAATTACAAGTATCCCAGTAGCCGGAGTGGATTCATCTGATGGCAAGGGACACTGGTATAAGAGAAAGCTGGCCCACAGGCAAAAATCAGTTCAGTGTAGTGTCAGCTCAAGTACACAGCGAACGAGCGAAAAACAGCAAAAGTACAACTATTTATACAAACGAACTCATGCGTAAAGTGTTCCATTCTCAGCACTTCATATAAACAAAATCAAGTGAAGTATAAAAGGGCTTCCATCACAGATACACTTATTGCTTATTCTTAGAGGACATACACAGTCGTCTGTATGTGTGCGTGTGTGTGTTTTAAATTCCTGCAAGTACCAACAATTTTCACCACCAAATATACACACTCATTCAACATACTGTTTGCTGGTTTGTCTGAATCCGTTTGAGCACCACGGCTGAGGAACCTTCGCTGAGCGTCAATTCACACAAACAACAAATGCAATTATAGAGGTTATCACTGGAATAATTGCCAGGACCAATGACAATAGACGCTTGTCAAGTATGTCGTTATTATCTTCACGATTGTGCCTGTCATTTTCTACGTATATCATCTGCCTGTCTTCTTCCCAGCATGTCTGCCTATCACTCTACCTATCACTCTGTCTGTCTGTCTGTCTGTCTGTCTGTCTGTCTGTCTGTCTGTCCGTCCGTCCGTCCGTCTGCCTGCCTGCCTGTCTGTCTGTCTGTCTGTCTGTCTGTCTGTTTTTCTGTCTGTTTGTCTGTCTGTCTGTCTGTTTTTCTGTCTGTCTGTCTGTTTGTCTGTCTGTCTGTCCGTCCGTCCGTCCGTCTGCCTGCCTGTCTGTCTGTCTGTCTGTCTGTCTGTCTGTCTGTCTGTCTGTCTGTCTGTCTGTCTGTCTGTCTGTCTGTCTGTCCTTCCGTCGGTCGGTCGGTCGGTCTTCTTCGAACTGTCCATATGGCAACCTGAATGTAATTTAAGAGAGCGGATGTTAACTTGAAGATGCTGACATCTTCATAGAGTTTGTTCTCAAATGGAGTGGACGTAGGCTGAGCCATCCCAAGTCCCGAGCAGTCAGTGGCAGTAATAATTCCCGCTGTTATAAACATATCTGTTATATAAGTATAATTGTTGGCCGGTCACATTATGTCTGCGTGGTCTTTATACAAGCATCTTCGTGTCGTTAAGCTTCTTAGGGTAACAGATCTATTACGCCAGGAACTCTGGGAAGATAGCAGATGGTGCTGAATGCCAACATGTAGTTAGCTGTACTTAAAAAAAAATACTTCTCACATTTCTCTTCGTGCAGTTAATGTCGCAAATGTCTACAAGACGATTATCGCAGACACACGACTAGGACAAGAACATAAGTTGTTAACAGAAACAATGTTAACCAAACCCGGACAGATTATTTCCCTCGCCTAGTTAGTCGGTAGATTCTTTTCACAGCAGATCAAACTATTCAGCTCACAAGTGATCGGATCACCTCAGTGCTTCCTTCAGCTTGTAGCGGTCGACGACACCTGAGCTCTGTGTTGGTCGAGTATTCTTCTTTGGCCCTCTACACAACACTCTTCAGTCTTCACCCCTTTTGATTTGATGTTCGCGCAGTCTGGTTAAAGTTTCAGACCTAGTCATCACTTGATTAGTTTAAGGTTTAAATGCTCTGCCTTATTGAGTAAGTATATAGGTCCGGTCCATTGCTTGTTCGCTTTCCACAAAAGCCCCGCCCACAAGCTTATCAGGTGTCCATTTTCTCGGACACCATCGTGGCCTGGCACACAAATGAAGCTAATTGTGTCTGTCATGACTTCTGCAAAAACTCCACCCGCTGTCTTCGTGTCCAGGTCATCTCGATTTTCCCGAGCGTACTCAGTATATCTTCGATGGATTAAACAAATGACTGCAACAAGTCTACTCTCTATACCCTATCATGTGGGCCCTGACATCTTCACACAAGTACTTTAAGCACACTTTCATCGCCAAGCATTCTCTCAATAACACCCCCCCCCCCCCCCCCCGTCAATTTATTCCAATTGCTCAAATAAAATAAGAAGCATTTGGTTGCATGCTATTTTGACTTCTCCCTTTCATACCTCTGAACACTAGATATGTTTACCAAGTTAACTGATTAATAATCAGTTAACAAACAGGTCGTTGAACAAATATCTTCAACAATTATATTCTGTTTCTTCTCTGTAATTTGTACCTTGACATCCTTACACGTTCATTTATTACTCGTTTTATGCCAAGCCTTTCTGGAGAATTGGTACCAACGTCTGTCTCACCTGTCACGCATTGTATTTCCTGCTCCAGCGAGGCGCTACCATCTCGTCGAGGTAGCAGGCCCGAATCCCGATGAGCTTATTGTTATTTTTTTTTTTTTTTTACATTTTTGGTTAATGTTGCATATCCCTTACAGGACGTTGCTGTAAATACCAGCATTTTTCGGCTGCTATTGATGCACTAAGCAAGTTTTACGTTCAGTAATTTGCCATTGCTTTCTGAACGACCGGCTTACATACCCCCGTAAATTACCAGCGCGGCGCGAACCGCTGCCAATTCTCGCAGCTGCTGTTTTCCCAACGTGGACATACGGGATTACGAACAATGTCGTTAACACCTTGGCCAGGGAGACCGGCTTATATCTTTCAGTTATTATATTGCCTTGTCTGTCCCTGTGTCTGTACGTCTGTCATTTACATATACTAGTTCCAATAAATCCATGCGCATTTATTTCTCATTCTAAAGGAAAAGTAGAGTGGGTGGATCGTGTGATTACTTCTGTTATTTCACAACTGCTTATATATCATACTAGTGGCATATTCGCCTCGTGGTTTAGTGGCACTGGGTCAGTCCGTAACTCGCCAGGTGCCGAATATAAACCCTGCTGTGGATGACATTTTGTTTGATAAAATAAGATATTACATTTTATTTGTAACCGTATTTACATCTATCCACAATAGCAAATTTATGGCATGTCTGATTCTGGGATATTCGGAGGTGCTAAAGTTTTCGTGTGCGGAACTGCGGCTCTCATAGCATGACATGACTAGGCGGCGATGCAAACACTAATGGAGAATTTCAAGGACGAAAAAGATGTCGCTGGACAAAATCAAATCTATGAATCAATCAACAAACCAATCAATTAATATACTGAATATGAATATCAACGAAATTTTCATATTTGCGTGTTTAAACTATAAATATTTGTTCTGTTATAACTTCGAATCTGCACTAGTTTACAGCGAAATTGTTATCTTTGCGCCTTTAAGCCATAGCCTAAATATTATCTTGAGACTTGGCCATCGGCTTGTGCATTCACCGCTAGACGTTCTGACATTCCCTCTACACATTGTCAGGTCAACGGCCTATACATTCCCTCCTCACATTGTCAGACCAGCGGCCTATACATTCCCTCCTCACATTGTCAGACCAGCGGCCTATACATTCCCTCCACACATTGTCAGACCAGCGGCCTATGCATTCCCTCCACACATTGTCAGATCAAAGGTCTATACATTCCCTTCACACATCGTCAGACCAGCGGCCTATACATTCCCTCCACACATTGTCAGGTCAACTGTCTATACATTCCCTCCACACATTGTCAGGTCAACGGTCTATACATTCCCTCCACACATTGTCAGGTCAACTTTCTATACATTCCCTCCACACATTGTCAGGTCAACGGTCTATACATTCCCTCCACACATTGTCAGGTCAACTTTCTATACATTCCCTCCACACATTGTCAGGTCAACTTTCTATACATTCCCTCCACACATTGTCGGACCAGCGGCCTTTACATTCCCTCTACACATTGTCAGGCCACCGGCCTATACATTCCCTCCACACACTGTCAGGTCAACGTTCCCACGTTTTAGGCCAGGGCCTTTGCGATTCGCTTTACACGTTGTCAGGAAAGTGGCCTATATATTTCACTCTTCCCATTGTGAGACAGCGGCCTATAAATGTCACTGTTCTCATTGTGAGGACAGCGGCCTATAAATTTTACTGTTCACATTGTGAGGATTGCGACCTATAAATTCCACTCTTCTCGTTGTCAGATCAGTGGCCTATACATTTCACTGTTCACATTGTGAGGAAAGCGGCCTATAAATTTCACTGTTCACATTGTGAAGAAAACAGCCTATAAATTTCACTGTTCAAATCGTGAGGACAGCGGCCTGTAAATTTCACTGTTCAAATTGTGAGGACAGTGGCCTATACATTTCACTGTTCACATTGTGAGGAAAGCGGCCTATAAATTTCACCGTTCACATTGTGAAGAAAGCAGCCTATAAATTTCACCGTTCATATTGTGAAGAAAGCAGCCTATAAATTTCACTGTTCACATCGTGAGAACAGCGGCCTATAAATTTCAATGTTCACATTGTAAGGACAGTGTCCTATACATTTCCCTGTTCACATTGTGAGGAAAGCAGCCTATGAATTTCACTGTTCACATTAGTGAAAACAGCGGCCTGCAAATTTCACTGTTCATACTGTGAGGACTGAGACCTAAACATTCCACTCTTCTCGTTGTCAGATCGGCGGCCTATACATTCCACTCTTCTCGTTGTCAGATCGGCGGCCTATACATCCCACTCTTCTCGTTGTCAGATCAGCGGCCTATACATTCCACTCTTCTCGTTGTCAGATCAGCGGCCTATGCACTCCACTGTTCACATTGTGGAGACAGTGGTCTATAAATACTCTACACCAGAGGTTCCCAAACCACTGCCGGCGGGCCACTTGTGGCCCGCCAGCTGTCAGAAAGTGGCACGCGAGACCTCTAGTAGTCATTTTCCGCAATGATCGATATAAAAAAAAAAAAAAACAAGCAACGTTCCAGACTCACCGACAGTAACCTAGCTGCGCTTATTACTTTGGGCACGACAGATTTGTGCCTAGACATTGATAAACTGACATCTGAACTTAAGAAACTGGTTATGACGAAAAGTTACAATTGTAAATTAATTACATTAATAGCGATTTTCGAAACTGATTAAAAATTTAAGTTAAGAAAGGCAAGAATGATATTGCACGACTTTTATAATTTTACTAGCTGACCCGGCCCGGCTTCGCCCAGTCCCTGGTGGGGAGCATCTCATTTAATTCATATAAGTAGTCATATAAGTTCTCGTTCCCGTTACCGACTATCCGTCTGTCTGTCTGTCTGTCTGTCTGTCTGTCTGTCTGTCTGTCTGTCTGTCTGTCTGTCTGTCTGTCTGTCTGTCTGACCCGGCCCGGCATCGCCCAGCTCCTGGTGTGGAGCATCTCATTTAATTCATATAAGTAGTCATATAAGTTCCCGTTCCCGACTGTCTATCTGTCTGTCTGTCTGTCTGTCTGTCTATCTGTCTGCCTGACCCTGCCCGGCTTCGCCCAGGCCCTGATGGGGAGCATCTCATTTAATTCATATAAGTAGTCATATAAGTTCCCGTTCCAGTCTGTCTGTCTGTCTGTCTGTCTCTCCCTCTCTGTCTGTCTGTCTGTCTGTCTGTCTGTCTGCCTGTCTGTCTAATCATTTATTGGTTGCAGTTAGAACAACCTAGATAAACGAAGATCAACTTACAAAAAGCATTAGAAAGAGCACTTGAAAGGTCTTTACATCTTCCCCAACAATTAACTTGGGTAAATGGAGCGGCGGCAGCAGCAGCAACAGAAGAAGAAAAAGGAGGAGTAGGTGCTGGGAGGAGGAAGAGGGAGGAGGAGGGAGGAAGAGATAGGCGGAGAGAGGAGGAGGAGGGAAGAGGAGGGAGGAGTAGGAGTAGGGAGGAATAGGAGGGAGGAGGAGGGATTAAGAGGAGGAGAGAGGAGGAGGAGGGAGGAGGAGGGAGGAGGAGGAAGGAGGAGGGAGGAGGAGGGAGGAGGTAGAGGGAGGAGGAGGAGGAGGAGAGAGGAGGAGGAGAGAAGAAGAGGAGGGAGGAGAAGGAGGGAGGAGGAGGAGGAGGAGGAGGGAGGAGGAGGAGGAGAAGGGAGGAGGAGGAGGGAGGAAGAGGGAGGAGGAGGTGGGAAGGATGGAGGAGGGAGGAGGAGGGAGAAGAGAGGAGTAGAAGGGAGGAGGAGGGAGGAAGGAGGAGGGAGGCGGGGAGGAGGAGTAGGGAGGAGGAGGAAGAGGGATGAAGAGGGAGGAGGAGGGAGGAGGAGGGAGGAGGGAGGAGGAAGAGGAAGGAGAAGGAGGAGGGAGCATGAGGGAGGAGAAGAACGCAGGATGAGGGTGAGGAGGAGGAGGGAGGAGGAGAGGGAGAAGGAGGGAGATAGAGGAGGAGGAGGAGAGAGGAGGAGGAGGGAGGAGGAGGGAGGAGGGAGGAGAAGGAGGGAGGATGAGGAGGGAGGATGAGGAGGGAGGAGGAGGAAGAGGGAGGAGGAGGAGGGATGTGGAGGGAGGAGGAGGGAGGATGAGGGAGGAGGAGGGAGGAGGAGGAGGGAGGAGGAGAGAGGATGAGGAGGGAGGAGGAGGGATGAGGAGGGAGGAGGAGAGGGATGAGGAGGGAGGAGGAGAGGGAGGAGGAGGGAGGAGTAAGAAGAGGAGGAGGAGGTAGGTGGAGGAGGGAGACAAAGGGAGGAGAAGGAGGAGGAGGGAGGAGGAGGGATGAGGGGGAGGACGTAGGAGGAGGAGGGAGGAGGAGGAGAAGGGAGGAGGAAGGAAGCGGAGTGATTAGGAGGAGGGAGGAGGGCGAGGAGGTAGGAGGAGGAAGAGGGAGGAGGAGGAGGAAGGAGAAGGAGGAGAAGGAGAGAGGAGAAGAACGCATGAGGAGGAGGGGGAGGAGGAGGAGGAGGGAGGAAGAGGGAGGAGGAGGAGGGATGTGGAGGGAGGAGGAGGGAGGAGGAGGGAGGATGAGGAGGGAGGAGGAGAAGGGAGGAGGAGGGAGGAGGGAGGAGGAGAGGGAGGAGGAGGGGGAGGAGGGAGGAGGAGGAGGGAGGAAGGGGAGGAGGGAGGGGTTGGGATGAGGGGGAGGACGTAGAATTAGAAGGAGGGAGGAGGAGGGAGTGGGAGGAGAGAGGAGGAGAAGGGAGGAGGAAGGAAGAGGAGTGATTAGGAGGAGGGCGAGGAGGTAGGAGGAAGAGGGAGGAGGAGGGAGGAGGAGGAGGAAGGAGGAGGAGGAGAAAGAGGGAGGAGGAGGAGGGAGAGGGAGGAGGGGGAGGGGAAGAGGGTAGAAGGAGGAGGAGGGGAGAGGAGGAGGAGGAGGATTTTAACGCATATGCCTGTACATAACTGCAGCGAAAAGGTGGGTCTGTCTATCTATCTGACCCGGCGTGGCTTCGCCCAGCTCCAGGCGGGTAGCGTCTCATTAAATTCATACAACAAAAAAAAGTAACTTAAAAGAATGTCCTTCCACACACCATCCATTATTTTTAATGAAAACTCTTTCTAATCACCTGCATGACTACAGTAACTTCTTAAGCATAAAAAGATGAGTTACAATGTTATGCATTGTGCATTATTTTTATGAAAACTTTGAAAATGCCTTAAAGATTGTATCATTATTTATTATAACTCATATGCCGGTACATAACTATGGACAAAGAGTTTATAAATCTTTGACAACGATGCAACAATATGACTATAAGTTATACAGAAAAGTTATTAAAAGTTATGCCCCTTGAAATAACTTTTACAGAGTTAGGTCCCCTTCTGTATATAAATTATAATGAACAATGGAAAATTAAATAATATTCAGTAAGCAGCCGATTTCACACTAAACAAATATGACAGTTGGCTGCGCTGGAATGAAAGGAAGACGTGTAGAAAATTTCATCTCAATCGGATGGGCCGTTCGCGAGCGCATAAAGGACATACAGACATACAGACAGACGGTGATCGCCTTTTATATATAAGACTAGCTGACCCTGCCCGGCTTCGCCCAGACCCTGGTGGGGAGCATCTCATTTAATTCATATAAGTAGTCATATAAGTTCTCATTAAATTCATACAACAAAAAAAGTAACTTAAAAGAATGTCCTTCCACACACCATCCATTATTTTTAATGAAAACTCTTTCTAATCACCTGCATGACTACAGTAACTTCTTAAGCAAAAAAAGATGAGTTACAATGTTATGCATTGTGCATTATTTTTATGAAAACTTTGAAAATGCCTTACAGATTGTATCATTATTTATTATAACTCATATGCCGGTACATAACTATGGACAAAGAGTTTATAAATCTTTGAAAACGATGCCACAATATGACTATAAGTTATACAGAAAAGTTATGCCCCTTGAAATAACTTTTACAGAGTTAGGTCCCCTGAGATCTATGACATTATGATGAAAAATGAAAAATGAAATAATACTGAGTAAGCAGGCGATTTCACACTAACAAAATATCACAGTTGGCAGCGCTGGATTGAAAGGAAGGCGTGTAGAAAATTTCATCTCAATCGGATGGGCCGTTCGCGAACGCATAAAGGACATACATTTGGACGGAGATCCTTTTTTATATATAAGATGACGTTGTGGCCCGCTAAACTACCGAAAATAGTAGATATCGCCCTCTGCTTGAAAAGCTTGGGAACTACTGCTCTACACCATTGTCGAAGAAAGGTAGAAAAGTGATCCACTTTAAAAAACACAAGTGGTACATCGGGACCTATTGTTTTTCACCATTGTCGAAGAAAAGTTGGCATCTAAACCACTATCTAGAGATCAGAGGGAAGTATGAGATGATCGAATCTTACTTTATAAAATCCCTTCACGAGATAGAAACGACATTTTTCAAGATTCAAACTGACGCGATTCAATTGTCTAGGTTGGGTGTAATTGATACGAAGTGATGCGGATTGCTACAGAATGCGTCAATGCCACACTGGCAACCATCTACCATGTAGTTCGAATCAAGTATGCCATACACAAATAATTAGCATGCAAACAAACTGGCACATCGTAACTGACAAGCTGCCAGCATATTTATTGGCAGGTTAAACTACCAGATTTCCAATTATTTCAGGTAAAAATTGTTGCAACTCCATTATATTTCACCACCAGAATTCAATATCTAGCACATAATACCAATTATATGACCGTATATGGCAATATAAAAAACTCAGTCCATGACTGTATATAGCGAGGTAGCTTCTAAACGAAATACAGAGGCTAGAGTATGGGAGTGTACGTCATTGATAAAGATAACCGGATGCCTTAGGGTTTGTCAGGACATACTTTAGGTTTCCTTGCTGTGAAATAATCGTGGCGATAGTGCCCTCTCAGTTTCTATGTCATTTCAAAAAGTCGCAGCGGTTTGGAAAGAACAGTTCTGCAAGTCATCATTCCTGGAAAAAGAAGCAGGAATCGACGAGCAATCTTGGTAATGAAAGCATCTTTTAAATGGGTCTTGATGGGAGTGACATTCTGCTACACGCTGAGAGTGAATTTGCCTTGAAGTCTGATAGCATTGTGTAACATCAGTGTGTTGACTGCACGAACAAAATAAAAAAGGATAAGGGAATACAATGTTGGGCAAATATGATGTAATTCTCTGAGTCACACTCTGGATTACTGATCGCATTATCTTGTTTTGATACCTTTTTTCCTGTGGTGGGATTGGCCATGATTAACTCTAATGAGTAATTTTCAGTCAGAAGAAAACCCCTGACCCATGGCAGCGAAGAAGTTAACCGTATTTCCACCATCTCCATACAGCCACAGTGATGTTTAGTGAGGCCAATGTTTCAATTTTCGAGACATGCTAATGTTTATGAGCTAGTTTTAATTGATGTTTACATCTTATAGAACACATGTGTTTTTCTTGACCTATGGTATTTGTAAACATTCGAAAGCCTCGATCTTTTTCATTAGTGATTGCGACATGGAGCATGATTTACATATGTGTGTTGTGACAGTTTTTTTTCCCCGCATATCCTTTACATGACATCGCTGTCAACAGCAGTATCTTTCAGCTGTCTGTTGATTTCTTGGCAAGATTACGCTCAGTAGTTTGCCATTGCTTTCTGAGCGGCCGCAAGTCACCAGCGTGGGTAGAACCGCTTCCATTTCTCGCCCGCTACGAGACTCTGCGTGATAAACGGGATTACGGAGAAAGTGTTTAGTCAGGTCTTAATCAGATATGGCTGAACTACAGTATGACAGTAAACGTTTCTACCTGCTTTCTGTTATCGCCGAATGTTGGGCGGCGCTCATCAAACCCGACATCCCACATTGCGCCAACGGCTTCGGGCGGAGAGTACAACTGGGAGGCCTTATCCTGCTGCGAGAAATTGCCACCTAAAGACTAAATGCTGGGACAGGGCAGACCAGGCCTTAAAGCTTGTTCGGACAACTGGCCTTGGATGAAAGCTGCGACAGGTGAAAAACTAGAGCATTGCTTTGCTGATCTCGCAGCTTTTGCAGCTTGTCTTGTTCCAGACGTAATGGTGTTACCTTTCGGATGTCGCACGATAACAGATGAAGATCACTCTTTATAATATATTCTCGTCAATGAATGTCAGAAAACGAATTCTAAGATGTAATATATTGCCCATACTACGGTATGCCTTCGAATAATGGAAACTGTTTAGCGAGAGAAGGAAAACACTTGGTGCCACAGTGCAATGCTAAGGATCCCATCGGCGGCTATGAAGACCAATATCCAAGTACTGCAAGAGATCAGTTCGTGATGGAGACATCGATTTCAAAGAGAATATTGCCAACAAACAAGCTAGCACAACCGATGTGGATTTTTCTGTTTTATCCTCAAGCGAAGACTTTCTCCAGATACCCCGAAACAAAGACGTGTTTCCTCTGGATAAAATAGCCTTGATGCCTTTGAATTCACACATACATAACACATCTCCCATGAACTCCATTGTCAACAACAACAACCAAAACAACAACAACAACAACAACAACAACAACAAGACAGTGTGGTTCAAATCAAGTATACTATTCATAAATAATTGTCTTGCAACCATCGCAAATTTATTATATTTTACCGTCAGATATAGTTACATAATGCCTAGCAAATAATACACAATCTATTACCGTACCTGGCGAGCATAGAATACACAATCTATGACCGTATATGGCGGGCATAGAATACACAATCTATGACCGTATATGGCGGGCATAGAATACACAATCTATGACCATAAATGGGACGCATAGAATACACAATCTATGACCATATATGAAACGCATAGAATACACATTCTATGACCATATATGACAAGCATAGAATACACAATCTGTGACCATATATGGGACGCATAGAATACATAATCTATGACCATATATGGGGCGCATAGAATACACATTCTATGACCATATATGACAAGCATAGAATACACAATCTATGACCGTATATGGCGGGCATAGAATACACAATCTATGACCATAAATGGGACGCATAGAATACACAATCTATGACCATATATGAAACGCATAGAATACACATTCTATGACCATATATGACAAGCATAGAATACACAATCTATGACCATATATGGGACGCATAGAATACACAATCTATGACCATATATGGGGCGCATAGAATACACAATCTATGACGTATATGGCAAGCATAGAATACACAATCTGTGACCGTATATGGCAAGTATAGAATACACAGTCTGTGACAGTATGTGACGAGCATAGAATACACAATCTGTGACCGTATATGGGACGCATAGAGTACGCAATCTGTGACCGTATATGGCAAGCATAGAATACACAATCTGTGACCGTATATGGCAAGCATAGAATACACAATCTATGACCGTATATGGCAAGCATAGAATACACAGTCTGTGACCGTATATGGCAAGCATAGAATACACAATCTATGACCGTATATGGCAAGCATATAATACACAATCTGTGACCGTATATGGCAAGCATAGAATACCCAATCTGTGACCGTATATGGCAAGCATAGAATACACAATCTATGACCTTTTATATTGAGCATAGAATACACAATCTGTGACCGTATATGGTGAGCATAGAATACACAATCTGTGACCGTATATGGCACGCATAGAATACACAATCTATGACCATATATGAAACGCATAGAATACTCACTCTGTGACCGTATATGGCAATCATAGAATACACAATCTATGACCGTATATGACAAGCATAGAATACACAATCTATGACCGTATATGGCAAGCATAGAAAACACAGTCTGTGACCATGTGTGGCGAGCATAGAATACACAATCTGTGACTGTAAATGGCAAGCATAGAATACGCAATCTATGACCGTATATGGCAAACAGAGAATACACAAACTGTGACCGTATATGGTGAGCATAGAATACACAATCTATGACCTATATGGCAAGCATAGAATACACAATCTATGACCGTATATGGCAAGCATAGAATACACAATCTATGACTATAAATGGGACGCATAGAATACACAATCTATGACCATATATGAAACGCATAGAATACACAATCTATGCCAATTTCATAGTCCTATGAAAAATAACTTCTATGCAATGGAACTATATATCCCTATCAATGCTTAGAAATCTGCAAATAATTTATGTACTGTAGAGATTGGACTTTAAAGAAACATTTTCTCAATGTAGGAGCAGACTCTTGATTTCATACTGCACAAGTAGAGAACTGGTGTCTGCCACCTTCAAATATCCTATGTAGTGTAAATGCACTGGTAAGGATGTCTCTGAACTTGTTTTATCCATGCGGGGACATACAAATGATTACGCATATTCCTGACTCTTACTTAGTCAGGGGATAAAATATTTTGCCACATTATAATCTGTAACTTGGAAATATAGTGCTAAATTTTAGTACCATTCTTTTGTTAACAGATTAGTAACCACTCCATATGAGGGTGAACATATAATCATTTCATAAAATAGTGTTAGGGACAGGCCATGGTTGAATATAAATTCATGAACAATTAAACGCGTGATGTAAGTGCATGTTCGGATAGGATTCACTCCGCATCGCCTCACCGTAGTAGAAACAGAAGCGAAGATTGATGTGAATAAATTGCTTGCAATATTCAGAAGACTGGACCATGCGGCATAAGTTATTCTTATAAATACCCTCCGAATAATAGCAGTCATTGGCAAAACATATCACAGCGATTACTATCCTCATGTGCTGTACGCAGTGGGGGAAAACAATGGATGTTTTAGTTCATGAAGATAATTCAAAAACCTAGGCTCCCTGCATCATCATTATGATTATTATGTATGATTATCATGTACTTAATATCAGAGAAATGTACATGTATGTTTTTTTTGGTATGAGAATTTTCTCTGTTCTGATTGTTACTTTTTACTGTGGGAAGATACATTTTAATGTTGCACCTTGGGATTAGAGGATGTTGATGTAAGAATCCATGTGTTTGTCAGTACTTTAAGAAGCCATGGTTGAATAGTCTTGACCTAATGATGATTATAGTGCCGAAAGGAAGACGCGGCATTAGAAACCACAGGGATTCTGTATAGGCTATTCTCTTCAAGTAATGAGAGAGACAATATCAACATGTTGGATGGACAGAATGACTTCACCCATCTAATAGTCCCAGTAACAACAGAACAAAATATAAGTGAGAAAATATCTTACTCACTATGAAGAGTCAGAATGGCTCAACTCAGCAATGAGGGACAGTGGAACATGGACACCCACTCCTTTCCCCTTCTCCCCTTGTTGTTTTGTATTTGTGTTTGTAATTGTGTTGTAAACCTTTTATCATAACACAGTAGGTTAATGCTAGTGTTGTATTCTTTGTCATCCCTTTTCTATAGAAGAGAAGCAGGTGGTGGTTGAATTTGGTGGGACTATATCACTAACACTGGATCCTGGGTCAACAGCCATAAAGTGAATGTCCAAACCATAGTCTGGATCTAGCAATACCTCAATGTTTACTGCGGCACTCAATAGCTCCATAGCGAGCAACAGATAAATTAGAAGACAACTGACTGGGTGAGTGATTAAGTCCTATTTTAGTAGGAATATCCAGGATGGACTTCAAGATCTAATAATCTACAAAGATGAAGATCATCAGAGTACTGACAACAGTGTATCGTTTGCGTTACTTCTGAGAAGTATCACCAATGGCCTCATCATTCAACTAAGTCAGTGAAACTGGGACAATCCTTCTTCAAGTTACTAAAACTAACAACAGTGAGTAACCTTCAACTGTTGGTTGGATTACCAAGTTAATATCCACAATGGATAAGTCTTCGAAAGAACATCTCACAGCTGCAACAGTCAAAAATAAGGTTCCAGCCATGCAACACCAAAGTCTAGAATACTAGACACCAACTCAACCAAATGGGAAGAGACACTGAAACAACATTATAGCCAATACAAACAAATGTACCAACTTCAGAACATCTGAACCATAACTACACCAGATTACCTCAAGGTCCAAAACCTGAACACCATCAAAAGAACCATATGAAAGCAGCTAGATGAGTAAATGCCTTTACGCCTGCAACCAAAGGAATCACCTGATGGCTTGCAAACCTGGATATGTGGTGGAGTAATATTCTTCAGTTACATGCCTGCAGCAGAATCTTCAGATGAAACCAAATGAATGATTCACCACTGTATGTTCTACACAGAAATGGAATGAATGAGAACTCTATGCTGGTCCCATGTCAGCCTAACTGCCCATCATCAAGTGTGGGATGGCCTATCAACATGAACCGGGTGTGTGACAAAGCCTTTTGAACTAAATTGGGAAACGGTTAACATAAACCGAGCTGTTGGACAGTCGTCATCTTTTCATCGATAAGATGATATAGGGAAGAACCTTCTGCAGAGCTTAAGTTGCATCTCCTGAAAGTATGACAGACCTAGGCATCAATTTCAATTGGAACACAACCCAAATGGCAACCGAGTATTCTTAAATTCAGTCTCATGGAGAGAATATGTGCTTATGTATAATTCTATTCTTGGATTATGGATTAGAAACATTCGCCAGCCAACTTCGGTGGACATACTGTGAGTAGAAAATGACTGTGAGTATAATTCTGCACGGATAATTATGGACATTAACTGCTTTGCACTGGAGAAGAATGCCCATCCGCAACGCCTAAATGAACACTATAATTAATTAATTTAATTATTAGTATCAACTGTTTTCATGAGTGTGGTTTTCTTCAATGACAGGAAAGGGGTAAAGATTGTTTTACATGGTAATGGTGTACACCTAAAGGGTTATGTTATGACATATATGTATAATATTTTGACACCCACTCATTATTTTTAAATATGAGAATTGTACATGGTGTCAGAAATAAATGTATGTATGTTGGGTTTCTGCACCTAGACCAATGTGATTTTATCTAGGTACAATGAGTCAAGTTAGCAGAACCAATTTGTGGTTGTTGTGTTGTTTGTAATAACCTTGTTTTTTTCTGGGGTCACTGGGTACTATGTTGTAATACTGCATATCATTCCCATGCCTGTCTGAAAATGCATAGTGTTTATTACACATCTATATATGTAATTGCAGATCTTGAGTTAATACCTGAACTGTTTGTCCAAAAGTGTTGTGTACATCAAGTAAATGTGGTGTCCAATAAGTGGTTGTTTATATATTGTGAGCAATCAATATCCTTCTAGCATCTATAGTTAATTTAAAGGGTGATGAAGTGGGAAGGGAAACCTACACACAGATGCCATTGTTTCAAGGATGGAACTCTTTCCTCCTGGGATTTGTGGTAAATATCCCTGATCTCCCTGCATTCTTACCAGTGACAGAGAATCAATAATACCCCCTAGACATTTTAACGAATTATTCTCAGGAATTAAAATCCACATCCCACATGTGTGGGAAACGTCCGTGAATTAAAAACTCATGGTAAACATCACAAATGGTGTATTATTGTGGGTAGATGAATTCAGGGAAAACCTCTCGCAGGTAAACCAAGTCACTTCAGAATGTTATAGTGTTAGTAACAGACCTAATCACTCATTAGTATGAGCTGAGTCAAGTGTTATATGAACCCATAATGGCTCAGATAAATATAGGTTTTTTTTTTGGTACAAAACTGTTCACAGGTAATATCTTGATTCTGGCAGATGCATCAGGTAGTTGGTTGTTGGGTATGAGATTTTGTTTTAAAAACTCATATTTTATATCTTATTGATGGTAAACTCACATAAGATAGCTAATTCAGTGAATGTTTAGAATTCATAGTCATTCCCATTTGATGTTTGAGGTATGGTTCTGCTACTCTGGTATTCTCTTTAAATGGTTTAAAAGTGGTGTACTCATGAACACACTACTATATTATGTATCCATAAGGTTTATGTTCCTACATATGAATCATGTGTTAATTAATTATTTTGTCATTGATTATCATTGTATTTTCATGCTTGATCTGCTTGTAATATGTAATATTGAAAAGTTACCAAGGCAGCAGAGAGTGATAGACAATTTTATAGATAATTAGGACAGTAAGTTAAAAATCCAATAAATTTTTTTTTAAGGGAAAAATTTAATCAACAAATGTAAATAATACCTGAGAGATGAATTAAACCAGGGGAGAATAGCAGTAACTAAAGTAAATGAACTAATGGTAAGGCCAAAACCACCACTTGCAAAAATGTAGACATAGTTAATGGAAGGGAAGGAATATTGTAAGAATTTGCAGTATTTAGGGGCACCCTAATTTAATCCTTTTTTTCATATGACATAACATGTTCTACAACACCGGTAGTAAAGTAAAGTGAATAAATGATGGATACTTAGGAAGAAAAGCCATACCGACACTTATTCTACTCCACCGGTGATATGAGTAGTTATTAATAACTAACTCAGATGGCCCATATGTTAATGAGGGTCAAAACCAAAATATTCACCTGGTGATGTAAGTGAAACTGATCAACTCACTTACTGACCCAACAGAATATAAGGTATTTCTTTAAATTATCCACCCCGATTCCATTATTAATGGTAGAGGAAACAGACCGTATAGGTATGTAAAAGGTATAATTAAAGAATTAACTATATAAATTGGAATTTCAAATGAACTTCAGGAGATACCGAAAAAAAAATCTGTGCTAGTCTCTAGTAAGAGACTAAACATTTCAGAAAATTGGCTCCTTAGCTTTGAAATTTACAGTTTAATCTCATTAAGTGAAATGTTCACTATGAGTAGTCCTCATCAAAAAGAGGAGTGAAACAGCTTTTAGTTAGCGATTAGCTTACGTAAAGTTATTTCAATAATTGCCTAACTAACATTAATATTCTCATAAGGGAAGAATTAAGAAGGGCAAAAATAAGTGGTACAATAGAGGCGCGCGACTCAATTGTATTTTCTTTAAAACTAACCGAGTAACTAAATTCTAGATAATGCTCGAAGCCTACTAAAAGGTAGATTAATCAGAAATCAGTCGCAAGACGAAACAGATTTCTACATCTCAGTTCTGACTAGGATTATATGCCAGCATTAAATATGTGAAAGCAGATCCAGACTAACAGAGATTAGCTTAAATAACTGATACGAATCAGTAAAAGCAACAATTAAATAAACAACTCTTAAAACAGATGCTGTTTATAGATAGGACGAACCCTTTGACGTAAAGACAGAGGAAACGCCTAAAACTTATACAGTGAACCCATGCTAGAAAAATGGAATATAGCTGTGTAAAAACCAAGCAAAGTGGAGCATATAGCTGAAGAATTGCTTGATATGTACTAGATTAGGAATTTCAATCAGGAATCCAGCTAGTAAATTATATAACAGTTCAAAGATAGACCTTAGTCAATCTAAATAAATCCAGAGTTTCCACGTATTAAACGGATGAAAACAAAACTGGAGAGAAACATTAAGAGTACCTTACCTGTTATCTTGAGGACACAACTCAGGAGACGCCAGTATGAGAGGGATATACAGATGTAATAGTAATTTTACAAAAACTAGTAACCCACATCCATAACTGGAAAGTGAACCAGCAACTTGATTGTCTGGAAGACTATCAAAGGAATCACAAAAAGGGGCTTTTAACTTCTCACTGAACTGATTATATATGGTAGGAGACAATACGTCTGAACCTACATAACAATGTATGTTGCTAAGTTGAAAATAGTCTAAAACCTGGAGGGAGGCAGACGACGATCAATGTACGCCAGGCGGTGCAAAATTGCTCGTAATTCAACACCAAAGCAACAAATACAGAGTGAAACTCAAACACATCAGTTAGAATTACTAATAAGGATTCTAGCGTAAAATAGATCTAGGTTAGAAGGAAAAGCAGAGAAAGTAAGCTAAGAATTACTTCATTTCTGATAGATTCAGGTTCGCCGGGGAATAGTCGGTTCAGAACGGAAATCTAGAAAAGTTGGACCTTGTTTACATGTTAGACGAGATTCTCCGGGAAAACCCACAAGAGAAAGGGACACCACTCTAATCAGTAGTTATCAAAACTGATCGGAAAATCCCATAACTCGACTTATAACCCAAACACATGATGTGTTGGATGAAAATGTATTTCAACAGGAACCATCTTTAGCTTCCTTTAAATATCAGATCTATAGTTAAAACAAACGTCTAACTTACAGGGAGACGGGCGAGTTTAATATGCTATCAGTAGACGCAGAATTAACCGTCGGTTTTAACATAATCTCAAGATTGATAATCTAATGAGAGAGAAATCAAGCTTAATGATGATATCTCAATTGCTTCAAAAAGTCGGTTTGATGCAGACAAACCAGTACTGGAAAGTAACAAATTATCAGATAAACACTCATATTTCAAACAATAGCTGACAACAGTGGAGAGGGTGCTACACTCTTTCACTAAAAGAGAAATAATCCTTTAAGGTTATGCCAGTTGTCGTGACTAAAAGAAAATGGACGTGGCTCTGATTATATAACATAGGGAAGTAATGCAAGAAATTAATAAGGAATGGATACTAGGGGAGTCAATGTAAAGACGGAAATTGTAGAGTACTACTCGACCATTTAATTTCTGAAAGAAATAAATGTCTTAAATTGGGGAGGCGTGTGGTATAATAAAACGTCCTTACCCTTTCCTATTTATGGACTCCCTTAAAAATAAACAAACCCTTACAATTACTGTTTAAGTAACTTACTTAATGTAGGAGAAAATAAAACAGCTATAGACTGACCGTGGCACAGCTAAATTTATTTTGGCTTGTTTTCTCTCCCTTATCTGGCCAATCCTGGCGAGGGGGAAAACAAAGACTGAAGCGGCCATTTCTAGTCAAGACACCACGCAAGAAAGTCGACCTTTCCCTTCGGGGAGAAGGTATTTTGCCTTAAAAACATGATTCTCTTCAAGCTATTGGTATGTTATCTACATTATTAAGATATATTTATGTATTACATTGACCAGTATGTTTAATTAAGAATTAGTTACAATTCTCTTAAACCAGGCTGGATGATGTTTACTAAGGAAACACAGGTGGGCGCCACGCTGTAATTTTTCCTATGTCTTCAAATCCCTATGTTAATATCTTTTATAGGCATTATGAACTTATATCTAACTAAATAGTGTTTATAACCTATGAATAGTATGTGTACTGTAGTACATAGAGTATCAACTCTCATGTCAGAAACTCTTTTCAATTTAGGAAAGACTCCTGATTCATACTTCAGAGAAGAAAACTCGTTTCTGCCAATTTCATAGTCCTATGAAAAATAACTTCTATGCAATGGAACTATATATCCCTATCAATGCTTAGAAATCTGCAAATAATTTATGTACTGTAGAGATTGGACTTTAAAGAAACATTTTCTCAATGTAGGAGCAGACTCTTGATTTCATACTGCACAAGTAGAGAACTGGTGTCTGCCACCTTCAAATATCATATGTAGTGTAAATGCACTGGTAAGGATGTCTCTGAACTTGTTTTATCCATGCGGGGACATACAAATGATTACGCATATTCCTGACTCTTACTTAGTCAGGGGATAAAATATTTTGCCACATTATAATCTGTAACTTGGAAATATAGTGCTAAATTTTAGTACCATTCTTTTGTTAACAGATTAGTAACCACTCCATATGAGGGTGAACATATAATCATTTCATAAAATAGTGTTAGGGACAGGCCATGGTTGAATATAAATTCATGAACAATTAAACGCGTGATGTAAGTGCATGTTCGGATAGGATTCACTCCGCATCGCCTCACCGTAGTAGAAACAGAAGCGAAGATTGATGTGAATAAATTGCTTGCAATATTCAGAAGACTGGACCATGCGGCATAAGTTATTCTTATAAATACCCTCCGAATAATAGCAGTCATTGGCAAAACATATCACAGCGATTACTATCCTCATGTGCTGTACGCAGTGGGGGAAAACAATGGATGTTTTAGTTCATGAAGATAATTCAAAAACCTAGGCTCCCTGCATCATCATTATGATTATTATGTATGATTATCATGTACTTAATATCAGAGAAATGTACATGTATGTTTTTTTTGGTATGAGAATTTTCTCTGTTCTGATTGTTACTTTTTACTGTGGGAAGATACATTTTAATGTTGCACCTTGGGATTAGAGGATGTTGATGTAAGAATCCATGTGTTTGTCAGTACTTTAAGAAGCCATGGTTGAATAGTCTTGACCTAATGATGATTATAGTGCCGAAAGGAAGACGCGGCATTAGAAACCACAGGGATTCTGTATAGGCTATTCTCTTCAAGTAATGAGAGAGACAATATCAACATGTTGGATGGACAGAATGACTTCACCCATCTAATAGTCCCAGTAACAACAGAACAAAATATAAGTGAGAAAATATCTTACTCACTATGAAGAGTCAGAATGGCTCAACTCAGCAATGAGGGACAGTGGAACATGGACACCCACTCCTTTCCCCTTCTCCCCTTGTTGTTTTGTATTTGTGTTTGTAATTGTGTTGTAAACCTTTTATCATAACACAGTAGGTTAATGCTAGTGTTGTATTCTTTGTCATCCCTTTTCTATAGAAGAGAAGCAGGTGGTGGTTGAATTTGGTGGGACTATATCACTAACACTGGATCCTGGGTCAACAGCCATAAAGTGAATGTCCAAACCATAGTCTGGATCTAGCAATACCTCAATGTTTACTGCGGCACTCAATAGCTCCATAGCGAGCAACAGATAAATTAGAAGACAACTGACTGGGTGAGTGATTAAGTCCTATTTTAGTAGGAATATCCAGGATGGACTTCAAGATCTAATAATCTACAAAGATGAAGATCATCAGAGTACTGACAACAGTGTATCGTTTGCGTTACTTCTGAGAAGTATCACCAATGGCCTCATCATTCAACTAAGTCAGTGAAACTGGGACAATCCTTCTTCAAGTTACTAAAACTAACAACAGTGAGTAACCTTCAACTGTTGGTTGGATTACCAAGTTAATATCCACAATGGATAAGTCTTCGAAAGAACATCTCACAGCTGCAACAGTCAAAAATAAGGTTCCAGCCATGCAACACCAAAGTCTAGAATACTAGACACCAACTCAACCAAATGGGAAGAGACACTGAAACAACATTATAGCCAATACAAACAAATGTACCAACTTCAGAACATCTGAACCATAACTACACCAGATTACCTCAAGGTCCAAAACCTGAACACCATCAAAAGAACCATATGAAAGCAGCTAGATGAGTAAATGCCTTTACGCCTGCAACCAAAGGAATCACCTGATGGCTTGCAAACCTGGATATGTGGTGGAGTAATATTCTTCAGTTACATGCCTGCAGCAGAATCTTCAGATGAAACCAAATGAATGATTCACCACTGTATGTTCTACACAGAAATGGAATGAATGAGAACTCTATGCTGGTCCCATGTCAGCCTAACTGCCCATCATCAAGTGTGGGATGGCCTATCAACATGAACCGGGTGTGTGACAAAGCCTTTTGAACTAAATTGGGAAACGGTTAACATAAACCGAGCTGTTGGACAGTCGTCATCTTTTCATCGATAAGATGATATAGGGAAGAACCTTCTGCAGAGCTTAAGTTGCATCTCCTGAAAGTATGACAGACCTAGGCATCAATTTCAATTGGAACACAACCCAAATGGCAACCGAGTATTCTTAAATTCAGTCTCATGGAGAGAATATGTGCTTATGTATAATTCTATTCTTGGATTATGGATTAGAAACATTCGCCAGCCAACTTCGGTGGACATACTGTGAGTAGAAAATGACTGTGAGTATAATTCTGCACGGATAATTATGGACATTAACTGCTTTGCACTGGAGAAGAATGCCCATCCGCAACGCCTAAATGAACACTATAATTAATTAATTTAATTATTAGTATCAACTGTTTTCATGAGTGTGGTTTTCTTCAATGACAGGAAAAGGGTAAAGATTGTTTTACATGGTAATGGTGTACACCTAAAGGGTTATGTTATGACATATATGTATAATATTTTGACACCCACTCATTATTTTTAAATATGAGAATTGTACATGGTGTCAGAAATAAATGTATGTATGTTGGGTTTCTGCACCTAGACCAATGTGATTTTATCTAGGTACAATGAGTCAAGTTAGCAGAACCAATTTGTGGTTGTTGTGTTGTTTGTAATAACCTTGTTTTTTTCTGGGGTCACTGGGTACTATGTTGTAATACTGCATATCATTCCCATGCCTGTCTGAAAATGCATAGTGTTTATTACACATCTATATATGTAATTGCAGATCTTGAGTTAATACCTGAACTGTTTGTCCAAAAGTGTTGTGTACATCAAGTAAATGTGGTGTCCAATAAGTGGTTGTTTATATATTGTGAGCAATCAATATCCTTCTAGCATCTATAGTTAATTTAAAGGGTGATGAAGTGGGAAGGGAAACCTACACACAGATGCCATTGTTTCAAGGATGGAACTCTTTCCTCCTGGGATTTGTGGTAAATATCCCTGATCACCCTGCATTCTTACCAGTGACAGAGAATCAATAATACCCCCTAGACATTTTAACGAATTATTCTCAGGAATTAAAATCCACATCCCACATATGACCATATATGAAACGCATAGAATACACAATCTATGACCATATATGGGGCGCATAGAATACACAATCGATGACCATATATGGGGCGCATAGAATACACAATCTATGACGTATAAGGCAAATATAGAATACACAAATTATGACCGTATATGGCAAGCATAGAATACACAGTCTGTTACCGTATATATCAAGCATAGAATACACAATCTGTGACCGTATATGGGACGCATAGAATACACAGTCTGTGACTGTATATGGCAAGCATAGAATACACAATCTATGACCATATATGGCAAGCATAGAATACTCAATCTGTGACCGTATATGGCAAGCATATAATACACAATCTATGACCTTTTATATTGAGCATAGAATACACAATCTGTGACCGTATATGGCACGCATAGAAAAACAATCTATGACCATATATGAAACGCATGGAATACTCAATCTGTGACCGTATATGGCACGCATAGAATACACAATCTATGACCGTATATGGCAAGCATAGAATACACAGTCTATGACCGTATATGGCAAGCATAGAATACACAATATCTGACCGTGTATAGTGAGCATAGAATACACATTCTATGACCGTATATGGCAAGCATAGAATACACAATCTCTGACCGTATATAGTGAGCAGAGTACATACTTGTACTTTGGTTCTCCTTGCTGTGAGGTGATGATTGCCAGCATCACGACATTGCTTGGTCACACCACGAGGTTGATAGAGGACTGAAGAAAGCTGTGACAACTGGAAAGCTCGAGATTTGTAGTGACGGAGGTAGAAAGATAAAGACATACAAAGACAATGCTGGGTAGATTGGCAAAGCGACACAGAAGACGATAAGCGGCAGATCTCATTAAAAAAAAAGCACACACACACACACACACAGGAAAGATATTTGTGGAGGATCGTGCTCGCCCGTACCCTTTGGTCTTGCGCATGTTGGTGATGACACTAGACTAATTAAAAATACGGTATAAAACTTCAACAATCCAGAACACTGACCAAGTTTGGAATTTACAACATCACCGCTTTAAATAAAGTGTTCAGTGTTATCTTACCTGTAAGGAATGGGTTAATTTTTTCTGTCCTAACAATGAAAAAATTCAACGACTTCTATCAGTTATTGAACATTCCGCACTTTCTTTTTAAGGGTAGAATTCAAGGTTTTTCTGGTATGTGTGTGTGTGTGTGTGTGTGTGTGTGTGCGTGCGTGCGTGTGCGTGCGTGCGTGTGTGAGTGCGTGTGTGTTTGTGTGTCCGATTGTGCGTGCACGTGCGCGAACGTGCGTGTGTGTATATTGTAATGCAATACCAATCATCACCAGTGCTAGTATACAGTGGGTTGCCAAGTTTAAACAACTTCAAAAATTGTAGGACAGCCACAAAAGTAACCACAATTTGGGTTTTGTTTACATGTTAGCCTTCAGTTGGCTTAATTTACTTGTGTATCTTCGCACATGAACATTACTAGTCAACAAGGATGCACTAATAACAAATAACAAATACAACAACAAGCATACACCAGCAAGAGTAACAAGCAGACATATCTGTTATAAACTACCACAGTGCTGTGAAAGCAAGAATGTCGGCATTGACAAATCTATTGTCACTTAACGCTAATTGTTTTACCGACTTCTCGCCCTGAGGCCATAGTCTCACAAAGTAAAGGAAAGAATTCAAACACAAACATAAAACCGATATCACGCAAACAATTAGCATTAACTGTTACTGGCGATCACAATGAAGTGAGTTTCTGGTTGTTATTTGGTTAGACAATTAGTTTCCATGTGTCAGTTCATTTATCTTCCTGGTAACCGGATGAGTGCAGAATATTTGTTGTGTGCGTGTGCGCTCGCTCGCTTTGAACTCAAGCGTAGTCCATAACCCTACTACCAGTAGTTTTTTTTTTAAATCTTGCATATCCCTTACATGACGTTGCAGTCAACACCAGCATTTTTTTTCAGCTGCTGTTGATGTACTAGTCAAGTTTTACGTTCAGTAGTTTGCCATTACTTTCTGAACGACTGGCTCCCATACCAACACGTAACACAACGCGACACGGTCTGCTGCACAAATCGGTCGCAGCTGAGTTTCGAACGCCTAGTAAGCGGCTCACGAACCGCGTTCGCAAGACTGTGGCCACGGAGACCGGCTACTACCAGTAGTGCTGAACTGAATTGTGCTTGTGGATTAGCTTTCCTTATTAACAGTGTCCCTCGCCATCAGGCGAACTCACTCCGACTTCAGAAGTAGTTGCAATTTATGTCCCCAAGTCAAGGACGGGAGGTCAACATTTTATTCCAACTGTCCGGTGTAGGGATTGAACCCCTGACCTCAGCATCAGCACAACGGATGTTTAAGAACCCGCTTTCTTATCCATTCGTCCATACTGACCTGAAGTGCAGAATATAACCAGGGAGCTCGACGAAAAGAAAAACACGCACAGATACAGGCGCACGTTTCGAGCAAAGTCGTTAAAATCAACATCTCCGACGTTCGTGTCAAGCTTCGTGGGGAGGAATAGTTGACGTTCCAGCACCCGATGAGTGGCACTGGATAATGTCATTCTGTGTGATTGTACAATGTCTTTGATGAACTCAATTAATTTTCTTCTCGAACATCCTCTTGCTCTCGTATCAGATCGTCTTTAATGTAGCGCAAGTGCTGGTTAGTTCAACTTGTTACATTCTAACGAGATGGTCGAACCATTTAATCTTGTCCCTTTCAATATATGTGGCACAAGGTGTTGATTCCACTATCTGTCTGATAACATCATTTTTTACTCGGCCTCAGATAGTTAAGTTGGCGGATCTTCTCGAGCATTTCATCTCGCGGGTGTTGATTTTGCCTAAATGTGATGTGGATAGTGTTGAAGTTTGACCTTGGTAGCATAGGGAAGGTGTGAATATGCTATTTACTATCTATCTTTGTGCGGGTGTGAAAATGCTATGTGCTATATGTCGTTTTGCAGACATAGTGTCGTGTCCTCCTTTAAAGTGTCGTCCCTGGAGTGAAGAGAGTCAACACCCACATTATAATATTTATTTTCCCTATCAATATCCTGGAGAATCCACCAGCTTCCGTCCAACACACTCCATCAGCCCGTAGACACCTTTTCCTACCACTCTCTCACTGTCGTACTATGCCCCCTCTCATACCTCCCCAACGCAACATACTCAACAACTCTTGCTTCTAAAAATTAATAAAGATTAATTTATTAAAAGAAAAGTGTATCGTATATGACACGTGTATGCGAAGAAAATGCGTGATGTGTTCTATACTGTGTGTATGATCGGACTTTCAGATAACAGCATAGTTTCTTCATTGCAAGGGCACACCACAGCACATTAAATCATAACCAGTGCACCTCACCCGGTGTCGAAACCCTCTTGCCGGATACTGACTGTCATCTGTAGCCACCTGGTAATCCATCTTCATGATCATCCGAAATAGATACTGTTTGTAAGTACAGATTGATTACGGACTGATTGTCAACTAACTTTGTAAGTTCCTATCGGTCCTAAAGAATGCACAAATCCTTTGTAGTGTATTTAGGTTTTACTGTTAATGTTTCTACACTTGATCCTAACTAGTGTTCATATAGGTTCAAGTATATGTCCTATGTAATATTACACTGGAATCTAGCACACGATGTGACTTATCCGTTATTGTTCTCGTTCCTTAAACAATGTTTGTCTGATGTGTGATATATCAACAATCATCACCCATCCTATGTGAACCATACCACCCAGGAGTCGTTATATTGGCTGGCTCTTCTGGGCCATGCCATGGTGAACCCTTCTGAGTATGAGTCCAGCGTAAACATATACCATCTTTCTTCTCGGACGTTATTCCTTTTCCGTAAGAATCATTTTAGAGTCCAACTGGTGGTCGTCCAATTGGAGTGCACTTCTTCAAAACCAGTGTTGAGTTTCCTAGTAACTGGTGGGGAACCTGTGGGAAAACCAACACAACATGTGAGAGCACTAGTCACTGATCCTACCGGCTGGGTGTAAGCTTATTACCCTGCTCTGTTATTTTACAGCTAACTACTCTGTCAGAGAGCCTTATAGCTTCTCACCTACGTCCGAATCAGGCTATGATAAGGAAAGACCAATAAACAGAGTGCAACCTCAGTATTCTATTCACCCTAGCAGAGCCAATATCACTATTCTACTCTAACTAGTTTTCCACTAACAGTGCTAATCATCACACTTAGTTTTAACCAGGCTACAGTCTATATTAATTAGGCCTAAATAGACTACATTGACTACCTTATGCAAAACCGCCTCATTCCCGGGATGACTACTACACTTTGCCATAACGACACATGCTAGTTAATCTTAAATTAATCTAACACTGTAGAGCTCTCCCACAAACACGTCCATCATAATCCACGGTTTTGGTCAACTCCCCATCTCCAATCATGGTTTATGGCAACACCTAAAATTGGTCACGTGACATGGTTGACGTCCTGCAGGTGTTATTTGGGCATATCATCCATTGTCAAGAATCCCTTTTCCCTGGCTTAGTCACTGTCAAAGTTGTCATCACTTGTTTAGATTCCCAAAACAAGCCAGCGAGTTCCTGTATACTCCCAACAACAGTTGCCAATAACAAGCCGTCAATCTTCTGTCGACTGGTGACAATCACCGCTGCCATTTCTGTTTGATGTCTGGAAACTCTAATGACATACGGACTGTTTCTTCCGAGCTGAGTACTTCCGCTTCCAATCCGACTTGTTTATAATCTGTCAAAGCGCTGTATGATTCCGCTCATTCACTTCCGAATGTTCCCCTGTTGTCAACCCAATGTAACCCCGTGCAGCTGCAACTATTTACCGTCCTGGGGTTTAACATCCGATTTGTTTATACTGTTAGTTAAAACAGTTGTCGCTGGCAGATAGTCCGTTTAATCAGCAAGCCTCTATAATAATCAACTGGTTAAACCCAAGGTTTTATTTTGTGACACATAGGTATATTTGGATGTTTCAGTATGGGTGACAAGTGTCTTTATTAACAGACAAAAAATTAAAATACACAACTGAAACTGGAAAAAACAAAACTGATTAGTCGAAACCACATATGGCTTATCATGTTGCACAATTTCAGACGTTGAACAGTCTTAGAGTTTACTGTAGTTTATGAAATTAGCATGAAGGTCTACATTGTAACATGCCTTTCTTGAAGACAATTTTCTTATTGAAGATATGGTCCCTAGTACCTCTGACCTGTATGAATCCTGTGATTGATATTCTAAATTCCTATCCACCCTCTTCTTTGATGATTTTCAAGAGGATTTATTAGTGCTACAGAACATTCAAGACTGAAGACATTTCATTACGTTTGTTACCTCTTTAAATATTGAAGAACCTTCATTACGTTTGTTATCTTTTTGAAGATTGATGACCCTTCATTACGTTTGTTATCTCATTAAAGATTGAAGACCCTTCATTACGTTTGTTATCTCATTAAAGATTGAAGACCTTCACTACATTTGAATTCCATGTGAAGACTGAAGACCTTCATTACGGTGGGTTGGTGTTGAGGTTGGCTGTGACCTGAAAAGAGCTTGCATCTATCGGGGTGAGGTTGGTGTAGAGACTTCCCTCCCGACACGGAAACCCAATTACCATCTCCATGGAGATTTTCCATCACCATTACTTGCCATGCAAATAAGCGTACCAAATATGTGTGCTTGATCAGATTATGCCATGTGGCCATGTCATGCAAATATTTGTCTCTTTGTCTTCCCCTTTCTCTTTCCTTAGCAACTATGTAACGTGTCACTAGTTTTCAATTTTATTTCTCTTCATTACTTACTAAAAACAATCTATGCTGCAGAGTTTTATTTCTCCGTTTCAAAGCTCATGCGTTCGAGACCAGAACTGAATTTTCATATTTGTGGAAACGGATCACGTAATTGGAACATTAGCTAGTTTGGGAACTCAGTCTGTAGATTGATCACACCACGTAGAGGTTTTCCCAGGTTTAGGCCAGTGTGAGGTCAAGACCTGGCAGTTACATACGACATCAGCGGCCCAGAATTAAAGAACACATATGATACTGATATCTGAAAGAAGTCTACTCACAAAGAGTTTTGTGATAGACTCGCAAAGAATGTTACGTAAAACAAAAACTGGTTTGTCCTGCATAGTATGGCTTGCATCGCTCGGAAACACGAAGGTCAAGAGCATATCTTGGATTTTCTGTCCAGGGATGCAGGTGTACGAGGAAATGAATAGGCGATAGACTGGCTGCCGCTCATTTGGGTGGTGAGCCAGAAGATGACAAGGCTGATATTGTGATGGCTCTCTGGGATCGAGTAAAAAGTGCAGCAAAACAAACGAAGACAGTGGTTGGTGTCTCTGGGGCGGTCGTGGCTGGCAAAGATTAGTTTAATTTTCGTGCGAGGGCATGCGGGTGTACAAGGAAATGAGCAGGCTGATAGGCTTGCAGGTAAGGCTAGTGTGGAAGCCGGACAAGCCATGGAACACCATCCATCATGTGCCATGCCGATAAGCGTGGGCAGTCATGTTTTGCCATCTCACTCGATCACCAGAGTCGTGGATCAGCTCCGTGTTTCTGTCTCGACCATTCCACGTGGCCAAACCATCGAGGTATTTACTTCTTGGTCGTCCCCTTGGTCTCCTCCCTTCAATCTTGCCAGTTGTCACCAAGTTCTCCAAGTCATTTCATCTCACAACACGCCCAAAAATTGTGACTGTCTACGTCTAATGTCTCTAATCAGTTTACGATCTTCATTTGTTTCTTGTAGGAATTATTCATTGGTTTTTCTGTCTGTCCATGGTATTCTTTGCATTTTCTCCAGAAACCACATTTCCCCAGCCATCAGATGTTTTTTCAGCTTGTCTGCTCATTGTCCACGCTTCACATCCATAAAAAAGGACAGGTTCTATGTAGCACTTCAACACTCTTTTTCTCGTTTCAATTGATATCTTTTTTATTGGTCAGTATGTTTTCTACAGGAAATACAAAATGGCAACCTTGTTGATACTGTGAGAGGCTGGCTAAACCAGGCGTGGGTAGCCGATTTGGTGTCTAACCAAGCGGTGAACTAGGGTATGCCTACCCAGCATGTGAAGACAGGATCCGACAGACTGCGAGGAAGAAATCATTCCTGATTCAACGGGCAAGACGGCATTTACCTGCAACGCGTTGTGGAACGTAATGAGCACGGCAAGGCAAGAAGAGCGCCCTGGTCATCCACTGCACCTGTATTCGTCTCCAGTCGTCTTGACTTGTCTTGCCACTGGATTCAGATGGACTCAGGCGAGAGAGTGAGGTCGACGAATTGCGCAACTCTTCCTCACTTTAATCCAATTCATCGCGCAAGTCATTCTTCATCCAATGTCATATAACCAACACAATTTTCCGTCTCCCCATGAGAAACAGGACATCATGGATGCACCCTCGCCCGAAACACTGGCACCTCATTGACTATGTCATCATCAGGAGGAGTGACAGACAAGACGCTCGGGTGACAAAATCCATGTGTGGTGCCGAATGTTGGACAGACCATCATCTCATTATCTCAAAAATAAACATACACAGATACTGTGTATTCTATGCGTCCTCAAGGAGTGAAAATGCAAAAAAAAACAACAACAAAAAAAACAACAACTAAATGTCACCCGCCTAAACAGCAAGAAAATGCAGCTGTCGTTGAAAATATGCTGGAAGACCGCCTCAAGCCCAATGCTGCAGCTAAACAGGATACAGAAACATGCGGAGTGGAGTGCCCTAAAGGACATAATTTACAACACTGCTATGGAAATCCTGGGTCCAACCCCCCGAAAGCATAAAGACTGGTTTGATGAAAATTTCGAAGACATCAACCAATTGCTGGTCGAGAAACATCTTCCCCTCAAGGCACATTTGAATGACCCGAAGTAAACATAAAAAAGATGCCTTCAAGAACATTCAGAGAGTAGTGCAGCAGAAATTTCGGCACATGCGGGACTCCTGGCTGAGCAGCAAAGCTGATGAAATTCAGGGCTTTGATGACAGACATGATGTGAAAAACTTCTACGACTCACTGAAAGCGGTCTATGGTCCTACATCACCAGGCATAGCTCCCCTCCTCAGTGCAGATGGGGGAACATTGGTCACCGATAAGAAAGAAATCCTTCAACGCTGGGCAGAACATTTCAGCAACATCTTAAATGCAACTTCCTTCTTCGATGATGAAACCATCAACTGCCTTCCTCAAGTTCCCATCAATGATGCACTTGATGACCTGCCAACCATAGTGGAAGTAAACAAAGCCATCCAGCAACTCTCCAGCGGCAAGGCGCCTGGTCCTGACTCCATCCCGGCAGAGATATACAAGGCAGGTGGGCCGGTCCTAACAGAGCAGCTTCACCAAGTCTTTACAAACATATGGGTGAACGAGACCATGCCACAAGATTTCAAGGACGCGTCAATAGTCCACCTTTACAAACGAAAAGGAAACCGCCAAGCCTGTGACAACCACCGAGGCATCTCCTTGCTTTCAACTGCAGGGAAGATACTCGCCAGAATTCTTCTCAATCGCCTCACGGCCCATCTCGATCAAGGTCTTCTTCCTGAGAGTCAGTGTGGCTTCAGAAAAGAACGAGGAACTGCTGACATGATTTTCGCTGCAAGGCAGCTGCAAGAGAAATGTCAGGAACAGAACTCTGAAATTTTCTCCACTTTCATTGACCTTACCAAGGCTTTTGATACAGTCAGCAGAGAAGGACTGTGGAAGATTATGGCAAAATATGGCTGTTCACGAAAGTTTGTCCAAATAGTGCGGCTATTTCTGATGGCATGCAGGCAAGAGTACAGGAATATGGTGGACTGTCTGAGCCCTTTCCTGTCACCAATGGAGTGAAGCAAGGATGTGTCCTGGCACCAACACTGTTCAGCCTTATGTTTTCAGCTATGTTGACGAATGCCTTCGAGAACAACTACGTTGGAATAGACATCAACTACCGCATGGATGGAAAGTTATTCAATCTCAGAAGGCTGAAAGCTAAAACCAAAATTAACAGCGACACCGTCAGAGAGCTCCTGTTTGCTGATGATTGCGCTCTATACGCCAACTCAGAGGCGGACATGCAACATAATGTTTCAGCTTTCTCACATGCCTGTGCCAACTTTGGGCTCAATATCAATTTGGAGAAGACGGTAGTCATGTACCAGCCAGCTCCAGGGAATAATCACACTGTGCCGAATATCAAAGTGAATGGTCAAAGTCTAAGTGTTGTGGACAAATTCACCTATCTTGGCAGCACTGTGTCGCAAGCTGCCACAATTTATGATGAAGTGAATGCAAGAATCTCCAAGGCCATCGTGCCTTTGGCAGACTGTACAAGAATGTATGGGACAGAAATGGAATAAGCCTGCAAACAAAGCTGAAAGTCTACAAGGCAGTTGTATTATCCACACTGCTACATGCTTGTGAACCTGGACTGTTTATCAACGACACGCTAGGAAATTAAACCACTTCCACACAGTCTGCCTTTGGAAGTTACTGAAGATTAAATGGCAAGACAAGATCCCAGACACTGAAGTTCTAGAAAGAGCGCCCGTGCCCAGAATCCACACTCCACTAATGAAGAATCAAATTCGCTGGGCTGGTCACTTGACTCGCATGCCAGATCACAGGCTCCCTAAACGAATCTTTTACGGCGAGTTGCGTTGTGGTAAACGCTCCCAAGACGGCCAGAGGAAACGCTTTAAAGACACTGAATATCTCACTGAATGCTTTTGAAATTCATCATGACACCTGGGAGACTGCAGCCAGAGACCGAAATTTGTGGCGCGCATCATTACGCAAGGATGCAGTCACTTGTGAGGCAACCAGGACTGCAAGAGCTGTGAAGAAAAGACAGAACAGAAAAACCACTGCAGGACATCCTCCTCCAGAAACGTCAAGCATTCTTTGTCCACATTGTCAAAGAACATTTCGAGGAAACTGTTTAATATGTTTGGAGAGTGAGTTCCCTTGAGCAAGATGGCTGGACATTTTTTCGTCCCGTAAAATGGAACGTGGTTTTTCCGAAATGTGTATGGATTAAGTGTGTTTTTCGTGGTGAAATGGAGTTCGGACCGGGCAATGGAGTTCGTGCACGCGCGCCCGGACTCCCTTCGGCGTATCATCGGCGCCCGGTGGCGATAGTTAAGCCTAACATGACGACCAGACGACCGACAAGAACACGGCGTGGCAAGAGGGCGGGCACACGCAGAAGACGGTTAAAATGTGACAGATTGGGCATCGGACACGTTCGAGTACTGTACTGGAACTGTGCATCATTTAGTCAACGCCGACCCATTCTTGAAAAACTACTGTACGGAAACGATATTGTAGTCTTACAAGAAACACAGCTCGGCGACGGAACAGCCAATGTCGCGGGATTTCAGGGATTCTTTAACAGTCGGCACCTTGGACAGGCCATTCTGGTCCGCGACAACATACTAGTGTCTGAGATCGATATGTCTTCCAGGAACAGTGATGCCCTGCAAGTGCAGGCATTAAGAATAATGACACCAGTGCAGCTTGTAATCGTCAACGTTTATGCGCGAAATGGGAAGGTCGACGTGCGACAATGGCAGAGTTTGTTCGATATGGATGAAAGGCATATCATCTACTGTGGGGACTTCAATGCCAGAGGCAGTCAATGGGGGAATTGCATCACCAATAGACAGGGAGAAGATCTGGAGGACGCCCTGGCATCTGCTGCCCTAATCTGTCTGAATGATGGGAAGGTCACTAGAATAGCCACTCGACCAGGTGACTCCGACAGCGTCATTGACTTCGCTCTGGTGTCGCCCACCATCGCACCAAGGTGCCGGTGGGGCACACTGGGATACCACGATAGTGACCACTACCCTTGCGTCATCCTGATCAAGAAAGACGGGGCCATGAGTCAAAGAAACAAGACAAATGCCTTCCCGTACGACAACACTGGTCAAGACGCCATAAGCAAGATCAGAAGAAGAAAACTAACTTCCTCTCGCAGGAGACAAGAAAGATGGTTGCAGCCACCATGGTGGAATGGAGAGGTCGAGAAGGCATGGCTGGGAAAGAGGCAGGCTGTCAAAGACTGGCAAAAGGCCAGAAAGGCTAACATGCCACAGGTTGAGTTGGCGAACCTGAAGACTGAGGTTGACAGGACGACGACTTTATTCAAATCCTGCGCCAAACATGCCAAGGCCGAGAAATGGGACGAGTTCTGCAGGAAGGTGTGCTCCGAGCGATCTCTTACGACATTCTGGCGCCTCCACAAGAGCATGAACGGTGCTGCATAACGTAGGGGTATTCCAGACTTTCAAGGCACAGACCTGGCATGGAAAAAGTCGGATGCGGATAAAGGTAAGGCCCTTCTTGCACGCTACATAGAACAGACTGACCAGAAAGACGAGCCCGCCAGACAGAGGACCACAACGACACTCTCTCAGTTGTGCGAGGGGGTCGGGACAGACGAAGAATGGACAATCACAGCTGAGACATTGCGTGCGATGCTCAAGAAATCACCTAACACCGCCCCAGGCCCAGACGGCATCCGATATGGTGACCTACTGGTGATATCAGATGATGACATGGAAGAACTGGCCAGAGAATTCAACACCAGTATCCAGAGGGGTCAGGTCAAAGAAGAACACAGCTACTTGCTGCCGCTGCCAAAACCGAACAAAGACCATTCCAAGATAAGCGGCTACAGAATCATTACGATGCAGAATACTGTTGGCAAGCTACTGGAGAAAATTGTAGCACACAGACTTGCTTGTGGCTTGGAACAGCTCGGCTGCTTCCCGCCCACACTTGGAGGATACATACGCAACAAAGAGTCATGGCTGAATGCGGCGGTCTTTGCTCAAGATGTTTACGAAGGATTTCAGGTCAGAGAAGAGACATGTGCGGCCGCCATAGACTTAGAGGACGCATATAACAGAGTATCTTTCGAGCACTTGATGCAAACCCTCCTCAGACTGAAAGTGCACCCTCACCTTGTACGATGGATAGCTGCAGTTCTGCTCCAAAGGAAGGTGGTGCTAAGATGCGGGAGTTGGTCTTCTGAGCCGATAACGATATGTCCAGGATTGCCGCAGGGTTCACCACTGTCACCAGTACTATTCAACGTGTATACGGTGCCGATCACTGAAAAACAGTTGGACGGGAGGGGTAGGACTCTGTCATTCGTTGACGACATCCTCGTGTATCGACAGGGTCGAGATAGACAGGCGGTTGCCAATGATATGCAGGGCGAACTAGATCGAATTTCCTCATGGTGTGCTGATGCCGATGCCCTTGTCAACCCTGCAAAGGCAACGGTTACATGGTTCTCACTAAACAACCATATTGTGAAAACAGACCTGCCGGCAGTAAGAATGGATGGGAGCAGTTTGAGTAGAACCCAGTCAATGACATATCTTGGCGTGAGGCTTGATCGTAGCCTGTCCTTCAGAGATCATGTCATTTATGTCATAACGAAGGCTCGAAAAGGTTTGTCAGCAATGAGAGTCATGGCGACTGCCAATATCGAGCAAAGACTGCTAATACTTCTGTTCCAAGGACTTGTGCTTTCACGCATCGAGTATGCCTTGGCCATCCTCACTGTCAGCCCTACACAGATTGGAAGACTTGAAAAGGTACAAAACGAAGCCATGCGCATCATTTTGGGCTGCACGAGAGACACCAGCTGTGTAGCAATGAGATACCTCCTTGACTTCCCGACAATGGAACACAGAATCAAGATCTGGAGAGCTCGTGCATACTTAAAAATAAGTGCAGATGAGCAGCACCCTCTGCATTAATCTATATTCAGAGAAAAGGGTGACAGGCTAAAGAGGGGCAAATCATGGATGGGTCGGGCGGAAGATGTCGTCAGACAGGTCTGCAGTCTTACCAGTATCAACCCCTGCAAGGAATGGGTGCCGGTGCCTCCAGCTTTTAAGTGCACTTTCTCCTGCATTATCACACTCGACAGACGGTGCAGAGAGCAGAACCCTGCCGCTGTCAATGCAGAGGTTAACGCGCTCATATATGAACACTCAGATAGCCCCGAAGTGCTCATCTTTACAGATGGATCTGTTGTAAAGCAGCAGAGATGTGCGTGGGCATTTACAGCCCGTTCAGCGGGCCGAACCGTTCAAGAATCCAGTGGTGCCCACTCTATGACCACGAGCAGCATGACGATGGTGGTGATGGCAGTTACACAGGCCTTCATATGGCTGGAATCACAGCATTATACCAACGTGTGTGTACTAAGTGATTCAATGAGCATGATTCAGAAGGTCGAAGCTGGATCTGTACGTAGACAGTGGACTGAATCGCTGCGGAAGTCTGTTGTCCGTAAAGTCACCTCATCTTCGTCCCGGGACATGCGGGAGTCGAGGGAAATGAACGAGCTGACAAACTGACTGGCTCTGCACCCTCTGTAGATGGCCAGCCCATGGATCGTGCCGATGTTATTAACGTCCTTAAAGATATGGCGAGAACAGAGGACTTTGACGTCAGTGATTCCACATCGCTGTCCAGGATGAAAGACCTGGGAGTAAGAATCGGCACAGCAAGACGCGAGAGGTACATCGGGAAAACAAAGCGCCTCGTCAACCAACACAGAACTGGCACTATTAGCCACCGGACGATGATGAATATGCTGGGGGGAGGATCTGAGCACCTATGGACATGTCCGGAGTGCAACGAAGATACCCCAACTGATAACTGATGACTGAAAGAACATTTCGAGCCAAAATAGACCCTATCAGCCATCTTATAACTCACGACTCCATCCTTTCAACCCCACTGGATGAAATGAATGGTCATCATCATTCTTGATGGACAAATAACAACAACATGTTTTTTATCTTGCAAAAGGCTACCTTCGCAATGGCAATTCTTGTTCTATTCTCTTCAAGGCATCTCCCATCAGATGTTATGACTGTTCCGAGATAGCTATATCGATTCACTTGTTTAAGAACATGCCCATTTACGTGTATATTACATTGTGGTATTTATTCCTTCCTAGTGACGACCATAATCTGTGTCTTCTTACAATTCAATTCTAACCCTAGTTGTTCACAGTGTGCAACAACCGCATCTACCAAATGTTGCAGGTCCTGTTCATTTGCAAAAATATAATGTTCTTGACATCTGTAAAGGAGGCAGTTTGCTATTGCTTTCCTTTTTAAGCCATGGGCCAGGCTGATATAATCAATGTTCTACGAGAAGTAAGACGTTGCAAGAACAAAGTGATGATTGTGAATCTACAAACATGGTCACACTGCGAGAACAGCAAGTTAAAAGAGATTTGGCCAAACAAGAACACTATGAAGGAAACCAAAGAAGATTAATAAACCAATATAGATGATGTCGTGAACCGCAACACGCTGCAGCATTTACTGAGGAGGGGACAGAGCACGTATGGACATAATGGTTCGATGTGCAATGAGGATGATCTGTCGACTAACTACCTAACTAATTAAACAAAGGATCCACCGCCTGGGTGGGCTGATTTACCACTAGTGAGCAGAGAGTCTCGAAAATACACAATACATAGAGGAAAATGTAGGCGCATGTTCAGCCAGACGGCCGGGACGCAGAGGTTTTTCCAAGGCACCAGGGCCGGGTTATATACTGGCCAAGACCTATTGCCGCGTCCTCGCCGAGCGTCCTGGGCAACAGGTCCCTTCGGGGTCCTGGCTGAAGTCAATAGGATCGCCGATTCCTCCGAAGTCGGAGAGTGTCTGCCTGTATGGCGAGGAACCACCAGTCTGCACACCAATAAGCCAGACATGGGACAACGGATACTCACGCAAACCTCAGGTCCTGTATGACATCACACTGATGTTGGACAACAGGATGCCTTCATCCGACATACAGGACTTTGCGTTGGAGCTCAAGCCAATGAACACAAGCAAGCAAGCAAGCAAGCCAGACGGCCAGGGGTACCAACAGCAAGGATTTCTTCTTTGGCTAATGAAGAAGGGTAAAAGGCACATGTGAGATGTGCCCCAGTGCAATGATGTTACCTGCTGATTTCATATTTACGAAAGAAAACTAACTACCCACATAAGAAGGAGGCAGTCAACATTCGCTGAATGTTGAAAAGGAGAATGTTGGAATGTATCGTGACAAAAGGAACGGTAGAGGCAGGAGAGGCAAGGGGACCGAGAGAAATGTTTGGTATCATTGTATGGAGGAACATCTACATTAGAAATGATGACATGAGACACAAGACTGTAGCACAAATATATACCGTTTGTAAATGAAATTACGGCGCCGTATTGTACAAAAACGTGAATGCAGATACTTGAAGAAATAACTAATAAAAACAACTACTAATAATAACAACAACAAAAAATAATGGATCTATTTTAGATACTTGAAAATTCTGTAACTCATTATTTTATTTAAAATGTATTATTCTTTTAATACTACACTGCATGATGTAATTTTTTGGGAGAGAAAGTTAGTTGCATATCCTTTGAAGTACGCCGCAGTCAACACAGCATTTATTGGGTGTTCGTGAGATCTTGGTAAGTTCACGTTCAGTAGTTTCAGGTTTGCCCTTTTTAGTTATTGGAGTGAAGATAGTTCTCTTCCAATAGAAGAGAATGTTTGTTTGTGAGTGTGTCCTTTATGCGTTCCCGAACGGTCCATCCGATTGAGATGAAATTTTGTAAAGATATTGTTCTCACTGCCACGGATCCAACTGAAATAGTTAGTTAGTTTAAAATCAATTTTTAATTTTTATTTAATTTTCTATTTTTATTTTATGCGCTCCCGAACGGTCCATCCGACTGAGATGAAATTTTGTACAGATGTCGTTCTCACTCCCGCGGATCCAACTGAAATAGTTTAAAATCAATTTTTAATTTTTAGGAACGGGATAATTAGAAACAGACGAGCAGCGGGAACGGGAGCAGGGGCCGGACGCGTACTCTGTGCGCTTAGAGAAATGTATTTGAATGTATAATGACTACTTATATGAATTCAATGAGACGCTCCCCACCAGGGGCTGGGCAAAGCCGGGCCCAGGTCGCCTAGTATATATATATAAAAGAGAATGTTTCTTTGTGTGTTCTTTATGCGTTCCCGAACGGTCCTTCCGACTGAGATGAAATTTTCTACAGATGTTGTTCTCACTCCCGCGGATCCAACTGAAATAGTTAGTTAGTTTAAAATCAAAAATTTCTCCTCAAGCATGAAAGAAAACGGCATTACGAGCTTCTGAAAAAGACGAAGAAATGTCCCGCCATCCTGCTCCAAGGGAACTAACTCTCAGATTAAACCAGAAATTAGTTATAAACAGTGTGGATTTGTAGAGGGAAAGGGAACAATCTACTTAATTGTGTCTACTGTATCTACTTATATATATATACACATTTCTCTAAGCGCGCAGAGTACGCCTTCGGCCCCTGCTCCAGTTCCCGTTCCCGTTGCTCGTCTGTTTCTGATGCTCCCGTTCCCGTTCCCGTTGCTCGTCTGTTTCTGAAGCTCGTAATGACTTTTTCTTTCGTGTAAACATTAAAAATTGATTTTAAACTATTTCAGTTGGATCCGCGGGAGTGAGAACAACATCTGTAGAAAATTTTATCTCAATCGGATGGACCGTTCGGGAACGCATAAAGGACACACAAACAAACATTGTCTTGTATATATATATATAACGTGTAGCAACAAAACATTTAAAAAACAATAAACATTAATTAATCAATTAAAATAGTCAAGTACACGAACACACATTCACATGTATGTATTTTGTTTTTGATGTCAGGGTCAATAGATAGTGTTTTCCAGGAGGGAGACTATAGAACAGTGGTTCTCAACCTTTTTTGGCCCATTCCCTCTTTCATCATGTGTTGAGAATGTCATTCCTCCCCTTTCGTATTTCTTCCCTATAAATCACCCCCCTCCCCACCCTGCCCCTACATAGTATACGTAAAAATTGAAGGTAACTTAAATAACACATACCAGAACAAGTTTAAACGTCTACATAAAACGTGATTGTGTGGGTCTACTAACGTTATAAGACGAATGTCAGAAGGGCGAGGAGTACGGAACCGTAAAGTATTGAGGGGAAAACAATATCAAGTAATCGGTTCTTGTATTAACGCGATCTTGAAATAATCTTCACACCCCCCCCCCCGCCACTCTGGAAACCCTAAAATTCCCCCCTATGGGAGAATTCCCCACCGGTTGAGAACCACTGCTATAGAATGTTGCAAGTCCATTGCAGGAAGTATCGATCAACCGTAGCCCCATGTTGATTTACTAGACAGTTTTATGTTCAGTAGTTTGCCATTGAGTCTAGCTGACTGGTGTTGGGAATGAATCCCGAACTCGACCGTCTGTCCATCCGAAGTTCAAGCGCAAGAGAATTAATCTTTGCGGCCACGTAGACCACAGTAGAAAGTCTCATCATCATCATCATAATCATAATACAGTGCCTTGCAGGCTGGCGTTGGCAATCATGCCTCTCCACAAATTACGATCTCCGACGCCATGGATCAATTCGTAGAAAGTCTACGGAGTTTTAAAAAATCAAACCATGGACCCGTGGCCTTTGAATGCGCATTCAACAGTTTTAAAATGGAAAATATACAACGAAACAAAAATATCAACATGCACTTTAAAAAATTTCAAGCGTCTTACATTGCTTATAGAATGTTGTTAATGTTGTTGCTCTTTGTTAAAATGAATGCACTGTTTCAAATGACGCAAACATCAAAGTTCATGTGGAACACACGTTAAGGAGATTATTTAGAACATGCTTGTGAAAATGTCACAGAACTGCCATGTACATTGACTCAACTTGTGACAGTGGATTTCACAACTCTGTAATGACAGCGCCAAGAGAAACCAAGAGCCGTGCCATTGAGACATACAGTCACTAGCCTGTTGAATATCTGGGGCTACGACAACTGTATTTTGCTAGACTATATGTAGCCTGTTCGTTCGGTGGTCATAGGTTTGAATCCACATCGAGGAGGAAACGGGGGGGGGGGGGGGTGTTAAAATTGATCTTTTCGACCTGGTCCATGCCCAGTATCCACACTGTACTGATGAAGAATCAGATTCGCTGGGCTGGTCACTTGACTCGCATGCCAGATCACAGGCTCCCTAAACGAATTTTTTACAGCGAACTGCGTTGTGGTAAACGCTCCCAAGGTGGCCAGAGGGAACGCTTTAAAGACACTGAAAATCTCACTGAATGCTTTTTGGAATTCATCATGACACCTGGGAGGCTGCAGCCAGAGACCGAAATTAGTGGCGTGTATCATTACGCAAGGGTGTAGTCACTTGTGAGGCAACCAGGACTGCAAGAGCTGTGAAGAAAAGGCAGGACAGAAAAACCACTGCAGGAAATCCTCCTCCAGAAACGTCAAGCATTCTTTGCCCACATTGTCAAAGAACATTTCGAGCCAAAATAGGCCTTATCAGCCATCTTAGAACCCACGGCTTCATACCTTCAACCCCACTGGATGAAATGAATGGTCATCATCATTCTTGATGGACAAACAACAACAAGTGTATTCAGTGACAAACATAAATCAGGACAAATACGGCTCGGTACAGTAGACCATTGTATGAATATTGATTGTGTAAGTGGTACGCTTAGAGTGACGCCATGAACATCATTTGCAAGGTCGGCCAGTACAGCAGCAGAGGAAGAGGAAGTAGAAACAGAAGAAGAAGAATGCTGTAGATACGTAGGAGGAAACTATGACGAAGAGGAGGAAGAGGGGACCCATAATAATAATAATCAGAAGAAGAAGAAGGGAAGGAAAAGAAGAAGGAAAACGAAAAGTAAAGACGGCGAGAGGAAGAAGAAGACAAAGAGGAAGCAGCAGCAACAGCAGAAGAAGAAGAAGAAGAAGAAGAAGAAGAAGAAGAAGAAGAAGAAGAAGAAGAAGAAGAAGAAGAAGAAGAAGAAGAAGAAGAAGAAGAAGAAGAAGAAGGGAGGAGGAGGAGGAGAAGAAGAAGAAAAAGAAGAAGAAGAAGAAGAAGAAGAAGAAGAAGAAGAAGAAGAAGAAGAAGAAGAAGAAGAAGAAGAGAAGAAGAAGAAGAAGAAGAAGAAGAAGAAGAAGAAGAAGAAGAAGAAGAAGAAGAAGAAGAAGAAGGGAGGAGGAGAAGGAGGAGGAGGAGAAGAAGAAGAAGAAGAAGAAGAAGAAGAAGAAGAAGAAGAAGAAGAAGAAGAAGAAGAAGAAGAAGAAGAAGAAGAAGAAGAAGAAGAAGAAGAAGAAGGGAGGAGGAGGAGGAGAAGAAGAAGAAGAAGAAGAAGAAGAAGAAGAAGAAGAAGAAGAAGAAGAAGAAGAAGAAGAAGAAGAAGAAGAAGAAGAAGAAGAAGAAGAAGAAGAAGAAGAAGAAGAAGAATGTTACATTTACACACTCATATTTTTAACGTGTATTATATACTTCTGCGTTGCTACGCGGTATTGTTCTGTTTATGGTTGTTGCATTAAACTTTCATAACATACCGGAAGTGACTTAATGACCACCGCGATGGATATTGTTAAAATACTGAAGGCTTGGCATGGTCATATATATTACACGTGATATATTATTTTCATTCTCATTTCATCTTGTTCTTCTTGTATCTTGCTGTATCGAGGTGAAGCATAAACAGCGGGAGTGTGTCCGTTTATGGGTTTCATATCTCGAGATGGACTCTGCTATTCCCTCTGTCCATCGTTTACATGTTCGGCTTCTTCTCCTGGTTCCATTTGGTCTGTACATGATTTCTTGTTGTGGTATACTGTCAGTTGGTAGTCTACTTATGTGGCCGAACCATTTAAATAGCTGCTTTCTACTGAAATCTGCCGCTGCTATAACCCCCACTTTAGTCCTTCTTTAATCATTTCTGGTTTTCTCATTTCTTGATTCATTGAGTATTCTTCTCAGGAATCTCATTTCCGTTGCTGTAAGTTTTCTTTTCTCTTTTTTTCCTGTCATTGTCCAAGTTTAGCATTCACTGCATAGATTTGGTGGAAAAATAGTGTTGTAGAGTTCTTTTTTAGTATCTACTGATAATTGCGGTTTAGTACTGGTGCTATTTCTCCATTTATTTTCATTATTCGCTTAAATTGTTTGTGAAAGACTTCCGCATTGTCGGTTCTTGATTGATTCTTTAAATATAACATATAAAAACTGACCATAAAAAAATCAATGTTATATACAGTAACTGTATAACATATTTACTATTAAAAGAATTAACATCGAAATTCGTTACCTTATTCAAATACCAACTTCTGCATACGTTGCGAGAAATAGCAGGTTACTTGGCAATAATGAGAGTCGCGGATTACTGGGCTATAATAAAATGGAAATAAAATTACTTGCTATAGTAAATTAGGTCGCAGGTTAGTTGACTATAATAAAATATGTCGCAGTTAGTTGACCATTATAAAAGGGGGTCGCAGGTTATTATAGAAGGAGATCGCCGGTTACTGGGGTTCGCGAAATTCTTAGTTATAATAACGTGGTTCGCAAAATAATTGATTAAAATAAAAATGAGTTGCATGTTACTTGGCTATAACAAAAAATGGGTCGCTGGTTACTTGGTTATAGTAAAAAGGAATGGTATGCTATTTGCCTACAACAAAAATGGATCGCAGGTTACTTGGTTATAAAAAGGAATGGTAGGCTATTTGGTTATAACAAAAATGGGTCGCAGGTTACTTGGCTCTAATAAAAATGGGTCGCAGGTTACTTGGATATTAAAATAAAAAGGGTGAAAGATTACTTGGCTATAATAATAAAGTAAAGTCGCAGGTTATTTAGCTATAATAAAAATAAGGTTGTAGGTTACTTGGCTGTAATAAAATAAGGTCGCAGGTTACTTGGCTGTAATAAAATAAGGCCGCAGGTTACTTGGCTGTAATAAACTGTAATAAAATAATGTCGCAGGTTACTTGGCTGTAATAAAATAAGGTCGCAGGTCACTTGTCTAGAATAAGATGCGTCGAAGATTACTTGGCTACAATAAAGTGGGTCGCTAGTTACTTGGCTACAATAAAAAGTATCACAGGTTTCTTGACTATTAAAATGGGTGCCGCGTGTTGTTGTTGTTGTTGTTGTTGTTGTTGTTGTTGCATATCCCTTACAGGACGTTGCAGTCAACACTAGCATTTTTCAGCTGCTGTTGATGTACTAGGCAAGATTACGCTCAGTAGTTTGCCACTGCTTTCTGAGCGACCGGCTCACATACCCCGTAAGTTACCGACGCGGCGAGAACCGCTACCAATTCTCACGCACATCATGTCACTCACGAGAGTATACGGGATTACGGAGAAAGACGCTAACACCGTGACCAGGGAGACCGGCGGTGCCGTGTTACTTGGCTATAAACAACTGGGTCGACGTCGTCCCCTTCTTCTCTACTTCCGGTTACCCAAGTAAAGTGTTGGGTGTAGATGTAAGGATCTATTTTGCGCTCTTTCCACGGGACTTTGTCAGTTGGTGTTAATTTCTCTAAGGTTGTTCTTGATACAATCACTCCAATACGCTTTCTTCACCTTGCTCTATATCCATCATATTTCTTCAGTGTAGCTCTTTTTGACAGATGACATTCTTCTGTAATGGCCTAATCATTAATTGTTTTGTTCTTTAATGAAATGCGTGATTGGTTTCAGACCTAGTTTTCTTCTAATTCGCTCGTTCACAATTCTAACTCGCCCAATTACTCTGGCAGTTCTTCTATCTCATCTCTGTTGTTTTGATGTCGCACTCGTAAGTTTCAATAAGCATCCATGTTTGACACTTGTAGCATAATGTCGGCAAAAAATAGTTCTTATGAGATTTGATTTGGTGTTATAGATATGCTTTCTATGCGTCAGATGTGGCGCTGGTTGTCCCAGCATCTGATGTCCCATTGCACAGTTTTGTTGATTTCTATATCCAGTCTCCCATCTGACGTGAAAATTGACGCTGGATATTTACATTCGCTACTTTTGTTTGTTTGTTTTTGGTTTTGACTGGTTTCCGTTCACTGGCTTTCAACTAAAAATACGTGTTACTAATTCAAGTGCATTGGACTGATTTTTGCATGTGGATTAGTTTTGCCTATTACCAGTGTCCCTTGCTATCAGGCTAACCCACTTAGACTTCTGAGGTACTTGTAATGTACGTCCTCAAATCAAGGACGAGAATTTAACAAGACCAGCTGACCGGTGTAGGGGGTATAATCCGCTATCTCGAAATCAGCACACCGGAAGTTTAAGACCAAGCGTTCTTATCCATTCGCTGATGCTGACCTCCATGCGTTTGTTTTATTTCCGAGTTCTCCTTTTTTTTTTTTTAAACAAGGTTTGTGACTGTCAGTCGTCACCTTTGTCTCTGTTTTTTTCTTATGCTTATTTTCATATTATATTTCTCACACTTGGTATTGGCTTGATTTAGATCAGGGGTGGGCAAACTTTTCGTGCGGAGGGCCGCATTGACAAATGTAAAGCTATTGGCGGGCCGTATATATATATATATATATATATATATATATATATATATATATATATATATATATATATATATATATATATATATATATATATATATATCCATTTTGTTTACAGCAACCTATCACAATTATTTATAGGTTATTAAGCAGTATAAATAACTAATTATTGCAATTTTATTTTACTTATACACTTATACATTATATTTGACAATATGGACACAAACTTTTACTAATTTGTTAACACGATTTACAACTTGTTATTATAACAAATATTCTTTATTATCTATCAATGGCTTTAATTTAGACACACAGCAACTACATTGTCACTACAGTTGTTGATTTCTAATGAGATGTATGTAATTGCTTGCAATTTTTGACAATATTCTTGAAATCTGGAGCAAGTTTACTTGTTGAAATTCGCATGACAGCATGCAAGTTGCAATCCGGCAATAAAGACCTATTCTTAGATTGGTTGATCTTCAAGCAAGAGAATGCTTGTTCGCAAATGTATGGTGATCCAAACAATGATAAAAGTTTAGCTGCAAAGTTTTTCAAGTTGGGAAATGATTCTTGTGATAAAGATCCATAGAAATCCGGCAAACCATCTGTCTTCAATTTCTCTGTCAGGTCATGATCTGCTTGTAAGTCAAGCAGCCCCAACTGTATGTCCTCTGTGGCTGTATCAGCTACAGCACTAAAAGGGGAACTGAGAATATTGAACTGTGGCTCTAAATTCTTGAAATCTTGGAGTCTCCATCCAAATTCTTCAATCAATGCATCTAATTGGGCTTTGTATTTTTCAGTCATTTCACTGGTTTCTTGTTTCACCAAAGGGAAGTGACAAAATCTTTTTTTCACTTGCTTGTCTGGAGAACAGTGAGAGTTTTGCCTGAAATGATTTTACATATACATTCAATTTATGTGCAAACACACCATTGCCCTGAAGTTTGACATTCAGTTCATTTAACTTTTCCATAATTTCAATGGCAAACATAAAGTCTAACTGCCACTCTTTATTGGCAATGTTAGTATTAAAGTCACATGCAAAGCCCTTCATCTCTAGGAACATCACTATTTCTTCTCTGAGTTTCCACACTCGCCTCAACACTTTGCCGAGACTCAGCCATCGAACATTGGTGTGGTTCAGGACATCGGAATGTTCAGTTTCCAAATCGTCAAGTAATGACTTGAACTGTCTGTGATTAAGTCCTCTCGATCTGATGAGGTTGATGACACTGACAACTGGGTCAATAACATGCTTGATATTCAAAACAGTTTTACACAGACTTTCTTGATGAATCACACAGTGAAGTGGTAATAATGTGTGGTCAGGATATACTGCTTTAATCTTATCACTTATCAACTTTACCAGACCTACATTTTTTCCAGTCAAAGCACGAGCTCCGTCAGTTGTAACACTTGCCATCTTGTTCCAAACCAACGCAGTTCTTTCAATACAGTTAATAACAGCATTGAATACATCATGGCCTGTGGTTGTGTCTTTGAGTGACTCAACACTCAGTAACTCTTCATGAGTTTGAAAGAAGTGTTTATTCCACGTATAAATATCAATAATTGGGCAGTATCATGTACATCGGTACTCTCATCCAATGCAAGAGAGTACCACAACAATTGTTTACTTGCATCTTGAAGTTCAAGCATTAAATTGTCACTGATATTGTCAACACGTCTGACCACAGTTCTCCTTGATACAGTAATGTTGTCAAATCTTTTTTTTTTTTTTTTTTGTTCTGGACACAATGTTTGCTGCATTTAGCAAACATTCCTTCATGAACTCGCCATCAGAAAATGGCTTGTTCTGTTTTACAATTCTGTGTGACAGCACAAGACTAGCTTTAGTTGCAGCATCTTGAATTGAAGACTGTTTAGTGAAAACAGTTTGCTGTTTCTCCAAATTTTTCACCAACTCAGGGCATTTCCTTTCCTTCTCTTCGGTCGTTAAATTGTATCCGAAATTGGAATGTTTTGTTTGATAATGTCTCTTTAAATTGTACTCCTTGAAGACAGCCACTGACTCACGACACAAGAAGCAAACTGATTTGCTACCAACTTTTATAAAACAGTACTTAGTTGTCCATTCATCATTAAAAACACGGCATTCATCTTCAATCTTACGTTTGTTATTGACACTCATCATAACGGTACATGAAATTCTGTAAAACTCAATAAAATAACTTTAAAACGAATTAAAAATTGTTATTTCTGAATTCCCTCGCTGGCGGCATAAAATCACTCGGCGGGCCGCATGCGGCCCGCGGGCCGTAGTTTGCCCACTCCTGATTTAGATGATTCTTCCTCTACTATTAAAACTGTATCGTAAAAACAATTATAAAATATTATACTTATCTTTGCTCTCTGCTTCTCGGCATATATTGTCAATATATCTTATAAAAATGTAGGGAGCAAACATCATTGTTGCACAATTGAATTTACCTCGAAAGATCGCAGGTTACTTGGTTATAATAAAAATGGCCCGCAGGTTAATTCATGACTATACAAATAAGTGGCAGTTCAATACAGATTAGGAAAAACTGTTTTGGAGGAACGGAAGTTGGCTGGTCAGTTGTACGCCCTCTAGAACAGTGGTTCGTGAGGGCTGGTCGGGTACGCAAGATCAGTCCCGCGTTTGGCCTTCGTTGTCTCGGATGACTGTGTGAGATGCACCCAGTTGGGATCTTCCCAGCCGACGCAAGTTAGCAAGGCAAGCGTTTCGAAATGTAACCGCAGTGTGAAGCCAGAGTCGTGGTTTGAGCGTGCGAAAGAGCAAATTTGTACGATCGTTCGACAAAGTCTCGATAAGCGCCCACTCTCTCGAGAATTAGTATGAGAGTGATTTAGTGTGCTTTAGAGAGTGAGTGAGTGAGTGTGAATGAGAGAGAGAGAGAGAGAGAGAGAGAGAGAGAGAGAGAGAGAGAGAAAGAGAGCGAGTGTAAGTCGGAGAGTAAGTAAGAGATTGAGTGAGAGTGAATATGTGAGTGTGTGTGTGTGTGTGTGTATGTGTAAGTGACGGCGAGTGTGAGAGTGAGTGGGTATAAGCATGAGAGAGAGATAGTGAGTGGGAGAGAGGGAGAGAATGAGACAATGAGAGAGTTAGTGTGCCAATGTGCGTGAAAGAAAAATAAATAGAGGGAGAAAGAGAGAGAGAGAGAGAGAGAGAGAGAGAGAGAGAGAGAGAGAGAGAGAGAGAGAGAGAGAGAGAGAGAGATGAGCGCAATTATATTATTATGCCATATTTTGTTTTCTCTATCCTCATCTTTCATATTAGCATTTTTACTGCCAGTTGAATTTAACATGCACTGCTCATCTCATCATGTTTATGTCAATTCCAGGAATCTTACTGGATTGGACCACTATTTTATTTTTACGTTAAACAATATATACCATATTTTCATCACCATTTTCCATATTTCCATTTCCCCCCCCCTCCCCCCCCCCCCACCCAATTTTGAATGTTCTGTGAGGATGCTCACGATTGACGACAGTGTGTACATGTGAAAAGTGTGGGAGTTTATTCATATTAGTTTTAGTGATTATGTAAGGCAGCGTGTATGTGTGTGGATGGATGGGTGTGTGTATGTGTGTCTATGTGTGTATGTGTTTATATGTGTGGATGTATATGTGTGTGCATGTCTGTATGTGTGTATGGGTGTATATGTGTGTACATGTGTGTATATGTGTGTGTACATGTGTGTATGTGTGTGCTTGTGTGTGTATGTCTGTATGTGTGTTAAGGTGTGCGGACATGTGTGTTTATATGTGTTTATATGTATGTGCGTGTGTATATGTGTGTATGTATGTGTGTGTGTGTGTGCTCGTGTATGTATGTGTGTATGTTTGTGTGCGTGTAAGTGTGCATACATGCAGTGTATGCGAGGGAGTGTGTATTCGTGTGTTATGTGAGTACGTGCGCATAAGTATGTATATGCGGGTGTGGATGTGTGTAAGTGTGTGTATGTGCGTGGGTATATGTGTGTATTTGCGTGTATATGTTGTGTGTGTGTGTTTGTGTGTGTGGGTACGTGTGTGTGTGTGTGTGTGTGTGTGGGTACGTGTGTGTGTGTGTGTGTGTGTGTGAGAGAGAGAGAGAGAGAGAGAGAGAGAGAGAGAGAGAGTTGAGCGCACGCATGTCACCTAACATACTATACCATATTTTTTGTGTATTCTAATTTTCATATTATTGTTTTGAATGCCGCCTGATTTTAACATGTATAAAATGAACACATGTAAATTACTGTAGAGTAAGTGAGAGAGTTAGTGAGTGTGAGTGAGAAAGAGTGAATAAGTGTGAGAGTGTGTGTATGTCTAAAGGGAGAGAGAGAGATAGAGAGAGAGAGAGAGAGAGAGAGAGAGAGAGGAAGAGAGAGAGAGGAAGAGAGAGAGAGAGAGAGAGAGAGAGAGAGAGAGAGAGAGAGTAGTTGAGCGCACGCATATCATATAACCTGCTATTCCATATTTTTTTATGTAATCTCATCTTTCATATTACGAGGTATCATTTTTTATGCCACTTGATTTTATCATGTTTACTATAATCGCATGCACACTAGTGTAGAGTGAGTGAAAGAGTTAGTGAGTGTGAGTGAGTAAGGGAGTGTGAGTGTGTGTCTCAGTGTGTGTGTATATATATATATATATATATATATATATATATATATGTGTGTGTGTGTGTGTGTGTAAGAAGAGAGAGATAGAGAGAGAGCGAGAGAGAGACACACCTCCCGTCCACTCACACCCAACCCACACACACATCCCCCATCCATACACTGATCCCCCTCACACATCCCTTCACACACGTACTTATCCCTCAACCACTAACACTCACACATCCCTCACCCACTCATCAACACATACATCTCCCATCTACCCACCCACACTCACACACCCAACCACCCATCCAAACACACATCACCAACCCTCACACACATCCACACCCACCCGCACACCCACACCCAACCATACCCCGACCATTCACACACACACATCCCTTATCCACACCCATCTTCCCTCTCACACAACACCACACCCACACACATCCCCAAGACACATCCCTCACCCACACACACATCTCCCACAATCTCCTACCCACCCACACATCATCCATCTACAATCACCCTCACTACCCACACATACATCCTCCATCAGGCCACACACACCCCTACCCACACAGACACATCCCCCGCCCACACACACATCCCCACATCCATCACCCACACCCATCAAACACCCATCCCCCAACTCAGTTTAGGGTCCAATCGGATCATCAGCCCCTGATGTTCCTGGCTAATTCTCAGAAGCTCAACGCCCGTTTGATGCGGTGGTCGTTGTTACTTCAACCCTACAATTTCACAGTGGAGTACATACCTGGGAAGGAAAATGTTGGAGCGGATTTTCTCTCAAGACACCCAGCTCCTGATGAGGACGAATAAATCATCTGGATCGAACTTACAGTGGACTACTCTCTTAAGAGGAGGGCCTATGTCGCGAAATCACTGTGAATTAACGATCAGATGATACAAATAACAGCGACAGTCTGATTTCGCAGCTGCAAGTTGTTTATTCCTGGAGGCGGTGAGATCAAACGGTACAGCCGTCTTTGAGAGTTCCCCACAAGACAGGAAATTGTAGGCATGTTGCTGTTGCCCGATCGGGAGAATGCGGGAAACACGCTGGCTTGTTTTGGTTGTCGAAACAAGGGAGACAACGGCGTTGGCCTACACTCAGCTAGTAGGATCAGTGACTAGTGCTCTCACCAGGTGTGTTATTTCTCTAACAGGTTCCTCGCCAGTTACGAGGAAGCTCTACACTGGTGTTGATGAAGTGCTACTCCGATTGGGAAGAACCCCAGATGAACAGTCAATGTTTTTTTTAAGAAAATGAATTACGTCAGAGAAGAAAGGTTGTACAATAGTGTTTACGCTGGGCCCATGATCAGGAGGGTCCACCAGAACATGGCTCTGATGAGCAAAACCATACAACGATTCCTGTGGGATAAGGTTCACCTAGGATGGGTGATGTTCGTTGATACACCACATATCATGTGAACAAGAGTGACTAAAAAGGAACATTAAACGTAGCATTCACATGGAGCTGTAGAGTCCATTGGAATAGTACAAGGGACATTGTATTTGAGACAATATAGACAATAGATAGGATCAAGTGTATTACCAATAACAGTGATACCTATATTCACAAGTACAGGATTGAACATTTAAGAACTATGGGGACCTATAGGATGCAGTGTGTAACCGATACATGATCAGTGTTAAACGATGGACTGTATCTATTTTGGATGATCATGTTGATGGATTACCAAGTAGCTACCGAAGAAAGTCAGCGTCTGGCAGGAGAGATACATCACTGGGTGAGGTTTTCTTGTGCTGACCTAACGTGCTGTGGTGTGACCTTGCTAGGATGATCTGACTGGGCTACTGATCTGATGGTCCGATTCTACACACATTATAGTACACGACACACATTCTTCGCATACACTTCTCACATACATTACACGTTTCTTTTAATAAATTAATTGTTATTAATTTTTAGAAGCTAGAGTTGTTGAGTCTGTTGCGTTGGGGAAGAATGAGAGGGGGCATGATCCAGTAGTGATAGAGAGAGAGAGAGAGAGAGAGAGAGAGAGAGAGAGAGAGAGAGAGAGAGAAAGAGAAAGAGGTGTCCATAAACTGAGGGAGTGTGGTGGACGGAATCTAGTGGATTCTCCAGGATAATGATAAGGGGTTAAAAGATAATGTGGGTGTTGATTCCCCTCACTCCAGGGACGACACTTTAAAGAAACACACGACAGGGTGGGTGGAGGATGTGTGGATGGGTAGAGGATATGTGGTTGGGTAAGTGTGTGTAGGTTAGGAGATGGTGGGGAGTGGTTGTATGGGTGTGCTCGGGATTTGTGAGTGGGCTGGGGGAGATGGGAGATTATGTGTGTGGGTGCGGAAATTGTATGTGGGTAGGTGCGGGATATGTGAGATGGTGGGGAGATATGTGTGTGTGTGCCTGGGGGATGTGTGGTTGAGGAATTTGTGTTTGGCTGGGTGGTTGGAGGTGTGTGGGTGGGGGAGGATATGTGGGTTGGTGATTGTTGGTGGGTAATGGGACGGGTGGAGGATATGTGAGTGGGTGGGGAGATATGTGTGGATGGGGGATGTGTAGGTTGGGGAATGTATTTTGCTTGGGTGTGGGTGGATGGGATGTGTGGTTGGTTGGGAGTGTGTGTGGGTGGGTAGATGTGTAGGTGTGGTAATGTGGTGGATGGGTGGGGAAATGTATGTGTGCCCGGGGTGTGTGTGTATGTGTGTGGTTGGGTGGGGAATGTGTAGGTGAATGGTGGATGTGTGGGTGGGGGTGGATGTGTCTCATAACATGGTAACACGCATTGTTTATGTTTACAAAATTCATTTGACAATGTTTTTCCTATGCACTATTGGTGAACGAAAGATGAGTGATTGGAAGGGCCGAATGTAAGACGGGCCTGCGAGCCCAATTTGTTACCCTTTGAAAATAAAGTCCGTTCGTTCGTTCTCTCTCTCTCTCTCTCTCTCTCTCTCTCTCTCTCTCTCTCTCTCTCTCTCTCTCTCTCTCTCTCTCTCTCTCTCTCTCTCTCTCTCTCGACGAGTAGTGGGCCTGCAGTCAGTAAGATGGCATAGCTTTTCGGTCAGTCCTGCTGGTGTAGCTTGGAAGCTCATCGGTTGGCGTCCAGTGATTAGGGTTAGGGTTAGGTCTGTATGTATCACCGGGTACCGAGGGAGCGCTCTGAGCGTTTGCTACTCTTGGCCTTCGTGTGCGTGAATAGTCCGTCAGTGCTATAGATATCTGGTTGATCCTGCCATTAGTCATATGGGTGTCTCAAAGATTAAGCCATGTATGTCTAAGTTCACACTGTCTCACGGTGAAACCGCGAATGGCTAATTAAATAAATCGAGGTTCCTTAGATGACACGATCCTACTTGGATAACTGGGGCAATTCTAGAGCTAATAATGCTTACCAAGCTCCGACCCTCGCGGAAAGAGGGATTTTATTAGTTCAAAACCAATCGTCGTTGCCTGTCGAGGGACGCGGGGTTCCCACTGGTGGATAACTTTGTGCTGATCGCATGGCCTTATGTACCGGCGACGCATCGTTCAAATATCTGCCCTATCAAATGTCGATGGTATGTGACATACCTACCATGTTTGTAATGAGTAACGCGGAATCAGGGTTCTATTCCAGAGAGGGAGCATGAGAAACGGCTGACATATCCAAGGAAGGCAGCAGGCGCGCAACTTACCCACTCCCGGCACGGAGAGGTAGTGACGAAAAATAAAAATACGGGACTCTATCGAGAACCCGTAATTGGAATTAGTACACTTTAAACCCTTTAACGAGGATCTATTGGAGGGCAAGTCTGGTGCCAGCAGCCTCGGTAATTCCAGCTCCAATAGCGTATATTAAAACTGTTGTAGTTAAAAGCTCGTAGTTGGATCTCAGGTGCCCCTCTGACGTGTTTCCACCTTGTCGTGGTAGAGGAGCTTGCGTGTTCCAGTGACCCCCAAGAGCTATGCCGACGGTAGCCCAGGTCTTGGGATAGGGACCAGACCAAGAGAGACACAGCCTGCAGGCTTGCAGGTAGACTGAGGACAGGCAGTCAAAGTACGTACCAGGCGCACCATACCACTAATTCTTGGGCCAGGCACATACTCTAAGCCTCTCTGCTGAGGGATATGGCTGAACGCCTCTAAGTCATTAACCCTCGGATGTGAGAGCCGGGCCGATACTCACCCACTGCAAAATTGAGGTGAGATGCTGAGCCTGCCACATGCTTGGTCCAGATACTTATTCGAAGGCTCTCAGTCAAGGGATATGAGGGATCCCCCGGATGAGAGGGCCAGGCCACTACTCGCTCTCTGCTGCATGGAGGTAAGGTGCTGAGCCGGCAGCACATGTAGCCTACCTTGAGAGCGTTACTAATGGTGAAAAAGGGTTCCAATCGCACGCTATGGTTAAGATGCCCGGGTCTCTATAAAGAACTCATTGAGTGAGCGCAATCATAGGTGGATAAACGTCTCATTAACACGAAATGGAACGCTTGGCTAGCGAATCCATTACATGGAAGTACGAAGCAAAAACTTGCTGTGTGGACGTCGTCCCATTAACACAAAATGGAACGCTTGACTATCGAATCCATTACGTGGCAGTCCGAAGCGAAAGCTTTCTGAGTGGATGTCGTCTGCAGATTGACCGTTTCTGGTTTGCGTGTGGAGTGACCCGTTGCGAACGAAATACCCAATACATGGAAGTGAGGAATAAAAGCAGCCATGAGCAGGATGTGGCGATTCCTCGGGTGAGCCCAGCACCAGATTGCTATGTGCCGGCTATGCAATTATGGAAAGCTCCTTTGGTAGCGGGGAATGCCCATGGTCTGCTCCTACCTTCTCTTGAGGGTTGACCGTGAAGTCTTCGACCGTTCATACTTGACCAGCTTGGATGCGGACAGAACCACAAAAGTGAGAGTCCCCCAGGAATGCTAATCTGGTTTAAAAAAAAAAAACGCACGCTAAAGTCGGATGTGTTGGCCTAACGATTTTGGCCCAAGTGTACCTAACCAGACACACCACAATTATGTCTGGAAAAAAATACACTCAGAATGAACGGAGAAGAAGGAGAAGAAGAAGGAGAAGAAGAAGAAGAAGAAGAAGAAGAAGAAGAAGAAGAAGAAGAAGAAGAAGAAGAAGAAGCAGAAGAAGAAGAAGAAGAAGAAGAAGAAGAAGAGTGGTTCTCAACCTCTTTTGGTCCATGCACCGCCCCCCCCCCCCCTGTCAACATATGTTCAGAATGTCATTCCCCCTTTCGTATTTACTCCTTATAACCCCCCCCCCCCCACACACACACAGAGTATGCATAAAAATGTAAAAATGAAAGCTAAATACTAGAACACGTCTAGATGTCTACATAAAACGTGATTTGGTCTACTTACGTTATAAAATGAATTTCAGAAGGGTTAGAAGTACAGAACCGTAAAGTATGGAGGGAAAAACAATATCAAGTAATCGGTTAATGTATTAACGCATTTTTGTAATAATCTTAATCCCCTCCCCCCTGGAAACCCTAAAACTCCTCCCTGGGGGGAGGGGGGGGGGGAATTCCTCACCGGTTGAGAACCACTGCTCTAGAAAAGACCCAGAGTTTGAACTCTATGACCCGGTGCTGTGGCAGTCAGGTGGTCTAAGCCGTGAAAAGGGCTTGCGTCTATTGATGTGAGGTGGGTATAGAGGCTTGTCTCCCGATCCCGTAACAAAGCACCATCTTCATTAGTGTTGCGAAGCTGTCTTTCCTCAATCCAAGCTCGTAATAATCGTGGAGTGTGCAAGAGTGGTACTGAAACTTCACATCTGCGGTCAGGAAAATTAGGAGGTAACCAGGGCATGATACAGCACAGCGCACGCGGAAATAACCGAGACGAGACCTGGGTGGGTGATGTTTCCTCTGTGCAGTAAAGCATGGAAAGACCATTTCATACGCCTTGCGGTCTATTGGGGATATGGTAAGTAACAACAAAAAATAATAATAAATGACACTATTGTACGGCTTGAACTGTATTTGGGGATATGGTAAGTTAAAAAAAAAAAATAATAAAGGACACTGTTGTACAGTTTGAGGTGTATGGGGGATATGGTAAGGAAAAATGTAATACATGACACTATTGTACAGCTTGAGATGTCGGGGGATATTTTTTGTTTGTTTGTTATGCATATCCCTTACAGGACGGTGCAGTCAACATCAGCATTTTGCAGCTGCTGTTGATGTATTAGACAAGATTACGCTCAGTAGTTTGTCATTGCTTTCTGAGCGACCGGCTCACATACCCCGTACGTTACCAACGCGGCGAGAACACCTACCAATTCTCGCACAGGTTACGTTACTCACGAGGATATACGGGATCACGGAGAAAGACGTTAACTTCTTGGCCAGGGAGACCGGCACGGGGATATGGTAAGTAAAAAAAAATAATAAAGGACACTATTGTTCAGCTTGAGGTGTATTGAGGATATGGTGCTGGCCCTATCTTGTAGACGGACCAGCAATCGATGCTTGATGTTGTCAATATTATGTCGAGGCCTCTTTAATTCCTTTTGGTTCCCATCTTAGGTTGGGCGACCTGCTTGGGACAGAACAAGTTAAGGCATAATAGCTAGAAGAAAGACCCAGTGGGTACAGATCTCATTCTGTACCCAATACATTACTAAATGGGACGCAGAGGTGTTTCCGAGGCACCAGGGCCGGGTTATATACTGGCCAAGACTTATTGACGCGTCCTCGTCGAGCGTCCTGGGCAACAGGTCCCTTCGGGGTCCTGGCTAAAGTCAGTAGGATCGCCGATTCCTCCGAAGTCGGAGAGTGTCTGCCTGTACGGCGAGGAACCACCAGTCTGCACACCAATAAGCCAGACATGGGACAACGGATACTCACGCAAAACTCAGATCCTGTATGACATCACACAGATGTTGGACAACAGGATGCCTTCATCCGACATACAGGACTTCGCATTGGAGCTCAAGCCAATGAACACAAGCAAGCAAGCATTACTAAATTAAACAAAAACGACTCGATGTGAATTGGAACGCCTGACTCCCGGGCGGACAGGCAAGCGTGATAGCCTCCACACCACGTAGGGTCCAGCTCTTGGTGAACACGCTGAAAACCCGTCACAACATGACGTTTGAGAGCAAGTGCCGGGTCGTGACGTAAAGTTATTACAGATCACTGTATCAAAACGACTCACACAGAAAATTCCCCCGTATGCCAACACACAGATTACCAGAAAATATAAAGGCGTTAATTTGAAATCCGTTTGTGCCGCACCGCGCGTAATTGCGTACATTGAACATGATCATGTCATAGTCATGTTATAAGTGCTGACCAATGAATAAAAGAGCACGTGCTTATCGTCCCATGATGCATAGGTTCTGTTTCTGACCGTTGAGAAAATCGCCGGGTTGATCCAAAATCCGCCCAAAGAAGCTCAAATAGCGGTGATTCTGTTTCTTTCATTCGAAGGATGTCGACCAGTGGACATTCATCGAAGAAAGCAGGCAGCGTACGGTAACAAATGTGTGTCGAAGACAACAGTGACAGACTGGGCACGAATATTTGTGAAAGGACGTCAGTTCACGACAGATCTTCGACGGCCGGCTCAAGCACATATTGTTGCAACAGAAAAAAACCATCGCCAAAATTGATGCAGCAGTACAGATGAACCGTTGTCGAAGCATACGTTCGCTAGCGAAAGAATTTGATGTGTCAATTGAGACAATTCAAAAGGTCGTTCGTAAGAAACTGCAATATCGGAAGGTGTGTTCACAGTGGGTACCACGGATGTTGACCGACCACCAGAAAGATGAACGCAAGGATGGTGTTTGAACCACTTGCTGCATTACAGAGTGGAGGGTGATGAATTTATCTTCCGCATAGGGGCAGGCGATGAATCATGGTGTCACCACTTTGAGCCGAGCAGCAAAAAATAGAGCATGCAATGGAAGCATGCTGGATCACCAAAAGCCAGAAAATTCAAGTTACAGGTCTCCGCATTTTTAGACCATGAAGGGCTATTGTTGGCCGACTTTAAAGAACCTGGTGTCAATGTCAACTCTACCAACTACTTGCAAACACTAGACAAGCTGCAAAAAGCCATCAAGAATAAACGACCCGGCATGCTTTCTCGCGGTGTAATTTTGTTGCACGATAATGCTCGTCCGCATGTCGCAAAGATTGTCCAGGAGGCATCAGCAAGGAAGAAGTGGGACATTCTGCAACATCCAGCCTATAGTCCTGATTTGTCACCATGTAATTTTCATTTGTTCGGACCTCTAAAAAAGCTCTCAAGGGGCAGCGATTTCACACAGATGCAGACGCGGTAAACACTTGGTTCAGTGAGCAACCACAATCCTTTTTTTGCGACGGCATTCGCCGCCTACCTAAGCAATGGGATGCTTGCCTGAATGCCTACGGCGACATCTTCTGACCAACCCATAGTGCATAATTCATTCAAAATGAATGCTTTGTTTAATTCTACCACACCTAATAATGTTTCTTTCATGCTTTGGTAATAAAGCCATTGGAACGGGTTTCAAATGAAAGTCCCTAATATTTGTGGAAATAATGGAATCGAACACGAGCCAGATGTTCATCTTAATCTGAATGTATTGTGTCTCGGCTACCTGAGCCCCTCTAAGTGCACTTGCTACAGTTCGGGCGATGTTTGAGCTCCCTCAAGTGACAACGCACTGCTGTCATCTGTCATCTACTTACTGCCTAGTACACTTTGCGGTGTAGGACAGGTCGGGAGTGTGGGTGTGTGTGTGTGTGTGTGTGTGTGTGTGTTTGTGTGTGTGTGTTTGTGTGTGTGTGGGGGGGGGGGGCGATTCGGTCTTGAGCCTAAGAAATTAAGGACACCTGGCTTGAGCAGTCGCCACGAACTGTGCAGGTTAGGGTTTTCTGTTTGCCCCCGACAGAAAAACATCTACACCTTACCGAGGATTCGAACCAGGAACAGCAGTTCTATCCACTCAGTCAGCCGCCCCCTCCAAGCTCTATATAAGGAATGAATAACACTCTGTAGAATGCAAGAGACGCCGACTTGATCGAAAGGATAACGGCGCTCGCTCTGAAGAGTGGGTTCAAGTGCCAGCAGATTTCTGTACGTCCTTTTCAGTTTGCATCCAACTAGACAGAATATGCGGACACGAAAATCCGGCTGCTGTGGAGGCGGAAGTACAAGCGTTGATTTTCGAGAATTCGTTAGACGGTGATGCTGTCATATACACAGATGGGTCGGTCGTCCGACATGTGAGAAGCTCATGGGCCCTTACGGCTCAGGCCAGAAGGAGAATTGTGAAGGAGGACTTTGGTGCTTTTGTTGAGACTTTTGTTGAGTCATGGCAGTAAGTAAAGCAATAACATAGCTCGAGACACAGACATTTACTAGGGCTTGTTTCCTTAGCGACTCAATGAACATGCTCAAGAGGATAGAGGAGGGGTCGATCCGAAGAGAGTGGTTGCTGTCTCTGGGGCTGTCTCGGCTGACAAAGATTAGTTTTTATGTTCGTGCCAGGGCACGCGGGAGTACAAGATAATGAGCGGGCTGACAAGCTCGCAGGTGAGGCTACTGTGGAGGGCGGACGCGCCATGGACCAGGCTGACATCCTGAATGCTCTACGAGAAGTAAGACTTGTGCGAGAACCAAGTAATGACTGCGAATCTACAACCATGGCCAGACTGCGAGAACAGCAAATTAAAAGAAGTGTGGCCAAACAAGAACACTACGCAGGAAGCCAAAGAAGATTGATAAATCAGCACAGAACCGGTGTCGTTAGCCGCTACACGCTGCGGGATTTGCTAAGGAGGGGATCCGATCGCTTATGGACTGAATGGTTCCATGTGCAATGAGGATGATCTGTCGACTAACTAACTAACTAGCTCGCTCTGAAACCTCCGGTGCGATGATGGCGAGGTAGGCGTTTCAATTACTACTTTTTTTTTTAAAAGTCAAAAAGTCGAGAGGATCGACTTCTCTGCACCGGGTTTTATCCCTTATGGCTCGGTCTCTTTCCGCAGGGCAGCCTGCACACAGCACGAACTCGTAGCTCAAGCGACAACCCCCAGGAGTCTCCGAGAAAAATGCATCCGTGAACAGAAAGACGTATCCCGTAATCGAACCCACAACATTTGGATTGCGAGGCAGACGGATTCATCATTTCGCTACGGAGACTCCCTCAATCACTACACCAACAATAAGTTAGAATTAAACGTTGACTTCTCGTAAAGAAAGCCATGGCAAACCACTGAACGTACAATAGCCTAGGAAATCAGCATGGGGTTTACAGCGACGTCCTGCCAAAGACAGGCAACTACAAGAAAGAAAAAGAAAGAATTTAAATCAAACAAAAGTACTGAGATTCTCAAATGGACCCGAGAAACGTCGCTAGACAAAAGCGTGTAAGTCATACCTCAATTTCCGTTCTCCCAAACTCCATTGATGAAATCACTTCAGATCACCACCACCAGTAGGTATAATTGTCGTAAATGGCTGACAAGATGGCCGGGCCATAACACGTGTTTTTGGTATCTTCTTAACACTGGATTTTCCAACATAAGCCCGGCTGAAACATTGAAAAATAAAGACATTCCAGTAATTCAACAATGCGAATTATTTATTACATATTTTATGAAACTCGTGTGTGTGTGTGTGTGTGTGTGTGTGTGTGTGTGTGCGTGCGCGCGTGCGTGCGTGCGTGCGTGCGTGTGTGTGTGTGTGTGTGTGTGTGTGTGTGAACGTATACAGTGTCAAGCAGCACATTATATTATCTTCAGTGTTCAAGCACCTTAACTGATTCAGTACCCCACCCCCCCAATCCCCAATGTAGGCTTAGGCCAAATACGGTACACAATCAAATGAACAAGTATTATAATGTAAATTTGCCTTCACTGAGCTTTAAAATTGTAAAAGATACCAAGATACAAAACACATAATACGACGACCCTTATTTTCCACATATCCTGTTTACAGGACATAGCTGTCAATACCAGCATTTTACTGCTGTTGTTGATGTCTTGGCAAGATTAAACTCAGTAGTTTGACATTGCTTTCTGAGCAACCGGCTCACATACCCCCGTAAGAAACCAATGCGACGTTATCCGCTACCGAATCTCGCACAGCTGTGTTTCCCTGCGTGGATATACAGGATTACGGAGAAAGTCGTTAATCCCTTCGTCAGGGAGACTGCACAACGACCCTTGTATTGCGATATATCGTCCTTCTGTCCAAATGGTAGGTCCCATTTGGCGATATACAGTAAAACCTCGGGTTTCGTCGATAATCCTTCCGCAAACAATCGGTGAAATCCGAAACCGACGAAAACCGAGGCAATTATTTCCACATGAATCAATGTAAATCCAATTAATTCATTCTAGACAATCCAAAATATATATCAAAAACACAGTTTATAGAGAATAAATATAGTGTTTAATACTATTTTTCGGCCCCAGACTTGTCTTTTTCGAATTCGTACCTTCGCCATGCCTCGTAACACTGTGTATGCCAGTGCACCTCTTGAATTTTTCAAACCATCCTCAGCTGGCCCTAAAATCACTGTGTACACTAGCACTCGTCCCAGGCATTTTCTTAATGAGATCGGCATACAACAGTATGGCCTTTTCACATATGATTGCCTCTGAAACAGAATCGTCATCTGTTTTTGAATTATCTAAATAATAACTATTCGACATCTTCAATTGTTTGCGATCTCTGTTTCGTTAGCACATTCACGCCTGTCGTTACATTAGCCTCCTTTATTGCTTCCTTTTTCGTCACAATGGGACTTATCGTGGATGGCGACTTCATGTGCATGAGGCCGATTTCAGCAATCTTAATACCGCTCTCGTATTTTATTATTAGCAAATGATTCTCACACAACGAAAAACAACACCAAATTGAGCAGAAGAACGCGTGGGTCCCTTTTTTTAGGAAAATTTACAGCGAGGTCACGTGGGTGTGTCGACGAAATCCGAGGCAACCAACGAAAACCGAGACCAATTTTTCTCGGGGGAAAAAATCGACGAAAACCAAAACTGACGATAACCGAAGGCAACCAAAACTGAGGTTTTACTGTATTATCCTTCGGTGCCGAATCAGTTAAAATATAAACAATTTAATGGATTTGTCTTACATTAGACAGATTACCGGGGATGGGGTTGGGGATGGGGTGGGTGGGGTAAGGGGGTTGTTTACGGTGGCGAAGTGATAAATCCGCCTGCCTAACGCTCTAAAGGTCGTGGGCTCGTTTTAGGTCTTCCTCGTTTAAACCACGAGTAGGATTCATCCAGAGACCCCTGGGAGAGGGCGAGGGGGTCATCGCTGGAGCTACCGAGTACCTGGTGTGTGATATGCTCTCGGTACACGGATGCTCCACTTTATGGCACCGAGTTTTATGTAGTCCAGCTCGCTCTCTCTCTCTCTCTCTCTCTCTCTCTCTCTCTCTCTCTCTCTCTCTCTCTCTCTCTCTCTCTCTCTCTCTCTCTCTCTCTCTCTCACACACACACACACACACACACACACTGTATAGAGACTGAACAGACAGCAATGTGCCTTCGCTATGTAGAAATATTACACTCGGATTTCACGAAACAGATGTCCAGTCTACAACACGGATACAGATTAGTAACTAGTAAGTATTATTAATTAGTATTTATGTTTTCGTGTAGTGTTTTTCTTGAAGTTGTATCTGTGTGTGTGTGCGCGCGCGCGTGTGTGTGCGTGTGTGTGTGTGTGTGTGTTGCTTGCGTGCTGACGAAAGCTTTAGCCGTAACGTCCATTTTGTCTCTTGTCATCATGTTCTAGTAAAGCTTACCGTCTACTTCTTCGTTTTCTTTTTGATGATTCCCTCCTTACATACAATGGAACCGTAACCTGGTGTTTGCAGTCTACAGCCGATGTCCTATTTCTCATGTAGAAACTCAGTTACAAGCAAGCTGAAGCAATGCTATCGGACACATTTTACTGTTACGCTCAATTGTTGCCTTTCATTACATTGACTATTTTCTGAATATTTACGAAAAATGTCCACAAAAAAAAAAAAAAAAAAAAAACAACTACATGTCAACCAAAATTACAGTCAATAGTGAAGAATCTGCCTGCACCGTGGCGAAGGCGTTACGGACTCAGTTCGTAATCCCACATACCGACTTCAAAACACAGCCGCGGGCTATGTGTCAGCAGACCGCCGTGCCTTGGTCATTTAATGAAATGATATGGGTGCGGGTCGTTTAGAAAGCAACGGCAAACTACTTAACGTAAACTTGCCAAGAGATCAATCATTCAATCAATCTCCACAATGAAGATTGGCTGCAATGGATGTCCAACACTGACTGTCTCTCGTCTTGACTGTATATTCTGTCAGGCTGATGTTCGTCCATCTCTTGATGTTATCCTCCCACTTGTATCGTTGTCTACCTCTTGCTCGCTTGCCCTCAACCTTGCCTTCCAGTATGGTTTTTATAAGAGTATCATGTCTTTTAACGTGGTCAAAATATTTCACTTGTTTCCTCTTTATCACAAACAGCCAAAATAAAAAACAAAAAAAAAAAAAGGCTGGGGTTGACTGCGACGTCCTATAAAAAAAAGGATATGCAACAAACTATTTTTAGTGAGGAAACTGTAAATGTTAGAAATGTGTAATACCTTAGCTCGATAATTATCAACAACTGGACTGTTGAGTAGAAATCACCAGGAGACTGGCTAAACCTATGCCTATGGTAAATATTAAGATCGTATGGCGAAATGCAGGCAAACAAATACTAGTTATACTGGTGACAACAATAGTGTTTTCTGTGGCGTCATACGAATGGCAATCGTTGTGTCATTTCACAAACACTAGAGAAAAAAATGGAGGATTTTGAAGTTGAATCTTGGACAAACATTATTAGAATGCCTTTAATCAAGAATAAAGTCATACATGTATTTGTACCTACAAGATCTCACTATGGAAGAAGACTGATTCATAAACAGTTTCACGTCTCGAAAAATGAAGTGTTCTCGACACATTTGACGTCGCAGAGATTTAGGCAGAACAGTAATGGAAGGCGCGGTTGATGGAAGAGAAGCCAGGTGCAGATCAAGACGACGTTGGACCATCATTATGTGCCTTGGAAGCTGGCGCAGGCGTTCATTTCTATTCATAGATCTCAATCCTTGGCGCTCTGGATCATCTCAACTGGTGATATATCCCCCTCCCTCCATGTTACAAGCCTCAGTCATTCCAGCATCATTTCTCTCGGTCTGCCTTTCCCTCGTCTCCCACTGATCTTTCCGGTCGTCGCTATGTTGTCCAATGTCTCTCTTCTAATTACATGCCCAAAATATGCGGACACAGGAAATTAAAGACACATTGGGCAAGGAAACAAGTGGTGCAGGAAAACTACTGAAGGATCCAGTCTTCTCATCGGACTGTGATGGCAGCAAAGGGTTTATTTCAAGATACATGTTTCTGAAGGCTCCAAAGTTGGTTTCTTCTATCATAAAGTCCATACAAAAGGGGAAAAAACGTTGAGCAGTGTACTAAAACTTTGAATGTGTCCTGATCATACCAATCTCATCTCATCTCATCTAAGGAGCTAGTCGTAAGTCTTTACCCTGAATAAGAAGGAGTAACGGGAGAAAACTGAAACTATGTACATTTAAAGATCTTCATATTTGCACATAACATGTATAGTTCACATTTATTTCTTCCACCATTTCTCCCGCTATGGTACTCGGCGCAACATATTCTAATAACCGGAATTGTTACTCAAACAATGTGTCAGAACAATGGAGAACAGAGATCAGATCTGAGATAAAATTTCTGACGTTACATGGGAAAAGCACATAAAGAAATACACAATGAGAATAAACCACAGCTTTATGATTTCTGCTCTTCGTGGCTTCCGTAAAATAAAAACGTTTAAGTGTGGCCGCTTAAATGTTGCTTCTCTTTCAACTTCTCGGAGATTGTCCATGGAGTGCAAAGAAGGAAATGCAGCAAGGATACAAGAAAATCATTAACTAGGGTCGAGAAATGGCAGCTGCCGAGACAGCAAGTGCTGTAAAAATTAGCGAAAGAACAGTTAATAGAATGTTACTCAACAGACTGAATATGAGAATAGTTTGACCCCTGGGTTCCGCTCCAGCTGACAAGAAACAAAAGCAAACAAGAGTAAATTGTTGTCGACTGTCGCTCGAAAAGTGGCATTCACAAAACGTTTTCACGACCAGGGTGATAGTAGATGAGATTTAGGTTCACTATTGTAAATCCTCTGCATTGGAGCATCCCTGACTCACCACCCTTCAAATCGAGAGGACAGAAAGCTGGAAGAAAAGCGATGCCTGGTGTTTTTGTATGTTTTTAAATTTTATTTTATTTTTTTTTGGGGGGGGGGGGGAACCACCAAAGGTGTCTTATTGAAAGATTATCATCTACCTAATGGCAATACTGTTAAGGGGTCATATTATGCAGTACTTCTGACCAAATAAAAAGGGCTGTGACAAGAACACTTCTGATATCACAAACAATGAGACAAAGGAATAAGTATTTTAAATTTAGTTGCTTGTCATTTACAGGAATATGAATCAATTGACTATAAAAACATATACAACTAAATTTTTGTGTGTAATTTGCCATAGCTTTCTGAACGGCCGGCGCTCATATTATTGTGAAAATCAACTCAAAGCGATCTTCTCCCAAATCGTCGGTGGCTGACTTCGAACCAGGTATTTACACTGACCATCAGAAAACAGAGATTTGCATTTGTCAGTATTTGCCATGGAAGTCCAAAGACCAACCCTTTTGTTTCATTTACACTGACCTTCACAAAACAGAGATTTGAATTTGTCAGTAGTTGCCATAAAGTCCAATGACCAACCCGTCTGTTTCAGAATAACTACTCGGCAATGTTTCAACACTACAGCCCGGTAGGTTTAAATTGGTCCACGTGACCACAGGTAATGAATACTTAGGTATTCTTCTGTGTGGCGAGAGATTTCCGACTAGCCATGTCTTCTCTTGCCCTTCATCCCCCATTGGGGCATGGGTCTTTAACCAACTCACTCCAAGTCGTCCTATTCCTCACCATCTCCTACAATTCCTTCATCGTCCTCCCCATAATATTCATCTCTGTCTTTACCAACGCCTTGCGTTGGTTTTCATACAATGGTATGGGTGCCTGGTTTTAAGAAAGCAATGGCAAACTATGAACGTAAATATGCCAAGACAAAATAGCGTGTAAAAATAATTCTGGATTTGTCTATGACTAACTGTAAAGGATATGCAACTAACTTAACTTAGTTCTCTTCTCCGTGTGTTGTTAGGTCTTCCACTATTTCTTTCGACTTGTGGGTTCCAGACAAGAGAGTCTGTAGTTATGCTATATTTGGTTTCCTTAATGTGTATCATACCGAGAGCCAGCGTTATTTTCCTCACCTCTTGATTCACTTGAATGTGTTAAGTTCTCTCCAAGAGTTCTGCATTGGTGATTCTGTCACACCACTTTATTAGGCTTGCCATTAAGTACATTAATATGATGTAAAGTTATGAAGTAACACGAATATTATTATACAGTACACCGATAACGGGAAGTTTTATTTCATGACACAAACAGGCTCTTAAGCACGATCGCGTGTAGGGATCAAGGGGATCTAGCAGTTTGCGCGTGCGAAATAGCGACTACAAAATGGCTGACCCATTGCCAATTTGCATCCTGGAAGAACGAAGCGTTATTAAATTTTTATATTCATAGGGTTCGAACCCTTGTAAAATCTGGAGAAGAGTGATAGTTAAGTGTGTAGAGAGTTGCCTGAGTCGGGGGGGGGGGGGGGGGGGGTCGAGGCGGTCGATGCAGTGGAAACACCCATTGTCTCCATATAAAACAAAATGTCAAGACACAGGAATCCGCTGGGAAAATCATGATGACCATCTTTGGGGACTTTTTGTTTGTTTGTTCGATCGCTTTGAAACTCAACATTAAGTGCACTGGTTTTCATTTGCCGGCCATCCCACAGAACTGTGTGACATACTTATTGACTCGCCCTCGTAACTTTTCTACCCAGCTATGCAACTCCTTACGGGACAAACATTTGTCAGCATAAACACTGACAACCCACCTTGGCAGGAGACATTTCGCGAATGTCGCCGAAGTTGAATGTGAAGTGAAAACGTGGTTTAGAAAACAGAGCACACAGTTCTATGCAACCGGTTTGGGAGGACTGATAAAACGATGGGATAAGTGCATCAATGTTGGTGGAAATTATGTTGAGAAATAAGGGACAATGTATGTATAGAAGTAAACTCGTTTCAAGTTGTTATCATATTTAGTTATTTTTCTACAGCCATTTGTGACTAACTTATTAACTTACCCTCGTAAAAAGACAAAAGATCTGATTTGAACAACAGTCAAATAAAATGCTCGTAAAATTCCTGTTACTTAATAGCTTCCAATCGTATTTCCTTCCTTCCTTCTTTCCTTCTTTCCTGCCTGCCTGCCTGCCTGCCTGCCTGCCTTCTTTCCTTCCTTCCTTCCTTCCTTCCTTCCTTCCTTCCTTCCTTCCTTCCTTCCTTCCTTTATTCATTCAGTAGCATGTCCTTTGTAGAACCTCACTCCCATAACAACCTTCCGGAAAACTTCTCAGTCATAAATAAGATGTCCCTCGTCGGATATACCCATCTGGAGATCATCCCCCACACCCTGCGCCCATCTTCTCGTTGGCCTTTCTCTTCCAGGACATATACCCCTCCATGATTGTTCTCTTCAAACTTTCATGACTTTTCAAGTGACCAAAATATTTTAATTTTCTTTGTTTTATCGACTTTAATAGCCAACCTTCTTTAACATTCAGATCTTGTCGTATGTGTGCATTTGTTCTTTTCTGTATCCAAGATATTCTTAGAACCCGTCTGTATAACATTTATATTCAAAGGCATTTATGCGCTGTGCAGCTTGTTTAGTAAGTGACCACTTATCACAGGCGTATGTTGCAATAAGAAAGATGCATGCTCTTAAAAATATAATTTTTGTAGTTCTATCTGGTCTACGCCACAATTTATTATGTTATTTTAGTTTTTGAAGAGCAATACATATTCGTCTATTAATTTATTTCATTCTGTCACAATGTTCGTAATTAATTACCCAAAATATTAAATATTTTCCGCCATCTCCATTTTTTCCTCATTAACATATATTTCTTTCTCTATATTCTACAACATCTACTAAAATCAAATGTGCTATCTCGTAACACCAAGATCACAATATACAAAACACTGATCAGACCAGTTGTGCTGTATGGCTCTGAAACCTGGAGTACAACGAAAGGAGGCGAAGCCTTGCTACAAACCTTTGAGAACAAAGTTTTAAGACGCATCTTTGGACCCATTAAGGATACACAAAGTGGAGAGTGGAAAAGAAGAAGTAACAAAGACATTTATGATCTGTTTAAGTCCCCGCTAATCACTGGTATCATGAAGGCTAATAGACTACAATGGCTAGGCATATAGAAAGAATGGAAGATAATAGGGAAACAAAACTCGCTTACACTCAGGAAATAAATGACCGTAGACCCCGAGGTAGACCCAGAAGACGGTGGAGAGATAATACATGTACAGACCTACAAGCACTTGGAATCAACGACTGGCAAGAGAGGGTCAACCAGAGAGACGAATGGAGACGGATTGTATCTGCAGCAAAGAACCTCAATGGCTCGGAACGCTGAAGAAGAAGAAGAAGAATATTAGTTTTATCTATTTGCATTATCTTTGTTTTTGCTATGTTAAGATATAAG
>OY992877.1:79356721-79374221 GCA_963921405.1 Cepaea hortensis
AACTCACTCCAAGTCTCCCTAATCTTAACCAACTCACTCCAAGTCTCCCTAACCTCAACCAACTCACTCCAAGTATCCCTAACCTCAACCAACTCATTCCAAGTCCCCCTAACCTCAACCAACTCATTCCAAGTCCCCCTAACCTCAACCAACTCACTCCAAGTCTCCCTAACCTCAACCAACTCACTCCAAGTCTCCCTAACCTAAGTTAGTTAGTTAGTTAGTCGACAGATCATCCTCGTTGCACATCGAACCATACAGTCCATAAGTGCTCGGATCCCCTCCTCAGCAAATCCCGCAGCGTGTAGCGGCTAACGACGTCAGTTCTGTGTTGGTTTATCAATCTTCTTTGGCTTCCTGCGTAGTGTTCTTGTTTGGCCGCCCCTCTTTTAATTTGCTGCTCTCGCAGTCTGGCCATTGTTGTAGATTCACAGTCATCACTTGGTTCTCGCAAAAGTCTCACTTCTCGTAGAGCATTCAGAATGTCAGCCTGGTCCATGGCGCGTCCGCCCTCCACAGTAGCCTCACCTGCGAGCTTGTCAGCCCGCTCATTTCCTTGTACTCCCGCATGCCCTGGCACGAAGATGAAACTAATATTTGCCAGCCGAGACCGCTTCAGAGGCAGCAACCATTCTCTTCGGATCGACCCCTCCTCTATCCTCTTGATCATGTTCATTGAGTCGCTAAGGAAACAAGCCCTAGTGAATGTCTGTGTCTCGAGCCATGTTATTGCTTTACTTACTGCCATGACTTCCATGGTCAGGCTACTTGTGGTTTCAGTGAAAGCACCAGAGTCCTCCTTCACAATTCTCCCTCCAGCCCGAGCTGTAAAGGCCCATGAGCTTCTCACATGTCGGACGACCGACCCATCTGTATAGATGACCGCGTCACCGTCTAGCGAATTCTCGAAAATCGACGCTTGTACGTCAGCCTCAACAGCAGCCGGATTTTCTTGTCTGCATTTTCTATCTAGTTGGATGCAAACTGAAAAGGATGTGCAGAAGTCTGTTGGCACTTGCACCCACTCCTCGCCAGGTTCTAAGTCCTCAAGTGAACACACCTGTTGAAGAATGTCTTCGGCTTGACCCATCCCTAACCTAAGCCAACTCACTCCAAGTCCCCCTAACCTCAACCAACTCACTCTAAGTCTCCCTAACCTCAGCCAACTCACTCCAAGTCTCCCTAACCTCAACCAACTCACTCCAAGTCTCACTAACCTCAACCAATGCATTCCAAGTCCCCCTAACCTCAACCAACTCACTCCAAGTCTCCCTAACCTAAGCCAACTCACTCCAAGTCCCCCTAACCTCAACCAACTCACTCCAAGTCTCCCTAACCTCAACCAACTCACTCCAAGTTTCCCTAACCTCAACCAACTCACTCCAAGTCTCCCTAACCTCAACCAACTCACTCCAAGTCTCCCTAACCTCAACCAAATCACTCCAAGTCCCCCTAACCTCAACCAACTCACTCCAAGTCTCCCTAACCTAAGCCAACTCACTCCAAGTCCCCCTAACCTCAACCAACTCACTCCAAGTCCCCCTAACCTCAACCAACTCACTCCAAGTCTCCCTAACCTCAACCAACTCACTCCAAGTCCCCCTAACCTCAACCAACTCACTCCAAGTCCCCCTAACCTCAACCAACTCACTCCAAGTCTCCCTAACCTTAACCAACTCACTCCAAGTCCCCCTAACCTCAACCAACTCACTCCAAGTCCCCCTAACCTCAGCCAACTCACTCCAAGTCTCCCTAACCTCAACCAACTCACTCCAAGTCTCCCTAATCTCAACCAACTCACTCCAAGTCCCCCTAGCCTCAACCAACTCACTCCAAGTCTCCCTAACCTCAACCAACTCACTCCAAGTCCCCCTAGCCTCAACCAACTCACTCCAAGTCTCCCTAACCTCAACCAACTCACTCCAAGTCTCCCTAACCTCAACCAACTCACTCCAAGTCCCCCTAACCTCAACCAACTCACTCCAAGTCTCCCTAACCTCAACCAACTCACTCCAAGTCCCCCTAACCTCAACCAACTCACTCCAAGTCTCCCTAACCTCAACCAACTCACTCCAAGTCCCCCTAACCTCAACCAACTCGCTCCAAGTCTCCCTAACCTCAGCTACCCCATGCAGCTTCCTCCACGTTCTCCACGTATTATTCATTTCTGTTTTTACATTTCCTCCCCATGCGCTCTTAGTACTTCCTCTACTTCTTTTACTCTGCTGATTCCAGACAAAGGTTGTTCTAGCTATACTATTCTCGGGTGTTCTCAGTGTATGCCCTATCCAGTACCAGTATTTTCTTCACATCTTGGTTCATTGGTATGTATTTAGTTCTCTAAATGAGCACCACATTGGTGATTCTGGTATACCATTGTATTACTTAAATTTTGGTAATCTGCTTTATTGTCCAGTGGGAAGATAACATCAAGAGATGGACGAACATAAGTCTGACAGTATGTACAGTCAGTGTGAGAGACAGGCAGTTTTAGAGATTCATTACAGCCAGCCTTCATTGTGGAGACGGCACCTGATTGATTGATTTATTCTCCAGAGCGAAGGAGATAGGGGTGAAGTGAGGAGACGCCAGATACGAACTGTTTTTCAAGGACACGCGACCTGTGGTTAATCAACACAAAACTTGTTCAACCAGTCAAAAAAAAAAAAAAAACGCTGACGGAGACGTTAAGGAGACAATTATTTTGCGCCTGAACCAATGTAGTGAATGTTTGTATCTTATCTGTAATCGTTTTTGCTGTTCTCCATAATTTTAATCCACACAGCTATACTGATTTAACGTTAGAATTGAATATTTTAACTTTTTGGCTACGAGTAAGTTTAATTTCTTTGACATCCACACATGTCCTAGTGTTATAAAAGCTCCTAAAGCCTTTTATATTCTTATTCTACTTATATCTGTTCCACTCTCTTTGTCTATATTGCTACCTAAATATGTGTATTTACTTTTCACTTATACATATATGGTGCTCAGGGTAATCAACGAGAATTTGATTTATTCCGTATAGTATTTGTTCAGATAGTAATTAGTATTCAATCATTGCCATTGCTAACCTCATTCTGTTCCATGGACCTCACCATGCGGCGATCTGTTTCTCTTAAATGGCTGTGTTGTCTTTACACCTTTATTCCAACATTGTAAACTACTGAGCGTAATCTTGCCAAGAAATCAACATGCAGCTGAAAGATGCTGGTGTTGACAGCGATGTCCTGTAAAGGATATGCAAAAAAAAAAAAAAAAAAAAAAAAATTCTGTGCACTCTCTGCTCTTGTTATTACTGGACATGCTCGTGTCCTCATTGTTAAATGAACTCAGTTATGTATCTTTCTGAACATGGGCCCGAGGCTGTTGCCAATGAAATAAGGAAGAGGAGTCTTCGTGGCCGAGTGGTTAAGCCGTGTGCCTCGTTCTCACAAAGTTGTGGGTACGTTTTCCAACTTCATTATTCGATTCTCGAGTGCATTTCGATTTTCTTAAACCCCTGGCGGTCGTCGCTGGAGCTGCGTAGTTCATGCTTTGTGCGACGCTTTCGATAGACGACTGGCTGCGGAACAGAACGAGATAAATGGGATAAATCAAGTGCAATGAAGTCGATCATGATCTCTTCTTTTTAAATACGATATCCGTGGATGAAACGTGACCAACCTAGGGCTAACTCCTGTGTGTCCGCAACCTTGACCTCTAATATTCCTCTTCACAGAAGTGAAGTTACAGTACTGGTCACACACACACACACGCGCGCGCGCACGAACGCACAGACACACACACACACACCCAGCTGGTTTCTGAGTATGGAGAGGGAAAGGGGAGCTCTGCCACACAATTCCCGTGTGGATGGTATGTGGGTACTGAGTCCGGGAGAACCTCTATATCAACCTGCTGGATGGAAGCCCTTATCAATGCTCAAAAGACATACATGCAGATGTATCCGACCTCAGAGTTGAAACTCAGTCTTCTAGGGGATTCACCAACAACAACACCACCACCACCACCACCACCACCACCACCACCACCACCACCACCACCACCACCACCAACAACAACAACAACAACAACAACAACAACAACAACTCAGTCATATTCTGACAGTCATTATTCTCACTCCTCGTTACTAACAATGATATCATTTTAAAATCTCCCATGACAAAATAAGTTAAGTAACTTTTAATTGTCTGCTTTTATAATTATGTGATTAAAGATAAGAAACAAGGCGAAACGATTGGCAAGGGGAAACACAGTGGCAGGATTCACCATTGTATCAACATGTGGCTTTCATACGAGTATCCCTCCAGAAAACAACTCAGGTATTAGTACTCCGCCGGTCAGTCTGGCGTAGGAGTTTATGACTTTCTCCGTAATACCATATATCCACGTGAGTAACGCAAATGTGCGAGATTCGGCAGCGGATCGCGCCGTGTTGGTTACTTACGCGGTATGTGAGCCGATCGCTCAGAAATCAATGGCAAACTACTGAGCGTAATCTTGCCAAGATATCAACAGCAGCTGAAAAACGCTGGTTTTGATTGCAATGTCCTGTAAAGGGTATGCGGAAAAAAAGTAGTACTCCTGTGCTCCAATTTAAGGCTAGAAAAAAAGCATGGCTATGCAAACTTGGATTCTATTGTCCGGAAACATAAGCGATTTAGCTGCATCTCGCCTGGTGCCTACTGCATATACATGAAGTGAGGAAGTGAATAATACTTAAAATACTTAGTCACGGGTATTTTTTCGAAAATGGAATATTTAAAAACTAAAACAATGTTTTCCCTCTGTGAATTTGAATAATGAAGACACAAACGATTGCACGATTTATTGCCTGACATATTTCGCTGCATCTCGTCAGGCAAATACTGCAGAATTCACACAACGCATAGTAAAATAACTAGATAAATCCTTCAAGCTAAAATATACGTATGTTCGCACAGTAATGTCAATTGTCTACCACGATATTCAGGTACATATTGCAGAATTCACACAACATGGAAGATATGTTATCCCCAAAGTAATTTCGAATTTAATACGAATTTTTTTTTTTCTGTTTGCACAAAACTGTCTGGACCCGCCTAATTGCTGAGGTCTCAATATATTTGAACAATCAGTTATTGTTGGCCGAATACAGTATACGTAATGTTTTTTCTTTACTAACTGTATAACCGTAGTATATGAGCTGTTGAGAAATCGCAGAGGACTGCGTTTCATAACTCCGTTTTATAAGTTATAAGTAATTCAGCCACAGTAGAATTCATTTACTCATGTCATATGATATATATAACTATGCTGTATGCACTTGACGAGATGCAGCCAAATATGCCAGACAATAAATCGTACAATATATTGTTTGTGGCTCCGGTATTTAAATTCAAGAAGGAAATACTAATATACATTGTTTTGAAAACACGCGATGTTTAGCTTCTTGTCAGCCAAAAACACTACGAATAAACTAATACCTGCTAAATTAGAGAATGAGTGATAGACATATCACGTGTAATATAACCAAAATACTTACTTATTCTGTTGTCCAAATTGGCCTATAGTTAGTTACACACGTAATCATAAGAGACTTAATGAATTTATTACAAGTATTATTTATGATCTGCCGCTCAAAGACGCGCTCCAGTTAGCGCCGTTATCCCTGTACAATAGGAGGCCTGGTAGTGCTCTCAAGGCGAGCTACAAAACCTTGTTTGAAATATCGATACGTCTTGAAGTTTGCTTTCAGCTGGCGACTAAGCCCAAAGCCTGATACAATTCCCGAATATTTAATGCCACATAAAACCACGCAAAATCTCTTTTTCGATGATTTGATAAAATTTGTGGGGAAAACAAACTGCTGTTTAGCGAAATGTTTGATATCAACGTTCGTAATCGATTACTTTCTAAACGTAGCAGGACTTGGAAGAGTATCGCTGTGGGTTTATTGAACAATACAACTTGCTAAACTCTGCCAGGAAATTGATCCAGGAAAGCTACAGGCATGGATGGGAGGGATGGGGTATGGCAGTGCTTGAGTTGATGGCATTGTTGTAAGGCTGGTCGGCTTTCTATAGTTGGTGGCATTCGTACCACCTCAGGTTGTCTCCTCTGTGTTGTTTATTGTCGCAGTGATTGTCTCCCCGTGTTGTTTATCGATAGACATTTTAGTGACACATCCTGTCGTGCGCTTTTGTTTTCTACCTTTAAAAAAAAACATCTTTTGTGCCATGCAAGTTATGTAATCGCAGTTTCACGTGTATAGTAATCCGTAATGTATGCATCGCCTGCTCCGTGACGAAGTGATTACGGACGCCGCTTGTAATCCCGCATACCCGCGTTCGAAACACAGCTGTGTCGGTTGTTTTTTATGAAATAGTATGGGTGCTCGTCGTTCAGAAAGTAATGGCAATCTACTGAACGTAAACTTGCCTAGGAATCACGAACAGCCAAAAATGCTGGGGTTGACTGCTACGTCCTGTACAGGACATGCAACTAACAATGTATGCATCTGTGATATGGTATAAACGTTGAACAACATGCAGTAACCGCCTCAATATTGCATAATCATTGTACAAACCAGTGCTGTTGGGAAACTGTCAATTAGTATATATCGTAATCACGCGCCGTGCCAAGCGGCGTAGACGATCGTGTACCTCCACAAACTCTGTCCTCTCTGCATTATCTATTGGTTTATTTAGCCTTCTAGCTAAGATCACGGAGTAGTAATGTGTGGAGGTCTGGCCATTATGACCGGGGCAACCAACCAAAGCGGAATATGGAACCACTGACCATATCCAACAGGGTCTCGGTTGACCACAGTGGGACTAAGAGGCCTAAATAATACACACACGCACGCACACGCACGCACACACAAACACACACTCACACACACACACACACACACACTCACACACTCACACACACACAAGAGAGAGAGAGAGAGAGAGAGAGAGCGAGAGATTATTAACCTGGGATCTATAGACCACATGATGGTCTGTGGGTAGATTTAATTGTATCTGTTAGCACATCATGTGCCAAACTTCTTCTTCTGCTGCGTTCATTCGGAGAGTTTTTTTTTTTTCTTTTTCTGACGTGATTGCGTTGTGCAGAGCTGCGTTCTTGCCCCGTTAGGTCGACACATCCGACTCCTACGGGCGTTTGTTGCCAGCGTTTGCCTTCCCGTTAGCCAAACAAAAAAGTAGGTTTGGACACCCTTCCCCCCTCCCCCCCCCCCCTAAAAAAATGGATGGCGGAAAATCTAAAGTAGACGTGTTGTCACAGTTATGACTTAAAATTTCTTATCATGGTAGCAGACATGTTGTATCATATATCAACTTAAAATGGTTGCATAGATAAAACTACAGCCTATAAGCCCATTGCAGATACGGGAAGTTGCTTAATCATCCCATGGTACTTGATCATTTAACCTGGGTCAGGATTGTCGGGTACATTACGCGGAGAAATAACCTGGACAACTTAATGACAACTGGCAAACTTAATGGGGAGAGAGCAAGGGGAAGTCAGAGAAATGAATATCTGGATGGTTTGACCACATGTCATAACTGTTGCCTGTGATTATGTTCTTGTACATCTTAGTGTGACATAATGATCCTTGCGATTAGCAAGCCTTCGTCTGCACACAACTGAATGATACTCATACAACTACATTAACAAATTACCAATTAATAAATTATCTTCTTCCTTGTCGTTCTCTTGAACTTTCTAAATAATTTAATAATAGTATTTTAATATCCCGTCCGGTGGCGTAACCAGCTTCTACGTTACGATAGAGGGGCGAGCGTATAAAACCGCGTCATTATGTGTGTACACACACACACACATGTACACACACACGTACACGCACACCCCCCCCCCCCACACACACACACAATTATTACTTTATCGCATAAGTGAAATAGGCGCCATGTTTCAAAAATAGGGCGACGGGGCGCCTTACATCTAAGTGACTTCCAAGACTGGTGACTGTGTGAGATGATGAAACATGATTGCCCATATTTATCAGTATGTATCACTCACAAGGAAGTGACGATGTGGACGCGAGTCTCTGGAAATAGGGCTGTGGGCTTGGGGCAGTGAACTTGGGGCTTGAAATTTGGGGCTGTGAATTTGGGGCTGTGAATTTGGGGCTGTGAACTTGCTCGTGGGAAAATATATTGTGATTAACATTGAACTGATGTTTAGAACCTCATTCAATGGGAATGTGTGCAACAAGCTACATTAGATATATCATCAGTTATGACATTTCATTAAAAACTTCAGATACATATGTTTGTCTTGGAAACTACAATAAATGCCTCAAAACTCTGTGATATCGGCGTGTGAGAGATGCCATTCTGCAAAATACGATCTTTTGATGACTTGAGAACTCAACCTGAACCAAGAGAATCAGAGCGGAAGTGCAATTGTCAGGCTTCTGCGGCAACGTCCTGCCCACGACTGGGTTCATAGAGGACACGGATTCCTTTGCTTAAACAGCTTATCATTGCAAACTGCTACACCAAACTCTAAGGTGCATAATTAGGTGGAATTCTTTTCTTGAAAGAGGAACGAGCCAGAAGTAGAATGATATGTAACATCCAATCAAGCTAACGCGAAAGAAGAAAGGACGATTTCAAAAGGAAGACATCATTGAGAGATAGAATGGCAAGAGGGGGTTACACTGTGCCAGATGGCAAGTGCGCCATTTGGGATCCTAATGAAGTAAGCCCTTTTACACATTAGACGGTATGTTTAAAATGTTAAAGTCATTTTAGTGGCTGACACTCAGTATTTTAGACGCAGTCCGTCACAGGCCACCAGGACCAGTGAAAAGAGGGCTACGGATACATGACAGCCTACCTCAGTTGTGAAGATGGCTACTGGTCTGATTTGTCTATCTACTCTTGACTAATAAGTCCACTCAACTACAAGGAAATGAATGATCATGGTAACATTCCCCGTGGTTGTGTGATTCATATACTACACTACACTACACTACACTACCCTACCCTACCCTATACTATACTATACTATACTATACTATACGATGCTATACTACACGATGCTATACTATACTATACTATTGTCAACGTCTCGCACGCACACAGGTATTCTAACTCCCTCATACGCACTCAAGAAAACCACCAGTCGTACATATGGGTTTTTACAATTTATTCAGGCGAACCTGATCATCATCATAATGTGCATACAGGCGGTGAATTCATTACATGCATATACAAATGCCGCCTTACAAACGCTTATAGCACACAGCCAATTACACAAGTCCTACACTCACTATCTACAAACTAGCACTCTCGCAAAAGCTATACACTCGCTCTAGAAAACACAACGTCCTTCCCCTGAAATTGTCTTGAGTCCTGTCTGACGTTTCCAAACTGGTCAGTTCGTCTCGTAGTACTAATCCACGTGCCTTTCGTGACCACCGTGCTGTCTTAGCAGTCACGTCGTACTGCAGTCCGTCCGTGTTAGGTTAGGTCATTCAGTGTACTGCCGTCTAGTCCGTTCAGGGCAGTGTCCCGTGAAATTATGTCCCTTCCTATCACTCGGTCCAGTCCTGTCGATGTCCTGTCTCTGACATCTGTGTCCTTACCCAAGTCCTGTCCCCCCTCTATCTACTGTCCTGTAGATGTCCTGTGTTATGACCTCTCTGTGTCCTGACTTCTGTCCTGTCTCTCATCTATCGACTATACTGTAGATGTCCTGTCTTATGACATTTCTGTGTCCTTACTTCTGTCCTGTATATCGTTATCTCTGTAGTCCTGACTCGATTCTGTCCCTTGTCCTCTCTATGTCCTGTACCTATTCTCACAACACCCTGACATCCTCCCATGCTCCCCGGGTATTGTGTCACCGAATTCATTCCACAGAGTGTGACACAATGTCGTCTATGCATATAAAAAATTAGTGGGAACTAATTTGTCAGTGTGTTGTGGGAATTCATCAATAACTCTACTTGGGTATAACTATGATTCATAAGGGTATGAAACGCTGTTGAAGCATCCACCCACTGGTCTATCATCAGTTTAAAATCCTTGATATGTTGCCAAGAGTCACTACTCTCCTACATTTCACTACTGGAAGCTGTTAACGAACCAAGGATATATTGTCTTATAATTATGGTTACCCAATAAAATGAAACGCCTCTCAAGCACCCAAAAAATGGTGTCCTGAAACAATTTGTCTCTTTTGACGGAGACTAATCATGGATATATTATCCACGGCTTCCGTAAAATGTTACCTCAACATCTTTCTTCAAGATCTATGTCCACTGATCTACACCTATCTAGCTTCCGCTTGTTGATAGATTTGTCATCTGTGTACTCATCTATATTAATCCCTTGTGTCCCTTGTATAAGTGTGATCTCCCTTACTTCAAATTTGGTGTTTGTACGTTATATGTTCTTATTATGTTTGTTTGCGTGTTCTATTATAATTACTGTATGTTTAAATTAGAAACATAGGTGTATGTTTATCATCTGTGTACTTTAGGTCTTCAAGTGTCATCAGGTAGGTATCTACATCTCACAAATGAAGACTTACGCTCAATTTTTGAGACGAGTCACCGAACTGTGATTCTTGAAAATATAACCATAGTTGCAATGTACTTTTAACGTCACACTTATAAAATCATTGAACGCTCACGTGTGTTACATAGAAGACGAAGGCTAACCACCACAAAAAAACCATGTCTGCAAAAAAGCGCACTATTATTCAAATTTCTTGTTTTAATGCATTCATTCGTCCTTTTATACGCTTTTCGCTCACTCAGTTACACAATGCATTATTAAAAATGTTTACCATTTTAAAATAAAAATAAGCCCGCTTTGAACTTAATAAGCGAGCTGATTTACATTTATCACTGTAATGTGCTAATCGTAATAGCTTTAAGTTCTATAATACAACTACTTTATATACAGGGTTGATTGCCCTGGGCAATACTAAGGGAAAAAACGTCAATTAAGTTTTTGTAATTTCACTCTAATAGATGTTATTAACTAAAGAAATGTAACTTAATCGACCTAAATGAATATAGTAGAACTGTATTAGCTCCCTTAAGTCAAAATGCTGATACTGTTTCCTCTGTGTTAATTACTTAACTAAGGAATTTATAACTGTATTTGAATCAAAACATATGTACTTTAATGTAAGAGGAACTAATGTTACTAATATTTATCAAAGTTGTGTCGTTAGAGAACTGTAATTTATACTGTACTACTTCGTTGCTGTTAATAGTTTAAATGTTACTTCCATTCACAATGTAATTAAATAAGATTGAACATTTCTAACTCTATTGAATTTTAACTTATGGGTAAATTTATGTGCATGTGCAATTTAATATTATACTTTAGATGAAGGGGGAAATGTTCTGAATGTGCAACTTCAATAAAAAATAAGTTGAACTAATTAAATGCTACTTCAATAACTATATAACTAAATACATTCTAACTATCTACACTAACTAACTAAGAAGTCGTTCCAGATTACGGAGATGTTGTCGCGCCGTTGATCTGCTTGACTGCCATGTCTGAGGGTCTGGTTAGCAAGTCGGCTAAAATGTTTTTGGAACCTCTGATGTGCTTGCTAGAGAACGAGTAATTTTGTTGAATGAGGGCTCAACGATAGATGCGGTTGTTCTTCGGTTGTCCCTTCTCGATCACCATCAAGGGGTATTGTCAGTTTCAACGACGAAGTGTGTCCCGGCAAGGTACTTAGATAATTTTTTAATACAATAGACGATTGCGAGACTCTACAGTTGAGACACTCCGTACCGTGATTCTGCTGGGGTCAGCTTCCTACTGACGTAAACTATTGGATGGTATATATTGTCGTAGGCCTGGAGCAGCACACCTGAGATGCTCGTGGTGCTCGCGTCTGTTCTGAGGGTACACGAAAGGTCTTTATTATGGAGACGCAAAATAGGAATGTTACTGAAATAATATTTCAGTTGCGACATTGCATTCTTTAAAGAAGCACTCTGTACATCGATGTTTGAATTAGTTCTTAACAAATCTGAAAATACGCTGGTGATTTGTGCTAAGTTTGGTATGAACTTGTTGTAATAGTTCACCAGGCCTAACAGGCTTCTCACTTGCTTCTTAGTCGTAGGCATCGTGAGGTTTAGGATCTTGTTCACGATTTTATCATCAGTACTCAAGTGGCCTTTAGATATTTTATGGCCTTGAAATTCAATTTCTTCAAATGCCAACTCCACTTTTGTTGGTTTCACAGTGAGTTCAAAAAATTTTATCCTGTCGAAGACTTGTTTCACAATTTGTAACAGAGTTAAGTTTATAAATAATACATTCCATTGATATAAGATGGTAACTTTCGATTTACATACAATGTCATACAAATATGGTGAAACAAAATATCCTAGTATTGATATTGTAAGCATCAAAGTTAGGTTAATCAATACAAATATCGTCGGTGTTGGTTGCAGTTGGTAAGCGCAAAGTGCTGTCAATAACACTCTTAGCACCATTACTAGCACATATGCAATGGAAATTGTTGTGTGCCATATTAGTAAGTTTATGTTCTGATGTCTGTCGTTTTTGTTGTGTCCCTTGAAACACACGTCGTTGTCTAATGTGTTGCTGTCCGTGTTTTTCAGACTGTAGGGCATCTGCTTTTCGTTTTAAGTAAGGTTTCTGGGTTGTCCAGTGTGTATCTTGTCTGTCTATGTCGCTGTCTTTCTGTGATGTTGCTTTGCTGACAATGTAACTTTCTGTGGGTTTAGTAGTCTTGTGTTTAATCTTATTGTGTACAACGTCACAATAATTTGCCTGAAAAGGATCTGTATTATGTAATATTTTAAGTCGTTTTGTCGTCTTCTGAACAGTCGCGTCCCTTGGATTTGTCAATTTCAGTTACTGTTCTTGGTTACTTAATTCTTTATCAGTGGTAGTTACTTTCATTACTGGCTTTCTTTTCAAATGCCTTTTCTCCCAGGCATTAATCTCTTTCTGAGTGCAAGATTTTACCTCCGGTAAACACCCTATAATTAGATCTGTACAAGGGTTGTCCAGAATTGCACAATTAAATGTATCTGTAAGGAAGGGTGTACAAATGCGAGCTGTAGCCAGCGGATATTTCTCAACATTGCCTGAAAATGTTCAGCAATTCACAAACTCGCCTGTGTAATCTTCTGCTTTAGCAAACTCCTTTCTTAAACCAATTAAAGTACAGCCGGAATCAAGCAAGAATCGACAAGGCTTGTCATTAACCATACCCTTGTGGAAGAATAACTTTCCTATGTCGGAAATTACTGCATTGGCATTTTCATTTGCAATTGGGATTGTATGTCCGCATTTTAAAATCCCATCCTCATGAAACCTATGACATGTTTGACATTTATCATAATTTAGAATATCTATTGCTGCAAGAGCATTATCTTCCATTCCTTTCATTCCTTCATTCTCACTTTCGCTGTCAGAATACGAGTCAATGAGTACTGCATTCACACTTCTCAATCTCTGGCGACCTTGACACCTTGAGCTATAGTGTCCAAATGATTTGCAAAAAAAAAAAAAAAAAAAAACATTTTACAGTACGCCGGTAATTTTCCCGTTTACTTTGTTGTTTCTTCACCATCATATCTAGGTGAGCTGGGTAACCCGGGTTTGAATCACACATTTCATATTGAAAATGAGAAAATTTGCAATATATACATTGTGGTGCATTGGATTTCTGTTTCTGGCCTATCCTGGCCTATGATTTTCTTCACTTATGCAGCATTTGCATCATTGCACTCTGAGGACGGTCGTCCTGGTCTTGGCAGATCTGCAATTTGGGAACGGCCACACTTAAACTGCAAAAACCAATTTTTTACAGATTCACACGAAGGACAGACTTCTTCAAACACTGGCCCCAATCTCCTTATGTATTTCTATAGGTGTTTTACCCTGTAACATCAAAAATTTTATCACAGTCCTGGCGTCTGATTTCTCCATTGTTCTGACAAACCGTTGGATGTGCAGATCTAGTCAATAGGGTGCGTTGTGCGATGCATCATATCGGAAAAACCAGTTGAGGTGGGAAATTAATAATTCGTATGTTCATTAAAAATTGAATGAGCTATACATGTGCCAAATTTCAATTTTCTCCGCGTACTCCTTCATGGTCAGGCTAAAGACTTATGAGAACTCCTTCATATCATCACGCACCACGTTTTAACTGGCTGTCTGCAGTTTATTCCCTCTAATGCTTGCTTGATTGCTTGCGTTCGCTGGCTGTGAACTCCAGCGTGAAGCCCTGTATGTATGTCGGATGAAGACATCCTGTTTCCCAACATCAGTGTGATGTCATACAGGACCTGAGGTTTGCGTGAGTATCCGTTGTCCCATGTCTGGCTTATTGGTGTGCTGACTGGTGGTACATCGCCGTGCAGGCAGATACTCTCCGACTTCGGAAGAATTCCCTCTAATAATCGCCAATGCCCCAACTTCCATTGATACTATAAGAATAGCTACCCAATTACAAAACTGTTCACGTCTGCTCGCTCGATGATCAAGGGTTCAAATCCGCATCGGGGCGGATTTTTTTTTTTTATGGGTACCAGAAAATGTCTTGGAAAATAAAGAGGCTGTCCCTCCAGTACCGATTGGTCTACAAACATATGGCTCTAGCACATTATGCATGATATAACTCAAGGTGTGTGAAGGCGTACCTTACTTACTTAATTGTGAATGACAATTACATGAAAAAGAAGGCTTATATTCTTGGTTACTCTGCTGGAAAATTGATCTAAAGTATAAAGTAAAATAAAGAAAATTATATCAACGACATCTAAACGTATTAGTGATATGGTGATGGAACTATACTTTCGTGTCCAAACGGCAATCGATGGACGCTGTGGTCAGTATGACGGCGGCCTCATTTCCTACACCAAAGAGGCATTCATATGGGTTCGATTCTCTCTCTCTCTCTCTCTCTCTCTCTCTCTCTCTCTCTCTCTCTCTCTCTCTACTTCTCTCTCTCTGTCTTTGTCTCGCTCTGTCTCTGTCTCCCATTCCTCTCTCTCTCTCTCTCTCTCTCTCTCTCGCTAGCTATCTCTTTGTCTGAGTGTGTGTGTGTGTGTGTGTGTGTGTGTGTGAGTATGCGCGTGCGCACACAAGCCGCTCTGTGCCGCTTTATCGTTTAGATAACGGATCACCAGACCAGTGGGCGAGTGAACTAGCCACCACACTATTGCAGTTCATAGAATATGGAGTGTTTACCTACATCGCACACAGTTGTGTGTCTGCTGTTGAATGTCTCGCTCCCAAGGCGGCCAGAGGAAACGCTTTAAAGACAATCTGAAAATCTCACTGAATGCTTTTGGAATTCATCATGACACCTGGGAGACTGCAGCCAGAGACCGAAATTCGTGGCGTGCATCATTACGCAAGGGTGCAGTCACGTGTGAGGCAACCAGGACTGCAAGAGCTGTGAAGAAAAGGCAGGACAGAAAAACCACTGCAGGAAATCCTCCTCCAGAAACGTCAAGCATTCTTTGTCCACATTGCCAAAGAACATTTCGAGCCAAAATAGGCCTTATTAGCCATCTTAGAACTCACGGCTCCATACTTTCAACCCCACTGGATGAAATGAATGGTCATCATCATTCTTCAAACCTAGGATAGACTTATTTAAAACAAGTTTAGCATACTCTGCCACTCAGTTGTGGAACAATCTTCCACAAGAAATCAAAGACACCACCAATCATTATACATACAGTCGCAACCTGTTTGAACACTACCGCAGGACAGACTACATGCTGCCAAGGAGCAAGTGAGCATACACATATAAATTCGTATATTCGGTCTAATCCTCCTTGTTTGTTAAGTGAAAACCAAAGACGGCCACTGCAACCAAACCTTCACAAGACGACACTGAATAGTTTTTCCCACAGTCCACTTTAATACGACGATTTTGACATGTCGAAAAACAAACGCAGTCGCTCCACAGAAAGTTCCAACCATACCTGACAACCTACACATACTATTCTAAAAAAAGCGGCATAATATTAGCCGTGCTCTAGTCACAAGAAAACCGTGTCCGATGTGGACGCCAGCTCAAGTCTAACTCCTCTACCGAGACGTTTTCGTGCTTGCACCAAAACGTCTTGCACACTTTTCATTCTTCTTTAACTAATGCCGTGCAAATTGTGTCTTACAATCCTCTCGCTGTTCACGTCTTATCATAGGACTGTTTAAGACTCTTAGCTACCTGTACTTAATAATCCATAGCCTGATCCAGGTGTATGGCACATGCCCCCTTAAAAAAAAAAAGAAAGAACAGCAACACAGACAATAATAATGGTAAATTATCTCGAACGACAACTAGCCAAAAAAATTAAAAAAAAAAAATTCCCATATGTATGGCACGTTACACCCACCATGGATAGTCATGATGCCCATGTTAAACATTGCCTCAACGAGTCATGAATTATTGATTATTTTTCACGCGTTTTAATGCTTATTGTTCTTTTGTTGTCAAAGAATTGCTGCATAAGAGATGTCGAATGAAAGAATGTATGAGAGGAAATAGAGAAGAAGGGCAGAATGTCAGACGGGCCTGTGTGCCCAATTCTTAACCCTTGAAAAATAAAGATTTACTAACTTATTTACTTACTTACTTACTTATTTACTTACTTACTTACTTACTTACTTACTGACTGACTGACTGACTTACTTACTTGATGGACAAACAACAACACAACACTGAATGTCTGGTACATTATTTATGTACACTTTGAAATTAATGTTGTATTACCAGTGCCAGACAAGGATTTAAAAAAAAAAAAAGCAACACGAATAAATGATCTAATTCAATCGTGAAGTCATTCAATCGACAGTTGTCTGATCATGTCTGTCCATTGTCTCCTATTGTCAGCAGCTACCTGCCTTTCAACATAAGTCAATGTCTCAACTTCCCGGCATGTTTGTATGGTGTAGTTTTTCGAAGGATGTCTTCCTTGTCTCTTGAATCGAATCTCGCCCTGCAGAATTTTCAGTAAGAAATCTCCATGTTTCATATTGCGACCAAGCAAAGATTACCTTTTTTTGTAGTTTGTTCAAAAACCGATTTTTTTTTCCCCCGATGGTCTTTAAGAAGAGCTTATAATATATAGATTGACTTAGAATGCAGCGGCGCTTGTGTGACAGGGCCCCGGCTCAAAATAAACAAGATCTTTCTTTATTCCAACTCAGGACACCCAGTGCAGACAATAGTTAGGCTAATAAAGGTAGGCTCGACCCCTGCTTTCCATAATCGAAGAAACAAGGCTACAATATTCAGACTCCATAGAAACACAACAGAAGCCCTTGTTGAATAAACTGAAGATAGAAGACGCTGATGCATGGAACCACGGAACTGGTAAACATTTGCTATAGGACTGTCCACCAACATAAAGAACAGATGAAGATATTCTAGTCTAAGTCAGCTACATATGAGGACAAATGCTACAGAGATGACAACGAGATCAAGATGAAAGCTGCATTCCTTA
>OY992877.1:79379221-79446721 GCA_963921405.1 Cepaea hortensis
ACTAACATGTTGACTTCTCGTTCTTGACTTGGGGACGTAAATTACAAGTACTTCTAAAGTTGGAGTGGGTTCGCCTGATGGCGAGGGAAACTGATTATAGAGAAAGCTAATCCACACGCAAAAATCAGTCCGGTGAACTAGAAATCGTAGCAAGTACATGGACTTCGCTTGAGTTAAAAGTGATCAAAGGCAAAATAAACATGTAGAGGAAAATTACGATGAAGTTACTACATAGCGCAGGTTATCTTCCTGACACTGCCCTTCTGGTAATCTATAATCTATTTTCCCACAAACTGCAAGATAAGTGTGTTCTAAGCTTGTCACTTTCTCACGCATTCATAGTTAGAAAATTAACACCTTACGTGTTCTAATCGTGTCAATACCTCACGCACACAGTTAGAAACTTAACAACTTACTATAAATTATGAATAATATAGTATTTTTATTACGTTTAAAATATCAATAAGAATCGCTGTTATGATGTTAACAATAGCGCTATTACTATCGGCGAGAGAGATCAGTAAATTGATGTTTCTTTGAGATGAGAGAACTGGTAATGATTCAGTTTGATAATAAAATCGATGTTCTTAACTCAATTATAAGAAAACTTGTAGACGGGCTCAATATGTCTAGAGTCCAGCTGGACCGGGGTCACCGCGATTGCTTGACCACCACCAGCACCAGCAGCTTCGTTACGTTTGAAGATTGCTGTGCTCTTCTGTCTGTTGCTGGTCCCATAACTGACACACACACACACACACACACACCCACACATACACACACCCACACACACACACACACACACGCACACACACACACACGCACACACACGCACACACACACACGCACACACACAAAGAGAGAGAGAGAGAGAGAGAGAGAGAGAGAGAGAGAGAGAGAGAGAGATCCGTCTCTGGACGCTTTAGAATTGAGATCTACTTCTATCGTGCTGTTTTGCCGCCCTCTGGCTTCTAGAATTAGTCTCTAATTTCTGACTAAAGAACAGGCCATCTCAACTTTCGTTCTTGATGCCCTTTATGTCCTTTCTCTTCTCCCATTTTTTCTTTATTTGGACAACCCTCACACAGGAAGTATAGAGCCTTTAACTCCATACTCTGGCCTATTATGAGATCTTTGCTTTTTTCAGTTATGTTGTGGCTGGATTCTCAACGGTTACTGGATTCTTTCCCACTGTCGTCTGTATCGCCTTCCTCTATCCTCTGATTACCTACGGTTGTCTAAAATATGTTCGCACCATGCCATCTACCATTGTCGTAAGATAAGGCACGACTGCAGTAACACACCTCGCTTTCGATGACGTGGTTAGCAGTTCTAATATGACAGCGGGTAGTTTTGCTTCCAACAGGCCGGTGTATGCTAGTTCGTTTACAAGTTGGCAGAACTTACATCTTCTCTGTCTGTAGCCATATTCACATTGGCAGATTGTATGTCTTCTCTGTCTGTAGCCATAGACACATTGGCAGATTGCATGTCTTCTCTTTCTGCAACCTTTGACAAGTTGGCATATTGTATGTCTTCTCTGTCGGTAGGCGTAGACAAGTTGGCAGATTGTGTGTCTTCTCTGTCTGTAGCCGTATACAGGTTGGCAGATTGTATGTCTTATTTCCATGTAATGTTAGACAAGTTGGCAGATTGTATGTCTTCTCTGTCTGTAGCCGTAGACATGTTGGCAGATTGTATGTCTTCTCTGCCTGTAGTCACAAATAGGTTGACATATTGTATGTTTTCTTTGCATGTAGCGTTAGACAAGTTGGCAGATTGTATGTCTTCTCTGTATGCAACCGTAGACAGGTTGGTATATTGTATGTCTTCTCTGTCTGTAGCCGTAGATAAGTTGGCAGATTGTGTGTCTTCTCTGTCTGTAGCCGTAGACAGGTTGGTATATTGTATGTCTCCTCTGTCTGTAGCCGTAGACAGGTTGGTATATTGTATGTCTTCTCTGTCTGTAGCCGTAGACAGGTTGGTATATTGTGTGTCTTCTCTGTCTGTAGCCATAGACAGGTTGGTATACTGTATGTCTTCTCTGTCTGGAGCCGTAGATAAGTTGGCAGATTGTGTGTCTTCTCTGTCTGTAGCCGTAGACAGGTTGGCACATTGTATGTCTTCTCTGTCTGCAGCGTATGAGACGTTAGCAAATTTTATTTCTTCTCTGCACGTAGCGTTAGACAATTTGGCAGATTGTGTGTCTTCTCTTTCTGTAATCTTAGACAAGTTGGCAGATGCAATGTCTTCTCTACATGTAGCGTTAAAACAGTTGGCAGAATGTACGTCTTCTCTGCACGTAGCGTGAGGCATATTATTATATTGCACGTGTTTTATGTCTGTAGCAATAGAAACATTGGCAGAATGAATGTCTTCTCTGTCTGTAACGTTAGAGAAGATGGCAGAGTGTATGTCTTCTCTTTCTGCAACCTTAGACAAGGTAGCATATTGTATGTCTTTCTCTGTCTGTAGTCGTAGATAGGTTGACATATTGTATGTTTTCTTTGCATGTAGCGTTAGACAAGTTGACAGATTGTGTGTCTTCTTTTTCTGTAACCTTAGACAAGTTGGCAGATTATATGTCTTCTCTGCATGTAGCGTTAAAAAAGTTCGCAGAATGTACGTCTTCTCGGCATGTAGCGTTAAGCAAGTTATCATACTGCATGTCTTCTCTGTCTGTAGCGTTGGATTTTGTCGTTGTTGTCCGACATTCGTGACACGTTTTGAGATCGTGACAGACTTAGATAGTAATTACGTTAATGATACGGAAAGGGATTAAGTCAATAGGGTATTTGTTTTTATTCGTCAGAGAGAGAGAGAGAGAGAGAGAGAGAGAGAGAGAGAGAGAGAGAGAGAGAGAGAGAGAGAGAGAGAGGGAGAGAGAGAGGGAGAGGGAGAGGGAGAGATACAATTTCGTTCTGTGCCATATTTTCATTTAAATAATTTTGACTGTGAGTTGTGAGTGGTGCATAGAGGTTAACTGATTAAATGCCATGGGATGATTGATCATCTTAAGCGACTCCCTCGTATCTGCATGGGCAGTAGATTTACCTATTAGTTAAACTTTAAGTTAGTTGAATATCCTTTACAGGACGTTTGCAGTCAACCTCAGCATTTTTTGCTGTTGTTGATGTCTTGGCAAGTTTACGTTCAGTAGGTTGCCATTGCTTTCTGAACGACCGACACCCATACCATTTTCTAAAAAAGAAAAATAGCGCAACACTGTCTGCTGTCAAATCGCGCGCAGCTGTGCTTCGAACGTGGGTATGCGGGATCACGAACGGCGTCCGTAACCTCTACGCCACCATGCAACCCCCCCCCCCCCACCTTTAATTTGATATATAATACAACATGTCTGCTACTATATTAACAACTTTTAAGTCATAACTTCCAATTTTCCACCATCAAAATTTATTTCGTCCGAACCTACTTTTCGCTTGGCACTGCATGCGTTAAATCCGCTTTGCTTATATAACTCTCTGAGGATGGAGTCAGCATTCTGAAATTATCCGAGGCGTCTCGAAAAAGTTGATATCTCATATGTCAACAATGTAATACATATTGAAAACAATGGAACAATTGATCTGTCAGTGAGAAGTCTGTGTGTACACAGGGAGATTAGATCTGCTGATAATTCACCACTATTATATCCCAGACTGCTTCCAACAGGGAATTTGTGGTACAGCAGTGGCTACCACGCTCGTCTGCCAGCCAGATGGTCACGTGATTGAATCTACATAAAGGCGTTTCAAGAAAGATTAACCTGGACTTCCAGGTCGATCCAGCCTAAAACTGGGACTCGAAATTGTCATGGAAGTTGAGGCAGCTGTTGTAATATTAATGAAATAACTCGTCAAGTGTTAAATTGTCAATAATAAAATGGGGTTAGTGGTGTTTGTCCATCAAGAAGGATGATGACCATTCATTTCACCCAGTGGGGTTGTTGTAAGATGGCTGGTAAGGCCTATTTTGGCTCGAAATGTTTTTTGACAATGTGGGCAATGATTGCTTGACGTTCCAGAAGGAGAATATCCTGCAGTGTTCTTTTTGTCCAGTTTTTTTTTTTCCCACAGCTCTTGCAGTCATGTTTGCTTCATAAGTGGCTACACCCTTGCGTAATGATGTGCACCACGAATTTCGGTCTTTGGCAGCAAGTGTCGTCATGAGTTTCGAAAGCTTTTGGTGAGATCTTCACAGTGTCCTTAAATGAGGGCAGCACCATATATCCAATAACTCGAAGGCTTACAAAAGAGTCCTCTGCATCCAAAACATATCTGCTGTGCAGGAGGCACGCGTCAAATGAGGAGCATAAACTCATCAGACGTTTTGGATTACTTCTTAAAAGATACGACCTCCCATTTGGACAGAACGACGATATATCGCCATACAAGGGTCAATGTTTTATTTCGTGGTATCTTCCGCAATTTCGATGCTCAGTGAATGGAAATACTTGTTCATTTGATTGTGCACCATATTTGGTTCAAACCAACTTTTTGTTTGGCGCTGAATCAGTTAACTTCTGTCACATTCTCTTACCATATTAATCTGCTCTACTACATTGTCGACTCCGTGGCGAAGAGTTTACAGACGCAGTTCGTAATCCCGCATACCACGTTCGAAACACAGCTGCTGGCGATTTGGCAGCAGACCGCCTTGCGTTGGTTTTTTAACTAAATATTATGGGTGCCGGTCGTTCAGAAAGCAATGGTAAACCATTGAACGTAAACTTGCCAAGAGATCACAAAAGAGCAACCAATAATGTTGGGGTTGATTGCGACGTTCTGTAAAGGATTTGCAACTAACTACATTGTCACACTTACGCCTGTCACACCATCTTACTATATTAAAAAAATGAAATTGGTGAATAGCAGTATGGATTAAGTAGTAAGGGAAAAGATACACACAATGTAATATTCACATTACGAACACAAATAGAACGAACGAACGAACGAACGAACGAACGAACAAACAAACAAACTTTATTTTCAAAGGGTTAAGAATAGGGCAAGCAGGCCCATCTAACATTCTGCCCTTCTATCACTCTCTTTCATACATTATTTCATTCACACATCAATCAATCAATCAATCAATCAATCAATCAATCAATTAATCAATCAATCAATCAGGTGCCGTCTCCGCAATGAAGATTGGCTGCAATGGATCTCCAACAATGTCTGCTCTCGCTCTGACTACATTCTGTCAGGCTGATGTTAGTCCATCTCTTGATGTTATCCTCCCACTTGTATCGTTGTCTACCTCTTGCTCGCTTACCCTCAACCTTACCTTCCAGTATGGTTTTTATAAGAGTATCATGTCTTTTAACGTGGCCGAAATATTTCACTTGTCTCCTCTTTATTTATTTGATCAACTCTCTCATTCACACATTATTCAAGGCTAACTGAGAACAGCAATACTATAAAAGATATGCATTATAAAGGCATGGGTACAACTTCAAAAAATCAATAGACACACTTGAAGACATATATTTATGCTTTATAGCCAATACCAAGGCATGTGATAAAGTAAAACATGAAAAATTGATTAAAATGTTGGAAGATAACATTGATGAGAAAGATCTGGAAAGATCTAAGAATAATAAACAATATTTACTGAAAATACGAGGGTAAGCAGCAACAATTACCGTGGAAAATAAAGAGGGCAATTATGAACAAACCTACGGTGTAAGTAAGTATTGTAAAGGCCTTCTTTTTACATGCCTCAGAGCGTAGTGGATTATGGTGCCAGAAGCATATTTCTTTTAATTGCCCAATCGGCTTGCGATGGTTGATATAGTCAATTTCACAGCGTCCGCCTTAATTTCTCAAGACATTACCAGAAGCCATTTTAACCGGAGTCGACCTGAGAGACCAGGTCAATGTTTACAAAGTCCGCCTGGGCGTACGAGGCCGAGTCAATAAGTAAGTCACACAGTTCTGTGGGATGGCAGGTAAATGTAGTTGGTGTTTTCTACATGTGTCATTAGATGACAGCAACATTAAACATTATATTCCCGTTCGTCAGGTGGCGTTAGGTGCCTCATGCGCATGCGCAATGCATAAACAAAATGGCGACGGTACTTACGGAGTGTGCAACCAAAGAGCAATGTGCTGTTGTGCGATTTTTGTGGGCAAAAGGACTTCCTGCAAAGGACATTCATAAGGAAATGCTTCCTGTTTATGCTGACAAATGTTTGTCCCATAAAACGGTGCATAGCTGGGTAGAAAAATTTTCTCAAGGACGCTCTAAAATTGTTGATGAAATCCGATCTGGTCGTCCTGTTGAGATTGCAACAGAAGCATCCGTGCAGCAGGTGGAGGAGATGATTAGAGGTGACAGGCGAGTAATGATAGACTCTGTAGCATCTGAAATAGGGTGCTCACATTGTTCAGCATGCAGCATAATGCATTATCGAAGAAAACGTCCAGGACTGCTGACTAGAGGAGTGTTGCTTCTTCATGACAATGTCAGACCACATACGGCTCGATTAACTCAGGAGAACATTAATCAAATAAGGTGGGAAGTTCTGGAACATCCACGTTACAGCCCCGACTTAGCCCCTAGCGATTTCCACCTTTTTGGTCCACTGAAAACTCACCTTGGCGGGAGACATTTCGCGAATGACGCCGAAGTTGAATGAGAAGTGAAAACATGGTTTTGAAAACAGAGCACGCAGTTCTATGAAGCCGGTTTGGGAGGAGTGATAATACGATAGAATAAGTGCATCAATGTTGGCGGAAATTATGTTGAGAAGTAAAGGGACAATGCATGTATAAAAATAAACTGGTTTCAAGTTGTTATCATATTTAGTTATTTTACTACAGCCATTTATGACTTATTTATTAACTTCCTCTCGTAGATTTGATTACCGCTGTGTCGGTAGGCGAGCATCTAGCCGCTACGTTATGGCGGCACCCCGCCTCGGGTTAACTGGAGTTATTTTTACTAAGCAATTATGTAAGCGCCTGTCTCCCTGGCGAAGAGTTTAAGGACGCTGTTCGTAATCCCGTATACCCACGTACGAGATTCGGCAGCGGATCCCATCGCGTTGGTTTCTTACAGAAAGGTATGTGAGCCGGTCGTTCAGAAAACAATGGCAAGCTACTGAACGTAAAACTTGCTAAAACAGCAACAGCAACTGAAAAAATGCTGGTGTTTACTGCAATGTCCTGTAAATAGGATATGCAATTAGGTAAGCATGAAAACAGTGGAAGGGAAGTAATCAGTCTGTAAGAACTTTGGAAAAGTGAAGTCCAGAGTTGTCTGTTAGTAAAGCTGCCATCATAGACAACAGCGACTGCACATTCCCAATTCCTTAAAATAGCTGTGACCTTACGTTCAACTGTAGCTAAAGGTGTAGTTAAATATGTCTTCCTCGCCTCCAGGAGGTGAATTCTAATTAAGTTTCCTAGCTAAGTATTCTTGATTTTTTATTTTTGTTCGTCGATACAGACAAAGTTAAAACGTTGTTTGTTTCTGTGTATATCGTTCCTTTCGTGGAGCTTCCTAGTTTATCGTGTGTTCATTGTTTAGTATCAGCACGACTCCTGTTTTCGAAATATCAGTGGCGTTTGGGCAGTTGAGACTAACTTGTCTTATCTTGCTCTATTTCCTCGAACTTATTAAATCTTTTCACATTGTTACCCTTGCGTGTTTAAAGGTAATTACATCAAATGGCGTCTGTGGCTTAGGGTTAGTGAACGCAATTTCATAATCCCGACGTAAGCCGCGGGCGATTTGGGAGCAGGCCGGTTTACGCTGATTTTCACAAAGTTATGAAAGTTATGAGGAGTGGCTGGCCGAGTGGCTAGAATGCTGGATTCTCATTCGGGAGACGCGGGTTCGAATCCTCAGTAAGGTGTGCATTTGTTTTTCTGTCGGGGCAAAAAGAAGACCCTAACCCGCACAGAGCGGCGTCTGCACTAGTCAGGAGGCCTTAAAACTTCTAGCTCAAGAACCCACTACCATACACCGCAAGGTACTATATAGGCAGTAAATGACAGTATTTTTTAAATGAACGTCAAACATTTAGAGAGCAATGACAAACTACTGAACATAAAATTTCATTAAACAACCAATAAATGCTCGGGTTGATGGCAATGTTCTATAAAAGAGGACACGCAACTAACTTTAACGTTTTCACCTGCTTTAATATTTGTGTATATGCTCATGCTAATTCTATAAAGACGTATAATCGTCACACTCTTCAGGTAGTATATTTCTTATAAAGGTCAGTTGTTTCTTGAGAGAGGCTCAATTTCACCGGTGCACACATCACGAACCCCGTAACTACATCGATAACCCCCTAGAAGCTTCCGGAAAAACTGCACTTGTGCTCTGAACGATGAAGTCAGTTTACGGTTTTCATTTGTTTCTTGTAGGACTTGGTCATTGGTTTTTCTGTCTGTCCATGATATTCTTTGCATTAAACTGACTGAAGAAATTAGACGTACACACTCAAAACTTGTTGGACATTGGACACGTTATGAGAAGAAATTGGAGAACTTGGTGACAACTGGCAAGATCGAAGGGAAGAGAACAAGGGGAAGACAGATAAGTAAATAGCTGGATGGCTTGGCCAAGTGGCATGGCCGATACAAGAACACTGAGCTGATTCACGACTCAGGCGGTCGAGTGATATGGCGAAACATGACCGTCATACTTATCGGCATGGCACAAGATGATGATGAAACTTGCCCAGGAATCACAAACAGCCAAACAATGCTGGAGTTGACTGCAATGTCCTGTAAAGGAAATGCGACTAACTTTTTTTTAAGGTTATAGGCACATGTATAGCACCGTAATATAGCATAGTGTTATAGATACATGTTACAGCATATCATGATATAGTAACACGTTATAGATACATGTTATAGCATCAGGATATAGTACCACGTTATAGATACACGTTATAGCATCAGGATATAGTACAACGTTATACATACACGTTACAGCATATCATGATATAGTACCACGTTATAGATACATGTTATAGCATATCATGATATAGTACCACGTTATAGAAACATGTTATAGCATATCATGAAATAGTACCACGTTATAGATACATGTTATAGCATATCATGATATAGTACCACGTTAAAGAAACATGTTATAGCATATCATGATATAGTACCACGTTATAGAAACATGTTATAGCATATCATGATATAGTACCACGTTATAGAAACATGTTATAGCATATCATGATATAGTACCACGTTATAGAAACATGTTATAGTATATCATGATATAGTACCACGTTATAGATACACGTTATAGCATATCATGATATAGTACCACGTTATAGAAACATGTTATAGCATATCATGATATAGTACCACGTTATAGATACATGTTATAGCATCATGATATAGTACCGCGTTATAGATACATGTTATAGCATCATGATATAGTACCACGTTATAGATACATGTTACAGCATATCATAATATAGTGCCACTTAATAGATACATGTTATAGCACCATGATATAGTTTAACGTTTAGAGATACATGTTACAGAATCATGATATAGCACTTGCTATAGATACATGTTATAGTATCAAATTATAGTATCGTGTTACAGTGTCATTTTATATCACCATATTATATCATCATGCTATAGTATTATGTCATAGTATTATATGATAACATCAATATATAACATCATAATGAAGTATCACGGTATATTTTCATTTTATAACATTAAGTTACATTCTCATATTGGAGCATCAAATCATATTATCATATTAAAACATTAAGTTATCACAGTATGTTATAGTATCATATTATAGTGTCATGTTACACCATCATGATATACCATAATATATATCATAATGTTATAGCATCATGCTATAATAGCATGTTACAGCGTTAGTTCAGCTCACTTCAGATTAACATCACTGCACTCTGGACACATCCACCAGTTCCCCGTTCTCTATAGCTGTGTCTTCCAGTGTTGACTGTCGACCCTCCTGGTACATTCAGTGTAATGAAAGGCTGTGTTGTAGTACTATGTTATAACTTTATGATCTAGCAACATGTTATAGCACCTTGATGTAGAACATTGTTATAGCTTTATGATGTAGCACGATAATTATGTAAAACTATGTTATAGCACCAGTATGTAGAACCATATTATAGCACCATGATGTAGAACTATGTTATAGCACCATGATATAGAACTATGTTATACCACCATGATGTAGTACCATGATATATTACCATGATGTAGTACCGTGTTATAGCACCATGATATAGTACCATGTTATAGAACCATGATGTAGTACCATGTTACAGAACCGTGATGTAGTACTATGTTATAGAACCAAGACGTAGTACCATGTTATAGCATCATGATGTAGTACCATGTTATAGAACCAAGATGTAGTACTATGTTATAGAACCATGATGTAGTACCATGTTATAGAACCATGATGTAGTACTATGTTATAGAACCATGATATAGTATCAAGTTATAGAATCATGATGTAGTACCATGTTATAGCACCATGATGTAGTACCATGTTATAGAATCGTGATGTAGTACTATGTTATAGAACCATGATATAGTACCATGTTATAGCACCATGATGTATTACCATTTTATAGCACCATGATTTAGTACCATGATATAGCACAATGATGTAGAACTATGTTATACAACCATGATGTAGTACCATGTTATAGCACCATGATGCAGTACCAAGATATAGCACCATGATGTAGTACCATGTTATAGCACCATGATGTAGTACCATGGTATAGCACTATGATGCAGTACCATGTTATAGCACAATGATGTAGTACCATGATATAGCACAATGATGTAGTACTATGACATAGCACCATGATGTAATACCATGATGTAGAAGCATGATATAGTACCATGATATAGCACCATGATGTAGCACCATGATGTTGTACCATGATATAGCACCATGATGTAGTACTATGATGTAGTACCATGATATAGCACCATGATGTAGCACCATGATGTAGTATCACGATATGGCACCATGATATAGCACCATGATGTTGTACCATGTTATAGCACCATGATGTAGTACAATGTTATAGCACCATGATATAGCACCAAGTTATAGCACCATGTTATAGAACCATGATATAGCACCATGATGTTGTACCATGTTATAGCACCATGATGTAGTACCATGTTATAGCACCATGATGTTGTACCATGTTATAGCACCATGATGTAGCACCATGATGTTCTACCATGACATAGCACCATGATGTAGCACCATTATGTTGTACCATGATGTAGTACCATGATGTTGTACCATGATATAGCACCATGATTTAGCACCATGATGTTGTACCATGATATAGTACCATGGTGTATCACCATGATGTCGTACCATGATATAGCACCATGATGTAGCACCATGATGTAGTACCGTGATATAGCACCATGATATAGCACCATGATGTTGTACCATGACATAGCACCATGATATTGTACTATGTTATAGCACCATGATGTAGTACCATGTTATAGCACCATGATGTAGTACCATGTTATAGCACCATGATGTAGTACCATGTTATAGAACCATGATGTAGTACCATGTTATAGCACCATGATGTTATAACATGTTATACCACCATGATGTAGTACCATGTTATAGAACCATGATGTAGTACCATGTTATAGCACCATGATGTAGTACCATGTTATAGCACCATGATGTTGTACTATGTTATAGCACTGTGGCATAACGCAGCCAACATTATTCATTTTATCAACACATGCCGCAAAAAGAGGAAACAACATTAAAAGAAATTGACTTCACAAACGCAATTGGAGATTGGGACTTAAAACTTAACATCAAAACTGGAACTGAACAAGTGACAAATGACGTGGATTCTTGGAAAGATTTCATCAGACCAAGCTCAGAAAACCATTGGATAGGAAAACCACGTGACCCGCCTTCGCGCCAGTGCATAATTAACATATATTACTATTTCATCAGAAATGTTAATAAGCCCGCACTTTTGTCTGAACTCGCTCCATGGACGGATGTGAGAAGAGTGTGTGACCAAAAATTCAATGGGCAAGGCAAAAGTCTGGATCCGAGGTACGTTTGTTAGCCCTTGATTAGACTAAGAACCCGATGTATCAAGTATCAAGTAATGTAAACCCATGTTTGTGATGTCAATTGAAATGTATGATTATTAATTAAAACCTCTGAAATGTAAAAATGCTCGACTGTAGATTCTAACGACGCAAAGCCATTCCCGGGCAGAATATTCTCTTCGATGAAACTACAATCTCTGATATTCTTAGAGATAATTATTAACTTTAAGAAGTGCATTCTACTACTATATTCTATTCTAAACAACTGTGAGAAGTGATGATTCTAAAGCAATCTTGTGCATTTCACCAGAAACATTGTTAAAGATGCATCACTATCTACAGCTGAAAAGACAGTTCGTGTACTAGAACAAGTGCCTTGTTCTAAAACAGACTTATCTATGCCTATTTACAATCTAGAAAGCTGAAAGTGAAATCAATCTTTCCTTTCTCCTTTATCTATAGAATTAATAGGGTTTGGCGAAATAAATATTTATATTTATGTCAAATTTTTTAATTAGATAAGGGCACACATGAACTGCAACACATGAGAAAGTTGTGCTTCGCGGAACACCCTCACGCGCAGTGAACTTAACTCATGACTCAACATAACTTAAAACACAACACCACTCCACACCACTCATCACCACACAACCCAACACTCAACATCACAACAACAACAGGTAATGGAATAGAGTTATTAGACACAAGAAGAAGAAGTAGTTAATTGGGAAAACACAGAGAATTATTTATACACATTGTAAACACCATTTAGTGGAAGAAATGTTCTAAATGTATGTCATTTATTTACATGCATCTTGACATATTCTCACTCTTGTCAATGTCTTACTGTACACGTTCACTGACCCCGGTCAAATGAGAACTTACATACAGCAGGAACAAGTTGATACAAGGCGTACACCGTGTGATAATCTCTGACCACCCCAACTTAACCCAACACTAGCTCAGAGAGAAAAGGAGGGGAGGGGAACTAGTTCCTACTTCAGGAATTTAGATTTCTTCCGACCTACTTCTTATTATTGTATTGGTAGGAATGTATATATTTATGCGAATATTCATCAGTGATCTTGGTGGCTACATACCAACAACCACCCAACACATCAGCAAATTAACCACCTAAATCAGACCTGAGGGAGGGAAGCCGAGAGAAAGAGATGAACCACAAGTGAGAGGGAGGATGACTTCGCTATGAGCAGAGCATGGGGAGGCCTTCAGAGGAGCTATACGGGCAGACCTGAAGTGGATCCATCAGTCAATGGACCCTGGCTTACCTAATCCTCCAGTCACCAGGTTACTTTTCTCATAGGTAGAACCCACACCCAATTACAGGAACACTGATATGTTTATGGTTGAGACAACACTATCATACTTAATATGTACAACATCAAAATGTTTACTATGTTTTCACACTTGTTGACATCTCATATATTGATGCTTGTTATTGATTGTCTGGGACAATGGTCCAACGTGCAACTGTTCTATTACTTTGTGTGATCACAATAGAGATGTATGTACTGACCAGAAGGCTCAAGCCAGTCAATAAATGATTAACATGAATTGACCTTCTGTTAATTTGTCAAGTTCAAACCTATCTGTGTAAACAACTTCTTTGTACATCATGTTGTCAAAATCTAATGTGATTGTTTATGTGTTTGATTGTTTAAAGATAAATTAACTCATAATGACTTACTGAATGGGGAAATAAAAAGACTCTAAATCTATCAACTGCTCAACATCCATGTTTTCTTCATCTAAATCAGGCTGAGAAACTTCTCCAGACTTTCCTCAGATTTGATAAACAATAAGGGGGCTCCAGAGCTATCAGAATCATTGGAGAAGGGGCAGATTCCCAGTTAGTAATTACCATTCTTACCAGGGCCATAATCTATATCTCCTAGACAATACTTAATAGAACGAGGCCTGCAGATAACTCAAGGTTCATATTCTGGGGTTATTAAAGATAGAAGAGGATGGGCTCTACATCTTTTGTTAGAGATGGGGCATGCACTACAGTGATCTCCCACTCCCTTCAAAAATATATGACATATTGCGGTCTACGTCCTGGATGGTTCCCATATGTTAACCTTTAAACAATTATATAAAAATACATGAACACAATTATCTTAGATTTTGAACATTGTCATTTTCTAGAATGTTAAACAGATACCATGTGGGGTATTGATTGACAGCCACATGATATGAATGAATTTATAGATAAATAAGAGTAGGTGACTGATTTTACTCCTGGAGAAGGGGGCCATGTTCACATAGGCTTATACTTCAGAGAGAGTTGCTCCAGGTGAAATATATAGTGTGTATCTACTCTACCAACACTACTTCTCTTTCAGAGAAGGTGTTCCTTTACTGTGGAGTCTGAACTTAACAGCATTTCATCAACCACCGGAAAATCTTATCCGTTGGGAAAACTCTGTCTAATTTCAGATTCTTTTCTTTACTGGGAATTAATTGTGGTTACTTCAGTGCCTGCTGCCTTTGGCTTTTCCAGCATTGACAGACAGACATAACATAGGGTGTTTTTAATATTGCACATGCTCTGTTGTATCTTTGCAGATCAGGGACTGACAAACTTACGCGGATCAGACTAACTGCAATTATATTGATAGGCAGAGCAAAGCAATAAATTATAGACATGGCGGAAACGGCAAAGTTTAGAGCCCAAATAACAGAAACAGGTAGAGAATGCGGGTTAGATGGCCTTGAGCTAGCTAACTATGTTTCGGATGCATTTGACAAAAGGGAAAGACTGCAGGCTGAATTGGCTCTCAAAGAAAAACAACTTCAGGCTGAATTGGCTGAGAAAGAAAAACAGCTTCAGGCTGAATTGGCTGAGAGGGAAAAACAGTTTCAAGCAGAATTGGAGGAGAAAGAGAAACGATTTCAAGCAGAATTGGAGGAGAAAGAGAAACGACTACAGGCTGAAATGGAAGATAAGGAGAGAGAGCGTCAACACCAACTGGAGTTGAGGAGAATGGAGATTGAAGTGGAGATCCGGAGGATAGAGAAAGGGAGTGGCCCTACACCCCCAACCTCATCAGGATCGCCAGTGACAGAACCACCTCACGTCTCTCAACTTAATTCAGGAGCTATGCCATTTCCTCTGGAACCCTTTAATGAACAGACTGACCACATCGAAGGATTTTTATCACGCTTCGAGGCAATGGCTGTCAGCTGTGGGCTTGAAGAAAGTAGATGGGCGACGAAGTTGGCGCAGGCCTTAAGATCCACGGCGTATGAAGTGTTCTCAAGACTCACTAGAGAGGAACAACAGAACTACACAACACTCAAGACGGCACTCTTGAGCCGATTCGAAGTGGACGCCGAATCTTATAAACTCAGGTTCAAAGCCGCAAGGAAGGAACCGGGTGAGAGCTATGCACAACTAGTGGAAAGACTGAAGTCATACATACAAAGATGGACTTGCTTGGGAGGATTTGAGGAAAATTATGAAGGACTCCGTGAAATGATTATCATTGATCAGATCAAGGGGAAAATGCAGAACGAAATGAAGGCATTCCTAACCCAAAACGGGGCTGACCGCCTGGAAACTATAATCATCCTGGCAGAGAGATTTGAGAAATCTCAAAAGGAGATGGGAGGAAAGGGACGTTCGAACAACACCCCCTCTCAAAACAAAACTCCACAGCCAAAAGAGGGTGAAACCACTGTAGCCACCGGGAAAAAGGGGAAATCCCAGAAAAACACTCAAAATTCAGTCCAAACAGCGCCGAGGGAGGACAAACCATTCTGTACCCATTGCAAGATTAGAGGTCACACATTTCAGAATTGCAGGAAGAAGCCACCTCCACACACAGCGGCATGTTTGGCCAACCGAAAAGAGAAAAAAGTGAGCACTGGTGAAACGTCCAAACAGACACCTCATCAAGACACCTCATCTCGTATTCCGGTTGTGGAATCCATCTTACTAAATGGATTCAAAACGACCTGTTTATATGATACTGGATTATCATATGACTGTGTTGTTTCATCATCCTTAGTTCACCCTGAACAGGTGACAGAGGAAATAGTGGAATTACAGGGACCACTGAAGAGTTCAACAAATATGTCTCTTCCAGTGGCAAAAGTGAACATAGCCTCGCGGTATGTCACTGGGACGATCAAGGCAGCAATCTTGGACGATCCGATATATCCTGTAATCCTCGGCTGTAGATTTATCGTTCTAGGAGAACCTGTTCAATCTGTGGCGATGGCGACCATGACCACTCGATCACAGGCAACAAAAACTCCAGAAACAACTACGCCAATCCCTCGAACGGAGGAACTGAAGAGGGCACAAGAAGCCGACAGCACCTTGGAACCCTGCTTCAGAAAACTGCCAAAATCACATTTACCTCTACGTAAAGGTGATCTGTTCATGAAGTCAGCACTTCTTTACAGAAAAGCAGGACGAGCTGGACAAGAGTTTAATCAACTTGTTGTACCAACTCAATACAGGACTCAGATCTTAGAGATGGGTCACAGTCTACCATTCAGTGGGCACATGGGTATCAACGCTACTACACAGTGGATTACCACTCACTACTTTTGGCCAGGGATGAATTCAGACATACAACGGTTTGTAAAATCATGCCCACAGTGTCAGAAAGTATCACCAAAACACCGGACACCACCGGCAATGTTGGGTGAATCGCCAATCACTGGAATTCCATTTGAGAAAGTGGCAGTAGTCATAATCGGACCTCTCTCAGCAACGAAGAGGCGAAACCGATTCATATTAACGCTTGTGGACACAACAACCATGTGGGCCGAAGCAGTTCCTATGCCCAGCTGTGACTCCAAACACGTCGCTGATGCATTATTAGGAATATTCACACGTCTAGGATTCCCACAAAGGATCTTGACGGACAACGGTTCACAGTTTCGTGGTAAGCTCATGGAAGAGACCTTCAGACTTTTTCATGCACGCCATATCTTCAGTTCACCATATCACCCTCAGTCAAATGGACTTGTGGAAAGGTGGAACGGGACATTGATTAGTATCCTGCGCAAAATTGCCCAGGAGAAGACAGAGGATTGGGACTTGTATTTACCCGCAGCTTTATTCGCTTACAGGGAGGTACCCCATCACTCAACAGGTTTTGCTCCAGCCACACTGTTGTTTGGACGACCAATCAAAGGACCCCTTGAGGCGTTACTGCGAACATGGACTGATAATACTACAGATGATACAGTCGTGACTGCATCTACATATGTTGCCGAGTTGAAAAATCGTTTACAACACAGTTGGAAACAAGCGAATGTCAATCTACGTCAAGCCAGACGAAGAATTGCTCGTAACTTCAACCGCAAGGCAAAGGATAGAGAGTTAGAGGTAGGAGAGAAGGTGATGTTGCTGCTTCCAACCAGTCAGAATAAGCTGCAAATAGGATGGAGAGGACCTTATGTAGTGACGGAGAAGATCTCACGTACCAACTACAGAATTTCAGTCAAAGGCAAGATGAAAGTATTTCACATAAACCTCTTGAAGAAATATCATGAAAGACCCTCAACCACCGAACCTGCACATCTGATGGCCATGAGTGTGGCTACTGAAGTCGAAGAAGGATCAACAATGGGAGTCGAGTGCCAACTGCAAGCCAAAGAGACCTTTAAGGATGTGGAAATCAATCCCAACTTAACAAAGGATCAGCAAAAGCAGATTAGGGAACTTATGGCAAAATATGCAGAAGTACTTACTGATAAGCCAGGAAGAACTGATTTGGAGGAATTTGACATGAAGTTGAATGACACAGTGCCTGTGCGAGTCAAGACTTATCCAGTTCCTTATGGAAAGCAAAAGACTTTAGAGGAAGAAATACAACAGCTGCTCACCGCAGGAATAATCTCACCATCTGAATCACCTTACAGTGCTAGCGTCGTATTATTGAGAAAGCCAAGTGGAGAACATAGATTGTGCATCGATTATCGACAGCTCAATGCTATAACTGAATTCCAAGCAGAACCTCTGCCTGATCAGAATAAACTCTTCACAGCACTCAACCGAGCTAAGTACTTTACTAGGATTGATCTCAGTAAGGGATATTACCAGATTCCTGTAAAACCGGAAGTTAGACCATGGTTAGCTTTCAGCACGCCTGGAGGACACTATGAGTTCAACGTTCTTCCATTCGGATTAGGTAATGCTCCCAGCGTCTTTACACGTATGATGAGAAAATTACTTGACCCACTACAGCATCCAGACATCAGTCACTTCATGGATGACATCCTGATCGCAACTGAAACATTTGAAGAGCATGTAGAAACCCTGCATCTTTTGTTCAGGCGCCTCAGAGAAACTGGATTGACGGCTAGACCAAAGAAGTGTCAGATAGGATTCCAAGAATTGGACTTTCTAGGTCATAAGATATCTCATGGACTGATAACTCCGCAAGAGGGAAATGTGGACAAACTCCAGAGAGCACCTCGTCCAAAAACAAAGAAGGATGTAAGATCATTTGTATCCTTATGTGGATTCTATCAAAAATACATCAAGGACTTCAATACTCTGTCAGCACCTTTAACGGATCTTACCAAAAAGGGGAAACCAGAGACAGTCACTTGGTCAGCTGACTGTGAGAGAAGCTTTCACAGCATTAAAGCAGGCATTAACTGCTCATCCAGTCTTACATCTACCAGACCTCGACCAACCATTCGTGCTGCGCACCGATGCCAGTAACATAGGAATTGGGGCAACGCTGTTGCAGAGAAAGGGAGATGTACCATCAGAGCTATTCCCTGTAGCTTATGCTAGCAGGAAATTGAATGCAGCAGAGAGAAATTACAGTACTATCGAGAGAGAATGTCTTGCGCTCGTATGGAGTGTACAGAAATTTCAAGCATACCTATATGGGAGACACTTCACAGTGCAATGTGACCATCAACCACTCATGTTTCTCGCAGCATCTAAGACTCTGAATGCCCGACTTATGAGGTGGTCGCTGCTTCTTCAACCTTACTCGTTCCAGGTTGAGTATGTTCCTGGGAAAATGAATGTGGGAGCGGACTTCCTGAGTCGACACCCAGTGCCTGATGAACCAGGTCAATCAGATGCAGAAGGGAATACAAGGGAGGAAAAATGGGAACAACTTGATAACTGAAAATGTTGGAAACATAGTTCCATAACATAGAACAATCTGGAGTGGGGCCATGTGGCATTACGCAGCCAACATTATTCATTTTATCAACACATGCCGCAAAAAGAGGAAACAACATTAAAAGAAATTGACTTCACAAACGCAATTGGAGATTGGGACTTAAAACTTAACATCAAAACTGGAACTGAACAAGTGACAAATGACGTGGATTCTTGGAAAGATTTCATCAGACCAAGCTCAGAAAACCATTGGATAGGAAAACCACGTGACCCGCCTTCGCGCCAGTGCATAATTAACATATATTACTATTTCATCAGAAATGTTAATAAGCCCGCACTTTTGTCTGAACTCGCTCCATGGACGGATGTGAGAAGAGTGTGTGACCAAAAATTCAATGGGCAAGGCAAAAGTCTGGATCCGAGGTACGTTTGTTAGCCCTTGATTAGACTAAGAACCCGATGTATCAAGTATCAAGTAATGTAAACCCATGTTTGTGATGTCAATTGAAATGTATGATTATTAATTAAAACCTCTGAAATGTAAAAATGCTCGACTGTAGATTCTAACGACGCAAAGCCATTCCCGGGCAGAATATTCTCTTCGATGAAACTACAATCTCTGATATTCTTAGAGATAATTATTAACTTTAAGAAGTGCATTCTACTACTATATTCTATTCTAAACAACTGTGAGAAGTGATGATTCTAAAGCAATCTTGTGCATTTCACCAGAAACATTGTTAAAGATGCATCACTATCTACAGCTGAAAAGACAGTTCGTGTACTAGAACAAGTGCCTTGTTCTAAAACAGACTTACCTATGCCTATTTACAATCTAGAAAGCTGAAAGTAAAATCAATCTTTCCTTTCTCCTTTATCTATAGAATTAATAGGGTTTGGCGAAATAAATATTTATATTTATGTCAAATTTAATTAGATAAGGGCACACATGAACTGCAACACATGAGAAAGTTGTGCTTCGCGGAACACCCTCACGCGCAGTGAACTTAACTCATGACTCAACATAACTTAAAACACAACACCACTCCACACCACTCATCACCACACAACCCAACACTCAACATCACAACAACAACAACAGGTAATGGAATAGAGTTATTAGACACAAGAAGAAGAAGTAGTTAATTGGGAAAACACAGAGAATTATTTATACACATTGTAAACACCATTTAGTGGAAGAAATGTTCTAAATGTATGTCATTTATTTACATGCATCTTGACATATTCTCACTCTTGTCAATGTCTTACTGTACACGTTCACTGACCCCGGTCAAATGAGAACTTACATACAGCAGGAACAAGTTGATACAAGGCGTACACCGTGTGATAATCTCTGACCACCCCAACTTAACCCAACACTAGCTCAGAGAGAAAAGGAGGGGAGGGGAACTAGTTCCTACTTCAGGAATTTAGATTTCTTCCGACCTACTTCTTATTTATTGTATTGGTAGGAATGTATATATTTATGCGAATATTCATCAGTGATCTTGGTGGCTACATACCAACAACCACCCAACACATCAGCAAATTAACCACCTAAATCAGACCCGAGGGAGGGAAGCCGAGAGAAAGAGATGAACCACAAGTGAGAGGGAGGATGACTTCGCTATGAGCAGAGCATGGGGAGGCCTTCAGAGGAGCTATACGGGCAGACCTGAAGTGGATCCATCAGTCAATGGACCCTGGCTTACCTAATCCTCCAGTCACCAGGTTACTTTTCTCATAGGTAGAACCCACACCCAATTACAGGAACACTGATATGTTTATGGTTGAGACAACACTATCATACTTAATATGTACAACATCAAAATGTTTACTATGTTTTCACACTTGTTGACATCTCATATATTGATGCTTGTTATTGATTGTCTGGGACAATGGTCCAACGTGCAACTGTTCTATTACTTTGTGTGATCACAATAGAGATGTATGTACTGACCAGAAGGCTCAAGCCAGTCAATAAATGATTAACATGAATTGACCTTCTGTTAATTTGTCAAGTTCAAACCTATCTGTGTAAACAACTTCTTTGTACATCATGTTGTCAAAATCTAATGTGATTGTTTATGTGTTTGATTGTTTAAAGATAAATTAACTCATAATGACTTACTGAATTGGGAAATAAAAAGACTCTAAATCTATCAACTGCTCAACATCCATGTTTTCTTCATCTAAATCAGGCTGAGAAACTTCTCCAGACTTTCCTCAGATTTGATAAACAATAAGGGGGCTCCAGAGCTATCAGAATCATTGGAGAAGGGGCAGATTCCCAGTTAGTAATTACTATTCTTACCAGGGCCATAATCTATATCTCCTAGACAATACTTAATAGAACGAGGCCTGCAGATAACTCAAGGTTCATATTCTGGGGTTATTAAAGATAGAAGAGGATGGGGCTCTACATCTTTTGTTAGAGATGGGGCATGCACTACAGTGATCTCCCACTCCCTTCAAAAATATATGACAAGCACCATGATGTTGTACCATGTTATAGCACCATGATGTAGTACCATGTTATAGCACCATGATGTAATACTATGTTATAGCAGCATGATGTAGTACCACGTTATATCATCATGTTATATCACCATGTTATGTCATCATGTTATAGCACCATATTATATCATCATGTTATAGCACCATATTATATCATCATGTTATAGCACCATGTTATAGCATCATGTTATATCATCATGTTATAGCACCATGTTATGGCACCATGTTATAGCATCATGTTATAGCACCATGTTATATCATCATGTTATAACACCATGTTATAGCACCATGTTATAGCAAATCACCGAGCACATAAATGTAGTCAGTTTTTGGAACTGCCTTGATCACAGAGTCTAGCTCCTCATAGAACGTATCCTTCACATCATCAGAGGAAGCGAGTGTCGGTGCATATGCAGTGATGATGGTGGCAAAACCTCAAGAGGTTGCCAAGCGCAGGGATAATAGTCTTTCATTACCTCCAGCTGGGATATCAATCATTCCCAGTAGCGAATTCTTCACTGCAAAGCCCACATCATGTTGCCTTTTTTCTGCCTGCCCTCTACCCTTCCAAAAAAGGTGTAATTGTTTTCCCTGAGTGACCCCTACTCAGCGAGGCGAGTCTCCTGCAGGCCAGCAATATCAATGTTAAGTGCGGCATCAATCACAGCCGTTTTTCTCACATCGTCAATATTTGTCAAGTCAGTGGAAAATCCTGGACACATGGTTCTTACGTTCCAGGTTGCAAGCCGTAGCTTGAGGTTTCTATTTCTCTTTTTATTAGTACATGGTGCATTGGTTTTACAGCCTGCGATTCAGATTTTGTCCTAGCCCCAAGCACCCATTGGAGCAGGCAGGCTGTGGCGGATCAGCATCCAATTGGCCGGGGGCTGCCCAGCTTGAGGCGGGCGGTAGCTGATCAGTGACACCTATAGGTGTCTCCCAACGTCAGAGGCAACGCGTGGCCCCCCATGTCTACTCCAATTGACAAGGACTTATAACCCGTAAAAGTTGCCTCTCGCTTTGATTCCGAAACCGGATAAGACCAGGGATGGAGTTATGCCTCTCCATAGCACAAAGCCTGGGCTAAAATATAGAGATCATGTGTTGCCCATACAGCATGATCCCTCCATCGGCCTGCCTAGTTCACTCCAGAGAAAAGGTAACACCTATACATCTGGAACAAGACAAATTGCAGAAGCTGTCGGATCAGCAAAGCAATACTCTAACTGTCCGCCTGTCGGAGCTTCGATCCTAGACCAGCTGCCAACCAAGGCTTAGGGCCTGGTCTGCCCTGCCATGACATTTAATCTTTGGGTTGCATTTCCTCGCACCAGGATTAGGCTAGTACCCTCCCAATTGTGCTCTTCCGCCCGAAGCCGTTGGCACAATGTGGGGTGTCGGGTTTGATAATCCCCCGCCCAACATTCGGCGCTGACAGAAAGCAAGTAGTACCGTCTGCTGTCATTACGATAGCATCATGCTATAGCATCATGTTATAGCATCATTTTATGGCATCATGCTATAACATCATTTTATGGCATCATGCTATAGCATCAGGATGTAGCACCATGCTATAGCACGGAGTTCTAGCGTCATGTTATAACATTACGTTATAGCATCGTGTTATAGCGCCATGTCATAGCTTCGTGTTATTATCTCGTGTTATAGCATCATGATATAACACACTGTTTATAGCATCTGATAACGCTGAGATGTGTTGAGTATTTCAGCTCTGTCATTGTCCACACATTGTATTCACACGCCGTATGGTCACATTATTAATTGACGTCATTGTATAAACAGCTGCCTGGTAAAGCTACTTCTCTCTTTGAATGTTTCTTTTTCCTGGCGCCGTTCAACATCAAGAACAGTAAATTTTACAGGTACACTAATTGTGGCCACACCGCTCCAACCCATCTAATGAAATATGATTGATTTTTATTTCAATGAATATTTAATCGTTCTACGAAAATCCCTCCAGGGAACTCTTTGTCATAGATCCAAAACTGCATGCACTTTCCAGGGATGTGTCTGTTTTTGTTTTAAATTATTGTTTCTTTCTTTCTACCGTTCTGTTTATGTTTCCTCGGACTTTGCTCTCACAGATGGGGAGAACTGATGTGCGTGAGGATAGTACATGACCGACTTTTCATGATAGACTATGTTAGCGGTTAGTAGCAGTACCGCCATATGCCAATCCCTTTCAAATTAAATGTAGCCGATTCGGTCGCAGGATTACTAATCTGAGACTGGGATGGACCCTAATTATAACTTTTCTTTTGAAGCTGAATAGACAGGGGTAACTAAGAAAAGGCAAAAGACAAGTTTCGAATTCGTGTGTCAATATTTTTCTTTTCTTCCCTTGTCTGTTGGATCCTCTTAACTAGGTATTTATTTTATCTTTGTGTGTGTGTGTGTGTGTGTGTGTGTGTGTGTGTGTGTGTGTGTGTGTGTGTGTGTGTGTGTGTGTGTGTGTGTGTGTGTGTGTGTGTGTGTGTATGAGTAGTCGCAGTAGCATTTTGTTTTACACAACAGACTGAAATACCACATGTTTAATAAATTCAAGATGGGAGGTACTGTTGAATGTGACTGTGGTACTGGTAAAATGACAGCTAAACATTTATTGCGGAGTGTCCAAAATGTGCAAACCAGATAAAACTGTTTTGGCATATACCCACTCCATATGAGGACAAACTCTATAGGAATGTCAAAAACACGCGCATTACAGCGATGTTCATGACAGTCTCTGTGGTAATGTCAACAACATGCGCATTTTTAGCGATGTTCATGACAGACTCTATGTTGATGTCAACAATATGAGCATTATAGCGATGTTCATGACAGACTCTATGTTGATGTCAACAATATGAGCATTATAGCGATGTTCATGACAGACTCTATGTTGATGTCAACAATATGCGCATTATAGCGATGTTCATGACAGACTCTATGTTGATGTCAACAATATGCGCATTATAGCGATGTTCATGACAGACTCTATGTTGATGTCAACAATATGCGCATTATAGCGATGTTCCTGACAGACTCTATGTTGATGTCAACAATATGCGCATTATAGCGATGTTCATGACAGACTCTATGTTGATGTCAACAATATGCGCATTATAGCGATGTTCCTGACAGACTCTATGGTGATGTCAACATGGTCACGTTAACTGCAGCTTTCTTTAGTTTGATTCGTACTGACGTCTGCTGGTGCTGGTGTACGAAGATGGAGAAGCAGAATACTGCGCTTGCTTACCAAACAGAGTCAAAAGAAGAGTATCACAGCCTTTGATTCTGGGATAAGTAGCACATTTTTGTTTCTTCAAATTTTCATTTTCTCTTCATTATTCTAATTTTTTCATATTTTCATTATTTTCACCCCATTCTCATGCCTTAATGTAATTACTGCAGTGTCTTCTCCATGATTATATGTTTCGGTTTGTGTTTGCTGATGAAGACTGGTCTCCGCAAAGTCCTGTCTTTCCGTAATTGTGCTAGGAAAAGCTGCATTACTTTGTGTTATTTTATATCTCTAACTAAAAAAAAAAAAGAAACACAGAAATCTAGGTTCAATATCCAGCAGTGGTTGCATACTTTTTCTCGGTCAGTATTACACTGGGATCACAAATAAACATAGAATAATAATGTTCAGGAAATCATTTGTGAAGGTGATGAGGGAAGGAGGAGGTCAACTTGTCGCTTCTTCTCCAATTCTTCTTCTGCTCTTTTCCCCCCTTTGGAGCAAAGGCAAACCCCTCACGCCATGCCGTCCTATTTTGTTGTTGTTGATGTTATTTTTGTTTTTGCTACTATCTGCAACTCTTTCCATGAAAGGAATACCATAGACGGATATAAAATAGAATGATGCAGTCATTCAAAAAGCAAATTAAAACCATAAATTGTTCAGAGAAATTACATGTAAACAGTCAAGATGTTTGGGGAAGAGTATCACGAGAAATAAACGTGAAAACTTAGTAACAACGGGCAAACTTGAATGGAAAATAGCCAGGGGAAGACAATACCTGAATGGGTTGGCCTCATGGTAATATTTGGACACAAACAGATATGATCCGAGGCTGCTGATCGTATGAGATGGCGAATCACGAAACGCGTACCGACATAGCACACGATGATGATGACAATGGTTGTATGCCTCTCAGCGCCAGGTTATGAAGAGTTGGCCAGACAAGCTCTTTGTGTTTGATGCCTACACGGTGGTATTCACTACTTCTGCCAATCCTTCCAATGCTGTCTGGGAGTAGTTTTCATAAACAACCGACTTATGTGACTCATTATGTTTTCATAAAACTCCTTACTGACATTATGCTCACTTGTTTCCTGACAGCAGTATTTCTGATCTTGTCTTGTCTTGCCACGGTAAGTATTTTTTTCTCTCAGGGCAATGCATCTCTTCCGTGAAAATTCTTCCTTTGTCTCTTGCCGTTTGACACTGTTTGCATTTGTGATCAAACACTTGGCATTGACTTTTCCTTCTGCTGAAACTACACGCACGAAAGAGACACATAGGATTCTATGGTCATGTGGTGGCAAGACAGACATCGGAGAACATCATAACAACTTGAAAGATCAGCGGGGAAAGAAGCAGATCAAGAGAAATGATGTTGGGTAGATTGAGATAGTCGCAAGCCAAGGAATCACATCAGCACAGTTGATCCGGAACACCAAGGAACAAGATCTATGGAGACCTACGCCAGCTGGCATGCACATGAAGATGATGACGATGAAACTGAATAAGTTAGCGTATTCTTTGGTTTGCCCCAACCGTTCATTATCAATGTATATATTGCTGGCTATATCTTATCTTGCACGTGTCATGACTCCCCATTATTTTCAACACTAATTTACATGCATTGATATTTCCACACGTCGTTGAGGTTGCTGACAAGTTTCTAAACATTTTTCCGGAATCAACTATGATTGCCTCTTCATATGCAAGGAGACGTTGAATAAAATTATCATCTTCGCCTGGTTGTATTGCGTTGCTTATTTGGTCCATATATGAGATAAACTGTAGGCAAGCACTTAGGGAAGGCAATGAAGTAAATACCTGGATTGCTTGGCCACGTTGGGTGGTCGAGACAAGAACACTGAGCTGACCCACGACTCTGGTGATCGAATGAGATAACGAAACATGACCACCCACGCCTGTCGGCATGGCACTTGATTTGAATTCACACTTCTCTAAGTGATCTACCCATGTGGAGGTCAGCATGACCGAATGGATTATAGTTCTGTGGCATGCAAGGTCAGTTCCAGTTGCTGGGACAGTTTTCTCAGGAGGATCCAATCTCACCCAAGCTCATCAGAGCTCCCGTTAACCTAAGACCACACGGACTCAGTAGCCGTGAGTGCACCACTTGGAGGTAGGGCTGACTTGTGGGTGTACTACGTCACTGGCAGGCTTCTCATTTTCACCTTGTAAACAAATGCTAGTAGAGGATCCTTTCATGTACCTTCAAGCGCATTGGGCTTATGATGCTGGATCTGTATTAGGTATATAACAATCGGGACTTTGTGGGTAGGCGGACGCGCTAGCCAGGTTGATAGCTAATTGCGCTGGCAATGTCATGAGCACGGTCGGACGCAGCTTCCACGCCTGGGTTCATCGCTTGCCAAAGTGAGGGAAAGCTTGGCCAGCTATTCCTCCTGGCTCTCAGGTCTACAAAATGTCATGGTGCTATAATATCACAGACCCACGACTGGAAACTCCTTCGGGACAATATATATATATATATATATATATATATATATATATATATATATATATATATATATATATATATATATATATATATATATCTTTATCTGGGACATTCCCACACATGCTCCTTCCCTCGCTTCAAAATCTACATCCCCATGTGGAATCTACCAGCACACATTTTATTCATAGTCCGCTTCACTTTTCTCTACTGAGTCAGTCTTTCTAGATATGAATACAATAATCGTCAGCACATCATATTTATCATAAAGTAGCTCTCCGCCCAGTAGGACAACAGCAGCTCATCTATCAGCCTGTTCATTGCCCCGCACACTTTCATGCCGTGGGCAGAAAAAAATCTATGATATGCTCACAATCTCCGTCCAGTCAAGCAATGCTAGCCACTTCACCCGGAACATTTCAGCTTCCACTTTCCTGAGCACACTCTGTGAATCCAATACATACACAACATGTCTGGCTGCGCTTCCCTCCAATCATCAAATGGCTATTGTTAGGGCCTCAACCTCTATTCTCATGCCAGACATTGTGGTAGTATATACCAAACTCCGCTTTTTTTTTTTCTCAAAAAGTGGCCGATGTGTCTATGCAGTAAAACTCCACCCATTGTTTTTATATGGTGGTAAATCGGTGCACTGACTTCCATGCTACCCCAAAAGGCTAGTATTTCCATTATGAGCTGCAATCGCGTGTATGTTTAGCCAAGTTTAAAGAGAGTTAAATATATATACAGTTCAACTCTTATTGATCAAGCAAGGGATTATTATCGTCTGCTCTATGTATTCGTCATTCATGTATACGCATGCGCACGTATGATGACTGGAAGCATCCAGAATGCACTCGAATTTTAATCATCAGCATAAAAGTTCACCGGGTTATTATTTTCTTCAGTTCTTAGCGACAAAAGACTGTCAGGGCAGGAGGATTTGATTAAAATACGCAGGAGGACAGGGGAGATTGGTGTCGTGTAATCATCGAATACAAGCACTTCACAAGATCAAAACACGCGGGAGCCGTAGAGTACTTCATCAGCCAACAACACAACAAAGGATTCAACAAACCGTAGATTAAACTGTAGTAGTAAGCAAGCGAAACGATACATGTAACAGAGATAATGAAAGGACATGCACTGAACGTTGTTAGAAAAATTGGTTGCAGATATACGAAAATACTCCTGTAGATAACAATTAAACAGTAGGCTACTTCATCAACCTACAAAATAATACCTTTTCAACAAACCGAAGATTAAACAGTGGTAAGCAGGCGAAACGATACATGCAAGAGAGATAATACAAAGAAATGCACTGGAAAGAGATACATAATAGAATGGAGATGTACGACAGTGCTTTTGGAGAGAGCTATTAACATTGCGCCTTGTTACCATCCAACCAAGCGATAGAAAGAAGCATCTTCATATCCGATGAAAGTTTACTGTAGGCGGTGCATGAGTTGCAAGACACGCTATCAGCGACATGCTTTTGAAGATAGATAGTAGTTGCTGGGGCATGTGTATCGAAAGCAATTTGGGAAAATGATAGAGTTCAGCGTCATTAGTACTTCAAAGCTTGAAAACGTCCGTAAGTTTTTCGGAGAAGTATCCTCCTGAGTGACCAAAATATTTCACATTTGCTTTGTTTTATCGTCTTAAGTAGCTAACCTTCTCCAATATTCAGATCTTGCCGTATGGATGCATATTTTGGTCGCTGAAACGTCATGAAAGTTTGCAGAGAACAGTAATTGGGGGGGGGGGGGGATATGCCTGAGAAGAGAGGAAGAGGAAGGCCAAAGAGAAGATGGATGCAGGATGTGGCAGATGATCTCTAGGTGGCTGTATCGGACGCGGGACATCTTGTTTATGATCGAGAAGTTTCCCGGAAGATTTTTTTTGGGAGCGAGGTTCTGCAAAGGACATGCCACTGTATGAATGAACGAATCCTCCTGCGTGAACGCATGTGCTGGACACATGCTCGCGCTCGCGCGCACATTCACAAATACGATGTGGTCAATATCACACCTGTCGCAGTTGCTTCCTAAGACGTTTCCTGGTACCCCTTATAGGCTGAGTCGACTTGGGAACGCAGGTACATTTTTTCAAAAATCCGCCTTGATTGGGCCGTCACGCAATCGTGCTAGTTACTGCGCTACCGCTGTTCTATTGTCAGTTGTACTACGATTAACAGTTATGTTTAAGATTGTCTAGATGCAAGTTGAAAATAATTGCCTTCCGCTAATCCATTAACTCAAACTATTACTTTTTCATTTGACTTTTATAAGTGCCAATCAATACCATTTCTCTTTTACACCCCGCAACTAGATGTTAGAAAAATGGAATGATACCACAGAAATGGATAAGTAACCGTTTTACTGGTCAATGTTTTAGCCATTAAAATGAGAAAGAGAAAAATCTTGCGAGATTCGTTGAGTATCTAGAAATCACGGAATGACATTGGAAAGTTTCGCATGTCACAGAAGAAAGCTGGAACAACTTGATAAAGCACTGAATGAATAGCTTAATTTCAAAAGATCACAGGAAAAATCGATTTCAGAGTCCAATGAGCAATGACAGATTTTCTAAACGTAATCCGTTTCATTCGGGTTTAGAATTCTATGGAGTAGCTACGTTTTTTTTTTCTTTGTTTCTTTGTCAACTCCATAACCTAGATATATGAAAGACGTTTGCAGGTATTCTAGATGTGATGCTAGTGTATTGTATACACTGGGGAAGAAAAAAAAAACACCAGGTAGCTGGATTTATAAAAGGTCAAATGACTGTACACGGCAAGATGTGACAGACATGGCGGTTGTTGGGAAACCCTTGGGAAGTATTCACAACAAAACATGTGCATGTACTTGCAGGATATTGCGATGAACCCCACCTCCAGTTGATTTACTGGGCAATTTTACTTTCTGTAGTTTGCTATGGCTTTCTGATGGAGAAGTCAACGCTGAAGTTAAGTTGACCGCTGTAGGGAATGAACACCATACCCAGCCTTCAGCGAACCGGAAGTTTAAACGCAAGCGCATTAATCCCCGCGGCCACGCTGACCTCTTCAAAACAAAACAAAGGCAGCTGGGTCATTGTCAAGGTCAAATTACGACCTACAAGATGTGACAGAAATGTCTGTTGTTTGGAAACTTGCGGGAGGTGGGGGGGGGGGAATTGAAATAGCACCATAAATCAATTCACAAGTATTAACTAGCACTCTTGTCAGTAGAGTTAAATAAATAGCATTAGAGAATACAGTAGACAATGCTAAAATCGAAAGCTGTAGTGACTTCACCGGGATACAAATGTGAGGCTTGTAAATGAAACCACCTCGTTGTAGGAAGAATTGCACTTCGACGCAGCCCGAAATATGCATTCATTTATTCAGTAGCATGTTCTTTTCAGAACCTCGCTCCCATAACAACCTTCCGGAAAACATCTCAGACATAAGCAATATATCCGGCGACCGATACACCCATCTGGAGATCATCCGCCACATCCTGCACCCATCTTCTCTTTGGCCTACCGCTTCTTCTCTTCCCAGGCATATACCCCTCCATTATTGTTCTCTGCAAACTTTCATGACGTTTCAAGTGACCCAAATATTTCAGTTGTCTTTCTGTTATCAGTTTTAGTAGCCAACCTTCTTCAATATTCACATGTTGTCGTATGGATTAATTTTTTTTTTCAGTACTCAAGATATTCTTAGAATCCGTCTACAACATTCAAATTCAAAGCATTAATGCGCTGTTCAGTTTGTTTAGTAAGAGTCCAGGTCTCACAGTCGTATGTTGCAATAGGAAAGATGCATGGTCTTAAAAATCTAATTTTCGAAATGTATATACAATATACACCACTAAAAATGGCTGGATTTATTAGCCATGTCTGTCACCCACCTGAACCCACAACTGTGGAATTTGGACAGACTGCATATCTGGCCACCATATATTTCAGAAATGTATATTAACAGATAGGTGTAAACACACAGATATATCGGACAAATACATTATTGTATAAGATGTATTTTAAAAAGTTGGTTGCATATCCTTTACAGGATGTAGCAGTCAACCCCAGCATTTTTTTTGGCTGTTCGTGATTCCTGGGCAAGTTTACGTTCAGTAGTTTGCCATTGATTTCTGAACGACCGGCACCCATACCATTTCTTAAAAATCCAACGTAAGGCGGTTTACTGCCAAATGGCCTGCAGTTGTGTTTTAAACGTGGTGTGCGGGATTACGAACTGCGTCCGTAACCTCTTCGCCACGGAGCGAGCTGTGTATGTGTAAGTGTATTACGAACATTTAAACAAGAGACATGATTGGTTGAATTCTATTGTGTTATACGTTACACACAGACGCGTCCGTTGTTGCAAACTTCTGAGGACACTGATATAGTGCGAGAAATACATTACCATCTATTGATCGGCACTCATAAAAGTAGGAGAAAGAAATGTAGATTAGACGATACACTAGATAATATAACAAATGAAAGAAATAGTGACCACACCGAGATTCGAACCGGTCGCACCTCGACATGAAGGTCAACACCTCGCTGTAGAAATAAGTGTACTTCGTCGCGCGGCCAACATAGGCCCATTTTCCATGCATAGAGGAGGATTGGCTATATGGTGCCGTCCTCCTGTTTGTAAAAGCCAATCGGCACTCCATGGGCGATACGGCTGGACGGCCAAATGAACACCTATAAAAAGGCGCCTTGAAATAGAAGAAAACAGACTGGTACTAATCTCATGGAGTCCCGCCAGGCGATGATGCTCCAGATCTTAGATGAGATACTCAAAGGCGGAAACGTGCTTTACCGCTGATTTGTAAAATGCTTAAGTCTCGCGTCCATATATTGCCACAGGAATTTATTTTTTATGTATTTGGAGTTCACTCGCTTTAAACTCAAGCGCAGCCTATATAAGTGCTACTTTTTCTAGTGCACTGGACTGATTTTTGCGTGTGGATTAGCTTTCCCAATTACCACTGTCCCTCGCCATCAGGCGAACCCACTTCGACCACAGAGGTGTACTTACGTGCCCAAGTTAAGGACAAGAAGTCAACATTTTAGTCCAACTGACCTGTGTAAGGTTGACCCCGCTACCTCGGCATCAGCACACCGTGCCTCGGGAAACATGCATGATCTTGGTACTCACTTTTGAGATTCTATCAGTTCCAATCCAGAGAAGTTTCACTTGCCGTAGCTTTTGTAGAGCAATGTTTCTTCTTTGTATTTCAGCCATCTCGTTTCCTTCGTCCATCAACAGAAACCCAGCTATTCAAAGTTATTAACTTGCTGTACCCCCCCCCCCTCTCTCCCGCCCCCTTTCCCGTTGATAAATATATATGTGGCCATATTTGTTTTATCGATTGCCATTATTTGCTGTTGTTGTTGTGGCATTTAGATATACATTTTGTTGTTTACATTGTTCTTGAACTGACTTAATTAATTTCTTAATTCCCGTTTGTGTTGTTAATAATAATGCTGTGTCGTCAGTGCATCGACGTTCCGGTATTTCTATTCCCCTGATTACAAATTCATGATATGTTCCTTGACAATAATAGAATATAATTTCCTGATGACCAGGACACAATAGGGAAACAGAACAATCACTGCTATCATTATTAAAATAAAAACAACAAGAATACATAATATGATAACAAATGTTCAGAAAACAAACGCAATGACAATAGTAAGGATACCTCAAGCTCTACAAATAAGAATTCAAGGTCACAACATTGAAAAAGCTAATAAAATTATTTTTGTAGCTCAAAATGCATCGGAAGATGCCTACGTGAGATAAGTGTTAGAATTACGATTGCCACGGCAAAAGGGATGTGAGATAAGTGTTAGAATTACAATTGATACTCCAACAGAGGATGTAAGATAAGTATTAGAATTACAATTGATATGGCAACAGAGGATGTAAGATACATATTAAAATTACAATTGCCACGGCAACAGAGGATGTGAGATAAGCATTAGAATTACAACTGATACTCTAAAAGAGGATGTGAGATACGTATTGGAATTACAATTGATACGGCAGCAGAGGATGTGAGATAAATATTAAAATTATAATTGTCACTTTAAAAGACGATATGAGATATATATTAGAATGACAATTGTCAAGGCAAAAGAGGATGCGAGATAAATATTAGAATCATAGTTGTCATGGCAAAAGAGGAACATATGTGGAACATATCACGAAAGAGAGCCGCGGTAGGGCAGTGGTTAGACGCTTGCCTGTCGATCACGTGGTCATAGGTTCGATCCACATCGAGGCGGATTTGAATTCTGTAATCTTACCTGGCCGGTCTCTCTGGCTGTGGGGTTACAACACTTTCTCTATGTAATCCCGTTTATCACGCAGAGTCTCGTAGCGGAGCGAGAGCTGAGGCGGTTCGACCCCCGCTCGTGACTTGCGGGATAACTGAGCCGGCCGCTCAGAAAGCAATGGCAAACTACTGAGCGTAATCTTGCCAAGAGATCAACATACAGCTGAAAGATGCTGGTGTTGACAGCGATGTCCTGTAAAAGGATATGCTTAAAAAAAAAAAAAAAAAAAAATCTTACCTGACCTCTCAGGTTGACCCAACCTAGAATGGCCAACAGGAAACGTCTTGAGAAGTAAAGGTCACTGGTGTTATACTGACCACATGACCAACTGAGTTCCGTTCGGTCTATACAATTATGGGTCTGGCACCATATGGCGAACACGCCTTAATGTGTGAAAAGGGTCTTTTACTGATTTCACTGACCTCACTGACTTTTCTTACTTTACTTACTTTACTACTTTACTTACTTTACTTACTAAATCACGAAGACCAAGAATATACTGTTTAATTTAAGGAAAACCCATCTGCCGTGTCTCCACCTTATAGAGGTAGAGGGGACTGTGTGTTCCAATGACCCCTAGTGTTATACCGACGGTAGCGCAGCTACTGGCAGGGGCTGCCATGTCGGAGAGGTCAAGGGATAGGAACTAGATGAAGCGAGAGACAAGCCTGCTGCCTTGTAGGTAGACTGGGGACAGGCAAAGGCTAGGGAGAGCACTCCCGAAAAATGTTTGTTGAAATTGAATGCACTGAGCCATAGGCTTGACGAAACAGTGCAATGTAACTCACTTAATCAATGATGCAATTTAAGGAAAAGAATCCCTCGCATTTTCACTATATGGTTCTTAAACATGGACCGTGGACAACATGAGTTGAAATGCACACGGGGGTTTTCGAAATGTGGTGTCACTGAAGAATGCAAGAAACTAGCTGGATTGAGAAACCGAAAAACGATAAGTCCGTGAAAATGCATTGTGACGAAAAAGAATTCTTAATGAAATAAGAAGGTGATGACTTTCATCTCATGGTCATATTCTTAGATCCGCAGAAACACCATCGAGTGTACAAGAAGGCAAATTGCTTAAAATAAGATAAAGAGTTGATCCAAAGAAACATGTATAAATCGTGTATGGATCAATGCGGACAGAAACAACGAATCCGGAAACTGGTGCCTGCTGTGGGTTTGTAATGTACCAGTGCCTATAGGCCTGAATGCACGGAGGAATAGGCGGCCAGAATGTCCCTCTCCTTAGCGGACGCCGAGCACCAGAGTCGAATCCTCTTTTGCCAGTGCTCGTGACATAATCATGCACTAATAGAGTGGTATAATATACATATTCCCGGGAAGGTTAATCCGGTCAACAAATACCCGCAGAAGTCGGATGTGTTGGCCTAACGGCGCAAGAACGCAGCTCTGTTGTAAACAGGCACAACGCAATCACATCCGAAAAAAAAAAACTCCGGATGAACGAAGAAGAAGAATAATATACATATTCATAACCAGCCCACAAGCTAGAATACTTAATGATGATGCAGAGGGGGCACACAACAATATAAACTACAAGACTATCTCGATGCAATTAATATTGCCCAAACTAACAATATTAGCCTATGGCAAAATGGCTCTCAAATTCCGGAACACATATTACAAACGCGTACTCTCTTTGGCAGCTTGAGAGCTTACACCTAACCCTAGGATACGCTTGTGAAAGATGGTCTATGGAGCACATCTCGAGAACCTCCTAAACTAAAATAAATTGTCCCAAAGCAGCTTCCTGCTACGGGTCGTGATGTAACAGCGCCATCATATTTTGTAGGCCGAGAGCAAGGGGGAAGAGGTGGCCAATTCGTCCCTCACTTTGGCCAGCGACAAGCTCAGGCGTTGAATCCGCGTCATGGTATTACCAGCGGAGTTCAATATCAAACTCGCTAGCCTCCTGGTGACCATATAATCCATAGACGCAATCATCTCTTTGTATAGACGCCTAACTCCTAAGGAGACGGTGAATAACCAAATTATCGGGACATGTCCACAATAACGGATTTGCAGATAAGCGGGAGCGCCGATAAAGTCCATTACCCCATATGGACAACAATCCATCCATCCATCATGTGCCATGCCGGTAAGCGTGGGCGGTCATGTTCTGCCATCTCACTCGATCAACAGAGTCGTGGATCAGTTCCGTGTTTTTGTCTCGACCATGCCACAAGGCCAAGCCATCCAGATACTTGTTTCTAGGTCTTCCCCTTGGTCTGTTCCCCTCGATCTTACCAGTTGTCACCAAGTTCTCCAAATCATTTCTTCTCATAACATGCCCAAAAAATTGTGACTGTCTACGTCTAATGTCTCTGATCAGTTTACGATCTTCATTTGTTTCTTGAAGGACTTGTTCATTGGTCTTTCTGGCTGTCCATGGTATTCTTTGCATTTTCCTCAGAAACCACATTTCTACAGCCATCAGATGTTTCTCAGCCTGGCTGCTCATTGTCCAAGCTTCACATCCATATAAAAGTACAGGTTCTATGTAGCATCTCAACACTCTTTTTCTCGTTTCAATTGACATCTTTTTATTGGTCAGTATGTTTTTCATCTTGCTAAAGGCTACTTTTGCCATGGCGATTCTTGTTCTAATCTCTTCAAGGCATCTCCCATCAGATGTTATTACTGTTCCGAGGTAATTGTACCTATTCACTTGTTGAAGAATATTCCCATTTACTTGTATATTACATTGTGGTATTTCGTCCTTCCTAGTGACGACCATAATCTGTGTCTTTTTACAATTTAATTCTAACCCTTGTTGTTCACTGTGTGTAACAACCGCATCTACTAAATTTTGCAGGTCCTGTTCATTATCTGCAATCAAGACTGTATCATCTGCATATCTAATGTTATTGATGCATCGTCCCCCAATGTTGATTCCTTCCATATTTTCAATATTTCTGAAAATATTTTCACTGTACAGGGAAAACAGATCTGGAGACATTACACATCCCTGTCTCACACCTCTCTTAATAGGCTGATATTGGCTTACTTCATTATCAACTCTTATGGCAGCTTGTTGTTTCCAATATATGTTTTTTACAAGTCTAAGGTCTTTCCCATCAATTTGTAGATCTTCAAGCATCCTTATCATGTTGACATGTCTCACTTTATCAAAAGCCTTTGTGTAGTCAATGAAGCAAAGGTGTAGATCTTTGTTTACTTCTATAGAACGTTCGATTACGGTTCTCAGTATATACACAGCATTTACTGTACCCTTGCCTACTACAAACCCACATTGTTCTTCTCCTATTTCAGGTTGTATTTTCCTCCTAACTCTTTGCATGATAATTCTTAGCAAAATCTTCGTGATGTGACTCATTATACTAATTGTTCGATGTTGATCACATTCCAAGGCTCCTGATTTCTTTGGGATTGCAATAAATACAGAATTACATAACTCATGAGGTATGTTTCCAGTATCATATATTGTATTAAGCAGACTGGTAACTTTATCTATTCCATATTCTTCTAAAGCATTAATCATTTCTGTTGTGACGCTGTCTGGACCGGGGGTTTTGCCAGATTTCATATGATTAAGAGCATTCTGAACCTCCATCTTCAAAATTGCTGGCCCTTCATTGTTATTTTGAACAATATATTGTTCGTCTCTGCTATCGTCATAAAGGTTTTTCACGTAATCTGACCATACATGTAAAATCTGATCTTTTTCTATTATGACTCTTCCATCTTTTGTCTTTAGGCAGCCTGCTGATGTACGTGTTCTTTGATTAGTAATCTCCTGAATTCTTTTGTGCATTAGTTTCGCATTTTTACTGTTGTGTTGTTTTTCAATTTCTCTGCAATTTTTCTCAAGCCATGTTTCTTTAGCCTCCTTACATAAGGTTCTGACTTTTCTGTGAATTTCTTCATATTTGGCAGGATTATTTTTGTTCTGTCTTCTTGTTTCCATTAGTTGTAAAATTTCTTCAGTCATCCATGTCTTACGGCCAACTTTCTTTACTTTTGGAATAGTTTTTTCTGCTGCACAACTGATTGAATTCTTCAGCATTTCCCATTGATCATCTACATCTTGAAATAGGATCTCTAGATCAGACAATAAATCAAATTTGTTCTTTACTTCTATGTTAAAATTATCTTGTATTTCTTTGTCAGTTTTCAATTTGCACAAGTCATATTTAGGGTTTCCTGCTGTATACTTGACTTTCTTTAACTTTACCCTCAATGTGCCAGTAATTAATCTGTGATCACTGTAACAGTCTGCATTTGGAACTGTTTTTACAACTGTTAATGCATTTCGAAACCTTTTGCTTATCAGGATGTAATCTATCTGGTTTTTAATCCTGGTGTCTGGACTCCTCCATGTCCATAATCTTCTAGGATGTTGTTTAAACCAGGTGTTTCCTACAACCAATTCTTGTTCTTTTGCCCATTCTACAAGTCTGTAACCTCTTTCATTTCTCTCTCCCAAACCATGGTTGCCTACACTGTATCCATCGCTTTGCTTTCCTATTTTTGCGTTGAAATCACCCATTATGATATTTATTTCTGATTTTTGACAGTTCTTCAAAGCAGACTCCATGTCATTATAAAATTCCTCTATACTTTCTTCATTGCTTTCACTTGTTGGGGCATATACTTGAATTACATTTATTTTAAAAGGTCTTCCGTTTAATTTTACTAATAGAACTCTGTCTGACACAGCCCAATATCCTTTGACAGAATTTGATGTTTGTTTATCTAATATAATGGCTACACCTCTTTGCTGTTCTTCTCCCCCCGAGTAAATAATCTTACAATCCTCTCCTGTCCTTATCCCTGCTCCTCTCCATCTCGTTTCCGGATTAATAAGCCACTGAGGGTAAAACCGTTAGCAGCTGCTTTTGCGGCTGACTCAGTCACAGGGCTATCATTCTGAGCCGGTGATGGACCATAACTGTAACTTCTCCTTGAGGCTGAGGTAGGAATAATTGTGAAATCAAATCAGGTCACTATCTCACACGATCACAAAGTCTTGGATCAGGTCAGTGTTCTTGTCCCGAATACCCCATGTAGCCAGGCCATCCACGTAGGCTTCCCTAGTAACCTCCCTCCTGAATTAACTGATCCAGACAATCACATCTTTTACACGCCAAACATATTTTATTGTCCTCAGTTTTGTTTGTCTTAATAATCCGTCTTCTTGAATGTTGAGATCTTGTTAGATAGATCTGTTTTATCTTTATCGTATACTTCTTGTTTAATCTTCTTTCTAACACTTATATTCACACTTCCGGTCCCCAACATAGAGAATAGACGGTTTAGCTGTTAAGACTTCTGTAGTGTGTATGCTTGTGGCTACGGTTTGCTTATGCATTTTCCTCAAGTTGGACTGGTAGTGCATGGTTTTATCGCCCTGCTACTGAGTTGAGTTCGTAGAGCGACACTGTGAGCTGTGAACTTCGCGTGGAGTGCTTTTACATCTGCCCACGGTTGTTTGTAGCGTGAAATGCATGTTCAGAAAAATGGCGATTAGCCGGTTGCTGAACTAACTGGGTTGCCTTATGCACTAATATGTGGCTGCTAGTTTTCTAGTGACTGCCGCTTTCATTGACGATGAACTGTATTTTTCGTGGCTTGCTGTTTTTGTTGGCATTCTGGCAGCGGCATTGTGCATAATATACCTGTTCAGGCTGTTGGTTTTTCGAGACTCCTGTCTCTACCATTTTTTACATGGGGCAGTGAGGAGACTTTTGTGTGATATTCATTGGCACAGGAACGGAGCATAATGGGGAGACCCTTTGCCTTGAAGTTAGAACAGCGACTAACTAACAAACTAACTTACTAACAAACTAACTAACTAACTAACTACCATGGTATAGAAAGAGTTAATGAACTTAATACAGCTCTACACACACACAACCACAATTAGGTTAAAACAGATGCTACATTTAAGTACGCCAAAAGAAACTAAAGGTGAAAGCGCTAAGTAATTCACTGACGTCAAATAGGCGTCATTTAGAAACAATATAACTGAATATTCAAGCTGGATTTAGACAAGGAAGAGGAACAAGAGATCACATACTCAACATATGTTTAATAATATAGAAGTGCAGATAATTTAATGTAAACCTATTCTCATGTTTTGTGGATTATTCAAAGGCATTTGACTGTGTACAACATCAGACACTTTGGGAAATCATAAGGAATATGGGCTTTCCATCACATGCAGTACAACTCATAAAAATGCTCTATCTAGATTCTAGACCATCAAACAGCGGTTAGAATAGATGGCGAGACATCAGATTGGTTTGACATCAAGCAAGGAGTCCGTCAGGGCTGTTTGCTGTACCTCTATTTGTTTAACCTGTAGCCGAAAATATAATGAGAAATGTCAGAGATGATATAACCAGCGAGCAATCCGATGCCCTAAATATCGGTGGTCATGAAATACCAGAGATCGGTATGCTGATGATACAGTATTGCCAGCCACATCACAGAATCATATAGAAAACTTAATAACTTCGACCCAAAAAAATAGTGAAAATCACAACTTATATCTTAACATAGCAAAAACAAAGATAATGCATGCAGATAAAACTATTATGGAGACAGAAATATATGTTAACTAGCTGACCCGGCCCGGCGTCGCCAGACACCAGGCGGGGAGCGTCTCATTTAATTCTTATAAGTAGTCATTATACATTCAAATACATTTCTCTAAGCGCACAGAGTACGCGATCGGCCCCGGCTCCCGTTCCCGTTCCCGTTGCTCGTCTGTTTCTGATGCTCCTGTTCCCGTTGCTTGTCTGTTTCTGATTCTCCTGTTCCCGTTCCTGTTGCTCGTCTGTTTCAGAAGCTCATAATGCCTTTTTCTTTCGTGTAAAAATTAAAAATTGATTTTAAACTAACTAACTATTTCGGTTGGATCCGCGGGAGTGAGAACATCATCTGTACAAAATTTCATCTCAATCGGATGGACCGTTCGGGAACGCATAAAGGACACACAAAGAAACAAACATTCTCTTTTATATATTTAGTAGAATAGTAGAAGATAGTAGAAGATATGGAAATATGGTATATGGCCAAAATAATGGAAGAGAACTATCTTCATTCCAATAACTAACAAGGGCAACCTGAAACTACTGAACATAAACTTGCCAAGATATCACGAACACCCAATAAATGCTGAGTTGACTGCGGCGTACTTCAAAGAATATGCAACGAACTTTCTCTCCAAAAAAAGACTTTACATTATTCAGTGTAGTAATAGAAGAATAAAACGTTTTATGTGATGTCGAAGAGAAATAAAAAAAAATGAGTTAAAAAATGTTCATTCATTCATTCATTCAGTAGCATGTCCTTTGCAGAACCTCGCTCCCATAACAATCTTCCGGAAAACCTCTCGATCATAAGCAAGATGTCCCGCGTCTGATACAAACATCTGGAGATCATCCGCCACTTCCTGCACCCATCTTCTCTTTGGCCTTCCTCTTCCTCTCTTCCCAAGCATATACCCTTCCATTATTGTTCTCTCCAAACTTTCGTGACGTCTCAAGTGACCAAAATATTTCAATTTTCTTTGTTTTATCGTCTTTAATAGCCAACCTTCTTCAATATTCAACTCTTGAAGTATGGATGCATTTGTTCTTTTCTTTACTCAAGATATTCTTAGAACTCGTCTATAACATTTATATTCAAAGGCGTTTATGCGCTGTTCAGCTTGTTTAGTAAGTGTCCATGTCTCACAGGCGTATGTTGCAATGGGAAAGATGCATGCTTTTAAAAATCTAATTTTTGTAGTTCTGTCTGTCCCACTCCATAATTTATTCAGCTGTTTTAGTCTTTGAAGAGCAATGGAAAGTCGCCGTTTAATTTCTTTCATTGTGTCACCGTTGTTGGTAATCAATGACCCAACATATTCAAAATTGTTCACGTATCTAAAATAGATCCATTACTTTTATGAAAGCTTTAAAAATGCCTTAAAGTTTTTATCACTTTGTTTATAACGCATATGACTATAGATAACTTCTTTAAACATTTTATAAAACTTTAAGAAAAATACAACTATTTAAATTACATAATATAGCAATGCTACTAAAAGTAATGTCCCTTGATATAACTTTTCTTGTTAAGTCCCCATGCAATACGTCTTTTATTTTAATGTTGTTTTATTATGTACAAAACTGTTTTTACACTAACTAACTATTTCAGTTGGATCCGCGGGAGTGAAAACAACATCTGTACAAAATTTCATCTTAATCGGATGGACTATTTGGGAACGCATAAAGGCCAAACAAACAAACAAACAAACAAGAGAGAGAGAGAGAGAGAGAGAGAGAGAGAGAGAGAGAGAGAGAGAGAGAGAGAGAGAGAGAGAGAGAGAGAGAGAGAGAGAGAGAGAGAGATGAGGAAAGATGGCAGGTGGAGGAAAATTTTGAATATCTTGGGTCATTGATTACCAACAATGGTGACACAATGAAAGAAATTAAACGACGACTATCAATTGCTCTTCAAAGACTAAAACAACTAAATAACTTATGGAGTGGGACAGACAGAACTACAAAATTAGACTTTTAAAAGCATGCATCTTTCTCATTGCAACATACGCCTGTGAGACCTGGACACTTACTAAATAAGCTGAACAGCGCATAAATGCCTTTGAACAAACATGGTATAGACGGGTTCTAAGAAAATCTTGGATAAAGAAAAAAACAAATGAATCCATACTTCAGGAGCTAAATATTGAAGAAGATTAGCTATTAAAGACGATAAAACAGAAAATTGAAATATTTTGGTCACTTGAAACGTCATGGAAGTTTGGAGAGAACAATAATAGAGGGGTAAATGCCTGGGAAGAGAGGAAGAGGAAGGCTAAAGAGAAGATGGGTGCATGATGTGGCGGATGATCTCCAGATGAGTGTATCGGACGCCGGACATCTTGCTTGTGATCGAGAAGTTTTCCGGAAGGTTGTTATGGGAGCGAGGTTCTGTAAAGGACATGCTACTGAATGAATGAATAACTGAATAAACATTCAGGCACGGGACACCGGACAGAGAATATGTTGATCAACACTTACAACGCAGGTAGATATTAACCGTTTATTCAACATTAGGATACTTCGAAGCAAGGGCATCAAGTCGACAAGACATACACCCACACTCAGGCCACATTGGATGAGCAGTGCAGTAGTAAACGTGAGAGGGCGTGAAAGAGGTTACATTCTACACAAGTATGGTCACTAGTGAAACGGTGTATAAAGCAACTCTGTGCGAATACTAGAAGAGTGCGGCTGGCTAGTGAAATATGTTATCCGTGGATATGCACTACTTAAACGGCTGCATCCACTTCTTGGTCTGTTCATTGAGTAACATGTCCACGTTGTGCGTGTGAACTCAGCTGTCGTAGTGTTGCTTCCTATCAGTCATCTAGACGGAACACACAAGAACCCAAGGAGCTTTATGACATGAACTTTTATTCAAATTTGCTCACTTTCTGTTAAATCTCTTCAGTGCTAAATATATTATTGAGGTATTTATTTTATTGATTGTGATAATTTTTGTTCTTGTTGCATGGATATGTAAATGGTGTTTTTCTGTTTTCTCTTGCACTGATTTTAACAGTGTCTTGTTGATTGTAATGCTTTGTCGTCAGCATATTAAAATTCAGGTATTTCTATACCCCCGGATAAAAACGTAGTATATTGTCCTTCAGTGTTTCTCTAGCATTCCTTATATTTTCCGTTTATACGTTAAGAGAAGATGCAATCATTTTTTATCACCTTGTTCTAAATTAAACCATCCTAGTGTATCAGCACATATTCTCACGGATGGCTGTTGTTCACATCTTGATATAGATAATTAATGTGCGAAAGATGAGTGATCAAAAGGGCTGAATCTAAGGCGGCTCATTTGTGACTCTTTGAAAATAAATTTCATTCGTTCGTTTGTTCACTGTTGAGTTTTTGTGTGATCTGTACTAAGTGTAATCGGAAGGCAGCATAAAAATGGACAAGAAAGAGGAATCAATAATGCCATCATGGCGAGTGACACAAAAATATTAGAGAATCTCTTCAGCCCAACTTCGTTGTGATTGATGACAACCCATCGGAATCAGCTGCCTTGTGCTGAGTAAGTTACAAGCGAGGCTACTAAGCCTCGCGACCCGTCAGAAAAAGAAAAAAAAAACTAATGACGCGACCAATACAAGATGGCTGAAGTTCTTGAGAACTCAGCGAAAAGTGTAGAGATAATGGCATGCTTTTAGAAGAACCCCATTTGTCCCAGTAAAAATCTGATCAGACTATTAAAACGACCCGACTGTCCTTCCCCCACCCCCATATAGATCGTGACCTAAATATTCCTAATCGATGAGTTAATCAATACTGAGTTATATAGCAGGCGGTGATGGTTCGGTGGGTTTATCATAGAGGACATTACATCTTTAATCACATTGATGATAATTATGATATTGTAGTTCAGGAAACGCTACACGAATCTAACATCAAGTTGTCATAGATTTGTATGTGACACACACACACAAAGATGCACCCATACACCCCCCCCCCCCCACACACACCCACACATCCACTCATTCACTCATCACCCACCCACCCACCCACACACCCATAACACATACGCATATATATATATATATATATATATATATATATATATATATATATATATATATATATATATATATATATATATATATATATATATATATATATATTAGGGGCGTTCATTTGAAACCAGTTCCAATGGCTTTATTACAAAAGCATGAAAGAAACATTAACAGGTGTGGTAGAATTAAACAAAGCATTCATTTTGAATGAATTATGCACCATAGGTTGGTCAGAAGAAGTCGCCCTAGGCATTCAGGCAAGCATCCCATTGCTTAGGTAGGCGGCGATTGCCGTCCGCAAAAATGGATTGTGGTTGCTCACTGAACCAAGTGTTTACCGCGTTCATTATGTCTGCATCTGTGTGAAATCGTTGCCCCTTGAGAGTTTTATTTTATAGGTCCGAACACTATGCGGAAGAGAAATACCTCACCCTCCACTCTGTAATGCAGCAAGTGGTTCAAACACCATCCCATGCGTTCCTCTTTTTGGTGGTCGTTCATCTGTGGTACCCACTGTGAACACACCTTCCGATATTGCAGTTTCTTACGAACGACCTTTTGAATTGTCCCAAATGAAACACCAAATTCTTTCGCTAGCGAACGTATGCTTCATCTGTACTGCTGCATCAATTTTGGCGATGGTTTTTACTGTTACAACAATATTCGCTTGACCCGGCCGTCGAATATCTGTCGTGAACCGACGACCTTTCAGAAACATTCGTGCCCAGTCTGTCACTATTGTCTTCAACACACATTTGTTACCGTACGCTGCCTGCATTCTTTGATGAATGTCCACTGGTCGAAATCCTTCAAATGAAAGAAACTGAATCTTTGGACGGATTTTGGATCAATCCGGCCATTTTCTCAACGGTCAGAAAACGCGCCTTATATATATATATATATATATATATATATATATATATATATATATATATATATATATATATATATATATATATATATATATATATATATATATATATCAATCAATCATTGGCACCTTGCCGTCTTGACAGACGATAGTTTGTGCTTTAAAAAGGCATAATAACTTTTAACTATGGCGGTAGCGAGTGTGACTGATAAGGCCAATTTGCGCTGTAAATGTCCGTTCACAGTGGGTGCATGTGAACACGTGGTCATTTCCACCATCATGCACCATCTTACGTCTCAAACGCTTGGTGTGTGACTTTTCTGCAATAATTTTCTCCTTTGACTTTATTCCATTTCTGATATTTGCCCTCCATGCAACACGTTCAGCGGCGACTTGCTCCCAATGTGCATTATCAATGCCTGTATCAATCATGTCCCGCTTACACACATCTTTGTATCGTAGTAGAGGCCGACCCTGAGATCTCTTACCCATCTGTAATTCACCAAAAAAGATATCCTTTGGTATTCTACCATCATCCATCCTCCTAAGATGTCCTATCCATCTAAGTCTACGAAGACTGAGCATGGAATAAACTGTCACACAACCTGATCTTTCCAATACTTCAGTATTTGTGATTTTGTCTTGCCACTTAATACCAAGAATTCTTCGCAGACACCGCATATGAAAGCTGTTTAAATTGTTCTCTTGGTGTGAGTAAGTTGTCCAGGTTTCACTGCCATAGAGAAGAGTACTAAGGACACAGGCTTGATAGACAAGGACTTTTGTTTTGGCAGTAAGCTTCCTGTTCTCCCAGACTCTTTTTCTTAACCTGTTCATTGTTGTTGCTGCCTTACCAATCCGGATGTTGATTTCCTGATCTAGGGATAATTTGCTATTTACCACTGATCCTAGATATGTAAAATGGTCTACTATCTCTAGTTCGGCGTCGTCAATAAAGATTGATGGTACCCCATGTGCACCTTGTGACATAATCTGTGTCTTCTTTTTGCTAATTGTTAAACCAAATTCAGAACAAGCATTGGAGAATGCAGATAGTAGACATTGCAATTCTTCCTCAGAGTGGGTCGTAACTGCAGCATCATCTGCAAAAAGCAACTCTCTGATCAGTAGCCTCCTAATTTTGGTCTTAGCCTTCAATCTCTGAGCATTGTAGAGGCCGCCATCTGAGCGTGAGTGAATGTATATACCACCATCCTGATCACGAAATGCATGTATATATATATATATATATATATATATATATATATATATATATATATATATATATATATATATATATATATATAATTAAATGCCATGCCAGCTGGCGTCGGCGTTCATGTATAGCCACAGATCGCGGTCTTTTGTGTTCTAGATCAATTTTGCTGATGATATTCTTCCATGCCACCGTCTCAACCCGTCCACCATCATTTCATTTCGTCTGCCACCGCCTCTTTTCCCTTTGATCTCTCCAGTTGTCACGATGTTCTTCGATGCCTTTCTTCTCATCATATATACGTATAGATGGGCAACATACGGGTATGATGTATTGGAAATGTTACAACCCAGCTGAAAAGCACATTCGCCACTATAGGTATGTGTGTGTTACGGAAGATTATTAAAAATTCAATTTGTACGAAAAGGAAACAAATATATATATAATCAACAAGAACTCAATTCATTCATTCATTCAGTAGCATGGCCTTTGCAGAACCTTGCACCCATATCAACCTTCCGGAAAACTTCTCGGTCATAAGCAAGATGTCCCGCGTCCGATACACACAAGTGGGGAGCATCTGCAATATCCTGCGCCCATCTTCTCTGTGACCTTCCTCTTTCTCTTTTCCCGGACCTATACCCCCCCCCCCACCATTATTGTTCTCTCCAAACTTACATGACGTTTCAAGTGACCAAAATATTTAAATTTTCTTTGTTTTATCGTCTTTAGTAGCCAACCTTCTTCAACATTCAGATCTTGTCGTATGTGTGCATTTGTTCTTTTCTGTATCCAAGATATTCTTAGAACCTTTCTACAACATTTATATTCAAAGGCATTTATGCGCTGTTCAGCTTGTTTAGTAAGTATCCAGGTCACACAGGCGTATGTTGCAATGGGAAAGATGCATGCTCTTAAAAATCTAATTTGTGTAGGTATATCTGCCCAACCTCAATACTGAAGAAGGTTTATTATTAAGACAAAAACAATTGAAGAATATGAAATATTGTGGGCATGTGGACAGACGCGAATTTTCGGAACAGATAATTATGGCGGGAGGTGTTACGGGATACAGAGAAAAGGAAAGTCATAACATAGATGGATTCGCGATATTGTGGGTGGGGGGGGGGGGGGGGTTGTTTCGCTCGATGTGAACTCAACCTTATTCCATACTCGTGCTACTATTTCTAGTGCACTTGGCTGATTTTTTTTTTGCGCATGGATTAGTTTTCCCTATTGCCAATGTCCCTCGCCATCTGGCGAACCCACTCTGGCTTCTTAGGTACATGTACTTTACGTCCCCATGTCAAGGACGCGAATTCAACATTTTGTCCAACTTACCGGTGTACGGCTATGAACCCACTAGCACGGCAACAGCATACAGGAAGTTTAAGAGCGAGCACACTTGTCTATTCGGCCACGCTGACCTCCGAATTCAAACAAACAAACAAACAATCAAACAATAAAGAAAGAAAGAAAGAAAGAAAGAAACAAACAAACAAACAAACAAACAAACAAACACACAAACAAGGCAGAAAGAAATACAAAAAGACAGAAACCAAGAAAGATTTTTAAAAAGACAGAAAGAAAGAAAGAAGTAAAGAAACAAACGGAATAAATAAACAAACAAACAAAAAGAAATAAATAAGGAAACATCAAAAGAAAGGGAAAAAAACAGAGAGAACGAACGAACGAACGAACGAACGGACTTTATTTTCGGCCCTTCCAATCACTCATCTTTCGATCATCAATAATGCATAATACAGTCACATAGAAAAAAAAACATTGTCAAATGAATGGTGTAAACATAAACAATGCACATTGCCATGTTATGAGACACATACCCCAACCAACTACCCATCCCCCATCCACCCACACACTCCCCACCCAACCACCCACACACTCCCCACCCAACCACACACACACACCCCCAGGCACACATACATACCCCCACCCATCAAACCACCCCCACACACACATTCCACACCCACACACACCCCACCTACACACATCTCCCCAAACACACACACATATCCCACCCACCACACAGCTCCTCACACACACATTGTAGAAGTAGTGACCACCTCATCAATCTTGCATTCAGATTTTTGGATGCTGCGAGAAACATGAGTGGTTGATGATCACACTGTACGGTGAAGTGTTTTCCTTATAGGTATGCCTGAAACTTCTGTACACTCCATACGAGCGCAAGACATTCTCTCTCTCTATAACACTATAATTTTTCTCAGCTGCATTCAATTTCCTGCTGGCATAAGCTACAGGGAATAGCTCTGATTGTTCATCTCCCTTCCTCTGCAACAACGTTGCGCCAATTCCAATGTTACTGGCGTCGGTACGCAGTACGAATGGTTGGTCAAGGTCTGGTAGATGTAAAACTGGATGATTGATTAAGGCTTGTTTGAGTGCTGTGAAAGCTCTCTCACATTCAGCAGACCAATTGACTTTCTCTGGGTTCCCCTTTTTGGTAAGATCCGTTAAAGGTGCTGACAGAGTATTGAAGTCTTTGATGTATCTTTGATAGAATCCACATAAGGATACAAATGATCTCACATCCTTCTTTGTTTTTGGACGAGGTGCTCTCTGGAGTTTGTCCACATTTCCCTCTTGTGGAGTTATCAGTCCATGAGATATCTTATGACCTAGAAAGTCCAATTCTTGGAATCCTATTTGACATTTCTTTGGCCTAGCCGTCAAACCAGTTTCTCTGAGGCGCCTGAACAAAAGACGCAGTGTTTCTACATGCTTGTCAAATGTTTCAGTTGCGATCAATATGTCATCCATGAAGTGACTTATGTCTGGATGATGTAGTGGGTCAACTAATTTTCTCATCATACGTGTAAAAACGCTAGGAACATTACTTAATCCGAATGGAAGTACGTTGAACTCATAGTGTCCTCCAGGCGTGCTGAAAGCTAACCATGGTCTAACGTCCGGTTTTACAGGAATCTGATAATATCCCTTGCTGAGATCAATCCTAGTAAAGTACTTAGCTCGGTTGAGTGCTGTGAAGAGTTTATTCTGATCCGGCAGGGGTTCTGCTTGGAATTCAGTAAAAGCATTGAGCTGTCGATAATCGATGCACAATCTATGTTCTCCACTTGGCTTTCTCAATAAAACGACGCTGGCACTGTAAGGTGATTCAGACGGTGAGATAATTCCTGCGGTGAGTAGCTGTTGTATTTCTTCCTCTAAAGTCTTTTGCTTTGAATAAGGAACTGGGTAAGTCTTGACTCGCACAGGCACTGTGTCATTTAACTTCATGTCAAATTCCTCAAAATCAGTACGTCCTGGCTTATTTGTAAGTACGTCTGCATACATAACCATAAGTTCCCGAATCTGCTCTTGCTGATCCTTTGTTAAGTTGGGATTAATTTCCACATCCTTAAAGGTCTCTTTGGCTTGCAGTGGGTACTCGACTCCCATTGTTGATCCTTCTTCGACTTCAGTAGCCACACTCATGGCCATCAGATGTGCAGGTTCGGTGGTTGAAGGTCTTTCATTATATTTCTTCAAGAGGTTTATGTGAAATACTGTCATCTTGCCGTTGACAGAAATCTTGTAGTTGGTACGTAAGATCTTCTCCGTCACTACATAAGGTCCTCTCCATCCTATTTGCAGCTTATTCTGACTGGTTGGAAGCAGCAACATCACCTTCTCTCCCACCTCAAGTTCTCTATCTTTTGCCTTGCGGTTGAAGTAACGAGCAATTCTTCGCCTGGCTTGACGTAGATTGACATTCGCTTGTTTCCAACTGTGTTGTAAACGATTCTTCAACTCGGCAACATACGTAGATGCAGTCACGACTGTATCGTCTGTATGATCATCAGTCCAAGTTCGGAGTAACGCCTCGAGTGGTCCTTTGATCGGTCGTCCAATCAACAATGTGGCTGGAGCAAAACCTGTTGAGTGATGGAGTACCTCCCTGTAAGCGAATAGAGCTGCGGGTAAATACAAGTCCCAATCCTCTGTGTTCTCCTGGGCAATTTTGCGCAGGATACTGATCAATGTCCCGTTCCACCGCTCCACAAGTCCATTTGACTGAGGGTAATATGGTGAACTAAAGATATGGCGCGAATGAAAAAGTCTGAATGTCTCTTCCATTAGTTTACTACGAAACTGTGAACCGTTGTCCGTCAAGATTCTTTGTGGGAATCCTAGACGTGTGAATATTCCTAATAATGCTTCAGCAACTTGTTTGGAGTCACAGCTGGGCATAGGAACCACTTCGGCCCACATGGTTGTTGTATCCACAAGCGTTAATATGAATCGATTTCGCCTCTTCGTTGCGGAGAGGGATCCGATAATGTCTACAGCTACCTTCTCGAATGGTATTCCAGTTATAGGCAAATCACCCAACATTGCCGGTGGGGTCCGGTGTTTTGGTGATACTTTATGACACTGTGGGCATGATTTTACAAACCGTTGTATGTCTGAGTTCATCCCTGGCCAAAAGTAGTGAGTCGCAATCCGCTGTGTAGTAGCGTTGATACCCATATGCCCACTAAATGGTAGACTATGGCCCATTTCAAGGATCTGGGCCCTGTGTTGAGTTGGTACAACAAGTTGGTTGAACTCTTGTCCAGCTCTACCTGCTCGTCTGTAGAGAATTGCTGACTTCATAAACAGATCACCTTTACGTGGAGGTAAATGTGATTTCGGCAGTTTCCTGAAGCAGGGATCCAAGGTGCTGTCGGCCTCTTGTACCCTCTTCAGTTCCTCCGTTCGAGGGATTGGCGTAGTTGTTTCTGGAGTCTTTTTCGTCTGGGATCGAGTTGTCATTGTCGACATCGCCACAGGTTGAACAGGTTCTCCTAGAAAGACGAATCTACAGCCGAGAATTACCGGATATATAGGATCTTCTAAGACTGCAGCCTTAATTGTCCCAGTGACATAACGAGATGCTATGCTCACCTTTGCCACCGGAAGAGACATAGTTGTCGAACTCTTCATGGGTCCATGTAATTCAACTATCTCCTCTGTCACCTGTTCCGGGTGAACTAAGGATGATGATACAACGCAGTCATACGATAGCCCGGTATCGTAGAGACAGGTCTTTTTTAATCCATTCAGCAATATGGATTCTACAACCGGAAGATGAGATGCTGTGTCTTTATGAGGTGTCTGCTTTGACGTTTCATCAGTGTTCACTCCGTTCTCTCTTCGGCTGGCCAAACAAGCAGCTGTGTGTGGAGGTGGCTTCTTTCTACAATTCTTCAATGTGTGACCTCTGATTTTACAAAACGTGCAGAATGGTTTTTCCTCCTTTGCCGCTGTCTGGAATGTGTTTTGAGTGGGGTTTTTGAATTCCCCATTTTACTTAGTGGCTAAGTTGCCATCACCTTCCTTTGGCTTTGAAGTTTTATCTTGAGGGGGAGTGTTTGTCGAACGACCATTGCCTCCGATTTCCTTCTGAGATTTTTCAAATCTTTCTGCCAGGATGATGATGTTTTCTAGTTAGTCAGCTCCGTTTTGTGTTAAAAATGCTTTTATCTCATTCGACATCTTGCCTTTTAGCTGATCTATGATGATCATCTCACGTAGTCCCTCGAAACTTTCATCGAACCTTCCTAGGCTTGCCCATCGTTGGATATAAGATTTCAGTCTTTCAACTAGTTGCGCATAGCTTTCGCCCGGTTCTTTCCTTGCGGCTTTGAATCGAGCTTTGTAAGAATCACCGTCCACTTCAAATCGGCTCAAGAGTGCCGTCTTGAGTGTCGCGAAGTCCTGCTGTTCCTCACGGGTGAGGCGAGAGAACACGTCGTACGCGGTAGACCTTAAAGCTTGCGACAATTTCGTTGCCCATCGTTCCTCGTCAAGACCACAGCTGACACACATCAATTCGAAGTGAGACAAAAAAGCCTCGACGCTGTCCGTCTGTCGTTGAATGGTTCTAGAGGAAAAGACATCGCTCCGGAATTAAGGTGAGAGACATTAGAATGTTGTTCTGCCACTGGAAAACCTAGTGAGTGTGAGGGGGTGGGGGCGATCCGTCCCTCTAATCTTCGGATCTCCAAGTCATTCTCCATTCTTTTCAACTCCAACTGGTGTTGATGTTCTCTTTCCCTATACCTAATTTATCTTCTTTCAAGACTATTTCAGCCTGAAGTCGTTTCTCTTTCTCATCCAATTCAGCTTGAAGTCTACCTTCCTTCTCCGCTATTTCAGCTTGAAGTTTCTTTTGTTCCAACTCGTATGCTTGTAAGCGTTCCTTCTCCTTCTCAGCTAATTCAGCCTGAAGTCTATTTTCCTTCTCAGCTAATTCAGCCTGAGATTGTTTCTCTTTGAGGGCTAGATCGGCTTGGAGTCGTTCCCTTCTGTCGAATTCATCTGAGACATATTTAGCCAGCTCAGGGCCGTCTAAACTGCATTGTTTACATATTTCCATTATCTGGGCCCGGAATTTAGCAGCTTCGGCCATGCTTATTGTTTAATTTTATTTTACTTTAGAAAAGAAAATAAAGTGCAGTTTGATCTGATCCAGGTAAGCTTGTCACTCCTTGGATCTGCAAATATACAGCAAAGCATGCACAATATTAAACAAAGCAATCGCTAACTAAATTCTGTTGACCCCAGGTAAATGTTAACACGATTGGTATCTGACCTAGAAATGGTACAACTTAATTTCTTGTCTATCTGTCAATGCTGCACAAGCTAAGGACAGAAGCACAGAAATAACCAGAATAGTTCCACTCTTTCTAAAAGAATTCGAAATTCTGACAGAGTTTTCCCTTCGGAGAAAGATTTTTCCCGATCGGTGAAAAAATATTCTAAGTCCAAATTCTTCTGAAGAAAGACACCTTCTCTAAAGAGAATAATGTTTAAATGGCAGATTCACACTCTATTTTCACCTGGAGAACTCTCTCTGAAATATAGACACTATTTGAAAGATGCCCTCTTCTTCAGGGGAAATGATCAGTCACTAACTCTTATTTATATATAAATGTCATTCTTATCATGTGGCTGTCAATCAATACAATACATGATGTCTGTTTATCATCTATCATAAAATGACAATGTTCAATTACTGAAATTTGTGTATACAATTTATGAAATTGTTCAACACGCACAATGTATCCTGTATAACTCAATTTAATACTGCTCTTATCAAGTATCACTTATCCTCTATTGTTTAGAATCCCTCGACAGATATCTATTCCCAGGGTTTATCATCTAGGATAATAGCTATTCAATATGTCTGTAAGGATTCAAGTCCGGGACGTGCAACCCACAATGTCGTATATTCTGAAGGGACTGGGGATCACTGTTGTGCATTACCCATATTCTGGTTTAAGAAGCTGGGCCCCATCCTCTTCCAATATGTAAATAAATCAAGAATACGACCCTTGAAGTTTTACAGGCTCTGTTTTATGGTTTGTCTAGGAGTTAATGGTCCTCTTTTTGGAGAATAGTGAACACAAGATTTAACTCTGCCCCTTCACCAGGAATCTATTGGCTCTCGAACCCCCATGATCTACTATGAAATGTCTGAAAGACTTCCTCAGTATGAATCAGGTGAAATGTAGCATGGGTTTGGAACAGTCAAGAGATACAGAGTTTCCTCTTTTCCCCTTAATTTAAATTCTGTTGAGTTATTTTGTTCTGTTAAATAAATTATTTAACAAACACTGGTAGACATTGACATCATGTTGACACAAATAAACAGGTAATTAACAGACAGGTTGAACAGACACAGTAATAAGATTTAGTTACTATAGATGTTATTTATTGACTGAGCCTGTTTCTCTTTTGGCTTGTAAATACATTATTTTTCACATCTGTTTTGTCATGACATATATGTTTCAGTGGAAAAATACACATCAATGTCAAATCACAGTTCATCAATCAATAAACAATAATAAATATGATGATCCTATGTGTTGTAAATCTTCTTAAAATAATGTTATAATATACATTATAGTGTGGCATGAGTCAATTCAACTGTGGTATGAATCATGGTGTTTGGGAGGGATTATGTTTGTTGGCATGGAATAATGTCACCTCTGAGTGGTAAATATGGGCTAAGCTTGGGTCCATGGACTGATGGATCCGCTTCAGCACTTGCCGGTGAGCTACTCTGAAGGCTTCCCCTTTCTCTGCTCAAGGCTGGAGTTTATCTTCCATCTCATGAGTGTGTGGTCATCTTTTCCGTCTGCCTCCCTCTGCTGGTTAAGTTGCCACCAAGAACATCACTGTGTAAAATTTACAGAGGCACATACTATCCTACCAATGTAATTTTCCCAGCATGTTATTAAGTTTGAACACAACATAACAGGAAGGACAAGATCAGAAGAAGTGGTGTTGTGTTAATTTGTGTGGGGTCAGAGATTATCATTACACTGGATGCACCTGCTATCTCTTGGTACCTGCTGTATGTATTCTCTCAGTGTACCTGTGGTTCATTGAGAAGTGTACAGTCAGACCATAGATAGGAGTGATAATGTGTTGTTCCTTGGATCATTCAGGTCAGGCTGATAAGTCAAGACCAAGACAAGGACAAGATGCATTTTTATAAATGACATACAGTTATAACATCTTTATCAACTCATTAGTTTTATGCATTTGTGTGTATAATTGTTTCTCAGTACCTTCCAAATTAACTACTTGTCTTCCTCTTCTTCCCATACATCATTTCCTTTTTCCTGCTGCTGTTGTGGTGTGGTGTGGAGTGCTGTGTAGTGTTGAGTTAACTTCTGTTGATTGGGGTTCACATAGCTTGTACTATTTTTCCCTATCTCCAGTAGCTAATATGAGTTTAACTCATGAAGTGTTTTATTGTTATTCATGTCTAACATACAGAATTCTGATGTGTATTTGTTACAAAATGTAATCCATACAAGATCATGACACAATACATTAGTGAGAGGTTGTTACATAAAGTACCTCCCCTAATCCACCTCTCTTCTCCCCCATATCCATCTATTCTTCTTCCTCTATTAGCAGTGCACATCATGTCCCTTCCGTTGGCAAGAAACAGTTGGCATTAGACCGAGGTTTTATTTACCGTTTGGTCTGCGCAGATTTACTAGGCTGTCTGTCACAAATGGCGTCTGTGCAGCGTATCCTGTTCTTAGGCAATGCATTTAATAAGTGCTTTGTCTGAGTAAAAATCTGACACATAACTACAATTATTTTCTACCAATCCCTATTATTTCAATTCGCAAAGAGGAAAGAAAAGATATAATCCTTCTCTCAGCTCCTTAGATTTCGAATAGGCAGAAATAAATACAATTTCAAGCTAGGTGGTGGTTCGTGTGCAGAACTGGTTTGTATCTGCAGAAAGCATTTTAAAACAGTTTTGATAGAAGCATCAAAGTGCGTTTGAAATTTCACCTCGTACAAGTTTTCTGTGATAGATAGTTGTAGTATGCACATAGTAAAACTAATAGATGTAGTGAATAACTTCAGAGTTTGCAGTTTTTGAGAAGTGCGAGATTGTTAGTAAGCCCGGGAAAAACTCGGTGTAGCTGAAAATATGCAATCGACCATTTCACACGTCAGAGATTTATTTTACAAGTAATACATTTAATTTTGACGCACAACACTGGATACCTTCTGCTTCACACATTTGGGTATCACATTGTCCTGAGGATTCACAAGCTTACCTCGGTTTATCGGATCAAACAGCCGTTTTTCATGTAAAGTACAGGTCACATTTGGCTTCTGGCCGGTCGTCAGGGCTGAATTGGAAGAAGTGCGCGGGGTGTTAGAAATAAACGCTTGAGCGGGTCAAAGTTGTATCATGTGACCGGCTCCTTCCAATCGTCTTAGTAGTTGGAGACGCTGTAATTCCTATTAATAGCCGACATATGTCCATCTCGAGTGTCAAGTTGTGTTCGATTCTCAATGGTGCGGTTAATTGTATGTTGTTCTCTGTAGTTGGTGCGAATATGTTGACGCACTGCAAATGATGGTTGGTGATTATGTCACACTCACCCACACACAGGTCCCACACCCACCATACATCCCTTCACCCACCCAGACATCATCCATTCACCCACACACAACCCCTCCACACATACATCCCTCACACACACATCCCCCAGACACACACGCATGCCTCATACACACCCACACACACATACTCACATCTAGACACAAACATGATGCCTCACATAATCACTGAAACTAGTATGAACCAACTCCCACACTTTACACACACATACACTGACGATTGTCGTGAGCATTCTCGCAAAAAAAATTTTAAATGGTGAAAAAATTGTACATATACATTGTGTAACGTAAAAAATTGGTGAGGCAATTAAACTCTCTCTCTTTTTTTCTTACACTTACACACACACACACACACACACACACACACACACACACACACACACACACACACACACACACAAACACACACACACAACCACACACACACACACATCCCCTCTCTCACACTCACACACTCTCTCTCTCTCTCTCACTCACACTCACTAACTCTCATTCACTCTAAGTAATGTACGTGTGTTCATGAGAAAGAAAGAAAGAGAGAAAGAAAGAAAGAAGTAAAGACAGAAAGAAGCAAAGAAAGAAAGAAGTAAAGAAAAAAATGAATAAATAAATAAATAAACAAACAAAATAGATAGAAAGAAGGAAACATCAAAAAGAAAGAAAGAAAGAAAGAAAGAAAGAACGAAAGAACGAAAGAACGAAAGAACGAAAGAAAGAAAGAAAGAAAGAAAGAAAGATGTTATGCATTGTCAGATTTACATTATCCAGTTTGAAATATTGTGGTTTGTTCTGAGATGGACTTGGCAGTGCTTGGTTCACCCCGCCCTCCGAGAGCAGTCTCATAATTCGCAGTTGGTTGTCTGGATCAGGTCACGTGTGTCGACACAGATTACGTAAGCACATTTTAGGATTCTAGCAGGTGTGAACATGGTGTTAAACATTTGAAGAATTCACTTATTACTCTGGGAGAATTAAATTGTAACACTTGGAGAACTGAATTACTGCATTGAAGAATTGGTTTATTGCAGGGATTCCAATGCAAGCAAGAATAAACGGCAGTGGCAGAAAACGTAATAAAATAAAAATAAATAAATAAATAAATAAAGGGGTTAAAAAGCAAGAAGATCGATTTCATTGCACCGAGTGTGATCCCACATGGCTCTATCTCTTTCCGCTAGTCGTCCTGCCGAAAACATGACACAAAGCACAAACACAGTAACTCCAGCGAAATCGCGCATGAGACTCCGAGGTCATTCTACTCGTGTACCGAACGACGTGGCCCGGAATGGAACTCACAACCTTCGGAGCGCGTGGCAGACGGTGTCACCACGGAGACTCCCTCGGCACTCTCAACAGATCTCTAAGGTGCTGATAACTGTAGGGACTCGGCACTGGCAATAGATCTCCAAGGTGCTGATGACTGCAGGGACTCGGCACCGGCAATAGATCTCCAAGGTGCTAATGACTGCACGAACTCGGCACTGGCAATAGGTCTCCAAGGTGCTGATGACTGTAGGGACTCGGCACTGGCAATAGATCTCCAAGGTGCTGATGACTGCACGGACTCTGCATATCTAATGCAATATTTGATGGATTGTGGCATTCATCCTGGCTGATAATCAGGATGGAAGCTACACTTAACCAGGACAACAGTTGTGTTCGATTTAGGAGCGTAGGCATTGGAACCACTGCACAAATACTCTGACTTTCTTCATCGCTCTCTCTCTCTCTCTCTCTCTCTCTCTCTCTCTCTCTCTCTCTCTCTCTCTCTCTCTCTCTCTCTCTCTCTCTCCCCCCCCCCCCCTCTGATTCATTGAACATCACCTGAATTGTCAGTTAGCCTTCCACCAGGAAATAACTCTGGGTTGTCTTTTCTTTCAGTTCGACTGTAGCTTTGCTTGGAAAATAATGAAAGAATGGTCGTCTTTCGCCTTGGAGCTAATCTTGCTTCTCACTTCTTACTGTGGGACGCAGAGGTGTTTCCAAGGCACCAGGGCTGGGTTATATACTGGCCAAGACCTATTGACGCGTCCTCGTCGAGCGTCCTGGGCAACAGGTCCCTTCGGGGTCCTGGCTAAAGTCAGTAGGATCGCCGATTCCTCCGAAGTCGGAGAGTGTCTGCCTGTACGGCGAGGAACCACAAGTCTGCACACCAATAAGCCAGACATGGGACAACGGATACTCACGCAAAACTCAGGTCCTGTATGACATCACACTGATGTTGGACAACAGGATGCCTTCATCCGACATACAGGACTTCGCGTTGGAGCTCAAGCCAACGAACGCAAGCAAGCAAGCAAGCACTTCTTACTGTCCTTGCGTAAATGAGCTTGAATTGGGTCAAGAAGTATGACTCCGTTCATGAGTCGTCAATTCCAATCTCCAGTTTCTCTCGAGATGGATTTCAGGAAGTCGAGAGGTGTAACACTTAACCAAGACAACAATTGTGTTCGGTTTAGGAGCGTGGGAATTGGAACCACTGCACAAATACTCCGACCTTCTTCGGGTCTCTCTCTCTCTCTCTCTCTCTCTCTCTCTCTCTCTCTCTCTCTCTCTCTCTCTCTCTCTCTCTCTCTCTCTCTCTCTCGCTAACATTATCGCCGGTATCGTTCACCAGCTATGCATAAAAACTGGCCAGAATACAACCACCCGCTGGAGCTCGACGTGCCGTGACGTTCCTTCAAGAGAAGCAACGGCTGTAGCTGGATATGACAATATTAATTACAGACAGTTAGGCATATTTAGCTCCTGCTAAAAGATGAGACATACTAAACACAGACACAATGTACATATCTTACAATGGACTCCACAAAGGTGAATCAGAGTGAAAATTATCAAAAACAAGAAACAATCAACAAATATATAAATTCATTCATTCAGTAGCATGTCCTTTGCAGAACCTGCTCCCATAACAACCTTCCGGAAGACCTCTCGATCATAAGCAAGATGTCCCGCGTCCGATACACCCATCTGGGGATCATCCGCCACATCCTGCACCCATCTTCTCTTTAGCCTTCCTCGCCCTCTCTTCCCAGGCATATACTCCTCCATTATTGTTCTCTCCAAACTTTCGCGACGTTTCAAGTTACCAAAATACTTTAATTTTCTTTGTTTTATCGTTTTTAATAGCCAACTTTCTTCAATATTCAGAAATATATAATAATGAAGTAATATAATAAAACTACTTATTATAGGACACAACATACAACCGACGTTTCGATTCTAAGAATCTTTTTCAAGGACAAGACAACACAAACAGACATAAAGAGAAAAACACAAAATGATAAAATAATGTGTAAACACAACTCCTCTGTTGTCAAAAAGATACACAAGTTGGGTTCAGTAGGGGTTTAAAAGGTGCTCTTATACTACAAAGGTTGAGTGGGAAATGTGTGGCCAAAGGTGTCTAAACAATCAGATATATTATTGTATAGACGGAATACAGCAGAGTCCCTAGATGGTGCCTTGCTGTATTGGACTGGTGCCGCAGATGACGTTTTACTGTACGCTACTGGTTCCAATAGGCTGGTGTGACCAAAGATATATACGGGACTCTGGCAGAAGATGGGTGAGTGGTGTGACCAGAGATATACACGGGACTCTGGCAGAAGATGGGTGAGTGGTGTGACCAGAGATATACACGGGACTCTGGCAGAAGATGGGTGAGTGGTGTGAACAGAGATATACACGGGACTCTGGCAGAAGATGGGTGAGTGGTGTGAACAGAGGTATACACGGGACTCTGGCAGAAGATGGGTGAGCGGTGTGAACAGAAAGGTTCAGCAATTAACCCTGTAAAGCCTGGTGTATTGTGGTGATCATTAAACAATGCCTTTGGAAAAGAAGTCCTGTCTAGCAGGACATTGCAGACACATGAGGCACGGGAGATGGCATGAGATATGCAGGAGAGATGGCAGAGGAAATGGCAGGGGAGATGGCAGAAAAGATAACAGGAGATATGGCAAGAGAAATGGCAGGAGAGATGGCAGGGGAGATGACAGGGCTGATGGCAGGAGAGTTGGCAGGAGGGATGGCAGGGGAGATGATAGGGGAGATGGCAGGAGAGATGGCAGGAGAGATGGCAGGTGAGATGGCAGGGGAGATGACAGGGCTGATGGCAGGAGAGTTGGCAGGAGGGATGGCAGGGGAGATGATTGGGGAGATGGCAGGAGAGATGGCAGGATAGATGCCAGGGAGATGGCAAGAGAGATGGCAGGAAAGATGGCAGGAGAGATGGCAGGGGAGATGGCAGGAGAGATGACAGAGGAGATGACAGGAGAGATGGCAGGAGAAATGGCAGGAGAGATGGCAGGGAGATGGCAGAAGAGATGGCAGGAGAGATGGATGGCAGGAGAGATAGCAGGAGAGCTGGCAGGAGAGGTGGCAGGAGAGATGGCAGGGGAGATGGCAGGAGAGATAGCAGGAGGCGATGGCAGGAGAGATGGCGGGGGGATGGCAGGGGAGATGCAGGGGAGATGCATGGGAGAAGGCATGACAGATGGCAGGAGAGATGACAGGGGAGATGGCAGAGGAGATGGCAGGTGAGATGGTACGTGAGATTGCAGGACAGATATCAGGAGAGATAGGGGGAGAGATGGCAGGAGGAATGGCAGGAGAGATGGCAGGGGAGATGACAGTAGAGATGGTATGGGAGAAGGCAGGACAGATGACAGTAGAGATGGCAAGGGGAGATGGCAGGAGAGATGGTAAGGAAGATGACAGGAGAGGTGGCACGTGAGATGGCAGATGACAACAACATCTCCTAGGTAACTATTTATTTTCCTACAACAATATCCCCAAAGCAATAATTAACCCTCCTACAACATCTCCTATGTAATTATGTACTCTTCTACAACAATATCTTCTAGGTAACTATTTACTCTCATACAACAATATCTCATAGGAAACTATTTACGCTCCTTAACTTTATCTCCCTGGTAACGCTTTACGCTCCAACACAGGGATCCCCCAGCCAACTATCTGTAACCTTTATATTCCCCCTCTGCCTCCTTCTGTGAAAGGTAAGCTGTAAGAAATGTCAAGGACTTAAAACACATATAAACAATTATTTCTAAGCTTAAGTTGCAGGCTTTCTCTTGGCGGGGACAACAGAATCAATAGATATTCTGTTGCTTTACAGAAAACTAAACCTGCAGAACCTCCATATCCAATGCCAGGTACCATTAGGTTTAATGAGCACAAGCAGTGCTGCACTCCCGGAAGTGAACCTCTTCTTTCGGGGATGCCACAGAGTCATGTCAAGATGACAAGTTCGAATCCCATGTTCTTGCATCTTTCATGTGTCTGCTATCTTGTGTGTTCTCTGCTGATTCGCGTTAATTTATTGCAGTCTTCTTTGAGCGCAATCAATACTTATACATTTATTATTAGTGTAAGGTATTATTAAATCCTGCCGTCTTCGTGTATTAAAATAATATACTTTTTGTTCAGAGGGAATAAAAGTAATTACTATATAGAACTAAAGGCGTTAAGGTAGTAACTATTCATAATTGAAAGAGGTAAAGTAACATCTAGGTAACTAGGCGGAATAGGCAAACGTAATAACTGTCAAGGATTGAAACGGTTGAAGTAGTATTTAATGTAGGTCCGGGAGAGATAATATAACAGCTATGGAAATAATGTTTAACTAAAATTAATACTAAAAGTAATAACTGTTAAGGAGTAAAGGGGTTAATATAACGACTAGGAGAAAAACGTTTAACTAAACAGGATAGGTGAAGAATTACTATTAAGGACTAAAGGGGTTAAAGTAACAACTAGGAGAAACACGTTTAACTAAGCGGGATAGGTATGGTAATAACCGTCTAGGGTTGAAAACGTTAAAGTAACCTAATAGAAGAGAAACGTTTAACTAAATGAAATAGGCAAGGTAATAGTTGACTATTACTGAAGGGTAGCTGTTTGGGACTGAAAGAGGTACAGTAAAAGCTAAGGCGGAAGCGTTGAACTAAAACGGAATAGGTAAAGTAATAATCAAGGCTGTTACTCTAACCTCGTCTTTCAAAGTATTCATGAACAGAGTAGTAAAATAAGCGTCCATGCCCAGTATCCTCATTCTACTAATGAAGAATCAGATTCGCTGGGCTGGTCACTTGACTCGCATGCCAGATCACAGGCTCCCTAAGCGAATTGTGTTTAAGGCGAGCTGCTCTGTGGTAATCGCTCCCAATGCGGCAAGAGGAAACGTTTTAAAGACACTCTGAAGATCTCACTAAAAGCTTTTGGAATTCATCATGACACTTGGGAGACTGCTGCCAAAGACCGAAATTCGTAGCGTACATAATTACGCAAGGATGCAGTCACTTACTTGTGAAGCAAACAGGACCGCAAGAGCTGTGGGTAAAAAAAAAAAAAAGGCTGGACAGAAAAACCACTGCAGAAGATTCTCCTCCTGCAACGACAAGCATTCAGTGCCTACATTGTCAAAGACATTTCGAGCCAAAATAAGCTTTACCAGCCATTTTAGAACTCACGACTCCAAACTTTCAACCCCACTGGATGAAATGAATGGGCATCATCATTCTTGATGGACAAACACCCGTTAAAGAGGCACAAAATGCAAATACATATGTCACAACCATCGAACCAGAATAAGGCAAAGGATTCAAGGATTCGAACCCGGGTCTCCAGGGTGCAGATTTTAAATAATGATCATGTTAGACCATGTATTGTCTCGTATCGATGATATCTTCAATCTTTTTACTATTATCATGTAGGTCAATAAACATATATTTTTTAAATACCAGGAATAAAGGTGGCAAGTATGGTCGAAAGGATAAGACCACGCTCTTAAACTTCCGGTGTGCTGGAAGTGGGGTAGCGGGTTCAACCCACACAACGTTTATGTTGGATTAAAATGTTGACTTTCGTCCTTGACTTAGGAACGAAAATTACAAGTACCGCAGAAGTCGGAGTGGGTTAGCGTGATGACTTAAGACTCTTTTAGTAGGGAAAGCTAACTCTCACGTCAAATCTGTCAAATCTGGTTTGTGTTGTGAACTGTTATGAAAAATGGTGGTTGGCTTTCGTGTTCAAAACATTGTTTTGAACACGAATTAAAGCACATTGTTAGTGAATTTGAATAACGAAGACAGAAACAATAGATTGCACGATTTATTGCCTGACATATTTCGCTGTATGTCATCAGATACATACTGCAGAAACAACACAACGTAATCTAAATTAATTAGATAAATCCTTCAAGCTAAGATATACAGCACACATATTCACATAGCACTGCCAATTGTCTGTTGGCCGAAGGGGTTAACGTGGTAGCTATCTGGGACTGACAGAGATAAGTAAAAGCATAAAGCTTTAATTCGTGTGCAACTACTGCTTTTTCTAGTGTTTTATGCTTCCGTCGACGATTAATTGTAATTTTAGTGGCTGACTGTTGTTAGCATTCTGGCAGCGGCCGTATGCATGCGTGCGTGTGCTTGCTGTTAGTTATGCTAGTACTTCTGTCTGATCCATTTTTTACACATGACAGCATCACTGTGACAGTGAGGAACATTTTGTGGGATATTCGTTGGAACAGGAATGGAGCATTATAGGGTGACCCGCTGCCGTGATGTTTGAACTGCAACTAATGACTAATGGTACCTTGTGGCTGTAATAACACGCATTAAATATTAATTCAAGTGGCAGTATACTAAGTTTGGCCATGTTCAACTTGCATTTTAATCAACTAGTTCCATCAGATGTAACCGACGGAACCAAAGTAATCATTTCATTTAAAATGTGTATTTAGGCGTGCAAGATACATCTTCATCCTTAATGAATACGGTATGCTTCCACTGTTCCAAGATTTGGTATGTCGCTTCAGTTTTTATGACTACGCTTAGATTAAACGTTTTAGACTATGTGGAGGCAAATGTATTTCAATGTATTTATTGTATTCATAAATGTCCCCTATGTTGCTTATTCCTATGATTTGTTGCTTTTTATAACTTCATTCTGTGCTCAACTGCATTTCATTACTGTAACCTTTATTTTCCTGCTCTCGAATTGTAGCCTCCAATCAAGCGGCAAAATCTTGAAGCACGCTGCGTTCTCAACAGAAAAGCTTTCATCTATTGATTTTTTTAAACACGTGAATTGAAGAAAAAAATGTATAACACAGAAAGAAAAGTATTTACAAGCGGCTTTCTACACACCAGCTTGTGAAAATGCTGCTACAACTTCATAATGTCACACGTGCATTAATCTTCTTCTGGGCTAGTTGAGCCGCTACTCCATTCCCGCATTACTTCATTAAGATTCAGGAGTGTAGCGGTGACATTCTATTTTGAATAGAATTACAAGTGTTGACTGTAAAATACATGTAGTTTTGATCATATTCATGGGGCGAGGAAACTGAACTTGGGCGTTATCAAGAATCTGAAAAACGAAACAGTCGAAATAACAATAGATACGATAACTGATTTTAAACTAGCTCATGACAACAGCAAATTTTCCTCCCTTTTTAATTGCTGCTATCAGCCCCATGTTCATTTTGCAAGGCAATTTTACGTTCAGTAGTTTGCCATTACTTTCTGAACGACAAATCAACATTTAAGTCCAGCTTAATACCGGTGTTGGCGTTCAACCGCTTACACAGACATCAGCGTACCGAGCACTCTTATCCTGTGATCCGCACCAACATCTAGTATCACATTATCACTGTGACGTACTTAAAATTATAGTGAGTAGTTAAGGATTTCACTTAATATGAAACCCCCTCTTCGTATACAGTTCTGCTTTATAAACTGAAACCACCCATCGACCAATCGCCATAGTGATACTAAAGAACTGTCTCGTTGGTTATACATGGTGTATTTTTAATGACTGTGCAGTGTTTGAAAATATTGCCTGTTCAAGTTTTGTATTTACCTATTATGTTGCACGAACTTTACAGAGGGTGAACTTGGACCGGCAATATTTTCAAACACTACACAGTCATTAAAAATACACTTTATATCTATATATCATTTCTCTATAAAATAAAATTTTGCGGTTTACCCCTTGCGATCTCACTGACTGAATTTCGACACTTGTGAATTTCACATGACCACATTTATTTATTTTATTCCTTTCTTTGCGTGAAGATTATTTGATCTTAGAGATCAAATAATCATTACTGGATTGATAACGTCAGTCTCAGATGCCCTATTTACAATTATTTGGTATTTACTGTCTGTCTGTCTGTCTGTCTGTCTGTCTGTCTGTCTGTCTGCCTGCCTGCCTGCCTGCCTGCCTGCCTGCCTGCCTGCCTGCCTGCCTGCCTGCCTGCCTGCCTGCCTGCCTGCCTGCCTGCCTGCCTGTCTGTCTGTCTGTCTGTCTGTCTGTCTGTCTGTCTGTCTGTCTGTCTGTCTGTCTGTCTGTCTGTCTGTCTGTCTGTCTGTCTGTCTGTCTGTCTGTCTGTCTGTCTGTCTGTCTGTCTGTCTGTCTGTCTGTCTGTCTGTCTGTCTGTCTGTCTGTCTGTCTGTCTGTCTGTCTGTCTGTCTGTCTGTCTGTCTGTCTGTCTGTCTGTCTGTCTGTCTGTCTGTCTGTCTAGACATACGATATATATATCAGCATCTTTCAGCTGATTGTTGATTTCATGGCAAGATTACGCTCAGTAGTTTTATATATACAGAAGAAGAACCATCTGCAAATCTAACCATTAGAGAACTCCTGTTTGCGGACGCCCAAGCACTAATAGCAAAATCAGAAGCTGAATTACAAGACCACATGAATAGTCTAAACGAAATGTGTCGGGAACATCACATGAAAATTAGCGCAAGCAAAACAGAGGTAATGACTATAACTAAAGAAGAACAAACAGCAACAATTCACCTAAACGAACATCCCTTGAAACAAGTAAAGAGTTTCAAGTACCTAGGAAGTATAATATCATCAAATGGCAGATCAGAAGACGAGATCGAAAATAGGTGCAATAAGGCAAATCAACTCATTGGACAAATGGCACCAATACTAAAGAACAAACATGTATCAATAACTACTAAGAAAGCACTTTACAACACAATCTTCCTACCAACTCTGTGCTACCAATGCCAAACCTGGACAATGACAGAAAAAGAGAAAAGAAAAATCACAACAACAGAAGTGAGGTTCCTGAGAAGAATACTCAACGTATCAAGAAGAGATAAGATCAGAAATGAAGAAATCAGGACTAAAGTGGGGGTTAAAGCAGCACTAGATTTTATTAGAAAGCAGCAAGTCAAATGGTTTGGCCATGCAAGTAGGTTATCAGTCAACAGCATGCCACAACAAGCAATGATGTACAGACCAGATGGAAACAGAGGAAGAGGCCGACCACGTAAACGTTGGACGGAGGGAATAGCAGAATCCATGGGAATGTCGATATACGAAGCCCATAACCGGGCACTCTCACGAAGTTTATACTTCACCTCGACACCGCAAGGTACAAGAGGAACATGATGAGATGAGATGATATATATATATATATATATATATATATATATATATATATATATATATATATATATATATATATATATATATATATATATATATACACAGCAACAATATACACTACTTATTCTTCTTTCATTCATCACCCAAAATATCATATGCCCTCGCCAACTCACACCAAGACCTTTTGAAAATTGTTCATGGGTGTTTGAAAATTGCAGCTAAAGTTGTCTACGGGATAAAATAGCCAATCTCACGCCAACCCTCCTTAATCGCCTTTGATGACATGCTTGGTATTAGCACGATTCCTCTTTTTCAACTCTCTTATAGACCCCCGAAACACGGGGGAGACGTTGCACTACTGCAGAACATCACCCACAGCCATCTTCTTCTTATATAGTCCATACCGTGTGACGTCGGCGATCATGTCAGTATGCAGTCTTCGATCTCTTGAAATGTCAGCTATTTCTGCTAATGATATTCCTCCATGGCATGATGTCAAACTGTCCAGCATCTCGGTCTTCCCCTTTCTCTTCCCCTCTGACATTCCCGTTGTGAAGACGTACTTTAACCTTCCCCTTCT
>OY992877.1:79451721-79489221 GCA_963921405.1 Cepaea hortensis
CTTCCATACACGGCACACGCTGCTTTGTGACTGTTCTTTATCATAGCTTCCATATACGGCACACGCTGCTTTGTGACTGTTCTTTATCATAGCTTCCATATACGGCACACGCTGCTTTGTGACTGTTCTTTATTATAGCTTCCATATACGACACACGCTGCTTTGTGACTGTTCTTTATTATAGCTTCCATATACGGCACACGCTACTTTGTGACTGTTCTTTATCATAGCTTCCATATACGGCACACGCTGCTTTGTGACTGTTCTTTATTATAGCTTCCATATACGGCACACGCTGCTTTGTGATTGTTCTTTATTATAGCTTCCATATACGGCACACGCTGCTTTGTGACTGTTCTTTATTATAGCTTCCATATACGGCACACGCTGCTTTGTGACTGTTCTTTATTATAGCTTCCATATACGGCACACGCTGCTTTGTGACTGTTCTTTATTATAGCTTCCATATACGGCACACGCTGCTTTGTGACTGTTTTTATCATAGCTTCCATTTATGGCACACGCTGCTTTGTGACTGTTTTTTATCATAGCTTCCATTTATGGCACACCCTCATAACTTCCATAAACAGTGTGAATATTCCTCATGATAACTTCCATGAGAAGCACACATCGCTTTGTGAATGTTCCCCAACATAACATCAATGGACAGTCTAAGACAAATACTCGACCAATGCATAACTGGTGTTTTCAGTCACTACAAGCTGAGGGGGATAAGAGGAACTGATCTGTGCAACTATGGACTAAATATTCGATATGCAATGAGGATGATCTGTTAACTAACTAACTAACTAACTAACTAACTAACTAACTAACTAACTAACTGACTGACTAACTGACTAACTGACTGACTGACTGACTGACTGACTGACTGACTGGCCGGCTGGCTGACTGACTGACTGACTGACTAACTAACTAGCTGACTGACTGACTGACTGACTGACCGACTGACCAACCAACCAACCAACCCTAGAACTAACTAACTAACTAACTAACTAACCAACCAACTAACTAACTAACTGACTAACCAACTAACCAACCAAATAACTAACTAACTAATCAACCAGCCAACCAACTAAATAACCAACCAACCCACCAACCAACCAACAACCCAACCAATCAACCAACCAATCAACCAACCAACCAACCAACCAACCATCCAACCAACCAACCATCTAACTAACTAACTAACTAACTAACTAACTAGCTAACTAACTAATTCACTCACTCACTCACTCACTCACTCACAACACACCATTCTTTATTAATGTTCTCCACCTCCAAAATACGTCACAGTCTCTCCGAAGGAACAAACGTTCACCGAGTGACTTAAAGAGTATTGTCCGTCATCTTCTTCCTCTGTCCCTATCACCTTCGCTTTTCCCCGCTTTTCTCAGTTTTGCCAGAGCTCTTCTTCTAATAACGTGGCTGATAAATGATGGAATTGCTCTTATGCCAGTAATAATTTACCTTCTGAAGCACTTGAATATTGGGCTTTGTGGGCGTCAGTCGGACTTTCAGCATTTGACAAAGCACCCATATCTCATAGGTAGTACATTACAGTACCAGGTATGCTATTGGTTTTGTAATCTAAACAAATACAAGCACTTCCCCCATTTTTTTTTTTTAAGCTGTGGACACGTGTCCATAAAACGCCAATTAACCGTTAATGAAAATGAAGAGTGCAATGTGCAGTACTTTGATTTTTTATGTAGACTGAGGTTAGGGTGGGTGGGGGGGGGGGGTGCGTTGGTGCCTCTGTGGCGAAGAAGTGAAACCGCATGCCTCGTGCTCAGAAGGTCGTGGGTTCGTGTTTGGACAACGCTTGCGGCAGGTCGGCAGGCAGTTGGCTGATCTGCCTGATTCTGCAGCAATCACCTTATATATCTATATGTATACTTCAAACAATGCATAGGTCGGCAAACATGAAGGTGGACACAGAACATTGAATGAAAGGCACGAGGTAGCGGAACTGGCGAGATATCGAGAGTCTTCCCCGAGGACTATGATAAGTGCGACGTTCTGTGAAGACCTACCACATGATATGCATACAACCTCATCATCATGTGCCATGCCAGCTGGCGTTGGCGCTCATGTCTCTCTACAGATCTCGGTCCTTGGGGTTCAAAGTCAATTCTTTTGATGAAATTCTCCATGCCAGCATTTGATACGCATTCACAATGTGAGATAGGAGATATATATCTATATACATCAAGGAGATATGGCTCTTTGTGGGTGAATAGTTTTGCCTCATCATGTTACCAGCCTAGCTTACCGCACACACTATATTTGATGTCCGTTATTGCTTTACCGCTGAGTTAAGACAACCAGACGAAAAATAAACAGTTTATTTCGCCACCCACTTACGAGTGGACAGTGTGTGTGCAACTACACATGAAAGACCTCACTGAAGTGATCCGGTAATTAGCCATTTGCTATCTTATATGGGTGACATTTGGACGTGTAGTCTAGCTGCGCTGTTAGTTACTATTAAATAATATTTGCGTCTATTTTTAAATCGACCGTGTGCCTTCAAAGATGTAGACAAAAGTAGAAAAAGGTAGATAATAAATGTTCTTTTTTTTAAAGTTATGTCACTTAACACATTTTCTCTTCTGTTTTATTTGCTGATTCGTCTTGTCTTTACTCACTCATAAACACACCAGAAACATGTCCGCAATTGATTATATGTTGTGATTGCACTTTCTCCAGCGACTTATGTCAGAAACGGTTTGCCTTGCCCGTATTGTATAAAATTGTACCTATTAAGCTGTAACCACATTAACATCATTAGTTTCATTTAGTTTATACAACTTAGATTGACGAATCAGTATGTGTACATGTGGATTGGCACCGCATACAGCAGATCACATACTCCAAGACTGCCCAAAATACAACATATCTAGGTACAATTTCTGGCCTAGAGAAACAACAATGGAAGGTAAACTCTATAAACCACATTTTAAAAAAACCTCTATAAAAATAAAAAGACAGTTAAATGTATGCAAAAAACACAATTGCAGTTATAGACGAATTTCAAGTGAACGAAAGAAGAAGCGGAAGAACTATAAATGTTTTGTTCAGTGTTATTGATTTCACTGCACTATATCCAGAATAAAGCACAACAGACTCCTGCATTGGTGACTTATAAACCGAAATGTTAATGAAATATGTGGTTATTTCACATTTCAAATCCTTGATTTAGTGTCTCTCATTCGCTCGGTGTTTATTTTTTTTTCAGCACCCACTAACAAGTAATTTAATGAATTTGTAGGATGTTCACCATATTCATCTTTAATATATATATATATATATATATATATATATATATATATATATATATATATATATATATATATATAGAGAGAGAGAGAGAGAGCGAGAGATAGAGAGAGAGAGAGGACAGACAGACAGACAGACAGACAGACAGACAGACAGGCAGTAAGACAGACAGACAGGCAGGCAGGCAGGCAGGCAGGCAGGCAGGTAGACAGGCAGGCAGACAGACAGACAGACAGACAGACAGACAGACAGACAGACAGACAGACAGACAGACAGACAGACAGATCTGCTATGTCACATAACAGCATATGAACATGCTTCTGTTTATACTGAAAGCTACTGTCTCTCCTGTAAAACCAAATTTAATAATTTATCGAGAAGATTGCCACCCAGAAATATGATCCCTCTTAAACACCATTGTTTTTGTGCAGCATTGCGAAACGTAAACGGCACGCCCTCGTCGATGGATCGTGGATGAAAGCCTTTGTGCATTTTTTCCCCATCTTAATGACTTTTAAAGAACAAAGGATTGCAGAGCAATTTGTAGCTGGAATTTCGGTGCAAGAAGATAATTTGCACAACTATACTATACTTTGCTTGCGTTAAATTATGGAACATCAGTATAATGTACGATAGAACGGTGCGGAATCGACGTACCCTTTACCTTTACTTCAGTCTTCCGAGGCGTGCATGGCTCTCTGCTGCAAGTACAATCTCTACTTATTACTATTTCTCTGCGTCTCCACAGCCATAGAGATTTAGCTCTTCGTCTCGAGCCTTTCATTCGTGTTGTGTATTTTCATTCGTTATGTGTCTTTGATTCGTCTTGTTCCTTTGATTCGTGCTGTACCTTTCATTGATCGCGTACATTTCCCGCGTCTTGTACTTTTGATTCCTGTTGTACCTTTCACTCCACACGAACCTATGATTCGTCGTGTATCTTTGATTCATTTTTTTTTTTTTTTGCGTTTAATACGCCTTGTACTTTGCTATTTGTGTTGTACCTTTGACTTCCTCTTGCACATTCCCCGTGTCAATTTTATTCGCTTTTTACCTTTAATTCGTAATGCACTTTAATTCCTCGTGTACCTTTGATTGGTAGTATACTCTTATATATATTCTTGTATAGTAGTCGTTTACCTGTGATTCACCTCCTACCTGTGATCGTCTTATATCTTTAATTCATCTGGTACCTCTGACACCAATCTTTATTTTTGATTAGCTCAGTAGATTTCATTCGAATTATACTTCTTAACGCGTATATTGTACCTTTGATGCGTCTTATACCTTTGACTCATTGTGTACCTTTTATTCATTCTGTACATCTTTGCCTAAATCAATTCCTTTATTAATTCACGACATTAACAAATGTATCGATACTTCAAATGCGGTCTTCACGGTGAAGGTTGACCGCAATGATCTAAAAATAAACTATATCTCTCGCTTTTGTTGCACACTCAGTTATTCGTCCATCTATAAATGTTATCTTTCTACTCGCATCTCTACCTACTTCTTAGTCGCCTACCTTCGACTTCGCTTCTTATATTATAATCGGGCCAAATTATTTGATTTGTCCCTATGTTATTTCTTCCTTCGACGCCTTTGTATTTCGAAGCTGGTTGGTTAACTAGAATTGCCATCACCACAGCCATTATATGACACCCATATACTCTCTCTCTCTCTCTCTCTCTCTCTCTCTCTCTCTCTCTCTCTCTCTCTCTCTCTCTCTCTCTCTCTCTCATGCCGGAGGGATGATAATTGTTGCGGTGGCGCACTGATTATGATTGTTCCATGCTCTGTACAGGACGTCGAATTCAGCCTCAACATTAACTGCTTGATTGTGTTTTTCTAGACAATTTTACTGTCAGTAGTTTGTCATATTTTTTTTTAACGGCCGACGCTCATACCGTTGTGAAAATTAAAGCAAAGCAATCTGCACCAAAATCACCTGGCTTCGAACCCGATATGCCAGGATGATAAAACTGCGCTCACTAGCCCTCAGCCAGAAACGCGGAATTTATCAGCAAACAAGTCCTGCAGCAGGAGCCAGTTGTGGGTTGTGAAGTGTTAGAACCATCACATCGTGTAGGCCTGAATGCGCGGAGGAATATGTGACAGTCTTTCCCTGCCGCAGCGAACGCCGAGAGCTGGCATTTAACCATCGTCCGATCACGATCATGCCATCGTTAGCCTAACGTCCTAACCACCACACCAAAGGGCAAAATATATGCACTGACTATAAATAGGCCTTAACGTATCTGCTTGTTATTAGGCCCGGAATGCCACTAGTGATACCAAATGACAACAGATTTATTCGAGTTGATTGACCAATAGAAAAATGAGAAAAGAAAAGTCTCAACAACAGAAATGAGATCCATGAGAAGAATACTCAAAGTATCAAGAAGAGAGAAAATCAGAAATGAAGAAATCGGGAGTGGAGGTTATAGCAGCGCTAGATTTCATCATACGGCAGCATGTTAAATGGTATGGCCATATAACTAGATTATCAATTAACAGTATACGACAATAAGCAATGATCTAATAGCCAAATGGAAGCAGAGGAAGAGGTCGGCCACGTACACGATGGACAGAGGGAATAGCAGAGTCCATGGGAGTCTCGATATATTAAACCCACAAATTGGCACTCTCCCACTGTGTATACTTCACCTCGACACCGCAAGGTACAAGAGGTACAAGATGAGATGAGATGAGATGAGATTCACCAATCTCTTGTGAAAGTCTACAGCAACCTATCATGTGTGATGCACATTATGTGTCCTTTGTCTATTCTCAGTCTTCATCTCTTGCTATACCCTTGCGGCTGGCGTATCAGCTCGTCATTACCTTAGATCCTTCAAAGACCTGCGTTCACGGTGCATCGTTTTAAGAGACGATACGTCTATATAAATTCATAATTCATATCAAAGCAACCATCGAGGAAGCATCTGAAGCATATTTTTTTTTAGTTTGACACCGTGGTAACTTCTATGTATTGTCTCAGATGACCAACGAACAACCGCACTGACGTACACTTCCAGCCTTCAACTGGATAATCTCGTTGTTACATGGACCATTGTCCTCTGCAATAATCTACCCTCTACATCTAGTTAGCATGGTCAACCCATCTTAATATATTGCATATGTTGCATCGAAGGGCAGAATGTCAGACGGGCCTGCGTGTCCAATTCTTAACCCTTTGAAAATAAAGATTTTCATTCGTTCGTTCGTTCGTTCGCATTTAATAGCCGTGCCAAGTAATACTTTTGTTTAAACATTTACATTAGTTATAAGCTTCCGTCGTGTTCAAATACAGAACTTCTTCTTCTGAAAGTCCATGCCGTGTGGCGTTGGTGGTCATGTTAAACAATAAAAAAAAATAACTGCCTATAGTACCTAGCGGTGTAGGACGGGGATGGGGGAGGGGTGGATCTTGAGTCTGAGCAATTACGGCTGGTTGACTGGTGCATTGGCCACGAACTGTGCAGGCTAAGGTCTAAGGTATTCTTTTGCCTCCAAAATATTTCTAATACCGAAGTTCCTTCATGCCATCATGTCAGACAGTACAGCATCTTCTCTATTGCTCTCCCCAAGCCTACACGCCTTTGTAACTTGCCCGTTGTCACGACGTACGCCATCTTTTTCCTTCTTGTGACATGCCCAAATAATGTGGCCTGTCCACTTCTGATGCGAGTAACCATTTCTCTTTGTGAATTAACTTCTTTCAAGGTATCTTCATTGCTCTTTCTGTCCGTCCACAGTGTTCTCATCATTCTCCTATCAAACCCTGTCTTCGCAGCTTTCACATGTTTCCTCACTTATGAGCTAATCGTCCATGAATTGTCTGTACAGAACACACTAACTGTTAAGGGATGAGTAATCGTCTTAAGCGACTTCCTGTATCTTCCATGAACTTATATAATCTCCGAAATGTTGTCATTGCGTAATAATACAACATGCCTGCTACCATATTAACAACTTGTAAGTTATAACTGTGACACAACTCTACTTCCATCCATTCATCCATCCATTCATCCAGCCGTTCATCCATCCATCTACTTCCCATTTTCCGTCTTTTATTTCTGGTTGGTCCAAACCTCCTTTTGTTTGGCAGAGAATCTGTGAAATGAAAATAGCACTAGCTGGTTGCCAAAGAGAGATAAAAAATTATCATTTTCTGTTAAATAGTTCAGGGTGAAGTCATTGTTTGAAAGCCGAGAACCCTATTGCCCGGCAAAGAATGACTTGAATGGCTTAGACCACTCAAATAGAGGCAATAACGTTAGCAAGCCCTATCAGTGGCAGCTATTAAGGTGTAATGTGTCTGAATATTCGGCTATTCACTTCTATTCCCTCCCTTCAGTAGTTGAGGTTATTAGCCAGGGACAACGACCGACACTCGCATCGGTAATCGTTAGCAGCTAGCGACTGGATACAGGCTACCGAATCCCGAATGAAAACCTGTGAATAGAATTACTTTATGGTCAGCGGTGGTTTCCGGAATGTTACCTTTCATACTTGCCAACCATTCTCATTGGCTTCAGTTGATCTAGATTTGATTTCTCCCGGTCTGGGGAAAAGTGTCAAAATAAATAGGTCTTGTATTATGTTTTCTACATGAATGATAATTTGCTTAAATGGCTCAGCAATGCCCGCCCTCCACTCTTACCAAAGCCCTTATATAGAGTAGTGGTTGCTTCTGGTAATCTGTGCGTTGATGTGTGGTGGAATTATCAACACTAAGATTATCTGAAACAGTGAGCGTCAAACTATCATCTGAAACAGTGAGCGTCAAACTATCATCTGAAACAGTGAGCTTCAAACTATCATTACCAGTCATGACCCGGAACCTACCCCGGTTTTGAATGAATGCGTGTGTTCTGGTTAGATGTTAACACATCTACACCTTGAAAATATTACTTTATAAAGAACATTTTTATTCAGAAGAACATGAATTAAAAGTTCTTTTTTGTGGGGGGGGGGGGGGTGAATCTAAGAACCAAATATAACCGAATGGGTCTAAGTAACAAATGATTTCGGGATAGAATAAGTTAAAGTAATAACTATAACTGGATGATTTAATGACAAAACTGATTATCACAGAGGAATAATTAAAGTAATAAATGTTCATCCTCATCACCATCATGAGTATCATCCAGTTGCTTGTCCTGTGTAGAAATGTGCTCCCATCACGGTCTTCCGAAGTGTCTCTCCATCATACATCATATAGCCTGCCCCTGTCTCTGTCATGTGTAAATTATCTACCACATCCTGAAACCACCCAGATAGCCTGCCCTTGTCTCTGTCATGTGTAAATTATCTATCATACCCGTAATCCACCCAGATAGCCTGCCGCTGTCTCTTTCAAGTGTAAATTATCTACCACATCCTGAATCCATTCAGATACCCTGCCCCTGTCTCTGGCATGTGTAAATTATCTATCATACCCGTAATCCACCCAGATAGCCTGTTTCTGTCTCTGGCATATGTAAATTATTTATCAGACCCTTATCCATTCAGATAGCTTGCCTCTGTCTCTGGCATATGTAAATTATCTATCATACCCTTAATCCATCCAGATAGCCTGTTTCTGTCTCTGGCATGTGTAAATATCTATCACACACTTAATCCATTCAGATAGCCTGCCTCTCTCTGGCATGTGTAAATAATTATCTATCACCCTCTTAATCCATTCAGATAGCCTGCCTCTGTCTCTGGCATGTGTAAATAATTATCTATCACACCCTTAATCCATTCAGATAGCCTGATTCTCTCTATAGCATATGTAAATTATCTATCACACCCTTAATCCATTCAGATAGCCTGATTCTCTCTATGGCATATGTAAATTACCTATTACACCCTTAATCCATTCAGATAGCCTGATTCTCTCTATGGCATATGTAAATTACCTATTACACCCTTAATCCATTCAGATAGCCTGATTCTCTCTATGGCAGATAGCCTGATTCTCTCTATGGCATATGTAAATTACCTATTACACCCTTAATCCATTCAGATAGCCTGATTCTCTCTATGGCATATGTAAATTACCTATTACACCCTTAATCCATTCAGATAGCCTGCCACTGTCTCTGACATATGTATATTATATATCACATCCTGAATCCATCCAGATAACCAGTATCTGACATGTGTAAATTATATATCACATCCTGAATCCATCCAGATAACTCGTCTCTGTCATGTGTAAATGATATATCACATCTTGAATCCATCCAGATAGCCTGTCCCTGTCTCTGTCAAGTGTAAATTATCTATCACATCCTTAATCCATCCAGATGTTCTGCCTCTGTATCTGTCTTTGTACATTATAAACCATCACTTCCTGAATCCATTCAGATAGCCTGTCTCTGTCATGTGTACATTATATATCACATCCTGAATCCATCCAGATAGCCTGTCTCTGTCATGTGTACATTATATATCACATCCTGAATCCATCCAGATAGCCTGTCTCTGTCATGTGTACATTATATATCACATCCTGAATCCATCCAGATAGCCTGTCTCTGTCATGTGTACATTATATATCACATCCTGAATCCATCCAGATAGTCTGCTTCTGTCTCTGTCTTTATAAATTATAATCTATCACTTCCTGAATCCATCCATATAGCATGTCTCTGTCTCTGTCTTTGTAAATTATAATCTATCATATCCTGAATCCATCCAGATAGCCTGCTTTTGTCTCTGTTTTTATAAATTATAATCTGCCTTATCCTGAATTTATCCAGATAGCCTGCTTTTGTCTCTGTCATGTGTAAATTATCCATCACACCCTGAATTCACCCAGATAGCCTGCCTCTGTCTCTGTAAATTATAATCTATCACATCCTGACCCCATCTATGCTGTGGTCTTCCCCTTCTCCACTCTTTCCTGCAAACACACACACCCACCCACACCCACACACCACCCACCCACATACCACCCACCCACACACACACACATATATATGAAATGATTTCGAAATAAACTTTTACGTCAAATATTTCATTTCTCCCAGCTTTATTTGTTTTAATCTACAATTGTCTTCAGCAGTGAATTACTGTTGGATAGACCTATTTGTTTCTGTTTCGTCCAATGAATTGTTAATACTCTTCTGCAACATTTACATTGGCAGTGGCATGTGTGTACTTCATCTGTGTTAGGTGTCCACATTTGACTGACACCCGCAAGTGGCCACAGGAAACACTCATCCTCTGCCAGTCTCCGTGGCGCAATGGCCAAGCCGTTGTCCTCGCGCTCCGAAGGTTGTGGCTTCGATAGGTCTTATTCAGTAATTTTTTTTTTTTTCAATCCCAGTTTTTGACTGGGACATAAGAAGTTAAAATAATCAATTTGATGCAGCGAATGATTGTAGCCATTGGCTGGAATGTAACAAGTTAAAGTAATAAATATGACAATATTGATTCGCGTGACAAGTGGTTGCGATATAATCAGTTACAGTGATAAATATGATACTACTGGATAATGTAACAAGTGAATGGAATACCTTAATTTAAAGTAATACATTTGACAATGTAGATGGAAGTAGTGCTGTAAAGCAGCAAATGTGACACTGTTAATTAGTGTCACAAAATCTTCTTGGTCCTAGATCCTGGGTGAGGGGCATTAGACCTTCAATAAACTCAAGCCAAGCAGTCGTATCTTTTGCTATCTTCTGCAGTTTCTCCATGTTCTTCTCCTATGTTCTTCATCTTTGTCTTTAATTCTCTTCTCCGCGTGTTAGTTAGGTCTTTAACTATTTCGTTAGTTAGTTAGTTAGTCGACAGATCATCCTCATTGCACATCGAACCATTCAGTCCATAAGTGCTCGGATCCCCTCCTCAGCAAATCCCGCAACGTGTAGCGGCTAACGACGCCAGTTCTGTGTTGGTTTATCAATCTTCTTTGGCTTCCTGCGTAGTGTTCTTGTTTGGCCACACCTCTTTTAATTTGCTGCTCTCGCAGTCTGACCATTGTTGTAGATTCACAGTCATCACTTGGTTCTCGCAAAAGTCTTACTTCTCGTAGAGCATTCAGAATGTCGGCCTGGTCCATGGCGCGTCCGCTCTCCACAGTAGCCTCACCCGCGAGCTTGTCAGCCCGCTCATTTCCTTGTACTCCCGCATGCCCTGACACGAAGATGAAACTAATCTTTGCCAGCCGAGACCGCTCCAGAGGCAGCAACCATTCTCTTCGGATCGACCCCTCCTCTATCCTCTTGATCATGTTCATTGAGTCGCTAAGGAAACAAGCCCTAGTGAATGTCTGTGTCTCGAGCCATGTTATTGCTTTACTTACTGCCATGACTTCCATGGTCAGGCTACTTGTGGTTTCAGTGAAAGCACCAGAGTCCTCCTTCACAATTCTCCCTCCGGCCCGAGCTGTAAAGGCCCATGAGCTTCTCACATGTCGGACGATCGACCCATCTGTGTAGATGACCGCGTCACCGTCTAGCGAATTCTCGAAAATCAACGCTTGTACTTCAGCCTCAACAGCAGCCGGATTTTCTTGTCTGCATTTTCTATCTAGTTGGATGCAAACTGAAAAGGATGTGCAGAAGTCTGTTGGCACTTGCACCCACTCCTCGCCAGGTTCTAAGTCCTCAAGTGAACACACCTGTTGAAGAATGTCTTCGGCTTGACCCATCCACGACCGTCCTCTTTTTAACCTGCTGCCCTTCACCTTCCTAATTTCACTATGCAGTGGATGTTGTGTGTTTGCGTTAATTCTGAGGTAGGCGCGTGCCCTGAAACATTGTATTCTCTCTTCAATGGTTGGAAAATCAAGAAGGTAGCGCATCGCCATGCATGCTGTATCTCTTGTACATCCAAGAATAATGCACATAGCTTCATTCTGTATCCTTTCCATCCTTTCTATCTGCTTATGGCTGAGAGTCAGGATTGCCATTGCATACTCCAAAACAGACATGACCAGCCCCTCGTACAGAAGACATAGATGGCGCTGCTCACAGTTTGCTGCCGCCATCACCCGCATCGCTGCCAAACCCCGCTTGGCCTTTGTTATCACCTGGTCTATGTGCACATTATAAGCAAGGCTTCGATCAAACCGTATCCCCAGGTAATTCATTGCCTGCGTTCTTTTCACCGTCTCTGAACACAGCATTACAGTTGGTGTTGGAGTGATGACAATATGATTATTCATCGAGAACCAAGTCACTGTTGCCTTTGTTGGGTTGACCATTGCCCCAGCTTCATCACACCAAGTACTTATGCGATTGAGTTCGGTTTGTAGTTCCACAGCAACCTCCTCTCTATCCTTACCCTGACGATACACTAAAACATCATCGGCATATGACAATGTCCTGCCAGGTCCAGTGATCTGCTCACTGGTGATTCTCACTGTGTAGGCGTTGAACAGTACCGGAGATAATCGTGATCCCTGTGGTAGGCCAGGATATATTGTTGTTGGTTCCGAAGTCCAACTGCCACATCTAAAAACTACTTTCCGTTGGAAGAGGGCTGCAGCGATCCAACTAAGGAGGAATGGACTTACGTTTAGTTCAAGAAGCTGAAACATTAAAAAATCCAGTGGTACTCTGTTGTATGCGTCCTCAAGATCAATCGCTGCAGCAACGGTTTCAGTGCCTGAGTGGAAACCTTCATAGACATCATGGGCAAAGACTGCTGCATTGGTCCAGGTTTCTCTTTTTGGACGGTACCCACCCAGGGTAGGTGGGAAAACACCTTGCCTCTCTAGTTGGCTTGATATTTTCCTGGCAATTACCTTCTCCAGCAGCTTGCCTATTGTATTCTGCATGGTTATAATTCGATATCCCTGAATTTTTGTGTGGTCTTTGTCAGGCTTCGGCAAGGGAATCAGATAGCTGTGTAACCATTCCTCCTTGATGCTAGCACTCCCTATACTGTTGTTGTACATGTCTGCTAGTTTCTCTAGCTCATTGTCGGTACACCTATTTATGTCGTCGTATCTTATGCCATCAGGACCTGGAGCACTGTTTTTTGATCGTCGAAGCATAGCCTTGATTTCTTTCACTGTCACTGTGTCTTCATCCGAAGTGTTCTGGGCCTTGCATCTGTCTGAGGTGACCTCCTTGGCCAGATTTCGGCCTCCCATGTCTGTCTGGTTGCTCTGCTCAAGGTAGCGTTCAAAGAGGGCTTTGCCCTTGTCCTCGTCAGTCCTCTGCCAGATGAGGTCAGCACCTTGGAAGTCAGAAATGCTCTTATTCTTGACTACACCACTCATGCTTTTATGTAGTCGCCAGAACAATTTCAGTGACTTGTCTGTGCTTACTCTTTGACAGACCTCTGCCCATTTTTCGCTTTTAACCACCTTGACCAGTTTTTTGAAATAGCTTACTTTTGTGTGCATCTCTCTTTCTAAGTGCAAGCAGGGACTAATATGACCAGCTCTGTTCTTCTTGGCATTTTGCCATCTCCTTACAGCACTACGCTTATCCACCCAAGCCTTCTCCACTTCGAAACTCTACCACGGTGGCTGCTCCCAGCTTTTTTTCCTGCCCTGAAACGTTCTGCGCTTGTCACGTCTTATTTTACTCACCACATCTTGCCCTGTACTGTCATACTGGAATGTCTTTACCTTTAGCTTGTGCTGCCTGGTTCTGCCTTTCTCCACCAATATGCTGCAAGGGTGGTGGTCGCTGCCATGGTGTCCTAGGACACCCCATCTACACACTGTAGTGAGTGAAGGTGAAACTAGCGCCAGATCAATAGCACTGTCCTCATCGCCTGGACGGCTTGCTGTCCTGGTGACACAGCCACTGTTGATACAAACCAGGTCGATGGTTTCCAGTGCAGTCTCGAGCTCCTCCCCCTGTGTATTGGAGGAAGTGTTTCCCCATGATCTGCCTTTAGCGTTGAAGTCACCACAGAAAATAACATTTCTCTCGTGGCCTAATATGCCACTTAAGCACTGCCACTTCTGGGTGTCCACACTCGCATTGCGGGCATAAACATTAACCAACACGAATGGTATACTGGAATGAACTCTCAACGCCTGTATTTGTATATCGTCACTGTCTCAACTGGACATGTCTAGCTCTGACGCCACCATGCTTCGCGAACGAGAATCGCCATTCCCAGATGTCGTCTGTTGTAGAAACATTTGAAGCCGGCAATTTGGAGTAGCTGATCGCCCAGTCTCGTCTCCTGGAGTGCTACAATGTCGTTCCTGTAAACTAAGGTTTCTAAAATAGAGCCCCGTTGTTTTACACTGGCACAATTCCAATATAGAATACGGATATTCCTGAGTCCTAGACGGTGACACTTGAGTCTAAAACGTCTAAAACCACCACGCTTACCTTGCTTCTTTCTCCCTGCGCGGCTACCATGCCGCTTCGTTATGTTGACTGCTGACCGCTCGAAGAACACACGTTGTTCCGCCATGTTGAAAAAACGTAAACATAGACTGAGAAACCACACACGCTGCTGAAAATTCACTCAAGGATGGCTTCGCTCGATGCACGAACTCCGTAGCACCCGCGCAGATCTTGACTAGAAACTCCTGGTTTTACATCCTGGCACACCAATTACACGCAAGAAATGAATAAACCCATCCCCTACGCGAAATAGTTAACGAACACAAAACAACACGACCGTCCGTCGCCATCTTGAAACCGGAATCTTGGTTAACATATTGGTTACTATACATGAAGAATAGCCAATCACAACTGTTGGTTACTATAAAAGAAGAATAGTCAATCACTACTGTCTGATACTATACATGAAGAATAGCCAATCACACATATTGGTTACTATACATGAAGAATAGCCAAATCACACATGAAGAATAGCCAATCACAACTGTTGGTTACTATACATGAAGAATAGCCAAATCACACATGAAGAATAGCCAATCACAACTGTTCGTTACTATACATGAAGAATAGCCAATCACATATGAAGAATAGCGAATCACTTATGGTGGCTTTCTGAGTCAGGAAGAGTTGAGTAGAAAAAGGGTGGATTTTAATCACAGTTTAGAAAATTATCACTTGTTTACTTGAGCTTCCACTCATGTAATAACAACATTGACAACCTGGTACAAACTCTCTACAACTAGCATTTATGCTAGTGACGGGTGGACACATTACAAATCTACATTCCAGAATGGTCCACAGTGGTCTCGCATGCACATACAAGCCAGCATCTCCCAACAAAGGCTGTTATACTGGGGTCTTGTCCTTGACCTCACCTGCAGGTGGCACTGCCACACCAACAGCATGTAGAGACCTAACTATTTCGTATTAGGTTCCAGGCAAATGAGTGTGTAGTTATATCATCCTTAGGAGTTCCTAGTGTGTCTCCTTTCTAGCGCCAGTATTATTTCCTCACTTTGGAGTTTTGTTTAGTTCTATCCATGAGCTCTACATTGCGATTCTGTACAACGATTGAAGGTCCACTATTCTGCGCAGGCGCCAATTAATGAATTTTTGTCCTTTTAAAAAAAAAATGTAATTCTTAACGTCGTTTTCCTTGTTTTTGATCCACATAGTTGCAGTGATGTGACATTTGAGTTAAATATTCAACGCTTGGTTAAGTTTAACTTCTGTTGACTTCCATACATGTCTTAGTGCTTTGAAAGCTGTTCTTGCCTGTTGTATTCTTACTTTGATACGTCTATCTGTTCCTCCATATTCGTCTACATTGCTACCTAAATAGGTGTACGATTCCGCCATTTTAGTACACATCAATGTATCTTTTGAGTTTCAAATTAATTTTACTTATTAGCAGACGCCGGCTCCGTGGCGAAGAAATTACGAATGCAGTTCGTAATCCCACATAGGCCTACCCGTTTTCGAAACACCGCTGCAGACGATTTGGCAGCAGACCGCCTTGCGTTGTTTTATTACGAAATGGTATGGGTGCCGGTAGTTCAGAAAGCCATGGCAAACTACTGAATGTAAACTTGCCAAGAGATCACAACAGCAAACAATGCTGGTGTTGACTGCGATGTCCTGTAAAGGGTATGTAACTAACCTTTTTTTTTTTAAATTAGCAAACAGGAACCTAAATTTACACCAGCTACTCTGACGACTGTCCGCGATAAAACTTTTAGTTAAATGTGTAGAGAATCCCATGACTGTCGTGATATTCTACAATTTCTGATGTTGAACACGATTGAAAATATTATTGTAGCATTTGAAACAAGTAATACCATCTACACCACGGTCTTTGCGTTTTTCAAAGATGGTTCTCACATTGAAGATTTGATCCCTGCCACTCTTGCCTTGTCAGAAACCCCTCTGTACTTACTTGTAATCCATATTCTTACTTCATTTGTTTTTATTGTCTAGTGCAGGGGTGGGCAAACTGTTTGTGCATTGGGCCACATTAACAAATGTAAAGCTATTGGGGGGGGGGGGGGAGCATATATATTGTGTCCACTTTGTTTATAGGAACCTATCACAATAAGTAATTGTGAATTATTTGTAGGTTATTAAACAGTATAAATAACTAATTATTGCAATTTTATTTTACTTATACACTTATACATTTTATTTTAAAATATGGACACAAACTTTTACTAATTTGTAAAAAAGATTTTACAATTTTTTATTATAATAGTTTAAAGAAAAAATTATCTGTCATTGGCTTTAATTTAGACACAAACCGACTACATTGTCACTACAATTGTTGATTTATAATGAGATGTATGTAACTGCTTGCACTTTTTGACAATATTCTTGAAATCTGGAGCAAGTTTACTTGTTGAAATTCACATGACAGCATGCAAGTTGCAGTCCGACAATAAAGACCTATTCTTAGATTTGTTGATCTTCAAGCAAGAAAATGCTTGTTCGCAAATGTATGTTGATCCAAACAATGACAAAACTTTAGTTGCAAAGATTTTTAAGTTGGGAAATGATTCTTGTGATAAAGATCCATAGAAATCCAGCAAACCATCTGACTTGAATTTCTCTTTCAGGTCATTATCTGCATGTAAGTCAAACAGCTCCAACTGTATGTCCTCTGTGTCTGTATCAGCTTCTGCACTAAAATGGAAACTGAGAATATTGAACTGTGACTCTTAAGTTCTTGAAATCTTGGAATCTCCATCAAAATTCTTCAGTCAATGCATCTAATTGGGCTTTGTACTTTTCAGTCATTTCACCAGAAATGGTTTCTTGTTTCAGCAAAGGGAAGTGACCAAACCTTTTTCTTCACTTGCTTTTCAGGAGAACAGTGAGAGATTTGACTGAAATGATTTTACATGTACATACAATTCATGTGCAAACACACCATTGCCCTGAAGTCTGACATTCAGTTCATTTAACTTTTCCATAATTTCAATGGCAAACATAAAGTCTAACTGCCACTCTTTATTGACAATGTTAGTATTAAAGTCACATGCAATGCCCTTCATCTATAGAAACATCACTATTTCTTCGCTGAGGTCCCACACTCGCCTCAACACCTTGTCGAGACTCAGCCATCGAACACTGGTGTGGTTCAGGACATCGGAATGTTCAGTTTCCAAATCGTCAAGTAATGCCTTGAACTGTCTGTGATTAAGTCCTCTTGATCTGATGAGGTTTATGACACTGACAACTTCATATTCAAAACTGTTTTACATAGACTTTCATGATGGATCACACAGTGAAGTGGTAATAATGTGTGGTCAGGATATTCTGCTTTAAACTCATCACTTATCAACTTTACCAGACCTACTTTTTTTTGGGTCAGTCAAAGCACGAGCTCCGTCAGTTGTAACACTTGCCATCTGGCTCCAAACCAACCCAGTTCTTTCAATACAGTTAGTAACAGCATTTAATATATCATGGTCTGTGTTTTTTCTTCGAGTGACTCAACACTAAGTAACTCTTCAGTGAGTTTGAAAGAAGTGTTTATTCCACGTATTGTTTTAAAAGTTGCATGTCCTTAACCGGTCTCTGTGGCTAAGAGCTTGCGAACGCGGTTTGTGAGCCAGTATACACGGGTTCGAAACACGGCGGTGCTGATTTTTTCGAAAAAGGTATAGGAGCCGGTCGTTCAGAAAGCAATGGCAAACTACTGAACGTAAAATTTGCCCAGGAATCACGAACAGCGAAAATGCTGTTCCTGTTGCTACGTCCTGTGAAGGACATGCAACTTAATAAAAAAAAAAAAAAAAATTTTCTTCACAGGACGTAGCAGTCAACTCCAGCATTTTCGCTGTTCGTGATTCCTGGGCAAATTTTACGTTCAGTAGTTTGCCGTTGCTTTTTGAACTACCGGCTCCTATACCTTTTTCAAAAAAAAAAAAAAAAAAAAAAACAGCACCCCTGTGTTTGGAACACGGGTATACGGGCTCACAAACCGCGTTCGCAAGCCCTTAGCCTATCAATCATTGGACAGTATCGTGTACATTGGTACTTTCATCAAATGGAAGAGAGTATCACAAAATTGTGTACTTGCATCTTGAAGTTTATGCATCAAATTGTCACTTATCGTGTCAACACGTCTGACCACAGTTCTCATTGATAAAGTAATGTTGTCACACTCTGTCTGTCTGTCTGTCTGTGTGTGTGTGTGCGTGCGTGCGTGCGTGCGTGCGTGCGTGTGTGTGTGCGTGTGTGTGTGTGTGTGTGTGTGTGTGTGTGTGTGTGTTCTGGACACATAATGTCTGCTGCATCTAGCAAACAAAAATTGATGAACTCGCCATCAGAAAATGGCTTGTTCTGTTTTACAATTTTGTGTGACAGCACAAGACTAGCTTCTATTGCAGAATCTTGAATTGAAGACTGTTTATTGAAAACAGTTTGCTGTTTCTCCAAAGTTTTCACTAACTCCATGCATTTCCTTTCCCTCTCTTCGGTTGTTAAATTGTATACAAAATAGAAATGTTTCGTTTGATAATTCTTTTTAAATTGTACTCCTTGAAGACAGCCACTGACTCACTACACAACAAACAAACTGATGTGCTACCAACTTTTATAAAACGATACTTAGTTGTCCATTCATCATTAAAATCACGGCATTCATCTTCAGTCTTACGTTCTTTTAATGACACTCATTATTTTAATACAATTCTAACAGTTATAATTTTACAAAACTTTAAAAAAGAAATGAAACAAAACATACATCCGGCTGTGTGTGAAAATAAAATATTTGGGAAACAAGGAGTAAACTCAGAATAAATTTCAGAAATATATCAAGACCACTACAACAAATAAATTAATTTGAACATTGTAAATGTGGAAATAATTTATAACAGCAAACAACAACAACAACAACAACAACAACAACAACAACAACAACAACAACAACAACAACAAAACAAAACAAACAAAAACTTTTAAATTTAATATTTTCTTGCAAAATAAATCATTTTATTCACCAGAGAAATATCTATTTTTTATTTTATTTATTTATTTTTTTTTTTTTATAAAATCATTCTTATTAAAATTTTACATGTCGATAATTTCTCTATATTTTAAATCGATAAATTCGCATTGTAGCATTACATTACGAAGGTCAAAGACTGTTTACAAAAATAAAAAAAATAAACAATTAGAAAGAAATGTTATCAAATTAATATTAAAACAATCATAACGGCACATGAAATTCTGTAAAATTCAACAAAATAACTTAAAAACGAAGTAAAAATTGTTATTTCTAAATGCCCTCGAGCGCTGCATAATATCAATTGCCGGGCCGCATGCGACCCGTGGGCCGTAGTTTGCCCACCCCTGGTCTAGTGTATTCTCTGATATTTGCTTATAATGTGTATCATCTATGAGGTTAAATCAATACCTGAAATTGCATTAATACGATTATACTATTAAGGTAGGTCGGCATGGCCGAATGGATAAAAGCGCGTGTTCTTAAACATCAGGTGTGCTGATGCCGAGGTAAAGGGTTCAACACCTACACCGGACATTTGGACTAAAATGTTGACTTCTCGTCCTTGAATTTAGGATGTAAATTACAAGTACCTCTGAAGTCGGTGTGAGTTCGCCTGATGGAGAAGAACACTGTTAATAAAGAATGTTAATCCATACGCAAAGTGCAGTCCAGCACTACTTGAAGTCGTGTGTATGGACTACGCGTTAGTTCAAACCGAGCGAGCTCCAAACATAAAAAAAAGAAATACTATTAACACATTGCCGGCTTCCTGGCCTAGAGGTTAGCAACTTTTCTCCGTAATCTCGTATACTCTCGTAAGTAACGTGACGACGGTGAGAATAAGCAGTGGTTCGAATCGCGTCGGTAACTTACGGGGTATGTGAGCCGGCCGCTCAGAAAGCAATGGCAGACTACTGAGCGTAACCTTGCCAAGAAATCAACAATCAGTTGAAATTATGCTGATGTTGAGAGCAATGTCCTGTAAGGATATGCAAACATTTAAACATTTTTAATTAACACATTATTATTTCTCTGAACCCTACGCCCTTGGCAAATCCGGTGCTCCGCCTCTGCCAGTCATTAGGTTTATGACAGGAACACAACTACAAGGGCAGTGATGGCCTCTGTCATAAATTCACATTTTTGTTTCCTCGAGGGACAAAGCTGTGAAGTAGTTGCTTGTCGTTTATCATCGATTTGTATCATCTCTGTTAACCTTCTGTTTATGGTAATCCATTCTACCAAAGAATCTCGTTTTGATATTTTGCTTGAATTTTCTGTGTCTGTATCATATTTTCTCAATTGATTTCAATAGTATGGGAACCGTTCGTTACTTGTGTGTGTGTGTGTGTGTGTGTGTGTGTGTGTGTGTGTTTGTGTGTGTGTGTTTGCGTGTAAATTGTGAGCCATTAACTAATTAAGCGCCATGGGATGATTAATCGTCTTATGCGATTTCCCGTATCTGCCATGACCTTATATATCGCTGAAATGTTGTCATTGTGTTATAATACAACATGTCTGCTACCATGTAAACAAACAGCTTTTTAGTCCCATTTTATATTATCTATGGTTGTTTGGTTTAAACCTACTTTTTGTTTAGCATTCTCTGCAGGTGAGTGCGACTAACGGATGATTAAAGCTCTGGTATGGAGGTTGGACTTCGGCCGACATTTGTGTGATTGACTGCGCTCGGACTCACACCCTCGCTCGGAGGAAAGGCTATAGGGTCGACACGAGACGATGCAAGTTCGTGTTCTTAGTTGAGAGATTGTGAGGTGTTCTGCATTTACCGCTTTTAACCATACTAGTTTCGAGACTCGTCCCACTTCAGGTTCCGACAATTCCACAGCCAGCACGAGGGTTTTTCGACTGCCTCACACAGTTGTTTTTGGGCCTGAGTTCTCGCTTGTCCTTTAATGGCCAATTGCTTTAGCACATCATATATGGAGTGGAAGACTATGCCTCTTGCGCCTACCTCTACGGCGAATCGCCTGACAATGTACCTTTCCAGCTGAAGACTAACGACCATGTCATCGTACTTATTTAACTTGTACGTATGCTGCTCCTCAATATTTGACCCGTCAGGGACGGTCAGCTCAATCAGCGTTAGCTGCTTGGCTGACGAAGAGTAATGTACGATGTCAGGTCGCAAGCCAAACAATATAATATAATACAGTACAATACAATACAATACAATACAATACAATACAATACAATACAATACAATACAGGACAGTACAGTAGCTAGTTAGAGCTGTTCCGTGCAAGTGGAACATTTCATTCGGACGTTAATGCGTTGTGCCAGTTTTTATTTGCCACCCTTAGGCCTGCACATCCGACTTCGATGGGCGTTTTTCGTCAGGTTAACCGTCCTGGGGGTTTCGAGAGACATTTTGTTGTGGTGTCGCCCACATCTCAGCTGGTCAAGGAAGAACGGTCAAAGACATCACGGTCAACCCTCAAGGGAAGGCAGGGGCAGACCATGGGCATTCCCCGCTATCCAATGAGGCTTCCATAATCGCAGAGGCGGCTTATATTGCTCTGAGACTGGGCTCACCCGAGGAATTGCCACGTCCTGCTCATGGCTGCTTTAATTCCTCACATCCATGTACTGGGCATTTCGTTTGCCAATGGTCGCTCAAGCACAAACTGTGTATTGTACTGTGTACAGCATATTGTACTGCACTTGTGTATTTCAGCATATTGTATTGCACTGTGTATTTCATCATGTTTATGCCAATTCCAGGAATTATATTCCTTATTGAAGTGCATAATCTTTTCTTCGTTATACAATGTATAACATATTGTTTTCATTTTAATATTTGTTTTTCCATTTGGGGATGTGCGTGTGTGGATGGGTGCTGTGTGTCGGTGGGTTGGGAGATGTGTGGGGGATGTGTGTGTGTGTGTGTGTGTGGGGGATGTGCGGGTGGGCGAGGATGTGTGTATGGATGAGGGACGTATGGGTGGGTGATGCGTGTTTTGGGTAGGGACCTGTGGGTGAGGATATGTTTTTCGGTGGGTGGGTGTATGTGGGTGTTGGTGGGTAGTGAGATTTGTGGGTGTGGGTGGGTGGGAATGTGCATGTGGATGTGTGGGTAGGTGTGTGTGTATGCGTAGGTGGCATGGGGGATGGGTGTAGGGGTGGGTGGGTGGGGTGTGTGGTGTGGGTGGGTGGGGTGTGTGGTGTGGGTGGGTGGGGTGTGTGGTGTGGTATGGGTGGGGGTAGGAGTTTGGTGGAGATATGTGTGTGGGTGGGGATGTATGTGAGGGTGGTGGGGTGTGTGTGGGCGTGAGATGTGTGTGGAGGGGGTGTGTGGGTGGTGGGGATGTGTGGGTGAGGGAAGTGTGTTTGGGTGAGGATGTGTATGAGGGTGAGGGATATGTGAGTAGGTGAGGGATGTGTGTGGGTGGGTTGGGAATATGTGTGTGGGTGGGGTGTTGTAGTTGAGGGATGCGAGGTTGGGGGTGGGTGAGTGTGTGTAGGTTGGGGATGGGTGGTGTATATGTGGGTGGGGAGATATGCTTGGGTGGTGATGTGTGTGTGTGTTGGTGGGTGCGAGATTTCTGGGTTGGTGGCGGGAGATGGTGTGGATGGTTGATGTGTGGGTAGGTGCGGGATGTATGGGTTGGCGGGAAGTGAATGTGTGTGTGTGTGTATGTGTGTGTGTGTGTGTGTGTGTGGGTGTGGGTGCGCATGTGTGTGTGTGTATGTGTGTGTGTGTGTGTATGCAAGAAGGGAGAGAGAGATTAGCGCACGCATGTCATATAACATGCTGTTCCATATTTTGTGTGCATTCTCATATTTCATATTATCAGTTTGAATGCCACTTGATTCCATATTGTTTTGTATACTCTCATCTTTCATAGTTTCACTTTGTATACCACTTGATATAATCATTATAATACACACATGCACATTACTGTAAAGTAAGTGAGAGAGAGAGAGAGAGAGAGAGAGAGAGAGAGAGAGAGAGAGAGAGTGAGTGAGTGTGAGAGTGAGAGAGATAGTGTGTGTGTGTGTGTGAGTGTGTGTGTGTATGTGTGTAAGGTTGGTGCGGGATGTGTGTGTGGGAAGGGTATGTATGTGTGGTTGGGGGTGTGTTGGTGGGCGGGTGGAGCATGTTGGCGAGGCTGCGTGGGTTGGGGTATGTGTGAGTGGGGAGTTGAGTGTGGGTGGGGATGTGTGTGAGGGATGTTTGTATGGGTGGTTGTAGTATGGGTTGGTGAGGGGATGTGTGAGTGGGTGGAGGGATATGTGGTGGGTGGGGATATGTTGTGGGTGAGGGACAGTGGGAGAATGGATATGTTAGTGAGTCATGTTTGTGAGTGTGTGTGTGTGCGTGTGTGTGTGTGTGTGTGAGAGAGAGAGAGAGAGAGAGAGAGAGAGGGAGAGAGAGAGAGAGAGAGAGAGAGAGAGAGAGAGATAGTTGAACGCACGCATGTCATGAAACATGCTATTACTATTTCATATTTTATGTGTATTTTCATCTTCATATTATCATTTTGAATGCCACTTTATTGCATCACCTTTTATATGAACACATGTACATTACTGTAGAGTGAGTGAGAGAGTTAGTGAGTGCGTGTGTGAGTGTGCGCGTGTGTGTGCGCGCGTGTGTGTATGTATGTATGTATGTATGTGTGCATGTGTGTGTGTGTGTGTGTGTGTGTGTGTGTGTGTGTGTGTGTGTGTGTGTGTGTGTGTGTGTGTGTGTGTGTGTGTGTGTGAAAAATGAGAGAGTTGAATTGTTTCACTATTTTTTACGCTACACTATGTACATGTACAATTTTTTCTCAATTTTTTTACAATTTTTGTGGGAATGCTCACGACAGTTGTCAGTGTATGTGTGTGTGTGTGTGTGTGTGTGTGTGTGTGTGTGTGTGTGTGTAAAGCGTGGGAGATTGTTCATACTAGTTTAAGTGATTATGTAAGGCATCATGTCTAGATGTGAGAAAGTGTGTGTATGGGACGTATGTGTACTGGGGATGCGTATGTAATGGATGTATGTGTGGTGGGAGTGTGTATATAGGGATGTGCGTGGGGGTTGGGGAAGGGTTGGTGGGGAATGTGTGTGTGGGTGGGGGGTGCGGGTGTGAGTGAGGGATGTGCCGGTAGGTGGGGATGTATGGGTGGGTGGGGAGATGTGTGGGGGATGTGTGGGTGGGGAGATGTGTGGGGGATGTGTGGGTGGGTGATGTGTGGTGGGTGGGGATGTGTGTGGGTGAGGGATGTGTGTGTGTGTGTGGGGGGGGGGGGGGGTTGGGTGGATGGTAGGAAGTGTTTGGGTGTTGGTGGGTGGGAGTTGTGTGGGTTGGTGGGTGGGGAATGTGTGTGTGGGTAGGTGAGAGGTTGGGGGATGAGTGTTTGGCTGGGTGGTTGGAGGTGTGTGGATATGGGTGGGTGGGTGTGTGTGGGCTGGGGGATGAGTGTGTTTGCGGGGAGATGTGTGTGTGGGGGGATGTGTGTTAATAGGCAATGGTGGGTTGGTGGGTGTTTGGGATAGGGTGAGTGTGGATGAGTGGGGTGTGTGAGTGGGGTATGTGTGGGGGATGTGTGTGGGTGAGTGGGGGATGTGTATGGCTAGGTGAGGCTGTGTGTGGGTGGGTATATGGGAGAGTGGGGTGGGTGGGATGTGTGTGGGTGGGGGTTGTGTGGGGGTTGGTGGGTGGGTGTGGGATGTGTGTGGATGGGGGATGAGTGGTTGGCTTGGTGGTTGAAGGTGTGTGGATATGGGTGGGTGGGTATGTGTGGGCTGGGGTTGGGTGTGTTGTGGGGAGATGTGTGTGGGGGGATGTGTGTTAATAGGAAATGGATGGGTTGGTGGGTGTTTGGGTGGGGTGTTTGTGGGTGAGTGTGTGGAGTGTGTGTTGGGGATGTGTGTGTGTGAGTGGGGGTGTGTAAGGTTGGGTGAGGCTGTGTCTGGGTGGGTGGGGTGGGTATGTGGGAGGCTGGGGTGGGTGGGTGTGTGCGGGTGGGGGATGTGTGTGGGTGGATGGAGGGTGTGGGTGTATGGGTGGGTGATATGTGTGGGTGGGTGAGGTGTGTGTGGGTGGGTGGGGGTGGTATGTGGGTGGATGGGGATGTGTGTGGGTGGGTTTGGGTGTATGTGGGTGGAAATAGGTTGTGTGGGTGGGTGAGGGACGTGTCTCATAACATTATAATATGCATTGTTTATGTTTACAACATTCATTTGACAATGCATTCTCCTATGTGAATGCATCATGCACTATTGATGAATGAAAGAGTGATTGGAAGGCCCGAATGTAAGACGGGCTTGCGTACCCAATTTGTAACCCTTTTAAAATAAAAGTGAATAAATAAATAAATAAACCAGGGACGGACAGACTGCGGGCGACATCCACTCAGCAAGCTTTCGCTTCAGGATTCCACGTAATGGATTCGCTAGCCAAGCGTTCCATTTCGTGTGAAGGAGACAATCCTCAACCTTTGACTACGCTCACTCTATGAGTGTAGATGCGGACTTTCATCGTAACCATTGCGTGCGTTTCCACCTTTACTAACCGCTCACGAGGTACGCTACACGTGCTGCCGGCTCAAAACCTTACCTCTATTTTTATAAAACTGTCATTTACTGCCAATATAGTACCTTGCGGTGTATGGCAGAGGGGTCTTTGAGCCTGAGGAATAAAGGCCGCTTGGCTAGTGCAGTCGCCGCGAACTGTGCAGGTTAGGATTTTCTTTTTGCCCCCGACAGAAAAAAATCCGACACCTTACCGAGGGATCGAACCCGGGCCTCCCGAATGAGAGTCCGGCGATCTAGCCTCTCGGCCAGCCACTCCTCCTCTATGTATCAGTGAGCGAATAACGGCCAGCCCTCTCATCCGGGGATCCCTCATGTCCCCCAGCTGAGGGCCTTCGAACAGGTATCTGGACTAAGCATTAGCGTGCTCAGTATCTGTCCTCCATTTTGAGGTAGGTGAGTGTCGGCCCGGCTCTCACGTCCGAGGGTTTATGGCTTACAGGCGTTCAGCCATATCCCTTGACAGAGAGCCTTAGAGTATGTGTCCAGACCAAGAATTTCTGCCTTCGTGCGCCTGATTTGAACTTTTGACTGCTATCCTCAGTCTACCTGCAGAGCAGCAGGTTGTGTCTCTCTTCTCTGGCCCCTAACCCAAGTCCTGTCCGACACATAGTTGTGCTTCCGTCGGCGTAGCCCTTGGGGTCATTGGAAAACTGGGAAACGCAAGCCCCCCCCCCCCCCCCCCACCCCCCACCACGACAAAGTTTGAGGTACATCGGGGGGTTGGGGCGGGGGTACAGTACAGTACAGTACAGTACAATACAATACAGTACAGTACAGTACAGTACAGTACGATGCAATACAATACAATACAATATAATACAGTACAGTACAGTACAATACATTACAGCACAGTACAGTACAGTACAATATAACATGAATAAGAACGCGGAGAACGGCAAAACATTTAGTAATGAATTATAAGTGTTTTTTAACAAGTAACTGTGCGTAATAGAAGGAATCAAATGGTTACAGCACCTTGTAGTGAACATGGATAGAACTAGATAATGTTACGTTAATTGTGACGTGAGAAACAAACGTTGTTGATGGATAGGAAATACACTGAGAAATCAGGTTAAAAGCACAACTAAAACGACATTTTTCTGAAAACTCGACGCATAAGAAATTTAATGAGACAAAATATACGAACATGCACGTATATAGAGAAGATAATTAGAAACACGTGAATACATGGCGGAAAAACTCATGGAAGAACTGAGAAATATAATGAAGCTTATAGTGATTTGACATGAAATAGCTGAGTGCCTCTGCTCCACTGGAGGATAAAAGACAAGAAACAACGAAGGAACATTAAGAAATTAAGCAGTGCAGACATTGGGTACCGATGACTTGCTTAGGGTCCAGGTTGTCAATTATGATGGATTCATGTGAGGGTTGCCGGACTCCGTGGCGAAGCGATTGCGGACGCGGTTCGTGATCCCGTATACCCGCGTTCGAAACACACCTGCGCGCGATTTGGCAGCAGATCGCGTTGCGCTGGATTTTTTACGAAATGTTATGGGTGCCAATCGTTCAGAAAGCAATGGTAAACTAATGAACACAAACTCAGACATCAACAACAGCAAAAAATGCTGGTGTTGACTACAAACGTCTTGTAAAGGATATGCAACTGACTTAACTTAATTTGAGGGTTGACAGCCCTAAAATGTGATTATTAATGCCAAAAGAATTGTCATCTTCTTTGTTTTTATTTTGAGGGGAGGGCGTCACGCCTAGTTATGCAACTCAAAGATCAGAGTGCATGCATTTGTGTAAGGTTGACATCCTCTAGACCAGTGGTTCTCAACGGGTGGGGAATTTCCCCCTCCCCTTAGGGGGGGGGGGGGAATTTTAGGGTGTCGGGGTGGGGGGTGGGGTAGGGGGGTTAAGATTATTCCAAGATCACGTTAATACAAGAACCGATTACTTGATATTTTTCCCTCCATACTTTACAGTTTTGTACTTCTCGCCCTTCTGAAATTCGCTTTATAACGTAAGTAGGCCCGAAAATCAGGTCTTATGTAGACGTCTAGACTTGTTCTAGTTTGTGTTATTAAATTTAGCTTCCATTTTTACTTATACTGTGTGTGTGTGTGTGTGTGTGTGGGGGGGGGGTTATAGGGAGGAAATACGAAAGGGGGGGGTGACATTATGAACATATGGTGAAGGGGTGCATGGGCCTAAATAAGTTGAGATCACTGCTCTAGACAGATTCCATCCACGTAATGGGTTCTATCTACCCAAGGGTAGGTTTTTCTTTCCTGACAATTTTGCCAGGGCAACGGCCTTACCTCCATACTTCAAGAGCTGATTATTGAAGAAAGTTGGCTACTAAAGACGATAAAACAAAGAAAATTGAAATATTTTGGTCACTTGAAACGTCATGAAAGTTTAGAGAGAACAATCACGGAGGGGTATATGTCATGGAAGAGAGGAAGAGGAAGGTCAACGAGAAGATGGGCGCAGGATGTGGCGGATGGGTGTATCGGACTCGGGACATCTTGCTTATGACCGAGAAGTTTTCCAGACAGTTGTTATGGGAGCTAGGTTCTGCAAGGGACATGATATTGAATGAATGTATGAACAGCCTTACCGCATACTCTTTGTCATTTCCAACTACCATGGTTTTTTTTTTAACGTGCTCAGCTTGCACACGGGACCTCCTATTTTTCGCTCTTATTCGAGAAGGATAGGTATCCGATCTCACTGCCCAAGAAATCAGGAGGACGTATACTATTCTTATCTGCCAGTGGTTCTTGGGGCAATTACCAGTGCTATAATGTGATCGAATCCTTATCTTCAGAGCCTAATGCTGGCACCGTAATCTCTCTATCACGGCTCCTCCTTAACAGAATTGTACAACAAGCACCCGACAACCCTAGGAGATGACATCGGACAAGGGAATTGAGTCGGTCACACCACCTCGTAACGCTGTGACCTAATAGATGAGAACTATGTGACACGTTTCGGCCTTCAGGCTGTAGGATCCCTATGATTACCTGTACCTTTTACTTAATGAGAGGACTCTTCGTCCATCCGTCCACTTTCCATCTTCCCGCCCACATCACATAGCGCTTTAAATTTGGTGTCACATCCCTTCCTGCGAGTAAAAACGCAAATTGTAACAAAAAGGAACGGAAAAAGACAAGTCCATGATAACTATATTGATTCGCAGTCACGGACAATAATTACCAGTTTTCTTCTCTGTCCTTTCCACTTCTAATCATGCCGGTCGCAGAGTATGCCGGTAAAAGCTTTCAGTAAGCCGCATAAAGAGATTTCTCTCGATTAGAAAAAAAAAAAAGAATTAAATTAGGGAAACGGAAAGGGGGTGGGGAGGAGCTCAGAGACACACAATAAACATAAACAGCGGCCAAGTACCAGCGGTGAGCAGAATCTGTCGCTCGTTTGGTGCTCACGTTTGATGGGTCAAATAACGAGCTGAAAAATCGGCATTGACGATAGAAGGCCAAGGACCTGGGTAATTTCTTTCCGTATTTTCATATTGTCGGACTGGATTCGATGTGTGTTTCATTTCAATTGATTTTCTTACCCGGTTCCATTCCTGCTTTCAATTTTTCTCCAGCTATTTCCGACAACTGTCCAAAAATACACACAGGCTTCCGTGCGCGCGCACACACACACATAAGAGAAGCTGGCACAGGCAAACACAGGAACTCATAGTCGTTTTAAAAACAATGCCTAATGGCTTTGCACACATAACGATGCCATCAAAGAAGAACATTAACTTAAAATATCTGCATAATGGGTGCAGAACTGCAAGCTTTACTGGGGTCGGCGCTAAACGAAAGGGAGGGAAGCAACAATGCGTAGACTTCTGGAAAACTTGTGCAACAAATCAAGCAGACATTTATAGAGAGACTATTGTTTTTGAAGATTCGTGTTCTTATTTTTCTATTTTGCTTTGTTATTTGTTTCGTGGATAGCATAATTTGTGATAATTTATTCAGCTTTAACAACGACAGTTTAGAAGATACTGGGTACTGATTAACAGAAGCGACTTGACGGTACTTCGGATACTCACATAAGAGCTCAGTCTTCTTTAGCAGATATCGAAGCTTTGGTTGGTAATTTTCATCATTTCTCGCTTGTTGGACACACATCTAACATGTCCTGGTGATCGGACGTGCAGTATTGTTCCAATTTGTATTTCATTTTTCTTAATTCTGTGCGTTATCATTTCTTTGCAGTTTGTGTCATTGCACAGAATGTCGTTAGAGGTATTCAATCATTGATGCAACTTTCTTTTCTTATTTCTTGCTTAAACATATCTCAAACGTCTTTGGCTCGTGTCTTTATTTTTACGTTGATTTCTTACCTTTAGTTAAAACTTCTTGCTCAATTTATACCATATCTTCTGGTGATCGTGAGAAAACAGACCTGCTGTTTTCAAGAGTGGGGTCAAATCTGCAAGGCAACAAGGAAAGTTAACTATAGTGTTTTTTTTTTTTATTGTTGCCTCAATATAAAATTCAATATCTCAGTAACCAACTGAGGGACAATGATGAGATTTAGCATATAACCTTATCATTATGTCCACCCAACAAAAAAAATTTTGTTCTGGAGACTGTACAGCAGATTTCAATGTTTGTTTATATGTGGTATATAATTTATGGCTCCCGCATTCATTCCATCATTGAGTATTACAGCTTCAGCAAGACACACCCCGATCTTTTTTAATTTTGTCTGGCGGTTTTCGCTTTTGGCAGACTGAGGGAATTTATATGGGATAGTTCAGAGGTGTCTTCACACTGTGGGTTCTTTCATGAAACGTGATTATATAAATAAACTAGCTGGCTCGGCCAGGCTCCTGGCGGGGATCTATCTATCTATCTATCTATATCTATCTATCTATCTATCTATCTATCTATCTATCTATCTATCTATCTATCTATCTATCTATCTATCTATCTATCTATCTATCTATCTATCTATCTACCTACCTACCTACCTACCTACCTACCTACCTACCTACCTACCTACATATCTATCTATCTATCTATCTATCTATCTATCTATCTATCTATCTACCTATCTACCTACATACCTACATACCTACCTACCTACCTACCTACCTACCAATCTATCTATCTATCTATCTATCTATCGACCGACCGACCGACCGACCGACCGATCCACCGATCCACCCACCCACCCAGTCAGCCAGCCAGCCACCCACCTACCTTTCTGCCTACCTACCTATCTACCTACCTACCTTTCTGTCTGTCTGTCTGTCTGTCTGTCTGTCTGTCTGTCTGTCTGTCTGTTTGCATGTCTGTCTGTCTGACTGTCCGCGCTATTTAATATTCATAAAAGTTACTGGAAAAAACGTCAGGACCATGTGTTGAAAGAGGAAGAGGACTATTGGAGAAAGGATGGATTGAATTTTATGCAACCGAGAGCAATCATCAACCTACTGGAATCGTCCGACACAGATTAAGGTCTGAGCAGATCGCAGACCTTAATCTACGTACACACTTACTGGGATATTTGCTCCAACTATTCAGACGAATTGCAGGCCCTAAACATTACAGCATCAGCATCAGCTGAAGAAACAAGAAGGAAATGAAAAATAAGGTAAGAAATATATTCCTTCTACTTTCCTGTTAATTTACAAATTATTTACCCCGTGCCTCTGTAAATTCTCTGTCTTTACTAATATTACACATTGCACCCCTCTCGGGATTCTCCGTGGTGAAGTGGTCAAGTCGTCTGACTCGGGCTCCGAAGGTTGTATGTTCGATTCCGGGCTGCGTCCTTCATTTCACGAGTGCATTTTTTCCCGAGACTCCCGAGGGTCGTCGCTGGAGCTACGGAGTTCGTGCTTTGTGCGACGCTTTCCGCGCTGCGGAAAGAAACTGAGCCATATGGGATAAAAACCCGGTGCAATGCAGCCGACCCTGTAAGCTACTTCTTTCATTGCACCCACTCCCATACGAATCCGGATACGCCTTTGTGTGTCATCTGAATTTGCAGGTCTCCAATTACTGTAAACATAACTTTGTTCGCGAGAAATCACTAATTGGTCAGCAAAACATCAAAGGAATGTCGCCGCTTTTGATGATTTAAGTTGTTTTTTGGACCTATCAAAGACATATTCCTTGGGTGGGGGTAAATATAAGACGGCTGGAAAAATTTCATAACGATGCAACAGAGTTTTCAAAATAATTGATCGTGAATGAAGGCATTCAAATCGGAACATACTATAATATAAATTCACAGGTATTTTGGGCACTTATTAGATAGATCATAAAGAGATGAGAGGATGCACTAAATAATATATACATGCTGCTCACACTATAAACTTTATAATCATGTCACCTACAAAAATAGCGACTGCAAAATGATTAACTGGTCGGGTGGCAAACTACATTTGTTACTTCAGAATACTTAGGGTCATGTTAAAGTTTGAATCATATACTTTTATAATTATATCTGTATAGTATCTAGTGTTTACCTTGATTAGAGGCAACCGATATGAATTAAACTTATTTATGTATCACTTTGACATCCACGGTTATTTCCTGTTGCTCCCCACTTCCGTATCAAATATTTGGCAACGGACGGTTGAAGACTACCTCACCTCTATCTGATATAAACATAAAATATGATGAGGTCAAGAGATTTATAAGAGATAATTATAATAGCAAATAGAAATCGGAGCTGGGTTACGAGGAAATTAAAAATCAACGATGCGAAATAATACGTAAAGTAATTAACGGCAACAATAAATAAAATATCCACGAGCTTTAATAAATAAGGCAGCCATGAACTATAATACATAAAGCGACGATGAACTATAATGAATAAAGCAACGATGAGCTATAATAAATAATGCAACAAGAAGCTATAATAAATAAAACGACAACGAGAGATAATAAATAAAGCGACGATGAGATATAATATATAAAGCAACAACGAGAGATAATAAATAAAGCGACGATGAGATATAATATATAAAGCAACGGCGACAAAGAGAGATAATATATAAAGCAACGGTGAGCTATAATAAAGCAACAATGAGAGGTAATAAATAAAGCCACGATTAGCTATAATAAATATATCAAACGACGAGCTACAATACATAAATCAACCATGAGCTGCAATCAATAAAGCAACAGTGATTAAAAGGCGTTTACAGGGCAAGATGATCGACTTCATAGCACCGCGTTTGATCCCATGTGGCTAGGACTCGTTCTGCATGGCAGCCTGCCGAAAGCATCACACACAGCATGAACTCCATAGCTCCAGCGACAACCCCCGGGAGTCTCTGAGAAAACTGCACTCGTGAACTGAACAATGTAGACCGGAATCGAACCCACAACCTTCGGAGCACGAGGAAGGCGGTCTGTCTACATACTTCTCCATGGAGACTCCAGCAACGATGTGCTCATGTAATCTCCAAACACCAGCGAGGCACTTGCATGTCATTATTATGTTGATGCAGATCTGAAAGCACTGCACTAGTGAGAACCCCATAACGGCTCGGTCTCTCCCAGCGAAATCAAAGGGTGCTAATACTGAGCTTCCTCGTTGCGAGATGGTTAGCAACATAGTGCAACCGCCCTCGCCTGCTTTCATCGCGACAGCTCCACTCTAAATCCTCCACTCCAACAGCCTTAATCAAGAAGATTCGTCAAAGAGATGTGCCACCATGAACCAAGCTGCCATTTAATGTCCGCAGCATATCCATCCGTCTTCTTCTGTTGTTCTTTATCCCCAATCTGAGTACAGGCTCTCAACCAACTCATGTCAACTCGCCTATCTTTTGCTATCTCCTGCAGCTCCCCCTTGTCTTCCCCTGATTATTATTCTCTTCTTACACACCTTCATTTCTTTTACAATATGTGCTATCTTTCCCAATAAATATCCTCTCCTTATCTTTAGACACGTTCATGGCTAGCTGGATTTTGCAGTTACAATTTTCTACCTGATGAGATAGTCCAGTGGTTCTCAACCGGTGGGGAATCCCCCCCCCCCCAGGGGGGGGGGAATTGTAGGGTTTCCAGGGGGGGGGGGGATGAAGACCATTTCAAGCTCGTGTTAATACAAGAACCGATTACTTTATATTGTTTTTCCCTTCATACTTTACAGTTATGAATGTCTCATCCTTCACACACATCGTGATTGTAACTGACTCAGAAAGCATGCTGACGAGGGTGAGGACGGGCAGACTTCGTGCGGAGTGGCTTGCTTCGCTTCGGAGGTCACGGGTGACAAGCATCGCCTGGATCTTTTCTCCGGGGCATGCCGGTGTGCTGGGAAATGAACAGGCGGACAGATTGGCTGGTTCTGCAGAACTTGGTGGAGTATTGATACATGACAAGGCAGACGTGGTTGCGGCCTTGTGGGAGCACGTGCACACCTCGGAGGAGCAAATGGATTACCATGGTCTGGCAAGAATGAGACAACGAGGAGTGACGAAGGGATCTGGCCGACGCTCAACACTCAGAGGAAAGGCGAGACGAACTTATAATCAGATTGCTACTGGTACTATTAGTGTTGGAACTCTTCGCTGGTTGCTGAGGATGGGGACGGAGCACTTATTGGAATGCCCCGAATGCTGTGATGTCGATTCCTAAATCAATCAATCAATCAATCAATCAATCAATCAATCATCCTTCTAAAATTCATTTTATAAAGTAAGTAGACCCACAAATCATGTTTTATGTGGATGTCTAGACTTGTTTTAGTATATGCTATTACATTTGCCTTCCACTTTTACGTATACTGTGTAGGGGTGGGGGATTTTTATATAGGAAATATGAAAGAGGGGGGGGATGACGTTCTGAAAATACGGTGAAGAGGGGTACGGGCCAAATTTTTGATAGGAAGGGGGGGATGGCGTTCTGAAAATATGGTGAAGGAGGGCACGGGCCAAAAAAGGTTGAGAACCACTGGGATAGTCAGTCCCACGCCAACCTCCCTTGGTCGCTCCATACAACATGGATGTCAGATTTAGTGTCCGCAGCATATCCATCAGTCTTCTTTTGTTGTTCTTTATCCCCAATCTGAGTACAGGCCCTCAACCAACTCATGTCAACTCGTCCTATCTTTTGCTATCTCCTGCATCTCGCCCTTGTCTTCCCCTGATTATTATTCTCTTCTTGCACACCTTCATTTCTTTTACAATATGTGCTATCTTTCCCAATAAATATCCTCTCCTTATCTTTAGACATGTTCGTGGCTAGCTGGATTTTACAGTTATAATTTTCTACCTGACGGGATAGTCAGTCCCACGCCAACCTCCCTTGGTCGCTCCATACAACATGGATGTCAGCTTGCAATGTTAATATTTTGTCTTCTTCCCTTAAGGCCCTCGGAAACACAGGGGTGGGATTATCATCTCTGTACATCTTCCATGAAAGCCGCGGTAGAGTAACAGCTGGACGCTCTCCTGCCGACCTGGTGGTCATAGATTCGAGTCCACATTGAGACGGATTTAGATAATTTACCTGGACACCCAGTTCGACCCGGCCAAAAATCCATCCATCCATCATGTGCCATGCCGGTAAGCGTGGGCGGTCATGTTCTGCCATCTCACTCGATCAACAGAGTCGTGGATCAGTTCCGTGTTTCTGTCTCGACCATGCCACAAGGCCAAGCCATCCAGATACTTGTTTCTAGGTCTTCCCCTTGGTCTGTTCCCCTCGATCTTACCAGTTGTCACCAAGTTCTCCAAATCATTTCTTCTCATAACATGCCCAAAAAATTGTGACTGTCTACGTCTAATGTCTCTGATCAGTTTACGATCTTCATTTGTTTCTTGAAGGACTTCTTCATTGGTCTTTCTGGCTGTCCATGGTATTCTTTGCATTTTCCTCAGAAACCACATTTCTACAGCCATCAGATGTTTTTCAGCCTGGCTGCTCATTGTCCAAGCTTCACATCCATATAAAAGTACAGGTTCTATGTAGCATCTCAACACTCTTTTTCTCGTTTCAATTGACATCTTTTTATTGGTCAGTATGTTTTTCATCTTGCTAAAGGCTACTTTTGCCATGGCGATTCTTGTTCTAATCTCTTCAAGGCATCTCCCATCAGATGTTATTACTGTTCCGAGATAATTGTACCTATTCACTTGTTGAAGAATATTTCCATTTACTTGTATATTACACTGTGGTATTTCGTTCTTCCTAGTGACGACCATAATCTGTGTCTTTTTACAATTTAATTCTAACCCTTGTTGTTCACTGTGTGTAACAACCGCATCTACTAAATTTTGCAGGTCCTGTTCATTGTCTGCAATCAAGACTGTATCATCTGCATATCTAATGTTATTGATGCATCCTCACCCAATGTTGATTCCTTCCATATCTTCAATATTTCTGAAAATATTTTCACTGTACAGGGAAAACAGATCTGGAGACATTACACATCCCTGTCTCACACCTCTCTTAATAGGCTGATATTGGCTTACTTCATTATCAACTCTTATGGCAGCTTGTTGTTTCCAATATATGTTTTTTACAAGTCTAAGGTCTTTCCCATCAATCTGTAGATCTTCAAGCATCCTTATCATGTTGACGTGTCTCACTTTATCAAAAGCCTTTGTGTAGTGAACACAACATGATTTTCTTGGCATGTGTAAAGAAGGTAGTTTGCCATTGCTTTCCTTCCCAGCAGTGACCATACTGGTCAGTGACCGTGGCCAAAAATGGCTACCTGGAAATACCGTGGGAAGTAAAAACGGTCGGTGTGATTCTCAGCACATCACCCAGCGAGTGTGATTGGTCTAAGCACATCATCCAGCGAGTGCTGATTGGTCTAAGCACATCACACACCGAGTGCTGATTGGTCTAAGCACATCACCACCGAGTGCTGATTGGTCTAAGCACATCACCCACCGAGTGCGGATTGGTCTATACATGTTTGGGTCTGACACCATATGTTCAATACGCTTTAGGATGAGTATAAAGGCCCTTTACTGCTTTTTTTTTTTTTTTAAACTTACCATCTTCCATCTTCAACATTCCATTGTCAGGTGCTTTTGAGTCGGTACATTTCCCCCCCCCCCCTTCCCCTACTTTGAACGAATCCCAGCGTGACATGGATAATAGATCCACATAAATTACATAATAACTGATACCTCCACAAGAGGTTCTGTCATTTGCTTCTTGTCATCTATTTTGGCCCCTCCACAAGTGGTTCTGTCATTTGATTTTAATCATCTATGTTGGCCCTCCACAAATGGTTCGGCCATTTGATTTTAATCATCTATGTTGGCCCCACAAAAGTGGTTCTGTCATTTGCTTCTTGTCGTCTATTTTGGCGCCTCCACAAGTGGTTCTGTCACTTGATT